>CM055122.1:840178725-840778725 GCA_029206835.1 Rana muscosa
GTATAGAGCAGAAGATGGTTAAAAGCTGTTGTGGATATCAAATATATTATTATGCTACATTCTTTATTTATTTGTTGTTGTTATTATATCTACAACCTATTGATCAAACTAATGTACCATGATGTGTAGATATTATTTTTAGCAGTAACTTCTTGAGGCCTGAAAAATATTCCAGTGGTTAAAAGGTTGAAAATGATTAAAGACCAAGTACAAATGAGCATCCCACACATTTCTTTTGTCCAGTGAGGCAGCTCATCATAGTGATGGACCAGTAGGAATGTATGGGGAGGGAGGAAGCGACAAAAGCTCCAACACAACCTGGGGGTCAGCAGTAATAGCAATGTTTTTGAGGGTTGCTGAAGGTAGAGGTGTCTTCACTTTAACTGACAGAGTCCTATGTCAATGAGTTTTGAGCTTGTGTCAATAGGCAAGTGCAGCATGCATCAGTTTGCATGAGAAAAGCATCTAGTACCTGTTCTTAAAAATAAAAAATGTACGGGCCTATATATTAATATAATATATTGAGCAGTTTACAGTGTTATTATTTTATGAGCTTACCAGTTTACCAGCTTACCACAAGTCTTTTGGTTTTATAATTATATTTGCACATTAAAAAAAAATCATGTGCTGTCCATGATGCTGTTGAGCAATAACACTTACACACCTTCCAATTCTATAGTGAAAATAAATGACTTCTTGTAGAAAGGTGTAGTCACAAATCCACAAAATGAATAAATAAGTGTTAATGACTGTTTATGCTTGTGGACGTAGTTTTTTTTTTTTTTTTTAAGTAATATACTATAGATTTTCATCCTGAGATGAGCTAAACACCATTTAAAGCAACATTCTTACTGGGTTCAGGACAGCAAACTAACCATAAGGCTGGGTTTCCACTATTGCGAATTGGATGCGGGATCACCGCATCCAATTCGCAATAGCGGGAGAATGTGACCGGCTCTCTATGGATCCGGTTCACATATCTCCGATGCGGCTCCGGTGCGAATTTGCGTCTTTTGGTCCATTTCAGGTCCGAATTCAGCCCAAAATTTGGGCTGAAATCGGACCTGAAATGGTGAACCAGGACGCACAGGACCCCTGCTGGGAGCCGCATCGGCATCCAGTGTGAACGGAGCCTAATACACCATGTAATTCCACACAATTTTTTATGAACACAGATAAACTTAAAGTGTTACTAATTGTCTGAAAAAAGGCTGTTTGATCCTTTCTTCTCTGATCCTCCCCTTCTTCCATAGTTCCCAATCAATCTCCTGCTAAAACAGAGCCTTTGGAGTCACTCTGCACATGCTCAATTTGGTGTGTATTACTAGAGAGATTTTTTTCTTGGGAGGGTGCATGTGATCAGCACAGAGCCAATCAGCACTGTCCAGACAGAGTGTCAGGTGTTCTGCAGCCTCATAGCACAGTTAGAGTAGAATGGAAACTCCTCCCAAGTCATTTATATATTTTTTGTCCGACATAGGTATACATATAGCATCCGGCACCTTATCCCAAAGAGTTAAATGTAGAAGGAGAATTGGGGTGGGATTATGGTGGTGCCAAAAGATAATAATAGAAACCAAAGATAGTTAAAATATCAAATTTATTATAAACATAATTAAAAATCTAATCTAATCAGATCATTGTGTTTCATTGTACATTTCCATTTAGGTGGTCATACAAGTGAAATTCAGGTTGTACAGAGATTATATGTGTGTGTGATATCACGACATGTTTTGCCTTTTGGCTTCATCAGGGGGGGATTAACGAACCAACCCGCAGACACAAAAAACCCAAGAGAGCCAAAAAAGGATCACTGCCGAAATCAAGACCAAAGGGGAGAGGGGGCACTGTGCGGCCACAGAGAACACATAGCGACCAGGTTGAAAATAACACAAGAGGGCGCCTGCAGATAAGCTAACTTACAGACAAGAAAATATCGTTCACAGGTCGCCCTCGATCTCCGCCAGTCAGCTTTGTATCTTCCGGTTGGTTCGTTAATCCCCTGATGAAGCCAAAAAGGGAAACATGTCAGGATATCACACGAACATATAATCTCTGTACACCCTGAATTTCACTTGTATGACCACCCAAATGGAAATGTACAATGAAACACAATGATCTGATCTGATTAGATTTTTAATTATGTTTATAATAAATGTTATATTTTAACTATCTTTGGTTTCTATTATTATCTGTTGGCACCACCATAATCCCACCCCAATTCTCCTTCTACATCCTCCTACAAGCTTTAAAGTGTTACTAAACCCAGGACCCTGCATTCATTATATCTGGTCTCTCACAGTACACAGAACATGAAAATGCAATTATTTTAGTAAATATAAACTGCTAAATACCTTTTCTCATGAGCAGTATATAGCAGTCTTGTGACTTCTCTCAGGTTTGGTTAAAGCTTGTAGAAGGTGTTTTCATTCTACTCTGACTGTTATATGATTCTGTAGGACCCCTGGCCCTCTGTCTAGACCATGGGTCTTCAAACTATGGCCCTCCAGTTGTTCAGGAACTACAATTCCCATCATGCCTAGTCATGTCTGTGAATGTCAGAGTTTTAAAATGCCTCATGGGATGTGTAGTTTCGCAACAGCTGGAGGGCCATAGTTTGAGGATCCCTGGTCTAGACAGTGCTGGTTGGCCCTGTGCTGATCACACGCACCCTCCCAAGAAAAAAAAAAAACTTTAGCAATACACAGCAAACTGAGCATGTGCAGAGTGACTCCAAAAGCTCTGTCTTATCAAGAGATGGATTGGGGATAGTGGGGGTGGATCAGAGAAGACAGGATCAAACAGCCTTTTTTACATAATGTAAAGGATTAACCCCTTATGTTCCACAGTGAGTATAACAAGCATGTTTTACTGCATCTACAGACTGGTTTTACTGTTTTGGGTTTAGTAACACTTTAAACAGACACTGATAGAAGTCACAAGACTGCTATATACTCCTGGGTTTAGTAACACTTTAGCCTCCACAATAAAGAACAGTTTTTTTATTTATTTGGCTGTGCTGCAGTTCAAAGAGTGTATTAAGCTGATATTTATATTTAATGGTAATTTTTAACCTGACTGTAATTCCTCTTTCCCCTCTCCCCAATTATTGAATACCCCCATAAGTGTATACAGAAAAGAGCTGTGGTTTATTGAAACATTTATTCATGTGTGGTAAATTATCATAAAATACTTTCCATGCCAACTTCATTGTAATGTTCATGGGTTCTGAAGTACAGTTATTTGCAAAGTGCACTTGAAATTGCACTGAAAGTGCACTTGAAAGCTCAGTCGCTGTAAATCTGAGGAGTAGATCTGAAATGAGGGGAAGCTCTGCTGATTTTACTATCCAATCATGTGCAAGCTAAAATGCTGTTTTTTTTTTTTCCTTGCATGTCTCCCTCGGATCTACAGCGACTGCACTTCCAAGTGCACTTTCAGTGCAATTTCAAGTGCACTTTGCACTTGTAGTGCAAGGTGGATTTGCCTTTCGTAAATAACCCCCATTGTCTTGGGTCACCACCTCTTACCCAGCTGACTACCTAGCCTAAGGTCTATTAACTCCTATGTGCATATGTTGTTAACGCACAAGCATAGATGTGAATGGTCCTTTATAGTTTCCCTTTAAAAAACACACTACAGTGAGTGCATAAATCAGCCATATTAGAAAAAGTTTGGAAGTTTCCTATTCGAAATAAATTTTCATGACGTAGTATTCATATAAGCTGGAATCACACACTCAATTTGAAACTAGTGTTTTATTATATATTGCCACAATGCACTCTAGTGTGCATTTATATTCATTCTTAAGACCACCTGTATGCACATGTACAGTAAAAACAGATTGGCCTGTGCACAAATGTGAATGCTCTATGCATTGTGGTGCAATGCATTTCCAAAAAAGTGTTGGTTCCTTATTTTGTGAATTGGGGTAAATTTATATTAAGTGGCCATTGAAAATAAATACTTACTTACTGCATGTCAACCCATGAAAATTGGTGCCTTTGTGCATGTGCATTACCACACACAAAATGGTGTGAATGGGCCATAACTGCAGGAAAGCAGACAAGTGTGAATAGGCAACATAAATATCACACTTACAAGAATAGATTTTGTATTCACACAAGGCAAGCATAGTGTGGACAGACTACAGGAGACATTTTGTGCACACTGCATCAATACACCAATTGTTATATAAATTAAAGCCCTCCATAAGGACGCACGGGCTTCGCCCCTTCTCTCCAGCCACCCCCTTTATGGCCAATGGATAGATTCATGCATAGCGTGAATCTATCCATGGCCGCCGCTGACACCCCCTATTTAGGCGCCCAGCCCCTTTTCGGGCGCCTGAATTACAGAATCGGGGGGTGTTTTTGAAGCACCTGATTAGGGCTCTACTAGGCATCAAAAACGGTGACCTGTGAGCACCATGCTTGGCGCTCGAAGTTTACCCAGGTGTGTTAGAACAGTAAATGAATATTCACTTTTCTAACACTGAACCGCCTCTCCGCCAATCAGGTGCTTGGGTTTGTTACCCATCACCTGATCGGCAGAAACGACAGACGCTGTGATTGGACGCCTATAGGAGAGGATGGGAGGAGAGGAGGGGAGAAGACCCATGCCACGGAGGACACCGCTCGCCGTCACCTGCTTCCCCACGAGACAGGGTAAGTGCCAGGCAGACGGCGAGCAGACAGGGGGGGAATCATAGTGGCGCCATTCGATTGACACAATGGCAGCATTTGATGGGCACAGTGGGAGCATTTGATAGCACAGTGGCAGCATTTTATGGGCATAGTGGGAGGGTTTCATGGCACAGTGGCAGCATTTGATGGCACAGTGGCTGCCTTTCATGGGCACAGTGGCTGCCTTTCATGGGCACAGTGGCTGCCTTTCATGGGCACAGTGATGCTGAAATTGATGGGGTTTTTTTTTTTTTTTAATTTCTGTTACTTTGCGTTCCCCTAAAAATTTTGAGCACCAGCCGCTACTGGTCGGCACTATATAAATCATATATAATAATAATAATAATAATAATAATAATGGGCCATATTTACAGGTCAGTGTGATCTTAATGTAAGGGCCTTGTAGGCAGATTGTGGCACCTCACAGAGCAGATTTGACACCCTCCCAAGGAGGCTGCAAGTGAGAACAAACTCTTGTAATGGGGCTTGTGATTGGACAAGTGTTGGCACCAAATTGTACAGTACCTACCTTGCTTCTTCTTTAATAGGACAATCACCCACCTGTTGTTGAGTTAAACTCATGTCATATTGTGTCATACTCCCGTCCAGAGGCCCGCTCACAACATTTCCAGCCAGAAGCCTTAATATTCGAGAATAAAAGGAATGTCCACACACAAATGCAATTCCAGCACGTTACTGCAACTTCATATCTTCACTTAAGTTTCTGTGACATACCACATTTGAATACTATCAGAATCTTTGGCGCAAAACACCAAATGTGAGGCTGGACATTCTGTTGCAGCCACTTCAGTGCAGAACACAAACACATATCTAAGGTTAAGCTATCTTCCCTCTCCTCCATTACTATCCTTGGGAACACCACAGTGTTGGGATCACTTCCCCATGTATAATAAATCCACAGCCCTAGGCTCCCTTCCATCACCAAATCACAGGACACACAGCTAGGGGCCAGGGGGAGCAAGAAGCTTTTGTTAGTAAACCAGTCTCTTCCAATGTCTGTTCTATAGCCCCGCCCAGCTGGCATGCTCCCAGAAGACATACTCATTCCCAGGCTTCCCACCACTACTCACATAAGAAGACTCTGTCCAGGCCTCTAAGGCCCTATGCACTTTGCTACAGAAGAAGAAGGTCAGGGGAGTTAGGGTGAGTTCAACTTCTCCTCATGACCTGTTCCACCCCACCTGGGAATTCAGCCCTGCCAAAGGCCCTTTATCTCAATTCAGCACAGGATTACATCTTAGCAGCTCTGGGGTGCATATCCACCCCGGGCTCCACCCACAGCTCATATTTACAGTGCATCTGGAAGTATTCACAGCGCTTCACTTTCTTGCAAAGATTTCAAACAAACTTTTTTCACGTTGTCATTATGGGGTATTGTTTGTAGAATTTTGAGGAAAATAATGAATTTATTTGGAATAAGGCTGTAACAAAAACAAAAAAAGTGAAGAGCTGTGAATACTTTCCGGATGCACTGTATATGAGCACTAACTTCACCCATTGCATCACTAGAGGAGGGGTTTCTCGAAAAGGGGAGCTAACCCCAGCTTATAAAACTTTCCCCTTATAACACCTTAATGGCAACAGAACTATCTAGTGGCAGTCAAGCTAACTGCACCTGCCAACACACAGACCATGCTGTGGAGTTCTAATACTACAGGCAGTCATGGAGAGGGGAAGTGGAGATGTTGCAGCTACAGCACAGTAGGCATTATACAAGAAGTATATCCCAAACCTCCCCCACAAGTGACTGATTGCAAAAGGGTTCCAACTGCATGATAAGGCCTGAGTGGGCCAGGAATTGGTATAGAGACTCTGGAGCCAGATGCATATAGGCCTCAATGGTGTCTAAGAGGCATCAACTAAGGGCGTCCTCAGCTGTTGAGGGGCAGTGAGTGAAGGGTCATGATCTAAGGGGCTCCTTGGTGTTAAATGTTGTAAAGTTATCAAATAATCCTGGGTCTGCCAGATTTTGCAAAGTCATCTGTATGTCATTATTTTGGTTACAACTTGGGAAAGGGGGCGGTGTGGTCAATTCAGACTTTATACTTTGTAATCTGGCAGAATGCAGACATAGGACGGGTCTTCCCACTATGTCTGCTGCAGCTACAGAGTCTCACTATGCAAT
The DNA here is from genome assembly GCA_029206835.1 of Rana muscosa. NCBI lineage: Eukaryota > Metazoa > Chordata > Amphibia > Anura > Ranidae > Rana > Rana muscosa. The sequence goes on from CM055122.1 coordinate 840,185,557, forward strand.
AATCATTGCATTTTTGGTTGCAACCGATAAAACTACCAGCTAGCACTTGAAGAACACACCTCCCAAGATGGACATCTTTTCTAAGCCAAGCCAGGTTTTAGAAAAGACTTATGCCGCGTACACACGAGCGGAATTTCCGTCTGAAAAAACCTGGATGGTTTTTCAGACGGAATTCCGCTCAAGCTTGGCTTGCATACACACGGTCACACAAAAGTTATCTGAGCTTTTGAGCGTCAAGAACGCGGAGACGTACAACACTTCGACGAGCCGAGAAAATGAAGTTCAATGCTTCCAAGCATGCGTCGAATTGTTTCCGAGCATGCGTCGGAATTTTTTCCGTCGGAAAATACGAGAACCTGCTCTCAATATTTTGCTGGCAGAAATTCCGACAGCAAAAGTCCGATGGAGCCTACACATGGTCGAAATTTCTGATCAAAAGCTCACATGGGACTTTTACTGGCGGAATTTCCGACCGTGTGTACGCGGCATTAGGATAGTTCCCACAAACCATAGATTGTTTACTCTGACTTGTCAATACTTACTGAATTATGCCAAAATGAAAGATGTAAAACCAGGGTCCGGCAATTTGACACTGAACTGAAGCTGTAATAGATAATATTAATTGAAATAAGCTAATGATATCAAAGTAGTATAAGTAGTAGCAGTAGTAGTAGTAATGAATATTGCTGCACAAATATTTATGTTTTGTAAAATTATGTAAAAAAAAAATCTGTGCATTACCATTACATTATTTTTTGGTAGCCCTACCTTGTAACCCCTTCCCCTTGCAATCTGGTATGGAACACACTAGCACACTGTACGCCTAAGGGTAAATGTGCTTTGAAAGAGAATTAGTTTGACATGTGTATACCAACAGACAAGATTATTATTTAGCATTCCCGTGGAAAATAACATAAACCACTAGAGAAATCTAAATATAAATTAACAAGCTCTCTTAATAACCATATTCAGGAAAATAACAAGATAACTCATTTGCCTTTCTCAGAATACCTTGTAAAATGGAAATCAGGAAGGGTTTGACATGTTTTCTAAATATAAACTGATCTCAACATAATGCAACTCAAGCTCCTATGGTAAGTGTTTCTGGTCTACATACTGGGCAAGCCAGTGTAAACAATTGCAAAGATAAAAAATTTTGCAAGTACAGAAAAATACGCGTTGATCCTGCCAAAACTCTAGTGTCCTTGTAACTTCCTGTGAACTGAGTCTAAATCGCAAACACTGTCATCAGCCTTCCCAGTTGTCGCTCAAGGACAGGAAGTGTGTTACTGACACCAGTGCTCTGCGCCCCGAGCCCACCCTTTTTTGAAGCCTATTAGAGCCTCAAGCTCTAATCATGTGCTTCCAAAAAGTAAAACCTCATTGAAATCCATGCATACGGCACCCTGCATGTAGATTAGGGGCCAGGCGCATGGATTAGGGGGGCTGCGCCCCTGTGCAATGGCGTCCCTAGGGGGGGCAGAGGGGCCCTGCCACCCCCCGCCAACATTATGCTGTGCCCCACCATGTGCCCCCCAAAAAAAATGTGGTTTTTTTTGCATTTTTTGTATTTTGCTCGGGCCGCCGCTAGAGTGACAGTCTCTCCTGAGAGGGAGAGCGTCCCCAGTGAGCTCCTGTGGGGGATTCCTCCCCCCTCCCTCTGCTCGCTGACACTGCATAATGCGAGCGCTCACACAACCACAGCCGCCCGATCTGCTCCTTCCCCTGCATCCTCATTGGCACGAAGAAGAGCGAGTTGCAGGAAGGACTCCATGAGCACTGTGGGTGGGGGGGAGGGGGGCCCAAGCCTTCATCTCAGTTGCTGAAAAAACAGACTGATTTCTCCCATCCTTAGGACAGGAGAACCAGCCTGTAAATTCCGAGAGTGGTGACGGCAAGCTGAGCCGAGTGTCAGTCTATGACACTCTTTCACAGCCCAGCGAGTCCAGCCACACCCCCCCCCTCACTCTCCTCACATACAAGCAGGGAGGAATACAGCTCCTCCTCCTCCTTCCAGTCCCGCCCACACTAACCTGGCGTGCTGTATCTGAAGAGAGGGGATGTGTGGGCGGGAAATATGAAAATCAGCAGCATTCCTGAATGATGCCTGAGATTCTAGCCTGGACTGTGGGTAAGTGTGTGCACTGCAGACTGCAGTACACTGTAATCACTGAACTGCATTATCTCCATCCCTTCTCTCCCCCATCTGTCTCCCTCCCCCTCTCCTGTTCTTTCAAGACATTCACAATTTACTTTCACTTTCAGTTAGGCAGGTAATATATGGTGCACATTTCTTTCCTGCATCCACAGATTGCAGGAAAGAAACTTGCATGATTCCCCCATCAACACAGACAGTGCTGACAGGGGAATATCCCTCCTGCCCAGCAATTGTATTCTCCCGACAAACAGTGATTATCACTAGTGGTTATAGCAACCACTAGTGATAATCATAAGAGAATCTGCTCATTAATGGTTCGAATCTCAGCCAGTTCCTGCTGAACCAGCTGAGATTTAAACTGTCTATGGCTGGTCTTAGCTCTTAGGCAGCCCATACATTGATCACTTTTTTTCATTCAACTATTAGGTTGAATGAAAAAAAAAAGAAATGATCCAATTCCCCCATCTACACATTATAGGTGGATGGGGGAATCCTCCCAGTGTGGACCAGTGCTGGAACAACCAGAGTTGCTGTCCTGTCCCGGCTATTCACAGCGCTGGTCTCTGTCTCCATGGCAGCGGCAGCAGCACATAGGAACCCAGTGCTGGTTACTTTATGGGGCTGATGTACAGGAGGGCCAGCACAATTTGTTGTTAGAGATGGGCTGGGCATGTTCAAAATTCCACATGCCAGAGCCTGCCAGGAAGCCCACACTGCACAGCGCTAACCACAGGCAGTGAGACATTTCCCGGTCCGCAGCTGCACAGATCAGGAAATGTCTCACTGGCTGTGATTAGCACTGTGGAGTGTTGGCTTCCTGGCGGGAGATCGGGCATGTGGGATTTCAAACACACCCGAGCCCATCTCCATTGGTTGTAGACAGTTAAGCTCCCTGCAGGTTGCTTAGCAGCAGTGGAGCCTTCTCTGACATGCTGATTGTGATGCAATCCAGATGATGCTCCTAGTCAAATCCTAGTGTTAAATATCAGTGATTTTATTGATCAAAGCCCACACTTTACAGGCATAGAGCCCACATGGCTGCTGAACATACATTTGATTATATATATATGTGGTTCTACTCTTGATGCTAATAAATACTGTGTTTATTAGATCTGACTGGGAGCATCACCTGGATCACATCCCGATCAGCAAGTCAACAGAGAAGGTTATACAGCATTACTGCTGCTAGGTGACCAGCTGGGGGCTCGGCTCTCTATAACCAATAGTGCCAGCCTTCCCCTGCGTGCACCCATAATGTCACCAGCACTAGGTCCTAATAGACTGCCGCCGCTGCCAAGGAGACAGATGCCAGACCAGTGCTGTCAATAGCAGGGACAGGACAGCTGGGGAACCCCACAGTGGCAGAACACCAGAGCCCGGTGGCAAGACAACCTTTGCAACCCTGATAGTTCTCCCACTGCTTTGGACCCTTATATTTTTTTGGTGTGCTGGTGACATATATCGCTTGTTTTCTGCCACCCTGGGGGCCCCAGTATAGTAGGAAGGGAGCTCACTGCAGAACATGTGAAAGGGCCGTTGTGGGATCGTAGTAATGGGCCCCAGGATATATATATATATATATGTAGCGGGGTCTCCTTTAAGGCCCCTGGACTACGTTACCCAGAACCCCGTTCGGCACCCAGGGTGCATTGGGCCGCCGCAGAGACTCATGGGTGGGGCTATATAAGAAGAGGGCGAGGCTAGGCTCGGCCTCTTTGGACACCGCGCTGAAAGCAATAGGACTCCCTGTGCGGATCCGCTGCTGTGTAAGGCCTGAAGCCTGGGCCTTGCATACCGACCAAAGAGCCTTCCACCCCACTGCGGAGCCTGGGTGGCACCTGTTCCTGCTCGAGTTTGCTGACATCAGCTGGACCGGAGACCCGGCCGTTGGAGACACTGTGTGCGGATACACAGTGGTGGAAGCCCGGACTGGGATCGTGTCCGGAGTGGTGAGCGAGCACTTGCTCACTTCATTACCCTTTTACTTTGTTGGGCCTAGTGACTGCCTTGGCCCACCCTGTTATTTACTACCCCTTGGATTACAAATATTGTTTCCTGAAAGTGCACCACCGTGCAAGTTCCATGCGAAGAATTGTTCTCATAAGGGACCGAGTTTTAATCTGGGTCAGGCCTGACCAGGGTGGGGGTTAAAACTTTGTTGCTGCGCCATATTGCGCATAGGGAAAGAAGATAGTTGCACGTGGCGGGTGATCACTCTGCACTATCACTGATGAATATGTTTATTGCTGCAGGGCTCTGCATGTATGCTATGTGATGTGTTTAACTTTGAATCCTTATACCAAAGTAAATCCAGTTATATTTTATCACATTGGTATTATGCCCCATACACACGATCGTTTTTCATGCCATTAAAAATGCCATTTTTAAAAATGGCCATTAAAACTGATCGTGTGTATGCTCCAGAGCATTTTTAACGACTTGAAAAACGGCCATTAAAAATTTCGAACATGCTCTCTTTTTTCACGTCGTTTTTCATGTCGTTTTTTTAACGACGTGAAAAACGATAGTGTGTATGCTTTAACGACGTGAAAAAAACGCGCATGCTCAGAATCAAGTATGAGACGGGAGCGCTCGTTCTGGTAAAACTAGCGTTCGTAATGGAGATAGCACATTCGTCACGCTGTAACGGACTGAAAAGCACGAGGCTGAAAAGCGCGAATCGTCGCTCAACAAACTTTACTAACATGAAGGGTGGCGTCATTAGAATGGAACTTCCCCTTTATAGTGCCGTTGTACGTGTTGTACGTCACTGCGCTTTGCTTGAACATTTTTTAAAATGATGGTGTGTACGCAAGACAGGCTTGAGAGGAAACAAGAAAAAAAATGACGAGAAAAACGTCAGTTTTAAAAATGGCATGAAAAACGATCGTGTGTATGGGGTATAAGTGTCATCTTTGCAGATAGTAGTTATCTATCAATACTGCCAGATTGTGTATAATCAGGTATAGACCGTTACGAGGTGACAATCCCTAGACTAACTGTGCCAGTGTGGGTTTAGTAGATTGCCGGGGGTTGGCGGTGCTGTATACAGGGCCCGAAACAAAACCCAGCGGCTCTCTTAACTGGGGGTAGCGCTACATATATATATAATTGCATTTTATAGTTGGCCCCCCTACTTTTGTCCCTGTCCCCCCATGTGCCCCCCCTAAATATGAAAGCTGGAGACACCACTGCCCCTGTGCCCCTAATAGAGCAACACAAAAAAATCAGAATCCCTGCCATTCACCTAAAGATACAAACTATAGGAACATTTTTAGTAAAGGTCAATAAACACATCAATATGTGTTTTTTTTTTGTTTAGTGGGAAGAAACTGGAGCATCTAGAGGAAAAATTTAGACAGTATAAACATACGAACTCCATGCAGTGTCCCTGACAGGAACGTATTCCAAGACCCCAGCTATGCAAGATAAAACACTTACTGCTTCCCAATGTTTGTACTTTAGGCATATGTTATTTGCTGCTGTAGCACTGCCTGAACAACACCTATGTGAGCATAGTTTATTGGTTAATGCCATAAATGATCTTAAAGTTAAAGTAAACCCTGAACTCAAAAAGAGAAAATTTACTTTTTTATAGAAAATGTCTAAAAATGTTTTTAAACAGTACCCTTAATGATGAACTTTTGTCTTGATTTCCATTTGAAAAATAGCAGTGCACTTTCTGATCATAGCCGTATGTCTACAGTGCGAGATCATCTAAGGCACTGTGCTTCTGACTGCTAGTCTCATCAAATTTACAGTGAGATTTGGTGATGTCACAATTGTGTTGCTCACTGTTTTCTTTGCTGAAGATGAATATGTACCTGAGGACCTTCACTAGAAGGATCTCCCTGCTTCGGTGTCATGCATTCTGCAGCTTTGTGCTTTCTGCACTTCTCCTGCTGCTTCTTGGTCATTCCACCACCAGTCATTTTGGGGACAGCTCTGACATGAGGAAGCAAAGTTTCATTCCTCTACCAATATAGCCACCTCAAAGCAGGGACACTGTGCAGAACAAGGTGACATGATAAGACAGTAACAGGGAAAAGATCAGCTGCAGGAAGACCACAGGCAATATAGGTGACTAGCCCTTTTCCCTCTGCCCTTTGGACACAACTTCATCAATAGATTGCTTAAAAAAATTGTGAAAATGGAAGAAAGATTAACATTTTTCAAAGATTAACGGAGTTGTAAAGGTTTGTTTTTTATTTTCTAAATAGGTTCCTTTAAGCTAGTGCATTGTTGGTTCACTTACCTTTTCTCTTGATTTCCCTTCTAAATGTTTTTTTTCTTTGTCTGAATTTCTCACTTCCTGTTCCTCCTCAGGAAGCTTGCCCCCCATCATCCGAGCCGTTCTGGCTGGGAGTTAGTCAGCGTGCTCGCCCCCTCCCTTGGTAGTACATCCCTGCGGGGAGACGCTGTGAACGTTCACAGCGTCTCCCCGCAGGTATGTAGTCTCCCCGCAGGGATGTAGTCTCCCTGCAGGGATGTAGTCCGAAGGGAGGGGGCGAGTACGCTGACTAACCCCAAGCCAGAACGGCTTGGATGATGGGGGCAAGCTTACTGAGGAGGAACAGGAAGTGAGAAATTCAGACAAAGAAAAAAAACATTTAGAAGGGAAATCGAAGGAAAAGGTAAGTGAACCAACAAAGCACTAGCTTAAAGGAACCTATTTAGAAAATAAAAAACAAACCTTTACAACCCCTTTAAGGAAGAAAAATGTAGGCTGTTTCCCTCTCCCAATTTGAGATTAAAGAAGTATGGGCTTCTAAAAAATAAACCTACATACTTACCTCTATGCTGTCCCATGTTAGCTCTAAAGACTGAGAACTGAGCAATTACATGACCACTGATCACTCAGTCCCGGTCTGCTCTGAGCAGACTCAGCAGAGAGCAGTGACTGTCAGTCATTGTTCTCTGCTCTGCTCCTCTACCGTTCACTGGTGCACTGGGCTAGGGTGGGGGCAGGCACAGCTGTCAATTAGGCCACCTTTTGGCAATATTGTCAGGATCCTTCCAGAGCTTGGAGCAGCTCTGCCCTATCAGCTGATAGCAGGCTCGATAGCAGGCCCAGAGTCAGGCTATCAGCTGACTCTGGGTCACAGGAAAACAAAAGTTATTACGATCTGATTTTCCGTCGGAAAAACCTTGGATGGTTTTTTCGACGGAATTCCGCTCAAGCTTGGCTTGCATACACGCGGTCACACAAAAGTTCTCTGACCTTTCGACCGTCAAGAATTCGGTGACGTAAAACACTAAGACGAGCCGAGAAAATTAAGTTCAATGCTTCCGAGCATGCGTCAAATTGTTTCCGAGCATGCATAGGAATTTTGCGCTTCGGAATTGGTACAGATGATCGGAATTTCCGGTCGGAATTTCTTCCGTCTGAAAAATTAAGAACCTGCTCTCAAACTTTTGCTGGCGGAAATTCCGACAGCAAAAGTCCGATGGAGCATACACACGGTCAGAATTTCCGACCAAAAGCTCACATCAGACTTTTGCTGTCGGAATTTCCGATCGTGTGTACGCGGCATAAGTGTACTTTTGTGACTCACAAGAGAAGTATGGCCAAAAGAGCTTTTTAAAAATTACATACAACAACTTCCTAAAACAACCCTTCCACTTTGCAACTTGAATGATTTAATTATGGTTAGAGCACACCAGCCCAAAAATATTCCTAACTCAGTACCAACAATCAAAGTCATTGTTATTGTGTTATGGTGGTGAACCTGTACTTTGTCTATGATGGACACATGTTCCTCATAGCAGTGTTCCAAGCTTTTCTTTCAGTAGTGTGTCTATTAGTCCTGGAACTGGCCAGAATTTAGTAACAGGAAAGACTTCAATAAAATTTGCTGCTATGTTTGTGTAGCACATGGACCCTTTTTCCGGCTTACCTTCACTTGCAGGGTAAGGTACACCGTGCCACATGCCCGTATCCTCCTGGTATAAGAGGTTGAGCGGTGTTCATACTATTTTTGGGTCCTGCAGCGAGTTACCTCCCTCCATTAGTTCTCGTCCCTAGAGTATAGGGAAAAGTCTATTCTTTCTCCCAAAAGAAGGCCAATGTCCAGACTGTGTTTAAACTCCAACAGACAAGTTTATTTTCCTTGCTTGGAACAGATTGGGGAAAAGGTTGAAGACAGAGATAGAGTTGGGTAGGGAGATAGGTTCAGGCACGCGGCACCCAGTTACCCTATTCTAGCAGCCGGAGTGAAGCACAAACAGTCACTTCAGATTTAGTCCCCTTCAAAGACAAGTTCAGGAGATCCTCTGCCACAGAATCCTTTAGTTCCTGAATCTAGAACTATTTGACGCCTGCAACTTTTAGAGACCATAGGTGCCAATGGGGCATATCACAGGCGCTATTGTGCAACTCACGGAATCCTTCCCTCTGGCAACCAGGCCTCTCCTGAGACAATGACTTCCTTCACCGATCCTCCGGACAGGTCCTCCCCTGGTTTCCTCTCTTTCAGAGCGGGCCACCCTCCCTTGGGTTCCCTGGGACTCCGATGGTTTAGCTATAGACCCAGTTGAAGGTACTGGGCCTACCTGGAACACTACAGCCTCGGGCTGAAGGTGCCCGAGACTTCTCGACCAATTCATGCACCCCTGGCCAGCAGGGCCAACGGGCGCGACTCTCGCCACCAGGGGTCCCAGCTTGGAATCCCCTGGCCAATCTCCCCAGATCATGGAGTCTGCCCCTTATGTATACTCTCCCAGCATGCACAGCAGGTAGACCATGCCCACTGTATGGCTGCCGAGAGAGGACACCCAATCACGCCACAATGCCACCTGTGGTTCAACCCGAGACCTGAGTGACAGCGCCACCCGCAGGTCAAGGGGAACTATACACCCAGGTAACACCACAGCAGAGCAGAGTCCAATCTATAGAATCAGAAAACCTGAGCCAAACTATTGCTCAGGCTGCCCTTAAATTTAAGGCATAGCGACCCCAATTTTGGGGGTCTGCTACATTTGGGTTTGCCAAATTGCAAATAGTATTTACTGAACCCTTGGGGACTTGAGCCCGGGCAGATCTGTGCATGCTTATCAAAGGAGTGCGCACAGGAGTGTGCCAGGTTTGCCTGGGCACACCCTAATCACACTGTGCTGCGCAGATTCCCCCTGCTGCTTGGCTGCAGAGAAAGGGACTAGGGAATCTTTGTCCTCAGTCCCTTTCTCTGTTTCAAAAGTGAGACATCAGGGGTCTGTTTAGACCCCTGTTATTTTATCAAAGCCCCCAATGAGGCTCCGAAAAAAATTTGAAAAAAAAATGATAATAAACTATTGTAAAAAAATTATAAAATAGTAAAAAAGTATAAATTAAATAAAAAAAAATACCGTACACTACTGACACCGTCCATTGCTCTACTGCGCTATATATATATATATATATATATATATATATATATATATATATATATATATTAGGGCTGTTACTGATTAAGATTTTCGTGTTCGATTAATCAATTTTTTTTTTTAAATTGATTAATCGACTAATTTTGATTAATTATAACGCACATACAGATCCAACTACTTTTAGCTGATCTCCTTGCAGGCCGATTCCCAGTGCAGCTACCAACCACTGGAAAAATGGATAGCAGGATACAAAAAACACACAAAGGCAGCGCTCGATGGGAATAGCATTAAAACTTTTATAGTCTTCAAGTAGGTAACAAAATAAATATTGCACTGGAGATAAAATCGATGTAGCTACATAAACTATAAAAATGGTGCGAGTAATACCAAACGGTAGCAAAAGCAGTCATAAAAACATGTAGCTAAGTATGATACTGGTATAAAAATGTGTACAACGATACCACTGCTGAATCCAGATGAGGAGGGGTTAACATTAGGGTTGAGCGAACCCGAACTGTAAAGTTCGGGTCCGTACCGAACTTTAGCTTTTTCCCAAACCCGAACCCGAACCCGGACTTTGCGCAAAAGTCCGGGTTCGGGTTCGGCAATCTAATTACGCAGTTAGAAATGCTTCAGGGGCCAGCCAATCACCTTTTGATTAGCTGGTGTGCCCTTAGAAGCCATCATAGCTATGCCTACTATTGGCATGGCTGTGATTGGTCAGTGCAACATGTGACCCAGCTTCTATATAAGCTAGAGGCACACAGCACACGTCACTTTGCTTCAGAATAGATAGGGAGAGGATCTTGTCCGCTGCTGCTGCTTTTAGGGAGAGATTGAAAAATACATGAGTTAGTCCTGATTCTGGAATCTGAGGGAAAAGATAGAGAGACAGTGTAGTGTAGGGCCAGGTTCCTGTTGGTGCTTTCAGGGAGAGAGATTTATTATATAGGAATAGGAGTCCAGATTCAGAGATATAACTCAGCGATCTGCATAGGTTTACCTGTTTGTGTTGCAGTGCAGTCTTTTTACACTGCCATGAGCCCAGTGTCAGAGAAAATCCACCTTTTATCTGCAAGCTCAGTGCACCAGCACTGCATATATTACGTTGAGAGATACACCGTTTCCATACTGTGGGTGTATTCTGCTCTTGGAAAAAGATCCATTTAGGGCAAAAAAAAAGGCACTTTATTGTGCTCTTTTCCAAAAGACCCATTAAGGGCAAAAAAATAAAAAAAAATTGCATTTTATTTTGCTTGTGCAAAAAAAGACCCGTTTAGGGCAAAAAAAATAAAAAAAAAATTTGCACTTTAATGTACGCTTGCAAAAAGACCCATTTAGGGCCACAAAAAATATTTTGCAGTGTGTTATACATATGTGGAGGCGTGTGAAATAAAACATTTCTATATATTTGTCTTCTACTGTGCTATACTAAAAAAACAACATTTTTTTTTAATAGCATTTTCTGCAGTTCTGTAGCTGTGCGATTCAGCGGTTACGTACTGTGGGTGTGTTATGGTCTTCCAAAAAACGCCATTTAGGGCCACAAAAAATATTTTGCAGTGTGTTATACATATGTGGAGGTGTGTGAAATAAACAATTTCTATATAGTTTTCTTCTACTGTGCTATACTAAAAAAACAACATTTTTTTTTGAATAGCATTTTCTGCAGTTCTGTAGCTGTGCGATACAGCGGTTACGTACTGTGGGTGTGTTGTGGTCTTCCAAAAAAACGCCATTTAGGGCCACAAAAAATAATTTGCAGTGTGTTATACATATGTGGAGGTGTGTGAAATAAACAATTTCTATATAGTTTTCTTCTACTGTGCTATACTAAAAAAAACAAACATTTTTTTTAATAGCATTTTCTGCAGTTCTGTAGCTGTACGATTCAGCGGTTACGTACTGTGGGTGTGTTGTGGTCTTCCAAAAAACGCCATTTAGGGCCGCAAAAAATATTTTGCAGTGTGTTATACATATGTGGAGGTGTGTGAAATAAACAATTTCTATATAGTTTTCTTCTACTGTGCTATACTAAAAAAACAACATTTTTTTTTGAATAGCATTGTCTGCAGTTCTGTAGCTGTGCGATTCAGCGGTTACGTACTGTGGGTGTGTTGTGGTCTTCCAAAAAACGCCATTTAGGGCCACAAAAAATATTTTGCAGTGTGTTGTTATACATATGTGGAGGTGTGTGAAATAAACAATTTCTATATAGTTTTCTTCTACTGTGCTATACTAAAAAAACAACATGGTTGAGCAGTATGTGTCCACAGGCCTACACGTACTGGATGACGGGTCTGCCCCCTTTAACTTCTGGGTCTCCAAATTGGGCACATGGCCTGAGCTTGCCCTTTATGCCTTGGAGGTGCTGGCCTACCCTGCAGCCAGTGTATTATCTGAACGTGTATTTAGCACGGCAGGGGGCGTTATCACAGACAAGCGCAGCCGCCTGTCCAGAGCCAATGTGGATAAGCTCACGTTCATTAAAATGAGCCAGGCATGGATCCCACAGGACTTGTCCGTACCTTCTGCAGAATAGACATGTATACCGGTGTTGTGACAAAAACTGTCCGGCCATCGAATTGTGTCCGGCCCATACTGCGAAGGCGCAGCGCTTGCGCAGTACAGAGGACAAGGAGATTCACAAAATCTCCGAAGATGAACGGCGCCTGCGCTGTGAGTGCAGGTTCAAGCCCCACCATCCAAGTGGACATACGGTAGCACATAGTAACAGGGCCCCTCACGGGCTCGGTTCGATCGCCACGCTTCGGGCACGGCCTCACTTGGCTCGGCTTGAACCACGGATGGTGTGGCCTTCACCTGAACTCACCACGCAGGCGCCGTTCGTCTTGGGAGATTTTCGAAATCCCCTTGTCCTACATACTGAGCAAGCGCAGTACAGGGTGGACACTATTTGACGGGGGACAGAATTCGACACATCACCGGCCTTACCCAGCCATTGTTGTATTTTTGAACCAGTGTTGGCTACCTCGTCCTCCTACACTGCCGCTACCACCTACACAGCCACATCCACCGCCACCTCAACCTCCTACTCCATATGGACCTCGTCCTCCTAGGTCAAGATTATAATTTTTATTTGATTTTTTTGTAGCGCACAGATCCTTTCCCCCTTACCTGCCTTTATGTTGTTGGCTCCTCGCAGGAGGGAGAAAGGCACACCGCACTACCAGCCCGTACCCTCCTATATAAAGAGGTTGAGCGGTGTACTTGACGGGCCGTGTCCACAGCCGGAGTCAAAACTCCTCCAGAGGATGATTCTCACCTCTAATGTAGGTAGAGGCAAGTCCTTTAATTCCCAGTAAAGTCAATGTCCACACCAGCTGAAATTACAACTCTTATTCTCTCATGGCAAAATAAACACTACTCGGATAGAAAAGGTTAGAGCAAAGAAACAGGACAGCTTAAGGTGTGGAGGAGGTCCAGGCACAAACGTAGCACATTCACTTCACTGCTTAGGTTTCTCAAACAGTTTTAGGTGCACGGTCTCTGCACAAACCTTGAGGTTGGCCTCTGCCTCAGACAGGGTGTACAAGGCCCCTGCCACGGACCTGGAGAACTTTGGTCTCTGCCACAGACCAGGGTGTATAAGGCCCCTGCCACGGACCGGGTGAATAAGGCCTCTGATACAGTCAAGATGACCTTGAGCTTCTCCTTCTACGAACCTAGCCCATATCAAGGGGAAGACATCTCTCCAGGGAGTCAACAGACCCTTCCTTCACCGTGACTCCCGCATCGGTCCATCAGAATGATCCTCCCTTCCCTGGAACATGGTCCTCTACACGAGGCGGCACCCTAAGACTCCTCGACCCTTAGCGGACTCCAGACGAAGGCTCTGGACTCCAGGCTTTACTCCCGCACCTAGGCCTCCATACCCAGGGCAGCAGGAACTCCAGGATAGTACCTCACCCCGGGCTAAAGGTACCTGAGATGGAACAGGAACACATGCACCCAGGCCGAAGGCACCTGGGCGTGGACCCCACTGGACATCAGTCCCCAGGCCAAAGGTCTGCCCCTTTTATATGCTCTCCCGGCATGCACAGCAGGTTCGCCGCCCCGCTGTACTACTGCCATGAGGGGACACAAAAGGCACAGCACTGTATCGGTGGTTCAACCCTAGCCTACCATGGCAGCGCCACCTGTAGGCCGCAGGGAACTGCACACCAATACTGTCCCCCGAGGACAAAATGGTACATGAATCCTACAGAATTAGGGTGTTTGAGCATATTTACCACTCAAACACTTCCCTTAAATTTAGCACCCTGCTACATTTTTATTTCAAAGTATTTTATTTTCCCACTAGCTTATCCATTAAATTGAATAATTTATTCCAGAAAGGGCGTATTCTGGGTTATTCCCACCATATGTGTGGCATTGTGCCGTTGAGTTTCTGAGGTTCTTAATGACTTCCCGTACCTCTTCTGCTGAAAAGGGGGCCTCCAGCATATTTTTTTATTTTTTTATGTTATTTTAAGTTATTTCCCTATCCACATTTGTTTGCAGAGCACTTGCCATGCTCTTGACAACATTTTGCTGCCATTTGCAGCCCTCTAGCCCTTTCCATTACTTTTTTAGAGTCTTTTTAGTCCTTAGAAGTCCGGGTCCCCATTGACTTCAATGGGGTTCGGGTTCGGGTTCGGGTTCGGGTTAAAGTTCGGTCCCGAACCGAACTTTTTTCCGAAGTTCGGCCGAACCCGTCGAACCCGAACATCCAGGTGTCCGCTCAACTCTAGTTAACATCAGTCCGTTGGCATGTAGATGTCCCTTGAAGGGAACTATCACGACTCCCAGTGGATGGCTGTAGAATCCCAGGTTGATAGAGGGAAGTGTAACAGCCCTTGCGTGTGGCAGATAGTAAGGTCCCGCCGGCATGTAGATATGAAGGCACAGCAAAGGAGCCCTTCAGATGGACACGGCAAGCCCCGTCGGTGTCCGTGATGTCACCGGATCTCCCTGAAGACCCGGAAGCCGGCGGAGAGGTGATTACCGATCAAAAGAATTTTGATCAATCAAGACAATTAATCGATTAATCGAGGAATTAATAGTTAATTTCCACAGCCCTAATATATATATATATATATATATATATATATATATATATATACACACACACACACACACACACGTGTGTGTTTGAGGTGCACACCCTAATGCAATAGGCTGCGCACACCTATGATGCTCATTTATGACTGCCAGAGGCAAAGATAAATACCTGGGTTTCAGCTATTTACCACTTTGGAAAACAAACAAAAAGTGTTTTGACTTTAGATACACTTTAACCACTTAAGGACCGCCTCACGCCGATATACGTCGGCAGAATGGCACGGCTAGGCACATCAACGTACAGGTACGTTGCCCTTTAAGAGCCCAGCCGTGGGTCGCGCTTTTTGGTCTTCTGTTATAGGGGACCACGGTGCTCTGGTAAGCACAATATTTGTCATTTTGTGGTGGAAATCACTTGGTTTGTGTCCTCATTTGAAGAGTCGGATGTCATTGGACCTTTTGCACTGGTGGTTTATTATCACTGAAGTGAAATCTGGACTAAGTTTATGCACTTATGAACTTTTTTTAAATTTTTTTAAATTTTTTGCACTTTATGAATTCAATGTCGCAACCAAAATTGTTTTGTGCGCTGTACTGTTTATTTTGATTCCGCGGATTATGTTTTTCACTTATCCAGTTTGTGTTTTCATGAGTTTACAGCACTTATGATATTCGTTTGTTAATATCATCATTTCGGTTAGCGCAGCTATATGATTATATATATATATATATATATATATATATATATATATATATGTGTGTGTGTGTGTGTGTGTGTGTGTGTGTGTGAACCCTTACCTTGTATTACCTTGTAAAACAACCCATTCAATTTAAAACTTCTGTTCTGCCATATAAGGGGCTTAGAGAGATACTGTATCAGTGCATTGATCATCCCAGTGAAGATCTGTGCAGAGTGGTGTGTCAGCACAAGACTGACCATTGGAGTACAGGCAGGCTGAGCTCCCATGTAAAATGCAAAGAAGAAAATTGGCCATGCTGGGATAGATGTGCTACTATGCCCTGGTGTGGTCAATTTGAAATTGGAAAGCAAGGGACCCGCCAGAGTCATCAGCAGTGGCTGCCTGTCCATCAGGGGTGCAGGGGTGCCGCCCCCCTAATCCATACACCGGCCTCTAATCTACATGCAGGGTGCTGGACGCATGGATTTTAATGTTGTTTTTTAAGCACATGATTAGAGCCGGAAGCTCTAATTGGCTTAAAAAAGAATGGGCCCAGGACGCAGAGCACTGTGCCCCGAGCCCACCCACTTGTGTGACATTAGTGAATTAATATTCGCTAATGTCTTCCTGCTTTTCCTCCCGGCCAATCAGGAAGCGGGTCCTGAGACTTAGGACTCCTGGCCAATCAGGTTTCAGACCTGCCTCCTGTTTGACTGGGAGGAAAAGCAAAGGCAGTGGCAGCAATAGCTTCTTCCCGGAGTCCGGATCCAGAAGTGCACCACCACCTCGTCCTCCTCCTCGCACTTCTAACACGGTATAAGTTAAGGCCATGCATCGCGTGAGGGGGTGGCAGTAGTGCGAGTGGATTGCCGCCTATCGAGCGCTAGTGGGGGGGGGGGGTGTAGTGCGAGTGGATCGCCACTTTGATTGAATGATCGAGAGGCACGGGGGCCAGGTCTGTTTGCCGCCCCCCCCCCAAAAAAAAAATATTGACACACAAAGGAAGCAATGAAAAGAGAAACAGATACTTTTTCATAAAAGTACATGGTTAGCTAGATACATATCAGGAGTATAAAATGTTTGAGTAACACTATAAAGTTCATATGAGGTTTTAGGGGTTGGATACACACAGTGGCGTAGCGTGGGGGGGGCAGGGGGGGTTTCCCCGGGCGCAAAATTTAGAGGGGCGCAGCGGCAGGCGGCAGGTTACCTGCAGCTTTTCTCCTGCACTGTGCTGTCTAGGAGACTGTGAGCTCTTCCGCTTCACTATGAGAAAGAAGTTGCAGTGAAGTCCCGGCTTAGGCTCCAGCGGTGACACTGACAGAGCAGTGAGTAAATGTACACTGAAGACCATCCATGATGATCCCAGGGATTGTGACCGTGTGGAGACTGGGAGGAAGGAGGAGGGCAGGTCAGCATAGGAATCAGGTAGGTCAGTGTAGTAGTCAGTATAGGAATCAGGTAGGTCAGTATACAAATCAGATAGGTCAGTTTAGTGGTCAGTGTAGGAATCAGGTTGGTCAGTGTAGGAATCAGGTTGGTTAGTGTAGTGGTCAGTATAGCAATCAGATAGGTCAGTTTAGTGGTCAGTGTAGGAATCAGGTAGGTTAGTATAGTGATCAGGTAGGTCGGTGTAGGAGTCAGGTTGGTCAGTACTACTGTACTAGTGGAAGGGACTCAATGAGTGCTAAAAATGCGCGGGTTAGGGGGCGCAAATCTCTTGCCCTGCCCCGGGCGCTGACAACCCACGCTACGCCACTGGATACACATATACTTTAAATCCAATAACCAAGGTGATTTATTGCAATTATAGGCAGACATCTAGGTTATTCC
Source organism: Rana muscosa (assembly GCA_029206835.1). Classification (NCBI taxonomy): domain Eukaryota; kingdom Metazoa; phylum Chordata; class Amphibia; order Anura; family Ranidae; genus Rana; species Rana muscosa. The sequence goes on from CM055122.1 coordinate 840,202,654, forward strand.
ATTCAATCCCCCTCCCATCCAGCTTATAGCAGACAGTTGAGAAAGAATTTCTCCTGAGTGATGAGCAATGATACATGATGGTCAAAACATGCATTGGAATGCACTTTTTGCCCACTGATGTTCAACCTTGCATTACCTACTTTTCATCTGAATTACAGCCCCATCAAACCAGAGAGATGAATGGAGCCTGCCATTCAAGTAGGAACATTTATTTTCATGCTCAGGGAGCTCAGAGCAGATGCAGCTCATTGCTTGTATGAATGAGCCTTTAAACATCATTGCTCTCTATGCAAAAAAGCAGTTCCTGTACAGAAGTATTCTGGATGAAATGAACATCTGCTGCAATTTCTCTGATTTTTTAGATGGGTGTTTCATGTGCGCAGTAAATACATTTTATAAATTAGATGTTTGTTATCCTACTGTGCTCTCCATCTTTCTTTTATCCCTATTGTGACCGAATTGTGACAACAGAGGGATGGAGAGGAATGTAGGTAGCCATGTGCGCATAGCCCAAAATGCATTCCATCTCTGTTTTGCTCCACAAAGGCCTTCTAACCACAACAATTGCTTAGTGTTGTTTTAAACCACAACCAAATCAGGTCTGCAGTATCTGGTTTAAATCAAACTCTTCTAGTTTATGTAAAGCCTCCAAGTCCTATATATTATATGATCCAGCTTTGATCTCACTCAGACGCCTGTCTTCACAGAAAGCCACGAGCCATGGGACAGCTGGATACAACATCAAACCAGCGTGACAGATTGGAAGTGACAGCTCCGTCAGGTCTCCTCAGCTTTACCTGCAGAAATGGCAAGCAATCCAGAAAATACACTATAATTTGCTGCCACATGTGAAACCCATGGAGTGAATTCTCAGCTGACTCTAGGAGTGCTGCAGGTATTCTACAGCTCTTTTCAGAATCAGCTGGGCGGCTTTAAAGTTTAATATCATCAGCCCACCCAGACAATGGGATGCCTTTTAACCACAGCACTGAAATTATAACTATGTTTGTATTAAAGAAATAGTAAGGTGCTACAATGTGTCAGTAAATGTATCTAAAATATACTGTAATAGGTAAATTCCCTATTACATCTTTGAAGAATGAAATTAAATGATAGAATATTGAGGAGCTTTAGTAATTGGCCATAAGGTATTCTAGGCCAATTAAAAGATAAAGACCAATCAGATTCAACCCCCAGCTTTAGGTTTCCTAATATATTTGGTGTCAATACTACTATATTGACTGTGGGTTCACAGATTAATGGTGACTGAGAGATACAAAAGAGTTCATGTGAAAGTGACAGATCTATGACAAGAGATACTGGACACAAAACAAAACATATGGGTCACTGGGTGGCCCCAGCACAGAAAATGAGCTGTCAAAGATAGCTCTCAATCAAGCTTGAGAAAGGAGCGTGCACTTTGTGTATTCCCTTGGTGCGCATGCTCAGAAACGCGTTGTTTTATGGCAGTACAGTCACTTCACTGAACTCTGCACTCCAGCCCCCTCTGTGACTGCTCGGATGCGCCCCAAGTCTCGTTCTGGATCCCGTACGAATCCTGGAAGTCGCCTGTGATACAGGACGCTGGCAGCATGGAGAAATAGAGCTCATTACCATCTGAACTGCAGAGATCAAATCTGACTCCACTGGACCCCCCTGCGCTGAACATAAAGAATTTTAAATGTGAGTGTTTTAATGCATCTGGCTATTAAATTCTAAACAGTCTTACTAAGAGGCGCCTGTTGCTTTGTCTTTTCTCTTTTACATATCTGCAGTGGCTTCAACTCCCTGTACAAGGCTGCCCTTACCAACACAGACTGTACATCTTCACACAGAGCTGTATATGCTCAAAGGACTACCTTATGAACTTACTGTGTGCTTATTATTTTACTATAACCTGCACCGCTACCCATTTGTTGTTTTTTAAAATAATTTTTTAAAGAAAAGGGGTTGTAAAAAATTTTAAGTGTCAATGATATTCTTCTGTCAAGTAAACATAAAGCTCATAATGCCATGCCACTGGCCATATTTATGGGTTCTGTCAGTTCCCCTAGAATTCCTCAGGGTCTGTACCAATGAGAAATGACTACATTTTGACGAACAATTCTTGGCAATTAAATTGGAACATTTAGGGGATGTTATGAGTTTTTACCCTTTCTATGTCTATCCAAGGCTGCACACACTTTCTAGTTCTGGTATGAGCTAAATGCTATATTTCCACCGGAGAGTCTCCTTATTAGGTGTTGTCCTGCTCTTGGCTCTATTCACTTATGAACTGATATAGGGGTCTTTTGAACCACTTACCTGTTTATTTAATATAAGAGAAGTGCACGGCGGCCCTCCAGCCCTTGATTCTTTCTGGAGCACAATTTTCCCACTTATCCCCTAGCCACCCCATCAGTTGTACTCCTGCACCAGACCAGATTGTCAGCAGAAAATTATAAAGAGATCCTTTGAATTCCTTACTAGTTCACTTCAATATCCCTCACCTAAGTTTGGAGAGTGGGTCCCCTTCCCACCCATGCTGTTTTCTGCCAAGTGATTGGGCCAGTAGAATAGTGCATCTTACATTGTGAATATCCTTATGAATGCTTTGCAACCATCATATATACCATTAACTGGATTTTACTAAAAGTTAATTTATCATATCTTATTTATCTTATGTCAGAAAACCACTATAATGTCGATCACAGGTTCAGAATTACAAGATTCCTGATAGGGTGAATACAAGAAGGTTTTTTTTTACTTAATACACCGTATTTACTAGTAAAAAAGGTAGTGTGTGTGTAGGGGGAGAGGAATCTGGTGAGTTAAAAGAAAATAGAGTTATGCTTATATTTCAAAGGCATTTATATACAAAATGTGTACTTTTTTTAGGATTATAAAAAATAGCATCTTGTATGGTATATTAACATACCTTTTAATTAAAGTCAGCTTTAACCACAATTTTATAAATTTATCCAATAGCATGTCTTAAAACATAAATCAGGACCAAAATTTAATATCGGCATTTGAGTAGCTGCTAGGGTAAACATAAGCAAAATAAAGGACGCTGTACAACCACATTACATCACATTAACACTTTTTTTATTATATTAATGTTAAATTATAATCACATACACATATACAGTATGTATGGGTGCCAATTTATAATTATATGCACAACCCCTGTATTATTTTAAAGGATAAGTTGCTACTGAATACCATGTCAACCTCTATTAACATATAGATTATTCAGATTAAAAGATGTCTCTTTTAAAAGTAGGAGCGTAGATAAACATATCTCTTTTAAATCAACAGTACATCCTCTCTCATAATGCCACACAATCTTTGTGACCTCAGTATTCCTTGATTTAAAGACAGTTATTACCTACCATTCATAGGAAATATTGTTCTAAAGTTCAGTGCTAAGTATGAATTGCATGCACTCTTTACATAAATAGCAATTTAACATGATATAAATTATATTTAGTTTTTTGTATAAGATGTTTTTTTTTTACTAAAGGACATATAGACTTTTAGACATAGCTCCCAACTGTCCCTGATTTCGAGGGACTGTCCCTGATTCCGAGCAAAAGCCTTCTGTCCCTCTTTCTACCTCATATGTCCCTCATTTTGGTCTGATCTATAAAGCTGTATATAAAATGCACTTTTTATCTTTCAAAAAGTGTTTCCCAGTGCTAAACCTTTCATCCAAATTCTAAATTGCTGCATTTGTAAATTTTAAAAGCCAATAGTAGTGGTAAAAAAAAGCCCTTGTGGATTTAAGTAACCTTTTTTGGGGGTTAATTCTCCTTTAAGGCTGAGTGTGACAGGGGGACGTGTCCTATGCCTACATACATTTGCTAGTAGGCGTTCCTCATTCCCATCTCAAAATGTTGGGAGGTATGTTTTAGATAGAGTTTACAAAGTTTTCAAGCTGTACCTTGAAGTTATGTTTTTATATTGTATTTATAGCATAAAATTGCATGTTGATGGGTTTTTTTTTATCACGGATCTAAGATCTATCAATGATCTATTTAAGTTATCAAAGTTATGCCGCGTACACACGACCGTTTTTATGGTCATTGAAAAAAACAACGTTTTTCTCAACGTGATTCTTCTCAAGCCTGCCTTGCCTACACACTATCATGAAAAAAAAATGCTAGAGCAAAGCGCGGTGACGTACGAAATGTACGACGGCACTATAAAGGGGAAGTTCCATTCGGATGGCGCCACCCTTTGGGCTGCTTTTGCTGATCCTTGTGTTAGTAAAGTTTGGTGAGAGACGATTCGCACTTTTCAGCCTCGTGCTCTTCAGTCCGTTACAGCGTGACAAATATGCTATCTCCATTACAAACGCTAGTTTTACCAGAACGAGCGCTCCCGTCTCATCACTTGCTTCTGAGCATGCGTGTTTTTTTCACACCGTTAAAGCCTACACACGGCCGTTTTTCATGACGAGAAAAACAGTGACATGAAAAACGGCGAGAAAAATTAGAGCATGTTAGAAATTTTTAATGCCTATTTTTCACGTCGTGAAAAATGCTCTGGAGCCTACACACGATCGTTTTTAATGACCAAATAAAAAAATGGCATTTTTCTCGTCATGAAAAAGGGTCGTGTGTACGCAGCATAAGTTTTACTATGAATTATTGCCATGTTTAAAGTGGAAAGACTTGTTTTTCTCAAGCACAAGAAGTCTGACCAAAAAACTGATTTAGCACTCTATTGCTAATTACTGTTTTGTGGGTCTTCAGAAATAAAATAATTCTATTGAAGCAGATCAAGTGTTTGTGATGCAGTTAAGGTGGTTGTAAACCCTTTACAACCACTTTAACCTACAGGTAAGCCTAGATTAAGGCTTACCTGTAGGTGCTTGAAATATCTCCTAAACTTCCACGGTTTAGGAGATATTTACAAAAATCACGTAGACAGCGGCGCAGGCGCACTTTAGCAACGGCAATCGTGCCGTTCCTAATGGAGGTCATGCTGCCTGTGACTGGTCATTGCGGCTCCGGCCAATCACAGCACCGGAGCCGTGATACCCGGAAGTAACACCCGGGAGAGATGTCGGCCGCCCCAAGCGGTGAACGAGGACGGCTGCGGGGGCTTCGATCTGAGGTGAGTATTACATAATGAGCTAGTATGCTATGCATATTAGCTCATTATGCCTTTGTCTTGCAGGTGGTGCTTTTTTTTTTTTTACAAGTGGGTTTACTTCCTCTTTAAGACAAGATCTCATTATTATATACCAGATGGGAAGCATCATGGTACACCAGTTCACTGTTTACTATTAAAGAGTGAAATATCAATCAGACAGAAGTTTGAACTTCCTGTGATTTGCACCCATATGCAAAGAGTAGTGCAAGTGGTATTTTGTGGCATGGTTACATCATTAAGCTTTTTGAGTGCAATCAGTTTTAACAATGAAGGAAGGGGAGAGACTTTGTCTATTGCATTAGGATTCCCAACTTACATCTTGGCTGGCAACTTTTACCACAGGCTCCTGCAAATAGTAGAACAGCCACACGGCATTATAAAAAAAGGGAAACACTGGTGTAAATAAGCATGAAATGGTGATTAGATTAGGTAAATGCAATCTGAAGGGAATTAAAGTGGATGAAGAATGTAACAGAACTGAACGAAAGCCTGAAAGCATTAATTGCCCCATGCCTCACAGCAAACAACATTCTCCAGGTGAATGGACATGAATTTTGAAAACATTAACACAAACTCGTCATCCAAAAATGTGTATGAATTTCCATCACAACTGTCCAGTCCTATATAGCTATAAAAAAAAAAATGTGTGAAAAAGAGAGAGATAAAGCAAAGGAAAGAGAGGGAGAGAGCTTATCAGAAAAGCTGGGAGTGAAGCCGATTTGAAATATTACCAGCCTTGCATTTTTAAATTTGATGCACAACAACCAGGATGCTAATACGGCTCTTAGTTTAAAGGAGGGGGAAGCGCTTCTTCGAACTCCTTCAGCTGAAGATTAGGAGAGAGGCTTTAAGAAGATTTAAAAAAAGAGGAAAATCAACTTGTGAGGAGCGTAAAGAGACGGTTTGTGATTCAAGATGCTTTGGGCAATTCATCATGGAAATGGGTTTCTGCGCTGAGGCCATGTGGACCATTTTGGGCCTGTCAAGTCTTCTTTTTTTAATACATTACATTGAGAATGTAAATTGTATAAGAGGAAAGGTGAAGGAGGGAGAGAGGGAAATGCTATTTGGAACGGTGACAGGGTGTGTTAATAGGCAAAGAGGCAGAGAACATCTTCTACCACTTCAATTATAAGAGAAGTAACCTGAGCTTAAAGCAAGGTCTAGCAGCGGAAACTCGGCAAAGAGGGGGTGATATATAGAAGTGGACGCTGATAAATCAAAGATCAGTGGGAGCTGAGGAAGCAGTTATAACACCTACTAAGGGCATAATACAGATTAGCCGTATTAATAACATACTAACCAACTGCCACAAATTCAGCAGGACGTCAGATATTTTTTCACCTAAAACGATGTGAATACAGCCAGGGGAGTTTATACTGTCTCTGTATCCTATGCAGATGTATTGAGACCTAAAAGGAAAAGAGTACAGTGTAAAGCCTCGTACATACGATCAGATTGGTGGCAGGGCATTGTCTGTTGACAGACTTTTTGGCCTAAAATCTGACTGTTAGTACGCTCCTTTAGACAATTGTTGTCCAACTTTCTGCCAACAAATGTTGAGTGACCTACTAGTAAATTTTCCGCGGACAACGGTCTGTTGTCAGATGATGTTCAGTACACAAGTCCGCCACACAAAAGTTGAAAGTACAAACACGCATTCTCGGAATAAATGCTCACCAAACACGAAATTAGCAGAAGGGGCCCAAAGGGTGGCGCTCAAGAGCTGAAATTCCTCGTAGTACGTCACTACCTTCGTGTTTGTTGGCTGACAATTGTATACCGTTAGTATGCAAGACAAGATCCAGGCACACGCACTGAAGACAAAAATCAGACGCTCCGTTGGCCAACAATCTGCTTGTGTGTATTAGGCTTTAGGCTGATTAGGAAGACAAGGTAGTCAGAACAGAGGGGTGCTTGCCATAAACTAGTTGTCAAATAGGGCTCCCTGTAGATTTTAAAGAATGTACAATCCTGTTCTAGAAAGTTAAGCCAATTCTACTAGTGATGGCACCAACACAGTTAAAGCCAATGCAGTAGTGATAGGTGGTGTATACATACAAAATATTGTAGCAATCCAGAATTAGATATGGACTATGGCCAGATGGCAGCAGCATAGTAAGATTGCATGTTATTATGTTATTATTAAAGGACAGGGGAATATCACTTTTCAGGGGTTATTTTTTTTATTCTTTATAGGCATTTATATAGCATAGAAAATGTAAGCTTTTTACATACTTTACATTAACACCAGTCCCTGGTTACAATCTTTGGTCCATATCTCACATGTGTATGTAGCGAGAGGTTACTATCAAAAGTATCATAACAGACTGCATTGTTTTTCTAATTAAGAAGTTGGCTCCCCCTGGTGTCCGTTTTATGTAATGCAATTGACGTTTTTTGGTGCAGTTACATTATATGAACAAAGCATGGTGGGCATTGTAGTGCGAGAGGAAGTGACTCTATTGCTGTGGGTTGGATTGAGACTACAATACCCACAATGCCACTGTGTTTCCAGAATGCAGTGCGCCACCGCAAGTCCTGCTGGGAATCTTATCTAAGGACAAGCAAGGCCTCAGCTCGCTCTCTCTGGACGCCATCTTTCAACAGGCGAGAGGCCTGGTGTGAGTGTGCCTAGGCCGGAGAAACCTGGGCCTAAAGTTGGAGAGCAGATCGCCGGCGGGGGAATCTTTGTGGACAGCCAGGCTGATTGAGCCAGAGAAGGGACCGTCCTACAGGCCACAGCATCTGGAGCCATCCATCCAACTGAACCTTGTGAGCGGCCGTGCTGTGAACTGGCGACATCCTGTCTGATGGAGATACCAGTGAGCGAGGGCTTCTTGGTGGTGAGAAGGCACTTGCCTACCCAAGTAGTTAACAGAGTTGCAGGAGAGCGGTTCCTAACATCCAATTTGTACTTGCTGACACTTGACGTGCTACAGTTAGGAAACCATTGCACCTGAGTGTTATAGAGCGGCCTGAGAGACCTAGTGGTTCCCTTGCCACTACAGTACATTTACAGAGTGATTACCTTTTCCTCTTTACTCCTCGTTTGGAATACAAAAAAATAAAGAAAGTGAACATTACACTTAATTAACACAAGAAAACACACACACACACTAATATACCCCCCTAGAACCACCTACTCCCCCACCTCCCCCCTTCTCTAACCCCCCCCCCTTTTCTTCCCTCTTTTTTTTTAAATCTTCTATTTTGTCCCTTAACCCCCCCCCTTTTCTCTCCTTGAGGAGGAACCGAAGAGGTCACCACCAATTATATGAATGTATTATGGATATCAGGGATGAGCCGAACACCCCCCTGTTCGGTTCGCACCAGAACCTGCGAACAGACAAAATGTTCGTGTAAACTTTAGAACCCTATTAAATACAATGGACTCGAACGTTCGAAATCTAAAGTGTTAATTATAAAGGCTAATATGCAAGTTATTGTCCTAAAAAGTGTTTGGGGACCTGGGTCCTGCCCCAGGGGACATGTATCAATGCAAAAAGAAGTTTTAAAAACGGCCGTTTTTTCGGGAGCAGTGATTTTAATAATGCTTAAAATGAAAAAATAAAAGTGAAATATTCCTTTAAAATTCGTACCTGGGGGGTGTGTATGATATGCATGTGAAGTGGCGCATGTTTCCCGTGCTTAGAACTGTCCCTGCAAAAAATGTCATTTTTGAAAGAAAAAAAATGCATTTAAAACTGACTCGCGGCTATTAATGAATTGTCGGCTCCCGGCAATACATACAAAAGTCATTGAGAAAAAAAAAAAAAAAAAGCGTGGGGGTTCCCCAGAATTCAATTACCAGGCCCTTCAGATCTGGCATGGATTTTAAGGGGAACTCCACCCCAAGTTTAAAAAAAAAATGGCGTGGAGTCCCCCTAAAAATCCATACCAGACCCCTTATCCGAGCACGCAACCTGGCCGGCCGCAGGGGAAAAGGGGGGGACGAGAGAGCGGCCCCCCCTCCCTCCTGAACCGTACCAAGCCACATGCCCTCAACATGGGGAGGATGTCCCCATGTTGATGGGGACAAGGGCCTCATCCCCACAACCCTTGCCCGGTGGTTGTGGGGGTCTGCGGGCGGGGGGCTTATCGGAATCTGGAAGACCCCTTTAACAAAGGGGACCCCCAGATCCCGCCCCCCCCCCTATGTGAATTGGTAACGGGTACATTGTACCCCTACCATTTCACGAAGAAAGCGTAAAAAAAATGTTTAAAAAAACACACAAACACCTTGAAAAAGTCCTTTATTTAAAAAAATAAATAAATAAACATTCCAGCGGTGAAATCCAGTGTCCCGCGGCGATCCCGATGTCCAGCGCTGTCCTTCATTGGTTGTGCCTGAGCGGACCTGATGGGGAACTCCCTCTCAGTATTTTAAATGTATAGACCCGCCCCTTCTAAAGTTCCCCATCAGGTCCGCTCAGCGGACGAGATGCGGAACATGAGAAGGGGCGGGTCTATACATGTATTACCAAAGTGAGAGCAGTTCCCCATCAGGTCCGCCCCCTCGGTATGTCAGACCCGCCTACGTCATTGGCTTGAGCGGGGAACTTCCTTCACTGTGTAATTTAAATTTACATAGTGAAGGAAGTTCCCCGCTCAAGCCAATGACGTAGGCGGGTCTGACATACCGAGGAGGCGGACCTGATGGGGAACTGCTCTCACTTTGGTAATACATGTATAGACCCGCCCCTTCTCATGTTCCGCATCTCGTCCGCTGAGCGGACCTGATGGGGAACTTTAGAAGGGGCGGGTCTATACATTTAAAATACTGAGAGGGAGTTCCCCATCAGGTCCGCTCAGGCACAACCAATGACGGACAGCGCTGGACATCGGGATCGCCGCGGGACACTGGATTTCACCGCTGGAATGTTTTTTTTTTTTTTTTTTAAATAAAGGACTTTTTCAAGGTGTTTGTGTGTTTTTTTAAACATTTTTTTACGCTTTCTTCGTGAAATGGTAGGGGTACAATGTACCCCTTACCAATTCACATAGGGGGGGGCCGGGATCTGGGGGTCCTCTTTGTTAAAGGGGTCTTCCAGATTCCGATAAGCCCCCCGCCCGCAGACCCCCACAACCACCGGGCAAGGGTTGTGGGGATGAGGCCCTTGTCCCCATCAACATGGGGACATCCTCCCCATGTTGAGGGCATGTGGCTTGGTACGGTTCAGGAGGGAGGGGGGGCCGCTCTCTCGTCCCCCCCTTTTCCCCTGCGGCCGGCCAGGTTGCATGCTCGGATAAGGGGTCTGGTATGGATTTTTAGGGGGACTCCACGCCATTTTTTTTTTAATTTGGGGTGGAGTTCCCCTTAAAATCCATGCCAGATCTGAAGGGCCTGGAATGGATATTTGGGGGAACCCCACGTCAATTTTTTTTTTATTTGCGGCGGGGTTCCCCTTAATATCCATTCCAGACCTGAAGGGCCTGGTAATTGAATTCTGGGGAACCCCCACGCTTTTTTTTTTTTTTTTATCAATGACTTTTGTATGTATTGCCGGGAGCCGACAATTCATTAATAGCCGCGAGTCAGTTTTAAATGCATTTTTTTCTTTCAAAAATGACACTTTTTGCAGGGACAGTTCTAAGCACGGGAAACATGCGCCACTTTACATGCATATCATACACACCCCCCAGGTACGAAATTTAAAGGAATATTTCACTTTTATTTTTTCATTTTAAGCATTATTAAAATCACTGCTCCCGAAAAAACGGCCGTTTTTAAAACTTCTTTTTGCATTGATACATGTCCCCTGGGGCAGGACCCGGGTCCCCAAACACTTTTTAGGACAATAACTTGCATATAAGCCTTTATAATTAGCACTTTAGATTTCTCCCATAGATTTTTCGAATTTGCCGCGAACACCCCAATTTGTTCGCTGTTCGGCGAACGGGCGAACAGGCAATGTTCGAGTCGAACATGAGTTCGACTCGAACTCGAAGCTCATCCCTAATGGATATGTTTTGTTAGTAAAATGTTATATGTAAAGAAAAAAATGAATAAAGAGAGATTAAACAAAAAAAGAAACCTGTGAGAGTCTTGTATAAAGGGACAGCCTATGTTCCCAATAAGATCTGTATGCAGCATCTTAACCACTTTACCTCCAAAATATTTACCCCCCTTCATGACCAGGCCATTTTTTGTGATAGGACACTGCATTACTTTAACTGACAATTGCGGCACTGTACCCAAATAATGTAATTTTTTGCGTTATAAACAAACAAAGACAATTTTGAAAAAATATATATATTTTTTACTTTCTGCTATAAAACATACCCAATAAAAAAGTAAAATATCAAATTTCTTCATAAATTTAGACCAATATGTATTCTGCTACATGTTTGTGGTTAAAAAATCCCAATAAGGGGATATTGATTGGTTTACGAGAATGTTATAGCATCTACAAACTATGGTATATATTTAAAGGCTTTTTTTTATATACTAGTATGGCGGCGATCAGCAGCTTATAGCCATTGACAAATTTGTTTTATCACATGTATGAATTGCTGTAAATTAGTTATGAATTTTCTACAATCTGTTGATGAGGCTTTTTAATAAAATATGCTCTCAACACTACAGTGGAACCTCGGATTGCGAGTAACGCGGTTAACGCGCGTTTCGCAATACGATCAATGTATTTTAAAAAAACTGACTCGGTTTACGAGTGTTGTCTAGCAAAACGAGCAGGATTCAAGCCAAAGCGGTGTGCAATACCGCGTTTGGCCTGAGGTGGCAGGGGCGGGCGCCCGAGCCGAGCAGAGCCGAACGGCGCCGATCGTCGCCGTTCGAAACCGTTTGGAAATGTTCAGAAAATCGCGGAAATACTCAGTTCCCGAGCCTTTCCGAGGTTTTCCAAGTTCAGCAGAGGTGTCCTCGGCCCTTTCCGAGTGTCTCCGATGCTCTCCAGTGCCCCCCCAGCCGCTGGCCACATGCGGTATTGCATGCCATTGAAGTCAATGCGGAACAAATTATTTTCGTTTCCATTGACTTCAATGGGGAAACTCGCTTTGATATGCGAGTACTTAGGATTACGAGCATTCTCCTGGAACGGATTATGCTTGTAATCCAAGGTTCCACCATACTTTTCTTTACACTTACTGTGTTATGATTCTACTTTTGTATACATATGAATTATCAAATGTGTTTTCATGAATTTACTATTTACCAACTATTTTAAAACACACCTCATTCAAAGTCCCAACCCCCTTTTTCTTCCTTAATCAACTCAGGGATGGAGGCACAGAGCCTAGTGCACCCTGTGCTTCATTTAGGCTGGGTTCACACTGGAGAACACAGTGGCTCACAGCAGGAGTCCGGTGCATCTCCATTTATCGTTTCAGGTCCGAATTCGGACCTCAAACAGACCAAAATATGCACAAAGCTCCTGTGCAATTTACTCCGGAGCCGCTGCGGAGATGTGTGAACCGGCTCCATAGAGAGCCGGTCACAATCTCCTGCTATGAGATTTGGATGTGGGGAAACCCAGCTCAATATTGAACCCTACAGACTAAAGCCTCGTACACACGGTCGGACTTCCATCAAACTTTTCCGTGGATTTTTGTCCGAAGGCAGTTGGTCCGGAACACCCATAGCATAACACGCTCGGACTTTTCTGCAAACTTTCCCAAAACTTTTTCCAACATCACGTGGTTTTTCTGCTCTTTTCTGCTCTTTACCGCCACCCTTTGGTCAACTTCTGCTATTGTTGGTTGATTGTAACATTATTTGTTTTGTCCATCGGACAAAAGTCAGATGGTTTTCTGTACACACGGTCGGACTTTGCTCCATCAGACTTTTGTTGGCCAAAAGTTTGTCCGTTTGCAGACCGAAAACAAAAAAAAAGCAAAAAAGTTTGTCCGATGGAGCGTACACACGGTCGGATTGTTGGTCCAACTTGCTCAAAATGACTAGGATGTCATTAAAGTTTATGTGTGTGCAAAGGCAGGCGTCCCAATACAGTTAACAATATAGTGTATCAGACATCCATTATTGCATGAGTGAGCTGAAAATAAACTTATAAATACAACTAGGTTATACCATAAATAAATCAATAATGATTTTATATATATATATATATATATATATATATATATATATATATAGCAATACCCCCAGCTAAGAGAGCTGCTGATATAGTTTTGGGCCTGTAACACGCTGCTGTCAACCCCCAGGAACTGGCTCTAACCTCCCTTGGCACAGCTAGCGCAAATGGAAGTGTGAAACCCGTTACGCTATAGGAATCACCACTCCGCAATAAAACACACAATCAGTTAACATCAAGTTATCTGAGCTGACTGCTTCAGCTGGAATAGACAGTACGCCACACAACGTGTTTGCTTAACCACAAATACTTTTACTGAGTAGAAGATATAAGGTTAGACAATGGTACATTTACCTATGCAGAGCCCTGCAATATTAAATGTCAAGCAAGTAAACAAGGAGTATGTTCTAACAGTTTTATACACACTGAATGTCTTTTAGTAAACTACGCTCGCGAGCTTCCCCCTCATGGCCAATATGGCGCCCAAACAATATTTCCCTGCTGAACAGTCAGGCCTGACTATTTCACACACAGTTATTCCGTTGAGAAGGATCTTCGCTAGCAATAGTGGTGCACTTTATAGGTTATTTGTAATCCAAAGGTATTAAGTGGTTAGTTACTCGGCATGCAGTAAGAAAACTTAACTCCGGCTGCACAACACACTGTTCCTCTGGCGTGCAATGTAATACCCTGGTAACGGTGGGCCCTGACCAAGGGATTCTGGGCCTAAAAGATAGTCAATAAATCCTGAGCAAGTGCTCTCTCACCCGACCGGACCAGTCCGTACAACCGACTTCCGTAGTTGGGGCTCCAGCACACAGTCTCACGACATCCGTAGTCTCCGATCCTCCCGAGCATCCGAGGGAGATTGATGGATGAGTCGACTCTGGGTTCTCCCGTGAAGATCATCAAGCTCTTCAGATTCACTAGGCCCAGGCTCTCCGGCCTAGTCCAGAGCAACAGGCCCCATCGTAGGCTCCACTTGATAGGAGGGCGGTGTCCAAAGAGACCCGCGTGTTGCTCCTCCCTGCTTAAATAGTCCTTCCCCAGTAGACCTTGCGCCGGGCAATGCACTGTGGGTGTCCCACTGCATACTGGGTATAGTAGTCTTTGTACTCATTAAAGTGACACCCCGCTACACACTCCCACCACTTAGAATCTTTGGTCCCCAAAGATAAGCAGTCAAAGAACTTTGTTAGCATATGCACGCTGTGAGGGGGTTAGCTCGGCAGCGGGTATGTGTGACCCCCGGGATGGGCTCCCCACCCAAAAACAGGCCCAGCAGACGGAGGTTGGGGTTTTCAAAATCAAAAGGGTGCGGTTTATTTTCTATTTACAGTGACAAAAACACAGCAAGGCAAAAAAAACATAAACAAAATAAATCCTGGTCAACTTGACCTCTGACTAAACTTACAGGTTTCCTAACTAACGACTGGGATCAGCCTGCTGTCCTAGTCCCTGGTTTTAAATGTCCAAGCAAAATATAGCCACACAGGCTTTCTCTCACCGCACAGGGGTTCACTCTCCCTAGACAGTCCACACAGGTCTGCTTCCAGGCATGAGCTAACATCTAATGAATCTGGGAGTTTTTATAGAGGCCTTAAACGAACTGACAGGCTTCAGCTGGCCTCATCAACTCCCTGCCTGCACGACGCCCAGCCCTCTCCCTAGAGGTATGAGTCATCAATGAGCCCACTAGTCTCAGCTGGGCTTATACAACTCTCCACCTAGCTGTATAAATCGGCGTAAAGCCTGAATCTGGGCGAAATATATCTACCCCCCTGGATGCAACCAGGTGACTTTACCTTCCTGCTGTCACATACCCCCCCCTCTTGTTTTAACCTCGGGGTTGGAACACCAGCAATCAGGCATTCATGTACTCGAGACAAAGCATCCACATTCCCCATTTGAACGCCAGGGCGATGCTTTACTGTGAAGTTGAATTCCTGGAGGGCCAGGAACCACCTATTCACTCTTCTATTTGTTTCCTTGTTTTGAGCCATCCACTTTAACGGAGCGTGATCCGTAACCATGTCAAAGTGCCTACCTAGCAGGTAGTACCGAAGGGAATCTAGAGCCCACTTCACCGCTAAACACTCCTTTTCAACGGTGGCGTAATTTACCTCATGGGACTTCAACTTCCTGCTGAGGTAAATGACTGGGTGCTCTTCCCCGTTCCAGACCTGGGACAATACTGCTCCTAACCCCACATCTGACGCATCACTTTGTACGACAAAGTCTCTAGAGAAGTCGGGTGAGTACAACACTGGCTGGCTACATAAGGCTTGTTTCAAGAATTGGAATGCTGCCTCAGCCTCGGGGGTCCATTTAATCATGACCGACCCTTTCCCCTTCGTCAGGTTGGTTAGGGGCACAGCCTTAGAAGCAAAGTGGGGAATGAATCGCCGATAATACCCAGCGATTCCCAGAAAGGCTCGTACCTGCTTCTTGCTGTTGGGACGTGGCCAACTCTGGATGGCCTCGACTTTGTTGAGTTGGGGTTTTATTACTCCCCTCCCAATGGTGTACCCAAGATATTTGGCCTCCTCCTGCCCAATGGTACACTTCTTGGGGTTAGCCGTAAACCCTGCTTCCCGAACAGAGTCCAGGACTGCTTGCACTTTTGGCAGATGTGAGGCCCAATCTGTGCTATGGACAATTATGTCATCCAGGTAAGCCGCAGCATACTTCCGATGGGGCCTCAGCATCTGGTCCATTTTCCGCTGGAATGTGGCCGGCGCATTCTGTAACCCGAACGGCATTCTTTTATATTGGAACGCCCCGTCTGGGGTTACAAATGCGGTTTTCTCTTTGGCCGACTTGGCCAGGGGGATTTGCCAATACCCTTTTGTGAGGTCAAGAGTCGTCATGTATCGGGCTGTTCCCAGCCGGTCGATCAACTCATCTATACGTGGCATGGGGTAGGTGTCAAATTTTGTAACTTTGTTCAACTGACGAAAATCGTTACAAAATCGCCAGCTCCCATCCGGTTTAGGCACCAACACGATGGGACTAGACCAATCACTTTGGGACTCCTCTATCACCCCTAAGTTCAGCATTTTCTGTACTTCCTCCCGTATTGCCTCCCGTCGGGCCTCTGGGATCCGATAGGGTTTTAACTTCACCCTTTCACCGGGCGGGGTAATAATGTCATGCTCTACCCCAGATGTTTGTCCCGGCAGCTCAGAGAATACCTCCTTGTTGCGAAGCACAAACTCCTTAACCTCCTGTTGTTGGGGTTGTGACAAGGTGGCTGCGATTCCAACCTCAGGAATCACGCAACCAGTTTGAGCTGGTGACCAAGTGTCTGCGACTAGGGACTCTCTATCCCTCCAGGCTTTCAACAGATTAACGTGATAGATCTGTTCGGGCTTTCGCCTTCCTGGTTGTCTGACCTTGTAATTCACTTCGCTCACTTTTTCCATTATCTCGTAGGGGCCTTGCCATTTGGCAAGGAATTTACTTTCAACCGTAGGGACAAGTACCAATATCCTATCCCCCGGGGAAAAGGTACGGGTCTTGGCTCCACGGTTGTACACTCTCTGCTGTGCCAACTGCGCTTGGGCCAAATGTTCCTTCACGATGGGCATTACCTGTGCAATTCGATCTTGCATCAGGGCGACATGCTCAATCACACTCCTGTGGGGAGAACTCTCACTTTCCCAAGTTTCCTTGGCAATATCCAACAGCCCTCTTGGGTGTCTCCCATACAGTAACTCAAAGGGGGAGAATCCCGTAGA
Organism: Rana muscosa; assembly: GCA_029206835.1. Taxonomy (NCBI): domain Eukaryota; kingdom Metazoa; phylum Chordata; class Amphibia; order Anura; family Ranidae; genus Rana; species Rana muscosa. Next base: position 840,219,587 of record CM055122.1, read on the forward strand.
GGATTGGGGCACCTCCCTAATAGCAAACATCAAATAAGGAAGTAGACAGTCCCAATCCCTTCCATCTCTATCCACCACTTTCTTCAACATTTGTTTTAGGGTTTTGTTGAATCTTTCAACCAGCCCATCGGTTTGGGGGTGATACACAGATGTACGCAATTGCGTCACTTTGAACAATTTACACAGCTCTTTCATAACCCGGGACATAAAGGGTGTACCTTGGTCCGTAAGCAGTTCTTTACAAATACCCACCCGGCTAAAAACAAGAGATAGCTCTTTGGCTATGGTTTTGGCCGAGGTATTTCTGAGAGGGATCGCTTCTGGATAACGGGTGGCATAGTCCATTATAACCAATATGTACTGGTGCCCCCTAGCGGACTTGATTATAGGACCTACCAAATCCATTGCGATTCTCTCAAACGGGACCTCAATGATGGGTAGAGGGACCAGCGGGCTACGGAAATGTGGCATCGGGGCCGACCTCTGACACACAGGGCAGGAGGAACAATAATTTTCTATGTCCTTCATCACCCCCGGCCAATAGAATCTCTGTAATACCCTCTCTCGGGTTTTCTCTGTCCCCAGATGACCTCCAAGAATGTGCCCATGGGCCAACTCCAACACCAACTTCCTGTAAGGTTTGGGCACCACAAGCTGCTCAACGGTTTCTTCTGCCCTTTTTGCCACCCGATACAGTAGGTCCTTCTCTACGCTGAAGTATGGGTAAGTGCCGGTATTATCTGGGTTCACTAACTCGCCATCTATTTTCACTACGTTTTCCCGTGCCTTTATTAGGGCGGGGTCTTTCAACTGTTCTGTGGCAAAGTTTTCCCTGTGAACCTCAAGATCAGAAAACTCCACAGACGGTAGGTTTTCGTCTGAGGAGGTGGGCTCCTCTCCAGTTTCTTGAGTCTCCCCTGCCAATACTGACAAGGGAAATTCCGGAGAGTCCTCACCACTCTCAGGGGAGTTCTGGCTATCACATTTCTGGTACATAGGGGCACCAGTGGGGGGCTCAGGATCATCCCACAGTTCCCAGAACTTCGGAAAATCCCTTCCCACAATGGCGTCATGCGGTAACTGAGATACTAAGCCCACTGGATGAGAGAGGGTACCTTTGGGGGTCTCGAAACACACTGTAGTCACTGGATACTCTCGGGTGTCCCCATGCACACAAATAACGGCTACCTTGCTATTCCCAGAGACCTCTGTTTTAACTAACTCAGCCTTTATCAGGGTCACAAGGCTACCTGAATCCAGCAATACCACAACATTTCTACCATTAATACACATTTTGCATAAATGTTTCTCAGTTCCCCGAATGGCAGTGCATGCGACTGTCGCACACAGCGACTGACGTCTGCCCGTCAGAAAGTCACACTGCATGGGTTCCTCCACAACCGGGCAATTTGCTGCAATATGTCCCGCTTGCCGGCAGCGGTAGCAAACGATCCTTCTTGCGGCCTCTTGAGCCGCTGATTTCCCAGGCTGTTCTCGCCAAACTTGGGGTAGAGCTCCCACCCTCTCACTCTCTCCACCCTCACCCCTTGGAATCCTCTTATCCGCCCCTGGGGATGGTCTGGTCTTAGGGTGGAAAGTCCGAGTGTCTCTGGAAGAGGCCGTCAGGTTCTCTGTAGCCAAGTATTTCTCCACACGATCCACAAGACCATCGGCCGTCTCTGGGTCTCCATGGCTTACCCACTTTTGGATGGCAGTAGGAAGAGCTCTCAAAAACCGATCCATTACAACACGTTCCACAATCTTTGGTGCGGACAAAGTCTCTGGCTGTAGCCACTTTCTGCTCAGGTGAATGAGATCATACATTTGAGACCTGGGGGGTTTTCCAAGCTGGAAAGTCCAGTTATGCACACGCTGAGCCCGGACAGCCAGGGTGACACCCAGCCTTGCCAATATTTCAGCTTTTAGCATCACATAGTCTTTTGCTTGGTTAGGCTCTAGGTCATAGTAAGCTTTCTGCGATTCACCAGTTAACAGAGGAGCCACTAGTCCAGCCCACTGCTCCTCAGGCCACTTTTCTCTTTCAGCGGTCCTTTCAAATGTGGTCAAAAATACCTCTGGATCATCCTCTCCAGTCATTTTTGTCAATAAACGACTCACCCCAAAGGACGCGGTATTAGTGGGACGGCTTTCCTCACTGGTCTGCGGACGTTGCTGCATTACTGCTTCCATCTGTTGTTGTAGTCTCTGCTCTTGCTTCTGCAACAGGTCTATGAAGCGGGCCTCAGATTGCTGTTGGGCTTGTTGCTGAGCCTCCAGACTCTGTTGTAAAGTTGCAAGGCTCTGTTGATGAGCTTGCTGCTGGGCTGCAAGGCTCCTTTGCAAACCTGCATTTGTCTGCTGTTGATTGGCATTTGCTAGAGCCAGCTGTTTCAGTATCTCCTCCATGCTGGCTTAAAAAAAAACTGCCACTGGTTCTCCACCAACTGTGAGGGGGTTAGCTCGGCAGCGGGTATGTGTGACCCCCGGGATGGGCTCCCCACCCAAAAACAGGCCCAGCAGACGGAGGTTGGGGTTTTCAAAATCAAAAGGGTGCGGTTTATTTTCTATTTACAGTGACAAAAACACAGCAAGGCAAAAAAAACATAAACAAAATAAATCCTGGTCAACTTGACCTCTGACTAAACTTACAGGTTTCCTAACTAACGACTGGGATCAGCCTAGTGCTGTCCTAGTCCCTGGTTTTAAATGTCCAAGCAAAATATAGCCACACAGGCTTTCTCTCACCGCACAGGGGTTCACTCTCCCTAGACAGTCCACACAGGTCTGCTTCCAGGCATGAGCTAACATCTAATGAATCTGGGAGTTTTTATAGAGGCCTTAAACGAACTGACAGGCTTCAGCTGGCCTCATCAACTCCCTGCCTGCACGACGCCCAGCCCTCTCCCTAGAGGTATGAGTCATCAATGAGCCCACTAGTCTCAGCTGGGCTTATACAACTCTCCACCTAGCTGTATAAATCGGCGTAAAGCCTGAATCTGGGCGAAATATATCTACCCCCCTGGATGCAACCAGGTGACTTTACCTTCCTGCTGTCACAACGCGTAATACAATTCACGGCTACAAAGGAGCCTGACAGAGGAACCTCCCACCAAGCTTTGGGAGAGAGGTTGCCCTGCCCACAGGTCACATTAGTGGAAGTGGCCTGTCTAACTGTGCCAGGGAGTGAGCTAGGGTTGCCCTCTACTAAATTCACAGTAGAGGGACCAGGCTTATCTACTGTCCTTCTTGCACTAACAACAGTCTCTTCCGAGCACTCCCCCATTTGAGTATAAGTTAGTCTTCTTGGGGGGTGGATGGTTCTTCTCTCTCTTCATTCCCTAGGAGCCAGGGTCTCAACCGCAGTGGGTACTTCCAATTCTCCCTCTACTAAGTCAGGTGTATTGGGTTCCGCTGATCCAGGGGCATCTAATTCAGGCGCAGAGAGGTACAAGGACTCCCTGGGGTCTTCTACTGGAAAGGAGTCTAGAGCATTCTCCCATTCTTCAGTAAGAGTAGCAAGTGGTATGAACTCAGCAGCCTCAGCATTTAAAGTGTCCCCAGTGATAACTTTGGATGATGGAGAGGCCATGGTCATGGGTTCAGGTACTCGAGATGATCATAACCAATCAAGTTCCAGTTCCTCATCTTCACTCTGGTCTTGGGTATCCATCTCTCCTGAAAGAGTTGCTTGAGATCTGGTGAGAGGTCTACGGGTATTGGAGGCTGAAAGGGGCTCAGAGGGATCTGAGGTAGGAGGCAAACGAACTGCTTCGGAGAGGGGCAGTAAGTGATTCCTGTGCCATGTCTTCAACGGCCCCACACTTCCTTCTGGTTTGAGTTGATACACTGGCAAACCCGGCAATTGTTTACAGATTACATATGGTTGTGACCTCCACCAGTCGGCCAGCTTATGCTTCCCCGGAATGCCTAAGTTCCGCAACAGCACCCTGTCTCCTGGCGGTAGGTAATGAATTCCGGACCTTGAGGTCATAACTCTGCTTATTCCTGGCTCCTCTTTGATCGGAAGTCGCCTGGGCCTTCTCGTACGCCAGTCTTAAACTCTGTCGCAACCGATCCACATACCCCTTGTGGGAAGCTGCTGATGTATGATCTATTGAAGTGCCAAAGGCCAAATCTACCGGTAGTCTTGCTTCCCTGCCAAACATCAGTCTGTATGGGGAGTACCCAGTAGCATCACTAGTCGTACTATTGTATGCATGCACAATTGCGGCCACATGCTTGCCCCAATGCTGTTTCTTCTCACTACTCAATGTCCCCAGCATATTAAACAATGTCCGATTAAATCGTTCAGGTTGGGCATCCCCTTGTGGGTGGAAGGGGGTGGTTTGGGTCTTCTTTATACCCAGTGAATCTAACAGTTTCCGTATCAGTCTGCTTTCGAAATCCCTTCCCTGGTCTGAGTGGAGGCGTTGAGATAGTCCGTAACGTACAAAGAACTTTTCAACAAGCACCTTAGCCACTGTGGAGGCCTTCTGATCTTTGGTTGGGAATGCCTGAGCATATCTAGTGAAATGATCAGTTATCACCAGAACATTCCAATGTCCACTTAAATCAGGTTCTAGACAAAAAAAATCAATGCATACTAGATCCAAGGGCCCTTGACTTTGTAGGTGGCCCATTGGGGCAGCTTGATGAGGCAGAGTCTTTCTTTGTATGCATCTTGCACATGAGTGACAATATTCCTCCACTTCAACCCACATACAGGGCCAGTAAAAGCTGTTCCTTACGAGCTGAAAAGTTCTTCCCGACCCCAGGTGACCATGATCATCATGCAAAGCGGTCAGAACAGTCTTCCGGGGTTTCTCTGGCAGAAACAATTGCCACTTATCCTCCAAATCATCAGAGGGGCCCCTTCGGTAGACCACCCCTTGATGCATCTGTAACCGGTCCAATTCTCTTCTTAATAGGCCTCCTTTGAGGGGTCCTTCAGAAGTAAGTCTGGGTTTTGGTTTTCTAATGCTTCCAGGGCCAATCTCCCCAGCGGGTCTTCCAGTTGATCTCTTCTTAGATCCTTCTTTGAAAGTCTGGGTAGGTTCTCTTCTCCAATCTGGGCCACATCACAGTAGTATTTGGGTACTCCAACAACCGAGACTCCTATTTCTTCGGCTCTGGACCCTCCACTTGCCTGGAACTCGGCTCCCTGGCACAAGGCTCACACTCCCTCTGGGCCCAGCCGAGTCCAGTCTTCCGTAGGATTAGTGGGAGCATGAGATCTTCTGGATAAGGCATCTGCGTCTCTGTTTCCAATCCCAGGTCTGTATTTTAGACTGAAAGTGAATCCTGAGAGAGCTGCCAGCCAACGGTGGCCGGTGGCATCCAGTTTGGCTGTAGTCAGAAGGTAGGTGAGCGGGTTATTTTCTGTCTGAACCACAAACTCAGCTCCATACAGGTAGTCCTTCAGCTTATCCACCACAGCCCACTTCAAGGCCAAGAATTCCAGCTTGTGAGTGGGGTAATTATTTTCAGCTGGGGTCAAACTTCTGCTCACATAAGCAACGGGCCTCAGCTGGTCATCATGCTCTTGATACAGCACTCCTCCCAGACCATCATGACTGGCATCCACATGTAACTCATACGGCTTTCTGATGTCCGCATAAGCCAAGACGGGGGCAGTGGTCAGGCTCTCCTTCAATCTTGTGAAAGCCTCTTCACAGCTCACAGTCCACTGGTCTTCTATAGACTCCCCCGGTTTCCTGGGTCCTGAGTCATCTTCTTCTCCCTCGGTCTTCAGGAGTTCATTCAACGGCTTGGCGATTTTGGCAAACCCCTCCACAAACCTTCGGTAGTAGGAGCAAAACCCCAGAAACTACCTAAGCTCAGTTACTGTGGTGGGCCGGGGCCAGGAGGTAACAGCCTCCAACTTTCCTGGATCAGTGGACACTCCTTCGGCAGACACAATGTGCCCCAGGTAGTGAACTGAAGATTGGTAAAACTGGCACTTCTCCAAAGAGAGTTTGAGTCCCTCATCATTGAGTCTCTTCAATACCCTCTCCAGCCTCTCCTCATGCTCCTCTAGAGTTTTCCTGAACACAATGATGTCATCCAGATAAACCAGCACGTCAATAAGGTTCATGTCCCCCACCGTCTTTTCCATGAGTTGCTGGAAAGTGGCCGAAGCTCCTGACAGGCCTTGAGGCATGCGATCGAATTCATAGAACTCCACAGGGGTAATGAATGCTGTCTTTTCTCGATCTTCAGGGTGCATTGGACTCTGGTAATACCCGCTCTTCAAGTCCATCACACTGAACCACTTTGCTCCAGACAAACTCTGTAGGGCAACCTCTATTCGTGGAGTGGTGTATTGATCCGGTATCGTTCTTCTATTGAGGGTCCGATAATCAATACATAGCCTCAATGACCCATTTTTTTTCTGACCACCACTATTGGGGAGGCATATGGGCTCCTAGACTCTCGGATGACACCGGTTCTCTTGAGCTCTGATAGTTGCTCGCGCAGATCTTCCAAATAAGCCAAGTGGACCCGCCGGACTCTTTCCCTGAATGGCTTATCCTCCTGCAGGCGGATGCTGTGGGTAGCACTTTTTGCACATCCCACATCAAACTCATCCTTGGAGAAGATCTTCCGCCACCTAGCCAACTGGGCTCTGGCCCTCTCCCTCCAAGCCGGTGATAAAGCCGTATCTTGCAAAGAGAGTCTCTCCACAATAGCTCTCTCCACCTCTTCCTTCTTTAAGTCTGACAAGGCAACCGGGGTGGCAGGATTCACTTGGCCCAACAGCATTCGGGCTGGGATCTTCACAGGTGTGTCAGTAGTGTTCCTGATGCTCACCGACACCCTGCCATTAGCATTCTTCAGAGCTCTCAATGGAACTACCTCTGGGATTACTTCCAGCCCTTTGTGGGTATCCAAAGGATCTGGTTCTAGGACTACGAAGGGACCAGGTTGCTCCCAGGTGAGTTTTACGGTGGCCCTCAGGCAAGTTACTTCACTGGGCTGTAATATCCTCTCCTTCTAACTTCCAGACCTTTCCCACTCCTTCTTCTGGAGCCTTCTGTTCTAACACCAGCCGTTGATAGGCCTGTTGCAACATAGGGTAAATTCTGGCTGTCGGGGCGTCCCGCTCCTGGGCTATAGGGGCCAGTAATCTCCTGACCAGGTCAGTATTAGTCCCTATTATGAGGGAACTTTTGTTGGCTCCTGGCGGGCGAGGACAAACTACCGCCAATGTGTCGAAGATCTCTGCGTCTTCGGCTACTGAGGGGTCGAAGGCCAGTCTAATTGGGAGGTATCCATCATACGGGAAGTTTTGGGTTCCAATTCCCCATATTTCCAAGTCTTCTAGCTTCTGCAATGGCAAATATCTCAGATGTTTCTGGTAAAAGTCCCGGTACAGAAGGGTCACTGGAGCTCCCGTGTTGAGAATGGCCTTCGTGTAGATCCCTTCTACTTGAATGGGAACCACTGGGGAGGGTCCCACCAGTTTAACAGGAAATTTCCTCGGAGAGGTCTCCTTCCTAGATTCCATGGGTTTGGCCTTCTGTGATTTCTTCTTTCTTAATCCCTTCCTGGATCTTAAGCCTTGTTGGGCCTGGTATGCATTGATTTCCTGCCAAGGTTTAGGTTTGGACTTAAAGTGAGAAGTATTAAGTTGGTGGAGTGGGGAATTGTCCCCCCTTCTTAGCTTCTCTTGTTCTCTGATCCCTTTGGAGCTTGCTGGAACTGACGGGCACCCGGTTGACTCCTTCACCGGGGCCCTCTGAAGTTTTCCGCTGGGTTGCGATATGTGCTTTGGGATCTCTTCGGGCTGGGGCACACCCGCCCGTAATGTCCAACCCCTCCACAGTTAAAACAAACTTCTTCTTCTCTGTCCTGCTGAAAGACGTCTTTTTTTGTAGCTCCTGAATTTTTAGCCATTAAAGAAGTCAGCATTTCCAACACTTGGGTCATCTGTGACTTTAAGACAGCCACCTCAGAGTCCTGTTTTGTGGCCATAACAGATCCAACCCCAGCTGAGGGAGAAGGAGTGGGTTTCTCAGTTCTCTGTTGGTCATTGAGCAAAGCCTCTTCATCTCTCACTACTCGCACAAGGTCTGGATAGCTTAAGGACATGACTCCTCTGGTAGTCTTCAGATGGAGCCAGACTGGATCAGAGCGCAGTGCTCCCCTCATGACCTGCCGCATCCTGGCTGCATCTATGGCCTGTGGTACCATCCCTTTCTTCAGGACTATCTGGCAGAGCATTTTATTCAACCTTCGGACATATTCAGAAAATCGTTCTCCTGGCTGTTAAAGAGTATGCTCAAACTGGTAGATAAAGTCAGTAACTTTCTCCAACTGGCCAAGCTCCTCCTGCAGCATAGTTAAGTAGTCATAGGCAGTACAAGAGATATTGCTGAATCTAAGATTCTTCACAGCTTCTGCAGCGGCCCCCTTTAAGCTTTTGTTTATGCGCTGTTTCTTTTGGGATTCCGTCACTTCCCATCCTTCCACAGCCTGCATTGCTTGTTCCATCCATGTATCAAAGTCCTCTTCCCCGAGTGGTACAGGTTGTTTACCCAAAAAAATTCTCAGCTTCCGGTACCCAGTCTCCACACACACCGTGTTACTCTTCTGGCACTTTGTGACAAGGTCCCCTAAAGCATTGAGGAGTTCAGGGCCTATAGTGGTCAGGGGCGCCACAGAGATCGTTGTCTCTTTTGTCTGCTTTTCCCTAGGGGCCGGTTCGGGGGGTTCTTTCTTTATAGACTTTGCATGTGCTAAGCGGTATGTCTTCTGGTCTATGGACTGTACACTCTGGCCTCTGAAACTCTCAGGTATCTCATCCTTCCATTCCACCAATGTGTAGGTACGGGAGGTCCCTTCGTCTGGCCTGAGGTCAATTAACCATGCCTTCTGGCTCGGGGACAGTAACTCTATGAAAAAAAAAAAAAAGAGATAGCGAGACTGCAGAAGACCCTTAAAACCACCAAACAGGAACGCTTTAAACAGAACCTTCTCGATTGGGAGAAAGGTGACGTATTTGACCCTACTATTCAAAGAGGCAGGAGTAAATCTAGGCGAGGAAGCAATTCTAAATCTAGAGGAAGAAATCCCCCCTCCTATATTTCCTCTGACAGTGAACAGGATTCTTCTGAAACCATCTTACCAAAATCGGTCATTTTTTTAGACCCAAAAGGGGACGAAGCAGAAGGCCCCATTCCCACAAAATCTGCACCAAACAAATCTACACACAGGGAGAAACCAAATTCACAGACACACAACTCCAGACAGGGAAGCAGACGAGATGTGGAAAGACACAACAGGGACCTAAGACCAAGAGCACACAAGAAATAATAGAAGCTGATTTACCAGCAATTAACGGTGATGAACTTATTAAAACTACTGATATGAAAATAATAAACCTCACTGAGTTTCCATTGAATAAACACCATTACTCACTCTTAAAAAGAGGATTGTCTTTTTCACCAAGAGCTTCGATGAATGAATTCGAGGTGTTCAAAGACATCAGTTTATTCTTGAGGAAACTGGTATTTAAATGCTGGCATAATCAACGAGACAATGATCAGCCAATGACCGATGTGGATAGAGCTGAACAGGAAGCCTTGAGGAACTTGGTTTCCCTTTTGGAGGAAAATGAAGATGGGGACACTGACCCATTAACTGAAATAGAGCCTGATTGCCCGCGCCAATCTAAACTTCCCATTAAATCATTGAAAATGCCCCCACTAGCAAAACATCACTGGATTTCACTTTTCCTGGATCAGGTCCAAAAAGACCTATCTAAGGTGAACTGGCAATGGAAGGGTTTAGATAACCTCTCCAAAAATGAACGCGAAGCACTCAGACAACTAGAGGAAGTACATGATGTAATAATTAAGAGCAGTGACAAAGGTGGCAATATTGTTCTCCTCACTCAGACAATGTATGAAGGAGAAGTTGACCGACTGTTAAACGACAAGGATACTTACCTACGCCTTGAACAGAATCCCTTTCCCAAGATTGTGCAGGAATTAAATTTCAAAATGAGTTTCGCATATGAGGAGAAACTGATTACTAAGAAAGAATTTGATTATCTTAGGGTGACTGATTACAATATACCAATATTTTATATCATCCCCAAGATTCACAAATCCATCCATAATCCCCCTGGCAGACCTATAGTTTCTGCCATCAAGGGCCCTTTGGAAAGGGTGGGTAAATTAACCGACGCCTTCATCAAAGACCTGGTTGTTGAACTACCGTCGTTTATACAGGATACTAGGGATGTGCTTCGACATCTCGAAAAAACTGTATATCCCCCGGGGGCACTTCTAGTGGGGATTGATGTTGAATCCTTATATACATCAATCCCCCATGAATGGGGACTTAAGGCTGTTGATCATTTCCTGCACCAGAAATTTCCCATGTTGGCAGCACAAAATGAATTTTTGGTTGATACCCTGAAGTTCATGTTGACAAACAACTGTTTTCAGTTTCTCAATAGAAACTATAGGCAGATAAGAGGAACCTCGATGGGAGCACCCTGGGCACCTGCGTATGCATGTTTACATCTCGGTATGTGGGAAGAACAACTGGTGTATACCTCTTCTCTCTACCAGGCGCATTGTCGACTCTGGTTAAGATTCATTGATGATGTGATTATGCTATGGGCAGGGTCCACGGATGAACTCACTGAATTTCTGGGCGAATTGAATCGCAATAATAGAAACATCAAGTTAACCTACAACTGGCATCAACAAACACTTCCCTTTTTGGACCTATCGATATCGGTCATTGATGAAAAACTTGTCACCAAGTTTTTCATCAATGGATGAAAAACTTGGTGACAAGGAGACAGCAGCCAACAGCCTATTGTTTGCTGGTAGCCACCACCCCACGTCTCTTATACAAGGAATCCCGGTGGGACAGTTTTTACGTAGCAAACGTAACTGTACCAGGGACGCCGACTTTAAGGCTGAGGCTGACCAACTTTACAGCAGGTTCAGAGATAGAGGATACTCCCATCGCTGTTTGAGGAAGGCCAAAAAAAGAGCCTTCCAAACGGAAAGGGATACACTACTGACTACCAAGAAAATGGACCAACAAACTCAATCTCAGACTCCCATCCGCATTATCACTAAATACGGGTCTCAGTGGGGCCAGGTTAGAAATATATTGAACCAACATTGGCATATTCTATCTGATGCCCCTATTCTGAGAGATTTTGTTGGTGAACGACCCATGCTTACTGCGAGGAGGTCTCGTAATCTAAAGGACAGTCTGGTCCATTCGTAATATTCAAGATCCCCCAGGACTGACTGGTTGACTGACCTACCCCCGCTGAAAGGCATGTACGCCTGTGGCAGATGCCATATATGTAAACATGTGGATCGCACTGATGTATTCAGGAACTCAGATGGCACAAAAAGTTTTAAGATCACTAACTTCATCAACTGCCTCACCACACGTGTGATCTACATGCTTACCTGCCCCTGCGGGAAAATATATGTAGGGAAGACAAAAAGGCAGCTTAAAATTAGAATAGGTGAACACATCCAAACAATACTCAAGAAAGATGATGAACGACCCCTATCCCTCCATTTTTTGAAACACCATGAGGGAAAACCTGAGGGACTTACTGTAAAGGGCATCTATCGCCTGAATCTCCCCCATCGACGGGGAGATTTTGATAAAATTCTGTATAAGAAGGAAAAAATGTGGATATACAATTTAAATAGTATGCAGCCGATGGGGTTAAACAACGAATGCAACCTATCGGTCTTTCTTGATGCTTGAATGATTGGACGTGATTTCACATGGTTAAACAACTACGCAGCTAATCTGCGATTATAACCATATAAAGTCCTTCAAGCTGCCTAGGTCTTGAACATATGATGAGAATTCAACTTTCCCTACAAAATAAATGTCTACCAATGACCGCTTTGAGAAGTTCTCCCCACTCTGTTCTGAGTAAATATAGAGGTGATCTAGGCAATATAATATGCATCCATTTGTATATGGTTATCTATGTCAAAGCAACATACACTTGCATTTTGATTTTGTTATAATCCCTGTCCCTGCACACCCGGTGGCACAGCACCGCATGTGTGGCTGATAATGCACGGGAACGGGATAGTTGCTCAGATACCACCATGTAGATTTGTATCCCTGCTACTCACGGGATACTATGGACCACCTTCCTAACAACTTATAATCCATAAATGGTCCTTTCACTTACACAGCCTCATTGGTCTTCACTTTTGGGCTGTCTATCATCTTTCCATTGCCACTCTGATAAGTATGTGTCTGTATGACCAATGTTTTTCAAAAAGTCTCACCTTTCCCCTCCCCTCACGGTGGATTTTTTATCTATTCACTTTTTTCTGTATAGTCAGTACCAATAGAATTGCTTCAATAGGCGCGAATGGGTGCATGATTGATCCAATTATCCAGCAGGTACCGCAATCAGGAACACATGCTGGCCAAACTATATCTGGACAGACACCATGCTTATGCGCATGCTCCGATGAAACCTTAATGAAGGTGAAACATGTCAGCAAGTCAAGCAATTTCTTGCTACACTTTGTGTAGCGTGTAAACAGGGGCATCACACCCACCGGACCAACCACCCCTACCAACCGCCATGATCTGCAAATATGCCGCTCTGACCTGAAGATAGCTCTGCGGTGCATCTATATCGACATTCTACTCATGTGGACAGACTCTTCATTTCATGTGCATTCCCTGGGATGACTTCTCCCGGGCTTGACAAACGGAACTCTATACATTCCAGATGACACTAGCAGAAGTATAGCCTACCAGCAACCAACTTACACATCTTTAAAGGGGAAAAGTGAGTGAGTGTCTCATATATCTGAACTTCTTGGCAGCTCTCAATGCATGATGGATTTTTCCCACTGATACTATTTGTGAGGGATAGGTGCTGACTACCTACTTGGCTCATGTCCTCCCATCTCTCTGCAGTGTGATTCAGCCTATTCATAGTTCAGTGACACCCCCACCTAATCGTCCAGTGTTCAACTACATCGGCTGGTCTATGGCTATTCAGCAAAGTCATCTGTTGACCTTTTCATCTTTAATAATTATATGCACGGACTGAACAGTGTCCATTCATCAGAGATATATACATACATATCCCTGAGCCCCTGTGATTAATTTTCACATCGATATTTCATACATGATTAGTAGCGGTTGTATGTGTGCGGTGTGTATGGTCGCATGGGTGGTCACCCCTGTTTCACTGTTTTCCTTTTTGACTAGTCTCATTTTATCATAGTTGTTTTTAATGTGGTGTGCAAATAACATATATATACAATAAATAGTTTTTCCTTTATTTCCCTATTGCGGTTTACTTATATTTAGTATTTATAATCATTTGAGCCTTTTTGAAGAATACTGTCTGTAGGGGGGGGGGGTTTATTACCTCCTCGTTTTTTTGTATATGCGTTCCCCTATTCAGAGGCTCTATAGGTGGACTATGCCCGTGTGGTTGGAGGTTATAATTCATTCCGCCAACTGATTGTTTTACATAATATACCTCCACCTGGGCACCACTGTTCATTATCTATTGGATGCGCTTTCTGTATATACCCACCACCCCCTGTTTTTTGTTTTTTAACTCTATGAGTCTGTCTACATCACTCCCCGACCAGTCTTCCCCGGGGAGTTCAACGACTACAGCCATGTCTGGAAAAGCGCTGACTGATGCACACCACCGGGTCACCATTAAAGGATCCATGCAGGCACTTCTGGCAGGCTTGATTGCAGCGTATAGGATCCCGGACTCGAGCCCCCACGTGTAGCAATACCCCCAGCTAAGAGGGCTGCTGATATAGTTTTGGGCCTGTAACACACTGCTGTCAACCCCCAGGAACTTTTTCTAATCTCCCTTGGCAGAGCTAGCGCAAATGGAAGTGTGAAACCCGTTACGCTATAGGAATCACCACTCCGCAATAAAACACACACAATCAGTTAACATCAAGTTACCTGAGCTGACTGCTTCAGCTGGAATAGACAGTACGCCACACAACGTGTTTGCTTAACCACAAATACTTTTACTGAGTAGAAGATATAAGGTTAGACAATGGTACATTTACCTATGCAGAGCCCTGCAATATTAAATGTCAAGTAAATAAACAAGGACTATGTTCTAACAGTTTTATACACACTGAATGTCTTTTAGTAAACTACGCTCACGAGCTTCCCCCTCATGGCCAATATGGCGCCCAAACAGTATCTCCCTGCTGAACAGTCAGGCCTGACTATTTCACACACAGTTATTCCGTTGAGAAGGATCTTCGCTAGCAATGGTGGTGCACTTTATAGGTTATTTGTAATCCAAAGGTATTAAGTGGTTAGTTACTCGGCATGCAGTAAGAAAACTTAACTCCGGCTGCACAACACACTGTTCCTCTGGTGTGCAATGTAATACTCTGGTAACGGTGGGCCCTGACCAAGGGATACTGGGCCTAAAAGATACAGTAGGTCAATAAATTCTGAGCAAGTGCTCTCTCACCCGACTGGACCAGTCCGTACAACCGACTTCCATAGTTGGGGCTCCAGCACACAGTCTCACGACACCCATAGTCTCCGATCCTCCCGACCATCCGAGGGAGATTAATGGATGAGTCGACTCTGGGTTCTCCCGTGAAGATCAGCAAGCTCTTCGGATTCACTAGGCCCAGGCTCTCCGGCCTAGTCCAGAGCAACAGGCCCCAACGTAGGCTCCACTTGCTAGGAGGGCGGTGTCCAAAGAGACCCGTGTGTTGCTCCTTCCTGCTTAAATAGTCCTTCCCCAGCAGACCTTGCGCCGGGCAATGCACTGTGGGTGTCCCGCTGCATACTGGGTATAGTAGTCTTTGTACTCATTAAAGTGACACCCCGCTATATATATATATATATATATATATATATATTATATATATGTAGCACTACCCCCGTATGAGCTGCTGTTTATATTTTTGGGTCTGCACTCTGCCTGTCAACCCCTAAAGTTCAGCTCGATCCCCTCCTTGGCACAACTGGACAATAATATGATTGTGGAGCCCAATGGTAATAAGGAACCACAATGATACCACACAGTAATATGTATATATATATATTTAAATATTATTACCTTGATGCTGGTCACTAGACATGTGCAAAAGGAAAAAAATTGTTTTGTTTCGTTTAGTTTTAATTTGTTAATTAATTATTTTCGTTTAGTTAGATTCGTTAAATTTGTTAAATTCGTTTTCGGATTTCGTTTAGTTTTCGACCAAATTCGAAAAATCGGTCGCATTCAAAAATATTTCAACTGAATTCGAAAATATTTCTACCGGATTCAAAATTATTTCAACATGAATTCGAAATTATTTCAGCATGATTCAAAATTATTTCAACCGAATTAAAAACGATTTCAACCGGATTCGAAAATATTTCAACCGGATTCGATAATATTTCAATCGGATTTTTTGCAGATTACTATTTATTTCCATCTGATCTCCTGCAGTATATTAACATCTATTTCTTTTTTTTTTTTTGCAGGTCTCATCCGAAACAAATAGTAATCTGCAAAAAAAAAAAAAAAATGAAATAGATATTACCTATATTCTATTCTGTTGTTCTATTGTTTTTCTAGTCTATTTTCTATTTCTATTCTAATCTTTTCTAATTGGAATTCGAAAAATCGGTTGCATTCGAAAATATTTCAACCAAATTCGAAAATATTTCTACCGGATTCGATAATATTTCATCCGCATTCGTTAATATTTCAACCAAACTCGATAATATTTCTACCGGATTCGAAATTATTCCAACCAAATAGAAAAGATTATAATAAACCATGTTCCGACATTCGAATTTCGTATAGAATGAATTCAAATTCCAATTAGAAAAGATTAGAATAGAAATAGAAAATAGACTAGAAATAGACTAGACTAGGGAAATGGCTGCTAATGGTTTGCAGGAGACCTGCATTAAAAAAAAATGAAATAGATTCTTATAGTCTGCAGATCTGATGAGAAAATGAAATAGATACTAATAGTCTGCAGGAGATCTGCAAAAAAATATATATAAATGCTTATAATCTGCAGGAGATCTGATGGAAATAAATAGCATCTATTTCATTTTTTTTTGCAGATTACTATTTATTTCCATCAGATCTCCTGCAGTATATTAACATCTATTTCATTTTTTTGCAGATCTCCTGCAGACTTTTAGCATCTATTTCATTTTTCTTTTCTTTTTATTTTTTTGCATTAGAGCAGCCATTTCCTTTATTTCAGCAGATCTCCTGCAGACTATTAGCATCTATTTCATTTTTTTTTTTTTTTTGCAGATTACTATTTATTTCCATCCGATCTCCTGCAGACTATTAGCATTTATATCATTTTTTTACAGATCTCATGCAGACTATTAGTATCTATTTCATTTTCTCATCAGATCTGCAGACTATAAGCATCTATTTCATTTTTTTTTTTGCAGGTCACCTGCAAACTATTAGCAGCCATTTCCCTAGTCTAGTCTATTTTCTATATCTATTCTAATCTTTTCTTATTGGAATTTGAATTCATTCTATATGAAATTCTAATGTCTTTTCTATTCGGTTGGAATAATTTCAAATCCGGTTGAAATGTTATCGAATTTGGCTGAAATATTAACGAATGCGGATTAAATATTATCAAATCCGGTAGAAATATTTTCAAATTTGGTTGAAATATTTTCAACGTGTGGTGTTAGCTCAGGATAGGCACTACAAGTCCCAGCAATGCAGAACCTAACACCACAGGTAGCTCAGCATGCTTGTTAAAAAATGATACTAGGTAACAAGGGAAGTATTAGTGTTGGAACGCATAGCCCAGTGTTTGTGTTGTCTGTAATGTCACTTCCGTGACATTATCTGATGGTTTCGCTGAACTGTATTGCCGAAAATCCTTTGGAACGCACGGCGCGAGTGTTTGGAACGCTTTGCGCATGCGCAGTGCGAAATTTCTGCCCGCAACGTCACTTCCGCAGCATTCTGTGATAGGGAGCAAAATATGACACTACACTTGCAGCATTGTGGTATATACAGTATCTCACAAAAGTGAGTACACCCCTCCATTTTTTGTAAATATTTTATTATATCTTTTCATGTGACAACACTGAAGAAATTACACTTTGCTACAATGTAAAGTAGTGAGTATACAGCTTGTATTACAGTGCTAACCTCTTTGCGTCCGCGCTATAGCCGAATGACGGCTACAGCGAGGACCTGAATTGCCGGGAGGCCGTCAATAGACATCCTCCCGTGTTCGAGCGCCCTGCGCGCCCCCTGCAGGGCGCGTGCGGCTCGCTCTGTGATCTTATCTGTGCCCATCAGTGCTGCCTTATCTGTCCCCATCAGTGCAGCCTATCAGTGCCCACCAGTGCAGCCTATCAGTGCCCACCAGTGCCGCCTCATCAGCGCATATCAATGAAGTAGAAAATTACCTGTTTTCAAAATTTTTCATCTTTTTTGTTTGTTTAGCAAAAAATAAAAACCCCAGGGGTGATTAAATACCACCAAAAGAAAGCTCTATTTGTGTGAAAAAAATTATAAAAACTTAATTTGGGTACAGTGTTGTATGACCGCGCAATTGTCATTTAAAGTGCATCAGCGCTAAAAGCTGAAAATTAGTCTGGGCAGGAGGGGGGTTTAAGTGCCCAGTAAGCAAGTGGTTAATTTGCTGTCACCACAAAATAACTCTACACACAGCCATTAATGTCTAAACCACTGGCAACAAAAGTGAGTACACCCCTAAGTGAAAATGTCCAAATTGGATCCAAAGTGTCAATATTTTTTGTTGCCAGCGGTTTAGACATTAATGGCTGTGTGTTGTTATTTTGAGGGGAAAGCAAATGTGTGTGTGTGTGTGTGTGTGTGTGTGTGTTTTTGATGCACAAACACATTTCTTAATTTCATGATGGAAGTTTATGGCACAGCAGCAAAATTTCCATGCTGAGTTTTTTCCTCAAGATAAGAATGGAATTCTTTGGATGGCCTTATGCAAAAATTAATAATTTCCTAACCAGAAATATTCAGGACGTTTTGTGAGTTTATTTACTAATAATAAATTGGATTTAGTAATAAATTAGATTCAGATTTAGATTTAGTTATAAATTAGATTCAGTTATTGAAATCCAGATCATGCACACAGGCAAAAGTCTACAGCTCACAAACATACACAATGAAAATGTACACTAATTACTAAGGTGTATTAACCCAGCATACGTATAATGGTCTAAGTCCGTAAACATTGCAGCATCGTTCTGTAAGTACACTGCTTACAGAAGAGTAGAGCTTAAACTCTTATCTAGATAAGGAGTGAGGAGTAGGGATGAGCTCGGTGTTCGAGTCGAACATACGTTCGACTCGAACATCGGCTGTTCGATCGTTCGACGAAGATCGAACGATTTGGGCCGTTCGCGCCAAATTCGAGTGACGCAAACGGCCCACAATGCACTACACCATCGCAGTGTCATCTAGGCGCTGTGATTGGCCAAGCATGCACTGTGACCCCGCATGCTTGGCCAATCACAGCGCCGGCAGCGAGGAGAGCAATGATTGGCCACAGGCAGGATGCCTGTGGCCAATTATTGCTGAGGGTGTTTAGTACACGCCCCACACTATAAAAGGCCGCCAGCACGGCGGCCTAGTGTAGTGTGTTCCGGAGCAGGGAAAGAGAAACATAGGCAGGGACAGTGACATTTATTTTTTCCTTGCTTAACCTGGATTCCTTTAGTTTAGGGAAAGAGAAGGATAGGTAGGGAGAGTGTCAGTGTGTTTTACTGTGCGAATCCTTGTTTCTAGGGACAGGGAAGGACAGTGAGGGAATTCTCCTTGTGCTATAGTGTGCTTTAAAAAAACATTTTTTCTAGGGACAGAAAACTATAGGTAGGGAGAGTGTCAGTGTGTTTTACTGTGCGAATCCTTGTTTCTAGGGACAGGGAAGGACAGTGAGGGAATTCTCCTTGTGCTATAGTGTGCTTTAAAAAAACATTTTTTCTAGGGACAGAAAACTATAGGTAGGGAGAGTGTCAGTGTGTTTTACTGTGCGAATCCTTGTTTCTAGGGACAGGGAAGGACAGTGAGGGAATTCTCCTTGTGCTATAGTGTGCTTTAAAAAAACATTTTTTCTAGGGACAGAAAACTATAGGTAGGGAGAGTGTCAGTGTCTTTTACTGTGCGAATCCTTGTTTCTAGGGACAGGGAAGGACAGTGAGGGAATTCTCCTTGTGCTATAGTGTGCTTTAAAAAAACATTTTTTCTAGGGACAGAAAACTATAGGAAGGAAGAGTGTCAGTTTCTTTCACTGTGATAATCCTTGTTTCTAGGGACAAAGAAGGAAAGTGAGTGAAATTCTCCTTGTGCTATAGTGTGCTTTAAAAAAACATTTTTTCTAGGGACAGAAAAAGGTGTCTCCTCTGTACTGATGCTTTATCACCAATCCTTGTTTCAAGAAAAACACCACATTTCAAAAACAGTTGTCATTGGGACGGAAAGTGAGGTGAAATGTTCTGAACAGGGGCACAGACAGCAAAACAAATGTTACAGGGGTGATAACCCTTACCTATGTTTTCCAAAAAGTTTAAAAATAGATTTTTGGGCTGGAGCTACACTTAAACAATGTACCTGTTCAAAATTACAAACAGATTCTACATAAGAACAAACCTACAGTCCCTGTCTTGTATGCACCGCCTGTATACGGCTGTTCAGAGTATATAGGGCCTTTTTTATTTTGTGTGCGGTGTTCCCCTTAATATCCATACAAGACCCAAAAGGGCTGGTAATGGGCTGGGGTAGGGGGGGGGGGGTCATGGGGTAGCTATGCCATTTTTCTTAAAGATTTTCATCCATATTACCGGGACCAGACATTACATTAAAGCCGCAAGCAGTTTTAAATGGGTTTTTTTTTCCTTTAGAAAACACTGCTTGGGCTGCATTGTAATCAGGGCACTGATGATCAGTGCCCTGATTACCTTTACACATCTATCCTGTGAGGAGATGTCAGTGTGAGGCGAGGAGAGCCTATTCTAAGCGGTATGTGTGGAGAAAACTAGGCACTGCTCATCACCTGTCCAATACAATCCCAACAGTGAAGCATGGTGGTGGCAGCATCATGCTGTGGGGGTGTTTTTCATCTGCAGGGACAGGACGACTGGTTGCAATCGAGGGAAAGATGAATGCGGCCAAGTACAGGGATATCCTGGATGAAAACCTTCTCCAGAGTGCTCAGGACCTCAGACTGGGCCAAAGGTTTACCTTCCAACAAGACAATGACCCTAAGCATACAGCTAAAATAACAAAGGAGTGGCTTCACAACAACTCTGTGACTGTTCTTGAATGGCCCAGCCAGAGCCCTGACTTAAACCCAATTGAGCATCTCTGGAGAGACCTAAAAATGACTGTCCACCAACGTTTACCATCCAACCTGACAGAACTGGAGAAGATCTGCAAGGAGGAATGGCAGAGGATCCCCAAATCCAGGTGTGAAAAACTTGTTGAATCTTTCCCAAAAAGACTCATGGCTGTATTAGATCAAAAGGGTGCAAATACTAAATACAGAGCAAAGGGTCTGAATACTTAGGACCATGTTATATTTCAGTTTTTCTTTTTTAATAAATCTGCAAAAATGTCAACAATTCTGTGTTTTTCTGTCAATATGGGGTGCTGTGTATACATTAATGAGGAAAAAAATGAACTTAAATGATTTTAGCAAATGGTTGCAATATAACAAAGAGTGGAAAATGTAAGGGGGTCTGAATACTTTCCCTTCCCACTGTATATATATATATATATATATATATATATATATATATATATATATATATATATATACAGTATGACTAAACAAGTGTAAAAGATTACTATCAGGTGTACCAATGCAAATTATGCGTTTTCGTCATTAAAACCGCTTCTTCAGATTAGCACGTTCACTTGTGACAGATTATCCAGTTAGAAAATCTCATAGTTCTAGAAAAAAGCAAAAGATATACAAATAAATATGCATAGGTGTAAGTTTACACTTAATAAAACAATCAAAATGATCAGCAAATCAAACCCCCCTATCCCTATATTGGGTAGAAAAAAAGAAGGAAAACACACCACAACACCCATACAGCTACTCGCAAACCGATAAATAGTATCACAAGAAATCGTTGGATCCTCTCAAGCTGCGGGAAGGAAAAGGGACCAAAAAGCAGGCAAGGGATAAAATGGATCAATCCAAATGGTTCTAGATAATCAAAAGTGCCAATGGTAAAACAGCATGCATCCTTAAAGGGGTTGTAAAGGTTCGTTTTTTATTTTCTAAATAGGTTCCTTTAAGCTAGTGCATTGTTGGTTCACTTACCTTTTCCTTCGATTTCCCTTCTAATGCCTCGTACACACGGCCAGGATTCTCGTCGAAAAAAACATGTTGTTTTTTCCGACGAGATTCTTGGACAAGAAACTTGTCCCGGCCGAGTGTACACACGCTCCTTTCAAAGAACCCGCGGTTCTCTGAATGGAGCGAACGCGGTGACGTAATCGAATACGACAAGCATGCGCTCGTCACATTCGATGCCGTCGCCGCCATCTTGGTTCACCCTACCTATGCCTAGGAAGCTACCGCGCATGCGTCAAAGTCATTTCGAGCATGCGCGGGCTTCCCGGCGAAAAGGTAAGTGTACACACACACCATTTTCTCGTAGAGAAACAGGCTGACGAGAATCTCGACGAGAAAATAGAGAGCAGGTTCTCTATTTTCTCGTCGAGATTCTTGTCGCTTTTCTTGACGAGAAACCATACACACGAACGAATTTCTCAGCAAGAAATCTCTGCCAGCAAGTTTCTTGCTGGTTCTTGCCGAGAAACTCGTTCGTGTGTACGAGGCTTAAATGTTTTTTTCTTTGTCTGAATTTCTCACTTCCTGTTTCTCCTCAGTAAGCTTGCCCCCATCATCCGAGTGCTGTTTAGTCAGCCAGAACAGCTTACTGATCAGATTACTGAGAAGGAACAGGAAGTGAGAAATTCAGACAAAGAAAACAAAGAAAAAAAAAACATTTAGAAGGGAAATCGAAGGAAAAGGTAAGTGAACCAACAATGCACTAGCTTAAAGGAACCTATTTAGAAAATAAAAAACGAACCTTTACAGCCCCTTTAACACATATCGACTGTGTCCAATCACAGCCTGATCGCATGTAAACAAGGGAGTGCCATTTATAGGCTCTCCTCGCCTCACACTGACATCTCCTCACAGGATAGATGTGTAAAGGTAATCAGGGCACTGATCATCAGTGCCCTGATTACAATGCAGCCCAAGCAGTGCCCATTAGTGATGCTACTCTGTGCCCATCAGTGACATCAGTCTGGGCCCATCAGTGAGACCAGTCTGTACCCATCAGTGAGGCCAATCTGTGCCCATCAGTTATGTCAATCAGTGCTTCCTTTCAGTGCCCATCAGTGCCTGCCCATAAGTGCCGCCCATCAGTGCCCATCAGTCCTGCATATTAGTGCCTCCTCATCAGTGCCACCCCATTAGTCCCTTTTAACCATTTCCCTACCCGCCCATAGTAATGTGACGTCCACAGATGGGATCTCCCATCCTGGGTGGACGTCATATGACGTCCTGGGCTTCCCAGCCATCTAGGGGGCGCGCGCATTGTTCGGGACCCGGTGCGCGTGCCAGGCGGCCGCGATTTCCGCCGAGCACCCGCGATTGCCCACAATCGCGGCAGGACCGTGGATCTGTGTGTGTAAACACACGGATCCATGTCCTGTCAGAGGTGAGGAGACCGCTGTGTGTTCCCAGTACAGAGGAACACAGATCGGTCTCCTCCCTTATGAGTCCCCTCCCCCTACAGTTAGAATCACTCACTAGGGAACATATTTAACCCCTTCAGTGCCCCCTAGTGTTAACCCCTTCCCTGCCAGTCACATTTAAACAGTAATCAGTGCAGTATTATAGCACTAATCGCTGTATAAATGTGAATGGTCCCAAAAATGTGTCAAAAGTGTCCGATATGTCCGTCGCAATGTCACGGTTTTTGTTTATCGATTTTTTGGGGGGATATTTATTATAGCAAAAAGTAAAAAATATTGCATTTTTTTCAAAATTGTCGCTATTTTTGTTTATAGCGCAAAAAAATAAAAAACGCAGAGGTGATCAAATACCTCCAAAAGAAAGCTCTATTTGTGGGAAAAAAAAGATGTCAATTTTGTTTGGGAGCCACGTCGCATGACCGCGCAATTGTCAGTTAAATCGATGCAGTGCTGAATCGCAAAAAGTGCTCTGGTAAGGAAGGGGGTAAATTCTTCCGGGGCTGAAGTGGTTAATGCCGCCTCATCAGTGCCCATCAGTGGTGCCTATCAGTGCCCATCAGTGCAGCTTCATCGGGTCACATTAGTGAAGGAGAAAAATTACCTATTTACACAATTTTCTGTCAGAATCTAAGAACAGCTTTTTTTTTTCAGAATTTTTCTTATTTTATTTTTTTTAGCAAAAAATTTAAAAAATAGCTGTGATTATATACCACCAAAACAAGCTTTATTTGTGTGAGAAAAATGATAAAAAACTTTATTTGGGTACGGTGTTACATGACTGCGCAATTGTCATTCAAACCGTGACAGCGCTGAAAAATTACCTGGGCAGGATGAGGGTGAAAGTGCCCTGTATTGAAGTGGTTAATGCATTCTCTTAAGCTAGAAAACCTTTAGGTGCAGCCCCCACCCCAATACTTACCTGAGCCCAATCTCGGGCCAGCACTGTACCTGAAAGCAGCACCAATGCTCTCTCTCTCCCTCCTCACTGCAGTGAGAGCAGTGGAAGCCATTGACTTCTGCTGCTGTCAGTCAAATTCAGTGACAAGGAAGGATTTTCATAGACTATAAATCTGACAGATGCTGCTGATCGCACACAGTGTGAGCAGGCACAGGCAGCATTTATAACCGCCAGCAAGATTCTACTGGTTTTTGCTGGCAGCCACCCTGGTTGCTGCTGTTTGGTCGTGTGAATGTAGCCTAAGTGAACTAGAATAGAGACTTAAAGCGGAGGTGCCACAAAAAAAATATTAAAAGCCAGCAGCTACAAATACTGCAGCTGCTGACTTTTAATAAATAGACATGTAGCGGGGTGTTCCCCTTTAATGCAGAGAGACTACACTACCCAGAACCCTGTTCGGCAATGTTTCCACCGCAGAGACTCATGGGAGGGGTTATAAGAGGAGGAGGCGAGGCTGGGCTCGGCCTCTTTGGGACACGAGACTTCAGAGACTGATCCTCCTGTGCGGATGTGTCGGAGTGCAGGGCCTGAAGCCTGAGGCCTTGCGCAGCACCAAAGAGCCTTCCACCCCTCTGCGAGCCTGGGTGGCATCTGACTTCGCTCGACTACAGCCTTGTTGGATCGGGGACCCGATCGCTGAAGAGACGGAGTGTGTGTGTGAGAACAGTTGGTGGAAGTTCCCGGACTGGGACCGTAGTCCGGGCGGGTGAGAGGGCATATGCCCAACCAATATACTGTTACTGCATATAGGCCTATAGACTGCCGTGGCCTATGAGTTGTTCTTAGTGCTCTTATTGAAGACCCTTGTTAGAGCTGAACCTACCGTTCGTATAGCCAAGTTTCTACTCCATCTTTACCTACCCCATTGGATTACAAAGTTTGTACTCTGTTAATGTGCACCACCGTTAAAGATCTGCCGGTGAAGAAAAAGGACTAAGTTGTAGATATCAGAACCAGGCCTGGTGGGGTTTCTAAGGTGTTTTGGTTACTGCGCCACAGGGCACTTAGCTAACGGTCGCCCGCGTGGCGCACTTGTTATGTGTTAACCCTATAGTGTGTTAGTGTGGCTGGGCTCTGCATTACAAATGATTATTCTGTAAACTGTTATTGATGTTACCCTTTTCTTTACCAAGAGCTTAAGTAAAATCTTACATTTATTTCAATTTAGTATTGTCTCAATGCTCAGTTATTCATACAGTATAAGATATACAATTTACTGTCAGTACTAGCTGTGCCAGTAGGGGTAGAGCATATTGCCGGGGGTTGGCGGAGCTGTCTTCATGGCCCAAACTAAATCTGCGGCCTTCTTAGTTGGAGGTATCGCTACAGACACTTACCTGTCCAGGGTGCGAGCGATGTCGGCAGCAGCAGACGAGCAATTGCTCGTCTCTCGGCTGCCCCGCCGCCATCCTCGGTGAGGGAATCAGGAAGTGAAGCATTGCTGCTTCACTGCCCGGTTCCCTACTGCGCATGTGCGAGTAGCGCGGCGCGATCCCAGTGGTCCCCGCTCTCTCCTGGGACCAGTGTGTTTCCCAGAAGACAGCATGGGGGGCTGGAAGTTGAGTGACTCCCGTGGGAGTCACTCACCGGAAGTGGGTGCAAATACCTGTACTATACAGGTATCTGCACCCCCCTGAAAGGTGCCAAATGTGACACCGGAGGGGGGGGTTCCAAAAAGCAGAAGTTCAATTTTTGGGTGGAACTCCGCTTTAAATGTGTTGTTGAGGACTCTGCCATTAGCTTAGGAAAGCCTTCTAGGGATAGATAGGACAAAGTTTCCACCTTGTTTAAAGACTAATTGAGCACCCATGACACTGTAAGCATCTGAGTACTGGAAAATCAAAAAGATGTTTATTCTATCTTACTTGCCTTGAGCCACCATGTCGGAAATGCCTCTTCTTGAAGAAAACATTGTTTGCTTACAAGTTCTGATAAAACGCAATCCAAAGCCGACATTCTGTATCTAAAGAGTGAGAGCAAGCAAAGAGTAAACAAATATTCAGCACTAATGGGCTTTGGTGTGGATTGGGGTGGTTGGCCTGCCAATGGGTCACCACCACTATGGCTTGGGATGAATGGGAGCTAAATACCACATGAATTTTTGTCTTAAATGAAACTTATGCGATATTTATCTCAAAAGTAGTCAATTCACTAAAAATAGTGTTATTTAAAAAATGCAATAAATATTAATGTTTTTAGAAGATAGATTTATTGTTATTTTTTTATGTTGCTTTATTGCAATATTTGTTTCGCGGGGAAATATTGCTTTGTAAATGAGGGCACACAGAAATATTGTGAAACTTTGAAAACATTCTTAGTGTGCCATCCCCCCTCTAGTGCAATATTATAAATTATTTACATTCCAGAGATAAGGGCATAACATTTCCACGCGGATACATTGGGGTTTATTTACTAAAGGCAAATCGACTGTGCACTTGCATGTGCAGTTGCTCCAGAATTTAGAAAATTAAGTAAAGCTTCTCTATGTTGACCACTGTTAGTGGTCTGCCCTTCACTTGTTAATAGCTTAGCTGTGGTCAGTGTAGCAGCAGGGTTGGAGCAGGTATGGATGGAGAAGGTTCTGTCTTTGTGCTGGGGCAAACATGTCACTGGTTGCCAGGATGCCGACAGTCCTAGTAACCAACTGTCTTGGAGAAAGACAGCCAGGGGAACCTGACCTTAGGGGTTGGCTGGTTGCAGTCCTATTTTGGGCAGGATTTAGCCCATGGCCATTATTTGAAGACCCCTGGCCTATACCCCCCAATGCACATATTTACTGTATTAGCAATATTTACCACAAATTCTAAATTTTATTTTGATTAATTGGCTCTTTTTTTTATCACACATGATATTTAAAAAGAACACAAATATCACCTGCAATAACCATTAGTGACTTGAGCCCTTAGTTTCTCTGCTGTAGGCGATCCCTGAAAACTCGCTTATTCAGGGAAGCCTACCCCACCTCCACCTAAGAACTGTTCCAGAGCCACCTCCATCAGATCCTCCCCTGCAGCTATTACCTTTTGTACCACCTCCCCCTCCCTTTAGATTGTAAGCTCCATGAGCAGGACCCTTCTGTATTAAACTGTATTGTAATTTACTGCCCGCCCCCCTACATTGTAAAGCGCTGCGCAAACGGTTGGCACTATATAAATCCTGTACAGAAATAATAGTTTTTGACTTCCCTTAACTGCCTGATAAGGAAGATAGCCCTCCAGCAGGAACTGACTTAACCTGCTGGGAGGGATAGTAACATGTTAGCATAGCTGTATCCTAGTCACTATAGGAGGTAACCACTTGCACAACA
Organism: Rana muscosa; assembly: GCA_029206835.1. Lineage (NCBI taxonomy): Eukaryota > Metazoa > Chordata > Amphibia > Anura > Ranidae > Rana > Rana muscosa. The sequence goes on from CM055122.1 coordinate 840,246,638, forward strand.
GGGTGATCAATAGCAATGCTATGTTCCAATTTTATAGAAAACGTAGGTGTCAGGAAGTTAATACAGCTAGTGCTCATTCTCATGCAGCGAAGCTCATTTTTTGCACAGCAAATGCTCATTCCTGTGCAGAAACTGTTCATTCCCATATAGCTAATGCTTGTACACTTATACCAGCACACAGACAAGCTTTGGCTAATATCCACTGTGCACTGACACGTAGGCGCATTTCGCTCTTTGACGCGCACGTCAACGCGCATTGGCGCCAAGCTGCCTATTTAAAGGAGAGCCTGATGTGTGCTAACCCTGGAAGTTCTTCAGTTTTCCTGTGACCCGTGTTCTTGCTTGCTGACTGATCTTCCGAATCCGTTGCTGACCTGGCTTGTTCCTGACCTTGCTCTGTGGATTATGGATACCGACCTTGGCTTGCCTCTGACTATTCTCAGCCTGCTCCCCTAGTACTGACCTCGGCCTGCACCTGGGCTTTGTTCTGCCTGATTCCCTGGTACTGACCTCGGTCTGCCACTATGCAGACCTTGCCCTGCCTGCTCTCTGTCCACGCTACTGCCTCACTGTGTATGACCCTGGCTCACCTTAGCAACGTCTGTCTGTGGCACCTAGCTACTTGCACCTGTGCTTCTTTGACCCGTGTATCTCTGTCTTCACATTCAGGGGTGCTTGGACCAGAGCCACTAGGGAAGCCCTTTCTTCAACTTGCCCTCCAACCATGGTATGTGACAGTAGGGATCTGCATAAAATTTTACCGGTCTATATCTTTGGATTTATTGATCTTTTAGACATTTTGTACCTTTTTTTGGTTTTTTAATTATATTGCTATCACAATGGGGCTAATAAGGCCTGTCAGGAAGTTGAAGCCATTAATTAAGACAGCAATTCTAGTTAACCCCTTCCACTGCCTGTACACATATATATGTGGCTCACTAAAGTGGGTCTTCTTCCACCTGTTCACTGTAATAGCCTCTGATTGGCTATATCAGTGATCAGTCACTGTGCAGCCCATCCATGTGTTTTTTTTTTCTCTCCTATGAATGGAGTAAAAGATACATTGTATCTTTCTCTCCTTGCCAGGGGAGAAAGATGTAAACCAGGGGTCTCCAAACATTCTGAACAAAGGGCCGGTTTATTGTCCTTCAGACTCTTGGAGGGCCGGATTTTGGCAAGTGGGAGTGAAAATTTTCCTGGCATTAGTGGGAGTAAACATCTGGTATTAGGGGGAGGAATAGTGCCCCCTTGCTGGTATCATAGGGAGGAATAGTGCCCCATTAGTGGTGTCAGTGGGAGAAATGGTGTTCCATTGTCGGTGTCAGATGGCAGAATAGTGTCTCGTATCATTGGAAGGGATAGTGCTCCAAGGGCCGGATAAAGGCAAGCAAAGGGCCATATCCGGCCCTCGCGCCGCAGTTTGGAGACCACTGATTAAAACAAACAAAAGTGTATAAGAAAATAAAAATAAAAATTTTAAAAATAAAGAAAAAATAGCTAGATCAAGGCATGATCTAAGTCAGTGTAGGGGATGGTGTTAGGGTCGAGGTAAGGGTCAAAAGCCAAGGTAAGGATCAGTATATTTTAATATATAAATTCATTTTTTCAATTAGCTTAATGCCGCATGCACAAGATCGGACATTCCGACGACAAAACCGTGGATTTTTTTCCGATGGATGTTGGCTCAAACTTGTTTTGCATACACACGGTCACACTAATGTTGTCGGAAATTCTGAACATCAAGAATGCGGTGACGTACAACACGAAAGACAAGCCAAGAAAAATTAAGTTCAATAGCCGGTGCGACTCTTCTGCTTGATTCCGAGCATGCGTTGAATTTTGTGCGTCGGATTTGTGTACACACGCTCAGAATTTCCGACAACAAGTTTTGTTTGATGGAAAAATTGAGAACCTGCTCTCAAACATTTGTGGTCGGAAATTCCGACAGCAAATGTCCGATGGAGCATACACACGGTTGGAATTTTCCGATAACAAGCTCACATCGAACATTTGTTGTCAGAAATTCCGACCGTGTGTACGCTGCATTAGTGTCAGTGTCATTGTGTTTTAGGTAGGATAAAAAAAAAAGCAAAATGTGCACTATTGTTTCTGGGCCCTACAATGGGTACAAATAACATACACATATGTGACATCGCTGCGATCGTCAGGAGCAGGAATTCCCCTTTATACCAAAGTCCACAGCATTCCCTCTAATTTTAGAGCACCCCCTTAAATCAGGGTTCCCAGAACACCAATTCCATCAGAGTTCCCCCTTACTTTAGAGTCCACAGAGCTTCCCCTTACAGTGAAATTCTGCGAACTCTGTGGACTATGATGAAAAGGGGGGCTATGCGGACTGTGAAGTAAGGGGGGCTCTTCAGACTCTGATGTAAGGAGGGGCTCTGCAGATTCTGATGTAAGGAGGCCTCCGCAGACTGATGGAAGGGGACCTCTGCAGACTGATGGAAGGGGGGCTCTTTGGACTCTGATGTAAGGGGGGGCTCTGCAGACTGTGATGCAAGTCGGACTGTGATGTAAGGAGAGCTCTGCAGACTCTGATGTAAGGGGGGCTGTGGTGTAAAGGGGGCTCTACGGACTCTGCTGTAAGGTGGGCTCTACAGACTCTGATGTAAAGGGGACACTGCGGACTGTGATATAAGGAGGGCTCTGCAGACTTTGATATAAGGAGGGCTCTCTGGACTCTCATGTAGAGTGGACTCTTGGAATACTGATTTAAGGGGAATGTTGGGATGTATGTGGGAGCTCTGGTTACCAGAGACCCCATTATGTCAGAGTTCCCCTTTACACCAGAGTTTGCAGCGTTACCCCTTACATCAGAGTTCTCCCTTACAGCAGAGTCTGTGGATTCAGAGGTAAAAGGGGAACTCTGGGGATTCAGATGTAAAAGGGGAACTCTGGGGATTCAGATGTAAAAGGGGAACTCTGGGGATTCAGATGTAAAAGGGGAACTCTGGGGATTCAGATGTAAAAGGGGAACTCTGGGGATTCAGATGTAAAAGGGGAACTCTGGGGATTCAGATGTAAAGGGGAACTCTGGGGATTCAGATGTAAAGGGGAACTCTGGGGATTCAGATGTAAAGGGGAACTTTGGGGATTCAGATGTAAAGGGGAACTCAGATGTAAAGGGGAACTCTGGGGACTCATATGTAAAAGGGGAACTCAACTCTGTTGATTGAGATGTAAAGGGGAACTCTGTGGACTCTAATGTAAGGGGGACACTTGTCATTAAAACCATATGATTAGAAATATTATTTATTATTATATTACGAAAAAAAAATTGCTGTGGTGCCACTAAAGGTGATAATAGTGCAGAAGTAATCAGATGGCTGTAAGTAGAAATTAGTAGTCAGAATAACAATGCAAACAAAATTCTCAGCTGCTGTAGCGGCTAGGAAGATTGTTTACATGCTGGCACTGCAGCTGCCAGCACCAGAAGGATTAAAGCCCTCTGCATCTTTAAAAAAAATACCAAAAACCATCTTATTTTCTTTTCCCTGATTCACTTCAATGCACTTTTTTTCAATGACATTTTGTTGAAAATTGGAAAGGTCTGCAATAACTTTAGAAAACTCATGCCCTTGCTTTGCTTATTCCTAGTCACTATATCAAGGTCATTTTCGAACAAGCAATCTGTCCCATAAAGAAACAAATGCTACTAGTGTAATCACAGTTACTATGAATATTTAATGAAGCCTACTTTTAAATACTAGCTGCCATTACACAGTTTATTTACAATTTGTGTTATCAAACTACTACACAATTACTTTTTAATATCCTTTTTGTTACAGAATATCACATTTAATTACGGTATATCCCCTTTAGATAGAAAGTAACGAGTAACATTATATTTAAGCTTAATTTTCTTAAACTGTAAGCTCTTGATGTTATCTCTGTTATTGTTTGAATGAACAGGCAAAAGCACTAAACATAATTGCCTTTGAGGTTGTATGTGATATACTGGTTAAGCCTTCTCTATTTACTTTAGTTGAGCAGCAGAAATATGCCAGCTCAGTGTAATGAACCTCGCCCTTACTCCTGCGTGGAAAAAAGAAAACTACACAAAAAGGTTATATCTGTAAAGGTATCGTTTTCAAGGAGCATTAAATTGCTTTATCAAATGAAAATTATATTTTCCCAGCGATGTGTAGTTTCTTTTATCTTGATTGGTGGGGAGAAAAAGAAAAGGTAAAACAAATAAAAATAAAAATGATTTAAAAAATCAGGTCACATTTTATATCAATATAGGAACTGAAAATTACAGATGGTAGCAAAAATTGGTTTCCTACCGTTTTCAAATTAATTCAGATGAGTACAGATATTTTCTGCACCCAAGGACCTATTTAACCACTTGAGCTCCGGACGTGTCTCCATAGTGGTTGTCACTGTAACAGCAATGTTTTTACTTGTCATGAATGGGTTTAATTCATAACAGCTGTGATTACTATTGTGATCTTTGACAGGTTACAGCTAATCATATGGTACAGGGTGCTGTGATTGGCCCAGGTACCATGTGGTAGCTGTGGGCCAATCAAAGCAGTACAATACTAAGCACAGCTGTTATAAATGAAATCCATTCATACCAGTTGTGTTTATATTGTGATCATGTGATCGCATAGCAATTACTTGATACCCCAGTCGATCAAAGTGGCTGGATACCAAGAGCTGCAATCCGTTGTGTCCAGTGGAGTGAAGCCGCAACGCTTCAATTCCTGATTCCCTCACCGAGGATGGCGGCGGGGGCAGCCGAGAGACAAGCGATTGCTCATCTTCTGCTGCCGACATGGCGGGCGTGCTGGGCAGGAAATTGTCCATTTTTTTAAAGTCAGCAGCTGCAGTATTTGTACCTGCTGGCTTAAAAAAAACAAAAAAAAAAACGAGTGGAGCTTCGCTTTAACTGGTAATTGTGCGGTCATGCAATGCTGTATCCAAATTAAATTTATATAATTGTTTTCACACAAGTATAGCTTTTTTTGGTGGTATTTGATCACCACTTGGTTTTTTAGTTTTTTATTATATAAACAAAAAAATATATATTTTTTACTTTCTGCTATAAATCATATCCAATAAAAAAATAAAAAAATAATATTTCTTCATAAATTCAGGCCAATATGTGTTCTGCTACATGTCTTTGGTAAAAAAAAATCCCAATCACAGTGTATATTGATTGGTTTGTGTGAAAGTTATAGCATCTACAAACTATGGTATACAGGTCCTTCTCAAAAAATTAGCATATTGTGATAAAGTTCATTATTTTCTGTAATGTACTGATAAACATTAGACTTTCATATATTTTAGATTCATTACACACAACTGAAGTAGTTCAAGCCTTTTCTTGTTTTAATATTGATGATTTTGGCATACAGCTCATGAAAACCCAAAAATCCTATCTCAAAAAATTAGCATATTTCATCCGACCAATAAAAGAAAAGTGTTTTTAATACAAAAAAAGTCAACCTTCAAATAATTATGTTCAGTTATGCACTCAATACTTGGTCGGGAATCCTTTTGCAGAAATGACTGCTTCAATGCGGCGTGGCATGGAGGCAACCAGCCTGTGGCACTGCTGAGGTGTTATGGAGGCCCAGGATGCTTCGATAGTGGCCTTAAGCTCATCCAGAGTGTTGGGTCTTGCGTCTCTCAACTTTCTCTTCCCAATATCCCACAGATTCTCTATGGGGTTCAGGTCAGGAGAGTTGGCAGGCCAATTGAGCACAGTAATACCATGGTCAGTAAACCATTTACCAGTGGTTTTGGCACTGTGAGCAGGTGCCAGGTCGTGCTGAAAAATGAAATCTTCATCTCCATAAGGCTTTTCAGCAGATGGAAGCATGACGTGCTCCAAAATCTCCTGATAGCTAGCTGCATTGACCCTGCCCTTGATAAAACACAGTGGACCAACACCAGCAGCTGACATGGCACCCCAGACCATCACTGACTGTGGGTACTTGACACTGGACTTCAGGCATTTTGGCATTTCCCTCTCCCCAGTCTTCCTCCAGACTCTGGCACCTTGATTTCCGAATGACATGCAAAATTTGCTTTCATCCGAAAAAAGTACTTTGGACCACTGAGCAACAGTCCAGTGCTGCTTCTCTGTAGCCCAGGTCAGGCGCTTCTGCCGCTGTTTCTGGTTCAAAAGTGGCTTGTCCTGGGGAATGCGGCACCTGTAGCCCATTTCCTGCACACGCCTGTTCACGGTGGCTCTGGATGTTTCTACTCCAGACTCAGTCCACTGCTTCCGCAGGTCCTCCAAGGTCTGGAATCGGTCCTTCTCCACAATCTTCTTCAGGGTCCGGTCACCTCTTCTCGTTGTGCAGCATTTTCTGCCACACTTTTTCCTTCCCACAGACTTCCCACTGAGGTGCCTTGATACAGCACTCTGGGAACAGCCTATTCGTTCAGAAATTTCTTTCTGTGTCTTACCCTCTTGCTTGAGGGTGTCAATGATGGCCTTCTGGACAGCAGTCAGGTCGGCAGTCTTACCCATGATTGCGGTTTTGAGTAATGAACCAGGCTGGGAGTTTTTAAAAGCCTCAGGAATCTTTTGCAGGTGTTTAGAGTTAATTAGTTGATTCAGATGATTAGGTTAATAGCTCGTTTAGAGAACCTTTTCATGATATGCTAATTTTTTGAGATAGGAATTTTGGGTTGTCATGAGCTGTATGCCAAAATCATCAATATTAAAACAAGAAAAGGCTTGAACTACTTCAGTTGTGTGTAATGAATCTAAAATATATGAAAGTCTAATGTTTATCAGTACATTACAGAAAATAATGAACTTTATCACAATATGCTAATTTTTTGAGAAGGACCTGTATATACTGAACTTTTTTATTATAATTTTTTTAATACTACTAATAGCAGTGATCAGCGACTTATAGTGGGACTGTGATAGTGCTGTGGGCAATTTGACACTAACTGACACTTGGTGGGAAAATCCCATCAACTGACACTGACATAACTAGTGACACTAATAAAGTCACTGTACTAATGACAGTGGCTGGGAAGGAGTTAACATCTCAGGATGAATAGTTACATAGTTAGTCAGGTTGAAAAAAGACACAATTCCATCTAGTTCAACCAAAAAAAAATAATAATAATAATAATTCAATCCCATATACACAAACCTATACCAACAGTTGATCCAGAGAAAGGCAAAGAACCCAAGCAAAGCATGCTTCAATTTGCTACTGCAGGGGGAAAAAATGCCTTCCTGATCCCCCGAGAGGCATTCGGATTTTCTCTGGATCAACTTTACCTATAAATGTTAGTACCCAGTTATATTTTGTACATTTTGGAAAGAATCCAGGCCTTTAACGCAATCTACTGAGCTTGCCAGAACCACCTCTGGAGGGAGTCTATTCCACATTTTCACAGCTCTTACTGTGAAGAAACCTTTCTCTAGACGTAAAGAGTGCCCCCTTGTTCTCTGTTGATAACCTTAAAGTGAATAACTCAACACCAAGATCACTATACGGACCATTTATGTATTTGTACATGTTGATCATATCCCCCCTTAATCTCCTCTTTTCAAGAGGGAATAGATTCTGTTGCTCTAATCTTTCCTCATAGCTGAGCTTCTCCATGCCTCTTATTAGTTTGGTTGCCCTTCTCTGCACTTTCTCCAGATCCCCGATATCCTTTTTGAGAACCAGTGTCCAAAACGGAACTGCATATTCCAAATCAGGTGTTATTAATGATTTGTACAGGGGCACAATTATCTCTCTCTCTCTCTGGAGTCCATACCTCTCTTAATACAGGAAAGGACTTTGCTCGCTTTGGAAACCGCAGCTTGGCATTGCATGCCATTTTTGAGCTTATGATCTAGCAAAACCCCCAGATCCTTCTCCGCTATGGATCCCCCCAGTTGTGCTCCCCATAGTATGTATGATGCATTCATATTCTTAGCCCCCAAGTGCATAACTTTACATTTATCAACATTAAACCTCATTTGAAACTTAGTTGCCCAACTAGACAGGGCATTGAGGTCGGCTTGTAAATTGCAGACATTCTGTAAGGACGTTATTCCACTGCATAGCTTAGTGTCATCTGCAAAGACAGAAATGTTACTTTTAATCCCAGGCCCTATATCATTTATAATTTTTTTTAAAGTAAGGGTCCCAGCACTGAACCTTGGGGTACACCACTGATAATTCTAGACCATTCAGAGTAGGAATCATTAACCACTACTCTCTATATTTTGTCTTTTAGCCAGTTTTATATCCATTTACAAATTGATCTTTCCAAGCCTGTGGACTTTACCTTACACAGTAGACTGTGTCAAATGCTTTTGCAAAATCCAAGTTTACCACATGCACGCCTCTGTCCAAGGTTTTACTTACCTCCTCATAAAAAGAAATCAGGTTTGTTTGACAACTTCTGTCTTTCATGAATCCATGCTGTCTGTTGCTTAAAATATTTTTTTACAGCAAGAACTCATCTATGTGGTCTTTTATTAAACTCTCCAGTATCTTCCCAACTATATAAGTTAAACAAACAGGTCTATAGTTACTTGGTAAAGACTTTGATCCCTTTTTAAATATAGGCACCACATTGGCCCTACGCCAATTTAGTGGTACCATTCCAGTCATTAACGAGTCCCTAAATATTGGAAACAATGGCCTTGAAATGACAGAGCTCAATTCTTTTAGGATCCGTGGGTGGATTCCATCTGGTCCAGGTGCTTTATCCACCTTTATTCTGTCTAAATATTTCTGGACCATATCACTTTTGAGCCATTGTAGATCATTTGGGGCTGTGTCGCTACCACCCCCATTATGGAAATGAGCTCCCCATGCTCCTTTGTATACACAGAGCTGAAGAAAGTATTTAATATTTGCCTTCTCTTTAAGATATATATTTGCCTTCTCTTTAAGATTTGCCTTCTCTTTGTCCCCAGTCACCCACTCTAGATTATTTTGTAAAGGGCCTACATGCCATTTTTACTATTAATATATTTGAATAATTTTTGGGGGTTTGTCCTACTATCTTTTGCAATCTGTCATTCGTTCTGGATTTTTGCATCCTTGATTTCATTTTTACATATTCTGTTATATTCTTTGTAACTGTCAGGGAAATGGCCATGGAAGTACTGGCAATCTTGCCAGTAGAAGAAATGGGGGCCATAGGCACATCATGTGACAGGTGGATCCCCCTGCTGGCCTATAAAAGGCTGCCACTGTCTGACCCAAATTGCTGGATTGTCGTCAGCCTTCCTGAGCATCTGTACTACTGCTGTTTGGATTTCTTGTTGTTACCCGGCTTGTTCCTGACCTGCCTGATCTGCTCTCCTGGTTTGACCCCCTGGCTTGATTTACTGACTTGTTACCTTCTCCAGCACCTGATCCCGAATTGTTTGACGGACTTTGCCTCAGTTATCTGATCCTGCCTGATTTCCAATACCAGACCTTTGGCTTGTCTCCTTTCCTGCAACCATGTGTCTCTCCTGCCTGGATCCACGGTGTTTGACCCCCAGCCAGCTTCCACTGTTGCTCCTTGTGCACACCTTGATAAGTGTTACTGAGGATTCCTAGAGACTGCAGCCCAGTGGTGTTTCCTGTATTCTCCAGTATTCTTCAGGCACTCGCCAGCTCTTCTCTCTTGGATCCATCTGGCAACCTGTGCTTCTCTGGGCACTACACCCTCTGTACCCAACCTCAGAGGTGTACTGCACTCAGCCGCAAGGGGAGCTCTCTCGGCATTTCGGCCTCTTACCAGGTACGTGACAGTAACATTTAAACAATGATAACGTTCCTTCATTTTTATATTTCTTAAAGGCTATTTTTTTATTATTTATAGCCATTTTAACTTTGGCCATGAGCCAAATAGGATTTATTTTTAGCCTTTATAACAAATTGCCCATGGGAATATACTTTGCAGTGAGTTTACATACAGTATAAAACATCCAGGGGCTGATCTGTGTAAAGCACCACACAAAACACAGATAATCAGCAACTCAACAGAAAAAATATTGTATAAAAGTCCAAAGGTTGGCTAATGAGAAAACCAAACCCAAGAACTAATCTAATCAATATCAGTCCCGTATACAGCTAGAGGAGATCCAATAAGATGGTTAACTCTGATGATAAGTGACAACAGCACCCGGTGATCACAGCGAACAGGCAGTGCCCTCCACCACATAGATTGGCAGCTTACCAGAGGTAAGCCCACGGATAGCAGTCGGCTGTGACCCAGCCGCGGCCTTGAGTTGATGGATCAACAGGATATTGAAGACAGCACACAGCACCTCCACCCTTTTTCCCCCGATCCTCCCGATCACGGGTATTCAATAAACAGGACCGGTATAAAGGAGAGGACATAGACCATAGGGTGATAACGTACAGTCCATTTATTGCATAAAAAAGATAAAACACTTACATCAACGTAGTAGATAAAAACTTTGGAAGTAAGTCGGCGGGCAAAACAAACTAACACCCTTCCCTTAGATCAGTGTGGTGACGCCAGCACGTCGCTCCCATACGCGTTTCGTCACAATGGACGTTGTCAATGGGGATAGGGCGACGTGCTGGCACACCACCTATTTATAGCCAAACCTTGTTGTGAATTGCAGGGATTTGAGCTAGATCACCATTTTGGAAATGGGAAAATTTGCCATTAGCATGTTATAGAGCGCATTACGGCGGGCCAAATATGCCCCCAGTTTGGCCAACCTGTTCATGGCCAAATGGGAAGAGGATGTCATCTATGCTGGGAATGTGCCACAATTGGCCTTTTGGGCTAGGTACATTGATGGGATGGTCAGTATCAGGACCTTGTTGTGTTTATGGAGGGTCTCAATTTCAACCAGAGGGGTATTCGTCTCCAATATGAGGCTAGTCAGGTCATGGTACATTATTTGGATCTAAAAATTTAAATTGGGGACAATTCCTTTGTCACGTCAACCTTTTTTAAGGAGATAAATAGGAACTCCTACATTCAAATAGGGAGCTGTCATCATGAACCCTGGTTAAACGGGGTTCGAAAAGTCAGTATCTTAGATTGCGAAGGAATTGTTCTGATCCACAGCGGTTTCTAGAGCAGGCTGGGGTCCTTACTCAGAGGTTCCTCGAAAAGGGGTACCAGAGGGATTTTTTAATCAATGTCCTTGAGGGAGTAAAAGCTACTGAGAGAGAGTCCCTACTAGTGGAGAAAGTGGTCTGTGGCAATGCCCGAGATTCCATGGGGGTCCCTTTCATTACCTCCTATTCATTGCAGCATAGGACCATCAAGGGTCTTATCAACAAACATTGGCACATTGCTACTAATGATGCCATTTTGAAGGTTTTATCTGAAAGGCCTAGAATTATCTTTCGGGGTGTTCCTAATTTAAGGAACCAATTAGCTTCCAATGTCCTCGATCCTCCTCTGAAACCATACAGTTTTTTGACCAGTTAACTGGTTATTATAAATGTAAGAGGTGTAGGGTGTGTCATTACAATACCTCTAGGGAAAGACGTGTGACTACCTTTTCGTCCACGGTTACCCAGGGCCAGTACACGATTAAACCATGCATCACATGTGTCACTGAAGGCATAGTCTATATGCTGCAATGTTCATGTGGTATGCAATATGTGGGGCGCACCAAGCGACCCCTAAGAGTGCGCCTCAATGAACATATCACCAATATCAAAGTGGGGTTTAAGAACCATTCAGTATCTAAACACTACCTATTGAAGCATAATAGGGACCCCTCTGGTACCCTTTTTTTGGGTATCGATAAGTATAAGCCCCATTGGAGGGGGAGTTTACTTGTGAGAGAGATTTCTAAGATGGAAATGGCCTGGATCCACAGGCTCAAGTCGTATGCCCCCTATGGGTTAAACATCGAGACAGATGTAAATGCTTTCATTAATAATGCTTAAAGTGCCTGACTCGGTGTGAAATGTTGAGATAACTAATAATTTTTGTTATTTTTATATTTATTATATAATTTTTCACTTTTTGATGTCATTATGACTCATAACATATTTTTTTCAATATCACATTTTTTTATTAATATCACATTTTTGGGGAATTTTATTAATTCATCTAATAACACAGTTAGTTGATTATATAATAATTGGTTTATTTGAGTTAATATATATTCATTTATATTGATTATTTAGTGATTTTTGCAAATTTACTAATTTATTTATATACACGGTCACTTTTAATTCTGTAATTGTTGATTATATATATAATTGGTCCACTTGATTTATTTAAATTGATCATTTAGGGATCTCTCGTACCACTGCTGTACTTTTGAGTTGGTGCACAATTATTAGAATTATGCTCATTAAGATTTATACATTTCATGTGGCCATTTCCTTCTTGCCCATGTAAGCCAATGTTTTCCCTACTTTAAATTTGTCTGGGAGACCTTATGTTTGCTTGGTGTAAACATCGTTTTGTCACTGTCCTTGTCCTACCAGTGTCCGTTTCTATAATTTTTTTTAAATAAATGATCTTTTTTAACGGTCCATACTTTTGGGTGTTATCACCTTTTTTAATTAGGTCCAAATTTTATTAATTGAATTTACAAGAAACGCCATAATGCACTCTATAACATGCTAATGGCAAATTTTCCCATTTCCAAAATGGCGATCTAGCTCAAATCCCCGCAATTCACAACGAGGTTTGGCTATAAATTGGTGGTGTGTCAGCACATCGCCCTATCCCCATTGACAACGTCCATCGTGACGAAACGCGTATGGGAGTGATGTGCTGACGTCACCACGCTGATCTAAGGGAAGGGTGTTTGTTTGTTTGCCGGCCGGCTTACTTCCAAAGTTTTTATCTACTATGTTGATGTAAGTGTTTTATCTTTTTTATGCAATAAATGGACTGTACGTTATCACCCTATGGTCTATGTCCTCTCCTTTATACTGGTCCTGTTTATTGAATACCCGTGATCGGGAGGATCGGGGGAAGAAGGGTTGAGGTGCTGTGTGCTGTCTTCAATATCCTGTTGATCCATTAACTCAAGGCCGCGGCTGGGTCACAGCCGACTGCTATCCGTGGGCTTACCTCTGGTAAGCTGCCAATCTATGTGGTGGAGGGCACTGTCTGTTCGCTGTGATCACCGGGTGCTGTTGTCACTTATCATCAGAGTTAACCATCTTATTGGATGTCCTCTAGCTGTATACGGGACTGATATTGATTAGATTAGTTCTTGGGTTTGGTTTTCTCATTAGCCAACCTTTGGACTTTTATACAATATTTTCTTCTGTTGAGTTGCTGATTATCTGTGTTTTGTGTGGTGCTTTACACAGATCAGCCCCTGGATGTTTTATTCTGGTTCATCATTGGCACAATTTTTTCTTTTTTATATTTGTTTGTGTTTATACCACCATTAATGCTGCCTGGTTTTTGGTTTAATTTATCTCATTAGCGCAGTTTTTCTTTTGTTTATATTAGTTTACATACAGTCACTTTGAAGAATTCCCATTTCTGTTCTGTGTCCATTGATGCCAATATTCCCTCCCAGTCTAAATCATGGAGAGCAGCCCTCATCCTTGTAAAATTTGCTCTCTTAAAGTTAGGTGTTTTTATCTTACCTGTATGTGTTTGTTGCTTACAGCTAACATTAAATTAAATCATGTTATGGTCACTGCTACCCAGGTGTTCTTTTATATGAATATTGGTAATAAGCTCTGCATAGTTTAAGATAACCAGGTCCAGCAGAGCGCCATTCCAAATTGTCTTGTAATAGGTTTATACGTTTTTGCCATTAACTGTTCCAGCAGTGTCATTACTCCAGTCAATTTCTGGGTAGTTAAAATCCCCAATAATTATCACCATCCCAGCCCTTGCAGCCCTTTCCATCTGTGCAAGGAGCTGAGTCTCTACCTCCTCACTAACACTGGGAGGTCTAGAACAAACTCCAATGATAACCTTTGTAGTACGCACACCCATGTACAGTTCCTCCCATAATGCTTCAGACTCATCACACTCTCCATCAACTAGGTCCTCTTTCACACTCGCTTTGAGATCACTTATCACATAGAGACAGACCCCTCCACCTTTCCTTTTTACCCTGTCTTTCCGAAAGAGTGTAAAGCCAGGAATATTAATAGACCAATTAGATCATAGTTCTCCTCTTGCACCAGAGCTGCCAATGCGCCTATTTTGCTTGGAAGACTTCGGGCATTGGTGAACAAACACTTTAATTTATTGTCACATATTGCAAATGTAAGTTGCAGATTTTATATTTTAGTACAAATAGTACCATATAACAGTGTCAATTTGCTGTCCCCTCAAGATAACTCAACACACAGCCGTTAATGTCTGTTTGAGGGGGACAGCAAACTCACACTGTTATACAAGCTGTACACTTTACATTGTAGCAAAGTGTAATTTCTTCAATGTTGTCACATGAAAAGGTATAATAAAATATTTACAAAAATGTGAGGGGTATACTAACTTTTGTGAGATACGGTAGGTTGGACCACAATGAAAAGTCAGCCCAGTGCTTTAAAACCCAAATCCCTCCACCATACACCAAGTATTTAGCCATGCATTCAGCTCTCTAATCTCCCCTGCCTTTCCTTTTTTGTGCATGGCACAGGCAATATTACAGAGAATATTACCTTGGAGGTCATTCCCTTCAGCTTGCAGTCTAGTTCTTTAAATTGGCTCTTAAGGAACCTCCACCTTCCATATATTCTGTCATTGGTTCCAATGTGGACCTGAACAGCTGGGTCATGCCCAGCCCCTACTAGTATTTATCAACCTGGTCCACCACATGCTGAACCCTGGCACCAGGGAGACAGCAAACCATTCGGCAAACATCGGCTATTCGCTCGTTCGACGAAGATCGAACTTTATGGGCCGTTCGTGACAAATTTGAGTTGCGCGTCACGGCCCATAATGCACTGCATCATCACAGTGCATTGCTGCCTGATGATTGGCCAAGCATGCACTATGACCAGCATGCTTTGGCCAATCACAGCGCCGTCAGCACAGAGAGCCATAATTGGCCAAAGCCAGGGTGCCTTTGGCCAATCATGGCTCAGGGGATTAGGTACACGCCCCACACTATATAAGGCCACCTGCGCGTCGGCCTTGTGTAGTGTGTTCCGGCAGCGTTCAGAGAGAGAGAGAGATTGTCATTTTATTTCAGTTAGCTAGATTGAGCAGGCAGTTGATTCTGCTAGTTAGATCAGAGTATATATATATATATATATATATGCATTGTACGCTTTGTATATATATATTGTGAGGGGGTTAACTCAGCAGCGGGTGTGTGTGACCCCCTGGATGGGTTCACCACACAAAAACAGGCACAGCAGACAGTGGTAGGAGAAAACAAAAGGGTGTGGTTTTATTTAAACTATATACAGACAAAAAAATACAGCAAAAACAAAAGAAACAGGAAAATAAATCCTGGTCAACTTGACCGCTCACTACACACGTTGGTGTCCCTAACTAACAACAGGGTACAAGCCTTGTGCTGTCCCAGTCCCTAGCTCCCTGCTTTTTTGAAGTTCTTAGCAATAACCACACAGGCTTTGGCTCACCGCGCAGAGATCACACTCCCCAGACTATCCACACAGATCTGGTTCCAGGTTGGAGCATCTCCCTTAGCATGCTGGGAGTTCTTGTAGAGGCCTTAATGAGCCCACTTACTTCAGCTGGGCTCATTAACTCTTCCCCTGCAAGACTCCCAGCACTCCCCCTAGTGGTATAAACTGGCATAAAGCCTGAATCTAGGACGTATATATCTCCCATCCTGGATGCAACCTGGTGATTTTACCTGCCTGCTGTTACATACCCCCCCCCTCTTGTTTTAACCTTGGGGTTGGAACACAAGCAATCAGGCATGCATGTACTCGAGACAAAGCATCCACATTCCCCATTTGAACGCCAGGGCGATGCTTTACTGTAAAGTTGAATTCCTGTAGGGCCAGGAACCACCGATTTACTCTTCTATTTGTCTCTTTGTTTTGAGCCATCCACTTTAAAGGAGCATGATCAGTAATCATGTCAAAGTGCCTACCTAACAGATAGTACCGAAGGGAATCTAGAGCCCACTTCACCGCTAAACACTCCTTCTCAATTGTGGCGTAATTTACCTCATGGGACTTCAATTTCCTGCTGAGGTAAATGACTGGGTGCTCTTCCCCGTTCCAGACCTGGGACAATACTGCTCCTAACCCAACGTCTGATGCATCACTTTGTATGACAAAGTCCCTAGAGAAGTCTGGTGAGTACAACACTGGCTGGCTACATAAGGCTTTTTTTAAGAATTGAAATGCTGCCTCAGCCTCTGGGGTCCATTTAACCATAACAGACTTATTCCCTTTTGTCAGGTTGGTTAGGGGCACAGCCTGAGAAGCAAAGTGGGGAATGAATCGCTGATAATAACCAGCGATTCCCAGAAAGGCTCGTACCTGCTTCTTGCTGTTGGGACGTGGCCAATTCTGTATGGCCTCGACTTTATTGACCTGGGGTTTTATTACTCCCCTCCCAATGGTGTACCCAAGATATTTGGCCTCCTCCTGTCAAATGGTACACTTCTTGGGGTTGGCCGTAAACCCAGCTTCCCGGATAGAGTCTAGGACTGCTTGCACTTTTGGCAGATGTGCGGCCCAATCTGTGCTATAGATAATTACATCATCCAGGTAAGCCGCGGCATACTTCTGATGGGGCCTCAGTATCTGGTCCATATTCCACTGGAATGTTGCCGGTGCATTCTGTAATCCAAACGGCATTCTTTTATATTGGAACGCCCCATCTGGGGTTACAAGCGCGGTTTTCTCCTTGGCCGATTTGGCCAGGGGAATTTGCCAATACCCTTTTGTGAGATCAAGGGTTGTCATGTATCGGGCTGTTCCCAGCCGGTCGATCAACTCATCTATACGTAGCATGGGGTAGGTGTCAAATTTTGTAACTTTGTTCAGTTGTCGAAAATCGTTACAAAATCGCCAGCTCCCATCCAGTTTAGGCACTAACACTATGGGACTGGACCAATCACTTTGGGATTCCTCTATCACCCCCAACTTAAGCATTTTCTTTACTTCCTCACGTATTGCCTCCCGTCGGGCCTCTGGGATCCGATAGGGTTTTAGCTTCACCCTTTCACCGGGCGGGGTAATAATATCATGCTCTACCCCAGACGTTTGTCCCGGCAGCTCAGAGAAAACCTCCTTGTTGCGAAGCACAAACTCCTTAACCTCCTGTTGTTGGGGTTTTGACAAGGTGACTGCTATTCCAACCTCAGGAATCACGCAATCAGACTTAGCTGGTGACAAAGTTTCTGCGACTAGGGATTCCCTATCCCTCCAGGCTTTCAACAGATTAATGTGATAGATCTGTTCGGGCTTTCGCCTTCCTGGTTGTCTGACCTTGTAATTCACTTTGCTCACTTTTTCCATTATCTCGTAGGGGCCTTGCCATTTGGCGAGGAATTTGCTTTCAACCGTAGGGACAAGTACCAATACCCTATCCCCCGGGGAAAAGGTACGGGTCTTGGCCCCACGGTTGTACACTTTGTGCTGTGCCAACTGCGCTTGGGCCAAATGTTCCTTTACGATTGGCATTACCTGTGCAATTCTATCTTGCATCAGGGCGACATGCTCAATCACACTCCTGTGGGGAGAACTCTCACTCTCCCAAGTTTCCTTGGGGATATCCAACAGCCCTCTTGGGTGTCTCCCATAGAGTAACTCAAAGGGTGAGAAACCCGTAGAGGATTGGGGTACCTCCCTAATGGCAAACATTAAATAGGGAATTAGACAGTCCCAATCCTTTCCATCTCTATCCACCACCTTCTTTAACATTTGTTTTAGGGTTTTGTTGAATCTTTCAACCAACCCATCTGTTTGGGGGTGATACACAGATGTACGCAATTGTGACACTTTGAACAACTTGTACAGCTCTTTCATAACCCGGGACATAAAGGGTGTACCTTGATCCGTAAGCAGTTCCTTACAAATACCCACACGGCTAAAAACAAGAGATAGCTCTTTGGCTATGGTTTTGGCCGAGGTATTTCGGAGCAGAATCGCTTCCGGATACCGGGTGGCATAGTCCAATATAACCAAAATGTACTGATGCCCCCTAGCGGACTTCATTATCGGACCTACCAAATCCATTGCGATCCTCTCAAAGGGGACCTCAATGATGGGGAGAGGGACCAGCGGGTTACGGAAATGTGGCATCGGTGCCGACCTCTGACACACAGGGCAGGAGGAACAATAATTTTCTGTTTCCTTCATGACCCCAGGCCAATAGAATCTTTGCAATACTCTCTCAGGTTTTCTCTGTCCCCAGATGACCTCCAAGAATGTGCCCATGGGCCAACTCTAACACCAACTTCCTGTAAGGTTTGGGGACCACAAGCTGCTCAATGGTTTCTTCTGCCCTTTTTGCCACCCGATACAGTAGGTCCTTTTCCACAATGAAGTACGGGTAAGTGCAGGTCTCATCTGGGTTCACTAACTCGCCATCTATTTTCACTACGTTTTCCCGTGCCTTTATTAGGGCGGGGTCTTTTAACTGTTCTGTGGCAAAATTTTCCTTGTGAACCTCGAGATCAGAAAACTCCACAGACGGCACGTTTTCGTCTGAGGATGTTGGCTCCTCCCCAGTTTCTCGAGTCTCCCCTGCCAATAACGACAAGGGGAATTCTGGAGAGTCCTCACCACTCTCAGAGGAATTCTGGCTATCACACTCCTGGTATATAGGGGTACCAGTGGGGGGCTCAGGACGATCCCAGAGTTCTCAAAACTTTGGAAAATCCCTTCCCACAATGGCATCATGTGGTAACTGAGACACTAACCCCACCTGATGAGAGAGGTTACCTTTGGAGGTCTCAAAACACACTGTAGTCACAGGATACTCTCGGGTGTCCCCATGCACACAAATAACAGCTACCTTGGTATTCCCAGAGACCTCTGTAGTGACTAATTCAGCTTTTATCAGTGTCACCAGGCTACCTGAATCCAGCAACACAACAACATTTTTACCATTAATACACATTTTGCATAAATGTTTCTCAGTTCCCCGAATGGCATGCAACTGTCGCAAACAGCGACTGACGTCTGTCCCTTAGAAAGTCACATTGCATGGGTTCATCCACAACCTGGCAATTTGCTGCAATATGTCCCTCTTGCCGGCAGCGGTAGCAAACAATCCTTTTTGCTGCCTCTTGAGCCCCTGACTTCCCAGGCTGTTCTCGCCAGACATTAGGTATAACTCTCACCCTCTCATTCTCTCCACCCTCACCCCTTGGAATCATCTTACCCGCCACTGGGAATGGTCTGGTCTTAGGGTGGAAAGTCCGTGAGTCTCTGGAAGAGGCAGTCAGGTTTTCCATAGCCAAGTACTTCTCTACACGATCCACAAAATTATCGGCCGTTTCTGGGTCTCCATGGCTTACCCACTTTTGGATGGCAGTAGGAAGAGCTCTCAAGAAACGATCCATCACAACACGTTCCACAATCTTTGGTGCAGACAAAGTCTCTGGCTGTAGCCACTTCCTGCTCAGGTGAATGAGATCATACATTTGAGACCTGGGGGGTTTTCCAAGCCGGAAAGTCCAGTTATGCACACGCTGAGCCCGGACGGCCAGGGTGACACCCAGCCGTGCCAATATTTCATTTTTTAGCATCACATAGTCTTTTGCTTGATCAGGCTCTAGGTCATAGTAAGCTTTCTGCGATTCACTAGTTAACAGAGGGGCCACCAGTCCGGCCCACTGCTCCTTAGGCCACTTTTCCCTTTCAGCAGTCCTTTCAAATGTGGTCAAAAACACCTCTGGATCATCCTCTCCAGTCATTTTTGTCAGTAAACGACTCACCCCAAAGGACGCAGTATTAGCGGAACTACTTGCCTCACTGGTCTGCGGACGTTTCTGCATTAAAGTCTCCATTTGTTGCTGTAGTCTGTTCTTGCTTCTGCAACAGGTCTATGAAGTGGGCCTCAGATTGCTGCTGGGCTTGTTGCTGGGCTGCCAGACTCTGTTGATGAGCTTGCTGCTGGGCTGCGAGGCTCTGTTGCAAAGTTGCATTTGTCTGCTGCTGGGCTGCGAGGCTCTGTTGTTGAGCCACAAGGCTCTTTTGCAAACCTGCATTTGTCTGCTGCTGATTGGAATTTGCTAGAGCCAGCTGTTTCAGTATCTCCTCCATGCTGGCCTTAAAAAAAAACTGCCACTGGTTCTCCATCAACTGTGTGTGGGTTAACTCAGCAGCGGGTGTGTGTGACCCCCTGGATGGGTTCACCACACAAAAACAGGCACAGCAGACAGTGGTAAGAGAAAACAAAAGTGTGTGGTTTTATTTGAACTATATACAGACAAAGAAATACAGCAAAAACAAAAGAAACAGGAAAATAAATCCTGGTCAACTTGACCGCTCACTACACACGTTGGTGTCCCTAACTAACAACTGGGTACAAGCCTTGTGATGTCCCAGTCCCTAGCTCCCTGCTTTTTTGAAGTTCTTAGCAATAACCACACAGGCTTTGGCTCACCGCACAGAGATCACACTCCCCAGACTATCCACACAGATCTGGTTCCAGACTGGAGCATCTTCTTTAGCATGCTGGGAGTTCTTGTAGAGGCCCTAACGAGCCCACTTACTTCAGCTGGGCTCATTAACTCTTCCACTGCAAGACTCCCAGCACTCCCCCTAGTGGTATAAACTGGCATAAAGCCTGAATCTAGGACATATATATCTCCCATCCTGGATGCAACCAGGTGATTTTACCTGCCTGCTGTTACAATATATATATATATATATATATATATATATATATATATATATATATATATATATACACACACACTGTATACAGTTTAGTTAGATCTCACTGCAGAGCGTTCCTGTTTTTCTCTTCCTAATAATACAGGCAGGCAGGCAGTTGAGCTGACTGCAGACCATTCCTGTTCCCTTCCTAATACAGGCAGGCAGGCAGTTTATTGAGCTAAGCTGCAGGATATTAAGTCAGTGCACTGTATACTGGGCACAGTGTGCAGGTAAAGCTGACTGCAGACCATTCCTGTTCTCTTCCTAATACAGGCAGGCAGGCAGTTGATTAAGCTGAGCTGCAGTATATTAAGTCAGTGTACTGTATACTGGGCACAGTGTGCAGGTAAAGTTGACGGCAGACCATTCCTGTTCTCTTCCTAATAATACAGGCAGGCAGGCAGTTGATTGAGCTAAGCTGCAATATATTAAGTCAGTGTACTGTATACTGGACACAGTGTGCAGGTAAAGCTGACTGCAGACCATTCCTGTTCTCTTCCTAATAATACAGGCAGGCAGTTTATTGAGCTAAGCTGCTGTATATTAAGTCAGTGTACTGTATACTGGGCACAGTGTGCAGGTAAAGCCGACTGAAGACCATTCCTGTTCTCTTCCTAATAACACAGGCAGGCAGGCAGTTGATTGAGCTAAGCTGCAGTATATTAAGTCAGTGTACTGTATACTGGGCACAGTGTGCAGGTAAAGCTGACTGCAGACCATTCCTGTTCTCTTCCTAATAATACAGGCAGGCAGTTGATTGAGCCAAGCTGCAGTATATTAAGTCAGTGTACTGTATACTGGGCACAGTGTGCAGGTAAAGCTAACTGCAGAGCATTCCTGTTCTCTTCCTAATAATACAGGCAGGCAGGCAGTTGATTGAGCTAAGCTGCAGTATATTAAGTCAGTGTACTGTATACTGGGCACAGTGTGCCGGTAAAGCTGACTGCAGACAATTCCTTTTCTCTTTCTAATAATACAGGCAGGCAGTTGATTCAGTTAGCTGCAGTATAATCAGTATATATATATATATATATATATATATATATATATATATATATACATACACACACATATATATAATATACATATATATATATATATATAATATACATATATGTAGCGGGCATGCACTTTCCCTGTGTATTTAAAACTGGCAGAGACACCAGTAATGTGCAGTTCCCTGCAGCTCAGCGGGTGGCGCTGTCGCCTTGGGCTGGGGTTGAACCATTGCTGTGTGCCTTACCCCTTTTTGTCCTCCCTCGGCAGTGGTATGGTGGGGCGGGGAACCCGCCGTGCTTGCTGGGAGAGGGTATAAAGGGGGCGGCCATCTTTGTCACGAGGTCGAGTCCCGGGCACCTTCAGCCTGAGGGAGCTGGTTCGTGTCGGCCCTCTAGGCGGCCTAGGCCTGGAGGACGTTCGGAAGTCGTGTTCCATCCCAGGCACCTTTAGCCTGGGGTGAGGTACTTGGATGGCGGTCCGGGGCTAAAGGGTCCCGGACTAAGGCTCCGTGAGGGAGGAACTTCCTAGGGGACCCCGGGAGGGGGTACCCGAATCCAGTGGCGTAAGGGACCGGAGGGGGTACTTACCTGAAGACCTGGTGCAGCAAATTGCCAGTGACGGGTGAGCCTCCGGAGACCGCCGGGAGGGATGTCTTCCTCGATTGGGAGCAGAAACCTACTTCTGGGAAGGAAGTAGGAGAGTTCATTGTGCCTGGGCCTACTCGCATCCACACCCCCTGTCTGTTCTGTTCGTTGAGGGAGTCCAACTGATTGTGTTCCATTTTCCATGAGAAGAATAAAGGAGTGTTGGACTTTAGTGGTGTGGGGCTCATTTACTGGCAGACACTGTTCGAGAAAACCAGGAGGAGGTCTCCAGATGCAGAACACCGAGCCGAAGGTAAAAGAGAATTGTCTCCCACTGCACACACGCACACCTGCAGTGGGAACTTGGCGTGGTGACCTCGCACTCTCTCCTCAGAGGTACCCCTAGACAAGAGCCAGAGCCAGAAGAATTGAGAGGAGAGAGAGGGGGCCTGAATTTATGGGAGGAGCCCAGGGGGCTATTTAACCAGCCCACTCACCTGCAGTCTTCGTCGGTTTCCTGTGAGTGATACTACACGTCACTGGACCGACTCTTACTAGCTCACCTCATGTTTGTGAGTCCTGGCGTTTCGATTGCAGGGCATTTCGGCTTCTTTGTTCGTGGTCTTCGTTGGCGGTTCCCGCTCACTATCGCAGGTACTTTTTGAATCTTTCGCGTCATGTACAATCTTGCAATTAGTAATGCTTCCTGTCCTGCATTCCTTTCTTAAAAAGTCTGCTTCTGAGTTGTTGTCGGTCCCATACATACGATTCATTTATAAATCCAAACCTCCGAGTCGCTGTCGGTCGTTGTCCGATATCACTCGCCATAGGTTTCACTGGACATAAAGATTCACTGTCCATAAGGTTGCCGTCTCTTCCATTAGAAAAAAAAAAGAAAAAAAAAAGGGAGACTCTGATTAGTCCCACCTGGTGCCTTCTCTGCACTTGGTTAGCCTGGGGGGAGGGGTGATTGGTTGGTTTTCAGTTTTAGAGTAAGGGGCGGCATACACTATACAACCAATTCGTATTACATTAATTCAATACTCCTCGCTACCGATTCGCATCGGATTCCTTCCGTATATTTACGAACTGATTCGGGTCACATACATTGCATACTTTCCACCGTTGCCATTTGTTGTTTGCCCTCATGCCGTGTGTTTTAGTTCCCGCAGCGTAACTTACGTATCGTTTGTACACGTTTTTCTCTCACTCGTTTACCAAACCAAAGTCATTTTTTGTGCGTCATTCACGACGTAACACCACACTCTTTGGATGTCTTGGACACCCACCATGCCTTTCGTACATCAAGTTTTCAAACTGTCGCAGGTAGGATTCGTACAGTTTCTTTGCTTCACACACTGTTTGCCAGATAAACCATGTCATCAAAACCCCGCTGTGGAACTTGCGAGTAATTAGTCAAGTCTCCATATGCAGCCTTATTTCAGCCTCGTGGAAGACCACGGTCTTGTCGGGCAAATCGTGAACACAAACGCAGAGCTTTTTTATCAGTTTAGTTTCATGTTTTTTTTTTTCTTTTCTTCTCGTACCTTGTCGTTTCACGCCAAGTAGTAGGCCCATGTCACTTAGAAAAGCACTGTCTATCATTACAGTCATCTCACTTAGCATTACCCTCCGGTCGAATCTAGTCGCATGAGCGACTTACTGGTTCGTCCCCGCTAGTTTTGTCATCTCATTCCACTGATAGTAATTTCATTTGTCACATCTCGCACACCCTTCTTTCTCCTTATGAAACCCTGCACATAGCTACTGATTCGTCTCCCATCAATAGTGATTTCCTCGGCATCACTCTGCTATGAATCCAAGTCGCATCCACAATGCACTGATTCGTCCCGGCGGGCCCCAGTTGCTGGCCTCATTTCAGTACATGCTCCAGAGTCCGCTCGTTGTCAGCTGCACATGCGGCGCACCGACTCGTGCCTAGATCTTGGGAGAACTCTGTCATTCATGTCACCATCACGCATCTGAGTTGAATCCACATGCATTCTTATGTGCAGATTCGTCCCAAACATGCCCCAGTTGCTGGCCTCATTTCAGTACATGCTCCAGAGTTTGCTTGCTGTTAGTCGCACAGCGCCGCACCGATTCATGCCTCTGTCATGGAAAATTTCTGTCACTCGTGTCACCGCCACGCATCTGATTTGAATCCATGCGCATTTTCGTGTGCAGGTTCGCCAAGCGTGCCCCAATTGCTGGCCTCATCTCAGAACATGATCCAGAGCCCGGTCGTTGTCAGTCGCACCTGCGGCGCACCGATTCATGCCTCTGTCATGGACAATTTCTGTCACTCATTTCACTGCCACGCATCTGATTTGAATCCACATGCATTTTCATGTGCAGGTTCGCCAAGCGTGCCCCAATTGCTGGCCTCATCTCAGAACATGCTCCAGAGTCCGGTCGTCACCTGCGGCGCACCGATTCATGCCTCTGTCATGGGACATTTTTGTCACTCGTTCCACTGTGGAGCTGGCCGTGCACCATTGGATTGTCTGCGGATTTTCTATGGTTGGATGGGGGAAGTGCAACAGATTTCTCCATAGATATTAACTGTATGGATGGGGGAATCTCCCACTTTTTCCGTATGGCCGTGGAGGGTCTGTGGATGGTCTAGTGGTGTGTGGCCAGCTTAACACATCTGATTTGAATCCACGCGCATCCTTAGGTGCAGCTTTGTCTCAAGCGTGCCCCAGTCGTTGGCTCCATTTCAGTACTTGCTCCAGAGTTCGCTTGCTGTTAGTCGCACAGCGCCGCACCGATTCCTGTCTCTGTCATGGAAAGTTTCTGTCACTCGTTTCACTATCACGCATCTGATTCAAATCCACTTGCATTCTCGTGTGCAGGCTCGTCTTAAGCGTGCCCCAGTTGTTGGCCTAATTTCAGTACATGCTCCAGAGCCGGTTGTTGTCAGTCGCACCTGCGGCGCACCGATTCATGCCTCTGTCATGGGACATTTTTGTCACTCATTTCTCCGACACGATCCACCATCCAATCCGCTCACTTATATAAAAAGGCAGTGCAGTGCTGAACAAGTCCATAAATCAAAAGACAATCCCAGTGATCTTCTAGAGTGATTTATAGAATCGGAAACATGCAGATGAGGATGTGAACACAGTGAGAGACCTCCACCAGATAAGAATGGCCGCTCACCTCCCAAAGTGGACCCTTTGGTTACAGAGGGTCACAGATACCTTCCCATATGGATGGTTGGATGACAACAGCAGACAGACCGGATTACAAATGACTCCAATGAGGTATGTATATTAAAGAAAGGCAGACCATAGTGTTCTCCGCATATAAAAGGACATTTAACAAAAAAAAAAAAAGTGCGCTTACATGTAAAAGGCACTAAACCAGTGCCGAGTGTAACAGCGTGTATGAAACAACAGATGCAGTCTGTCGTGTTCAAATCAGCTAGTCAAACCCCTCACCACTCATCACCTGTCATTTCTCCTCCAGGTCAGTCAAGTAGGTCCACCCTGCACCAGGTTGGACGTCATTTCCCCAGAAAAAAACAAAAAACAAAAAAAAAACGATCACTTTACCTAAAAAAAAAAAAACTATTTATAAAAAAATATATACGTGTGTGTGTATACCAAGCACTTACCAACAGTCGATCTGAATCTAGTCGCAACGTCGGCCCTATGATTCAGATCCTCAGCAATCACAAACCCCTTCAACCAATAATACCATGAGCCGATCTGAGTCTAGTCAAATCATCAGTGCAACGACTCGGATCCGGAACATGAGCTCCCTTGTCACCTTACATCTACAGCCGATCCAAATCTAGTCGCATCATAGGTGCAACGGTTCGGATCCTCGGCAATACAAACTTCACCGACCGATCCGAGTCCAGTCGCAGCGCCGGCTCAACGTTTAAGATCCTTTACAAACCAAACCCCACCGGTGCTCACACCTCAGCCCGATTCGAACTATTCGCATCAGTGATACGAATAAAGTGGTACTTACGATTCAGATCCCTGGCCTTACGTCCATTGTCAAGCATAAACATTTATATCTCACTCCATCTGCATGTACAATGTTGCGCACGGTCATTCCTACATACTCAAAATTTCCGCTAACTTTTTTTTCATCTTTCCAATAAAGCTGCTTAATTGCAATCGCTGCAAGCATTTCTGCAAGCGGCTCAAATCAGTCACTCATCATCTCCAGTAGAAACTCGGCTGCTCACCAATTCTCTGTCGTGTTACACACGCAAACTAGCTTTCACTAGGGATGAGCTCGGTGTTCGAGTCGAACATACGTTCGACTCGAACATCGGCTGTTCGATCGTTCGACGAAGAACGAACTATTTGGGCCGTTCGCGCCAAATTCGAGTGACGCGAACGGCCCACCATACACTGCGCCATCGCAGTGCAATCCCGGCGCTGTAATTGGCCAAGCATGCACTGTGACCCCGCATGCTTGGCCAATCACAGCGCCGGCAGATAGGAGAGCCATAATTGGCCACAGGCAGGTTGTCTGTGGCCAATTATAGCTCAGGGGGTTTAGCACACGGCCCACACTATAAAAGGCCGCCAGCGCGGCGGCCTTGTGTAGTGTGTTCTGGCGCAGGGAAAGAGAAGGATAGGCAGGGACAGTGTCATTGTGCTTTTCTTTGCTAAACCTTGTGTGTAGGGAGAGAGAAGGATAGGCAGGGAGAGTGTCAGCGATATTCTTTGCTAAACCTTGTGTGCAGGGAGAGAGAAGGATAGGCAGGGGACAGTGTCAGTGTCATATTCTTTGCTAAACCTTGTGTGCAGGGAGAGAGAAGGATAGGCAGGGAGAGTGTCAGTGTCATATTCTTTGCTAAACCTTGTGTGCAGGTAGAGAGAAGGATAGGCAGGGGACAGTGTCAGTGTCATATTCTTTGCTAAACCTTGTGTGCAGGGAGAGAGAAGGATAGGCAGGGGACAGTGTCAGTGTCATTGTTGCTAAGCCTCCTGCACATTATACACCTGAAGCTAGCCCGTATTGCTGTGTTTTCCTGGTGTGTTACACTAAGAGGCATTTGCAGCACTTACAGCGGGCGGAGTGTGCCTCCAGCACATTATACACCTGAAGCTAGCCCGTATTGCTGTGTTTTCCTGGTGTGTTACACTAACAGGCATTTGCAGCACTTACAGCGGGCGGAGTGTGCCTCCTGCACATTATACACCTGAAGCTAGCCCTTATTGCTGGAGCTTTTTTTTTTGTGTTACACTAACAGGCATTTGCAGCACTTACAGCGGGCGGAGTGTGCTTCCTGCAAAATAAACACCTGAAGCTAGCCCTTATTGCTGTTTTTTCCTGTTGTGTAACACAGGCAGTCATCTGCAGCACTCACAGCGGGCGTTGTGTGCTTCCTGCAAAATATACACCTGAAGCTACCCCTTATTGCTGGTTTTCCCATCTCCCTGCAGGCCATTGCTATGTCTGGAAGGCCAACAAAGAGAGGCAGACAGTCACGAGCCAATAAAAGAGGGCAAGCAGGCTCTGTGTCTGGTCGTGGACGCGGTGCATTGTCATCAGCACATGGCCATGGGACACGCTTGTCCTTCTTTTCGGCAGCTGGACGTGTTGAGCCGCATCATGCCGAAGACTTGGTAAAGTGGATGACCAAGCTCTCCTCATCCTCCTCATCCTCTCTCACGCAGGCTCAGGGTACAGGCAAAGCAGCTGCCAAAGCGTCCTCTTCCCTGGTATCAATGTCATCATCAGTCACTCCTTCCCTAGACCCACCATGTCCTCCAGAGGAGTCCCCCGAACTGTTTGAGCACAGTGTTGGGTACATGCTCCAGGAGGATGCCCAGCGTTTCGAAGGGTCTGATGATGATACCCAGCTAGAGGAAGGCAGTAGCGTGAGAGCAGAGAGAGGGGATGCTCAAGAAGGACACCAATCTGGCAGTCATGTTCCAGCAGCTGCAGCATACTGCCAGATTGGCTCCAGTGATGAGGAGGGAGGGAATGATGAGGTCACTGACTCCAGGTGGGTGCCTAATAGGAGAGAGGAGGAGGAGGAGGATGAGGAGGAGGCACATCTCCAACGAGGCAGGATTCCCACGGGGGGCCAGCGTAAGGGCAGCACACCGACTGAATCACACCGCAGAGCTCCGCCTGTGCAGGGCGCTGCCTCTGCCCGTTATTCAAAAAGTGGTGTGGGCCTTTTTTGAGTCGAGTGCATCAGATCGCACAGCTGCTGTTTGCAACATATGTCTCAAGCGTATATCGTGTGGCCAAAACATCAGCCGCTTGGGCACCACATGCTTGACCAGACATATGTTGACCTGCCATGCAGCTCGTTGGCAAGCCTACCTTAAAGACCCACACCAAAGAACAAAGCGGACCTCTCCTTGCACCGCATCAGCTGGGATCTCCAACCCCACTATACCTTCAGTCCTCTCTGAAACCTGCACTGAGAGGAATGAAGGTGTAGAATTAGGTGTGTCACAGCCAAGTACTTGCGGGCACTCTGCTAGCAGTACACCGACGTCCGATTCTAGCAGGCAAATTTCCCTGCCCCAGCCGCTGGACCGTCAAAAGAAGTTCACTCCCAGCCATCCACATGCCCAGCGGTTGAATGCTAGCTTGGCTAAATTGCTAGCCCCTTAACTGCTGCCTTTTCAGTTGGTAGATTCGGCCCCCTTCCGTGAGTTTGTGCAATGTGCGGTTCCTCAGTGGCAGGTTCCCAAACGCCACTTTTTCTCACGGAAGGCGATTCCGGTTCTCTACCGGCATGTGGAAGGCAATGTTTTGGCCTCGCTGGACAGGGCGGTCAGCGGTAAGGTGCATATTACCGCTGACTCATGGTCCAGCAGGCATGGACAGGGACGTTACCTTTCTTTCACGGCCCATTGGGTCACTCTTTTGGCAGCTGGGAAGGATGCAGGACAAGGTGCAGTAGTGTTGGAGGTTGTTCCGCCGCCACACCTCCAAAATGCTACTACTGGTTGTGACACACCTCTCTCCTCCACCCCCTCCTCTTCTTCTTCTTCCTCCATGGCCTCTTCCTGTGCTTTGTCCTCGGAACCAGCGATGCTCCGTAGGCGTTCAAGGGGCTACGCAAGTACGCAGACAAAAAGATGCCATGCCGTGCTTGCGCTGGTGTGTTTGGGGGACAGGAGCCACACTGGGGTAGAGGTTCTGTCTGCTCTGCAGGGGCAGGCCGATAGGTGGTTGACGCCACGCCAGCTTAAGCCAGGAATGGTGATTTTTCGACAATGGCACCAACCTCCTCTCCGCCCTCCAACAGGGACAACTGACCCATGTGCCCTGTGTGGCTCACGTCCTTAACCTGGTGGTGCAGCGGTTCTTGGGCAGGTACCCGGGCTTACAGGATGTCCTGAGGCAGGCCAGGAAAGTCTGTGTGCATTTCCGCAGATCTTATAATGCCAGTGCTCGCCTGGCTGAGCTGCAAAAGGAGTTGAACCTGCCCAAGAACCGCCTTATATGTGACATGCCCACCAGGTGGAACTCAACATTGGCCATGCTGCAGCGGCTGCACACGCAGCAGAGGGCCAGCAATGAGTACCTGTGCGACTACGGCACCAGGACAGGGTCAGGGGAGCTCGGGTTTTTTTCACCACGCCAGTGGGGCATGATCAGGGATGCATGCACTGTCCTGGCACCATTTGAGGAGGCCACGAGGATGGTGAGCAGTGTCAGTGCATGCATCAGTGACACTGTACGTCTTGTCCACCTGTTGGAACATACGCTGCGTGGAATAATGGACAGGGCACTTGAGGCAGAACAGAGTCAGGAAGAGGAGGACTTCCTTGCCTCTCAAGGCCCCCTTTACCCAGACAGTGTTCCTTCTGTCCCACCCATCGCACAGGAAGAGGAGGAGGAGGATTGTGTCAGCATGGAGGTGGAGCCTGGCACTCAGCATCATCAGCAGCAGTCTTTTAGGGATGATTTACAGTCCCAAGAATCCTGTGGACTTGTATGTGGCTGGGAGGAGGTGGCTGCGGATCATGTCGTCCTTAGTGACCCAGAGGACTCCGGACCGAATGCCTCAGCTAACCTACGCTGCATGGCCTCCCTGATCCTGCAAAGTCTGCGGAAGGATCCTTGTATTCTTCGGATCAAGGAGAGGGACCATTACTGGCTGGTCACTCTCCTTGATCCACGGTACAAGGGTAAGGTTGCGGACCTTATCTTACCATCTCAGAGGGAGCAGAGGATGAGACAACTCCGGGAGGCCTTGAAGAAAGGTCTGTGCAACGCGTTCCCAGAGACTGGGAGGTTACAAACTCCTGGTCCTGGACAACGAGTTGCTGAGGCTTCGGTCAGTCAAAGAGGGAGCGGTGGGGAAGGTGGCTGTCTGACCGATGCGTTCAGACAATTCTTTAGTCCGCAGCCCCAAGGTATGATCGGTTCCAGCAACCATCGCCAGCGTCTGATATACATGGTGCAGGAATACCTAGGGGCAAGGTCAGACTTGGACACCTTCCCCACCGAAAATCCTCTGGCTTACTGGGTCTTCAGGATGGATCACTGGCCAGAGCTTGCACAGTATGCAATTGAGCTACTGGCCTGTCCTGCATCCAGCGTTCTTTCAGAATGCACATTCAGTGCTGCTGGAGGATTTGTCACGGATCACAGGGTGCGCCTGTCCACCGACTCGGTTAATCGACTGACCTTCATAAAGATGAACCAGTCTTGGATCACCACCAGCTACCAAACACCTGAAGCTGATATAACAGACTAATTTATTTTCAAATGTCACATCCCTTTAAGACTGATGCTGATGCTGAGTGACTGTCCTGTTATGTTGACTGACTATCCTCCTCCTCCTCCTCAATGATCCGATTGATGATGATAGCTTGTTTCTGGGTGCCGCCACCAGTGGTTAAGGCCCAATTTTTCAGCCCCTGTTTAACAGGGGCATGTAATTACAATTTTTTATGCAATGCCTTGCAGCAGGGCTCATTCCTGCACTCCAACTAGAGTATCTGGGAGAGGTTGCAGTGTCGTGGCACCAGCACCAGTGCCTAAGGCCCAATTTTTCAGCCCCTGTTTAACAGGGGCATGTAATTACAATTTTTTTATGCAATGCCTTGCAGCAGGGCTCATTCCTGCACTCCAACTAGAGTATCTGGGAGAGGTTGCAGTGTTGTGGCACCAGCACCAGTGCCTAAGGCCCAATTTTTCTGCCCCTGTTTAACAGGGGCGTGTAATTACAATTTTTGATGCAATACTTTGCAACAGGGCTCATTGCTGTGCTCCAAGTACAGTATCTGTGAGGGGTTGCAGTGTTGTGGCACCAGTGCCTAAGGCCCAATTTTTCTGCCCCTGTTTAACAGGGGCATGTAATTACAATTCTTGATCTAATAATTCACAGCAGGGCCCATTCCTGCGCCCACCAAGAGTAACTGTGAGGCCTTACAGTGTTGTGTCAACACCACCACCACCAAAGGCCCAATTTTTCAGCCCCTGTTCAACAGGGGCATGCAATTACAATTCTTGATCTAATAATTCACAGCAGGGCCCATTCATGCGCCCACCAAGAGTAACTGTGAGGGCTTACAGTGTTGTGGCAACACCAACATGTAAGGGGCAAATTTCAGCAGAGTATATACGGCAGGCCCCTACTTTCAAACATCCAACTTACAAACGACTCCTACTTGCAAACGAAAGGAGACAACAGGAAGTGAGAGGAAATCTACCTCTAGGAAGGGAAATTCTCTCCTGTAAAAGTTAATATGGGAAAAAGGTGTCTCCTCTCTACTGATGCTTTATCACCAATCCTTGTTTCAATAAAAAACCCACTTTTCAAAAACATTTGTCATTGGGACGGAAAGTGAGGTGAAATGTTCTGAACAGGGGCACAGACAGCAAAACAAATTGTAACGGATCTCAGATACCCCAGATGTGCACATCCGCCAGACTTGTGTCTCCTGTCCTCCAAACGCACCCGCAGCCTGCAGATTCGCCATAACCAGCCCTTAACCCCTCAATCACGAGACTATCCACACAGGTGTTGAGGGTTAAACATGCAGAGCATTAACTGTTTATTAAATCCAAAACATACACTTTTACACACAGTTAGGGACACTCCCCTTAGCCTTGTCATAGAGGGGGGGTAGGGGACAAGGAAGAATCAATGGGAACTGAACACTTGTACATTGAAACAGAGACTACAGATAAACAAAGGGATTATGATAAGCAGGCAGCCCTTCAATACACATCCCCTGCGGAGAGATGTCTGCAGTCCAGACCATTGTCTGTGTGCCATGAACCAACACAGCTAAACACAGCAACAAGAGGGGGGGGGGGATGGGGGAGAAGGGATGTAGCATTACATTACATTATCTCAATGCCAGCTTCTCCCCGAGTCTCCAGTCTCTTCTGGGCCATAATCTGTGGGTAGGAGGCCCGCCCTCAGTCCCTTCCAAAGCACACAGTGACAGTGGGTTCTGTCACACAAATGTTACAGGGGTGATAACCCTTCCCTATGTTTTCCAAAAACCTTAAAAATAGATTTTTTGGCTGGAGCTACACTTAAACAATGTACCTGTTCAAAATTACAAACAGATTCTACATAAGAACAAACCTACAGTCCCTGTCTTGTATGCACCGCCTGTATACGGCTGTTCAGAGTATATAGGGCCTTTTTTATTTTGTGTGCGGGGTTCCCCTTAATATCCATACAAGACGGAAAGGGGCTGGTAATGGGCTGGGGTAGGGGGGGGGGTGATGGGGTGGCTATGCCATTTTTCTCAAAGATTTTCATCCATATTACCGGGACCAGACATTATATTAAAGCCGCAAGCAGTTTTAAATGACTTTTTTTTCCTTTAGAAATGTCATTTTGTGCAGGGACAGTTCTAAACACGGGAAACATGTGGCACTTCACAGGCATACTTTAGACACCCCCCCCCCCAGGTACGATATTTAAAGGAATATTTGACTTTTTTTTTTCACTTTATGCATCATTAAAATGACTGCTCCCGAAAAACGGCCGTTTTTAAAACTTCTTTTTGCATTGATACATGTCCCCTGGTGCAGAACCCGGGTTCCCAAACCCTTTTTAGGACAATAACATGCATATTAGTCGTTATAATTAGCACTTTAGATTTCGAACGTTCGCATCCATTGTATTTAATAGGGTTCTAACGTTCGTGCAAACTTTCGGTCCGTTCGCGGGTTCTGGTGCGAACTGAACCCGGGGGTGTTCGGCTCATCCCTAGCTTTCACTACGTTTGTTGTTCCTCAAAGCCGACCCGCATCAGGTCAGTTCTCCAAGACTTCACCCGTACACAGAGGTGTACTAAGGAGCAGCTTCAGTCTCTCCCGGGAATGCTAAATTTTCAGCAAGGATCATTCCCCAGGGTCAATCTTTTGTATCACGCCTCCTGGTCTTCCTCTCCCAGACACAGGACCCTGATCAGATCCCTAACTTAGACACCGCGGCAGTAGCGGACCTGTCAATATGGGAAGAGTTCCTTACTACGTGAAACAGTATCAAAGTTATACCATCGATATCGCCCCCATCACCGCAGGTAGTGACAGATGCCGCAGCCTCCACAGGCTTTGCTGCAATTTTTGGCCACTATTGGTTTGCAGGACCATGGCCTCCAGAGACACTCTTAATCCCAGGGTTTACCCGGACTTCCTCCCTGTTCCAACAATACCAGATCGTGGCAGCCGCTCAGCTCTGGGGTCATATCTGGACAGGACAAACTGTGGCCTTCACCACCGACAACTAGGCCACGGCCAATATTATTAGTAAAGGCAAGTCCAAGTATGTCCTTCCTACGCAGGCCCATACAACTATCCCCACAGCACCAGTTAATGTCCACTACCCTAGCTAGTTCCCCATTTGGCCTTCTCCCCAGCCTGGTCATTCAAGCAGCCTTCGACTCTGCCTACCACGGGTTCTTGCGGCCTAGCGAGTTCACCCGCAGCTTCCCCCGCCCGCCAAGTTCTACGTAGACCTCACTTGGCTCGCTACCAAGATCGTTTCATCCTCCACCTCGCACTATCCAAAACCCAGCGATCAGGCACCGGGTTAGACATTTACCTCTAAAACAAACAATGTCTGATGTGCAGTAACCATATACTCGATCGCCTTCTGTCACTCCCATCTGAACAGTCAAACTCTTGTCCCCTACTACCTTTCCCAATCAAACCCTAGAGTGCCTGCCAGTTCATCAAACACATGAGAATTCATTGGGGCGCAACCAACAATAGGAAGTTGATCCAGGGTTCACCCGGTCGCCTCTCGGGGGATCAGGAAGGAATTTTCTCCCCTGCTGTAGCAATTGGCCTAGGCTCGGCTGGGGTTTTCGCCTTCCTCTGGATCAACGGTGGGGCGGTTAGGTCAATTTGGGTCCTGTCACCCTCACACTTACTCACTCTTCCACGCTACCTACACCTCAACCCCAGTCAGTGTTCCAGTCGCTCTTATCGTATTGGAGCGGCCTCGGCCACATGCCGGTGTGGGGTCCCAGATCACGACAATTAAGAGACTTGACAGGTGGAAGTCTGCCTGCTTCTCCCAGCACATCCCCAATCCTCAGGTGGAAATGGCACAAGCATTCACCAAACTTGCTCAATGAATAAAGCTAAAACCAATAAAACGACACCCCCTACCTGAATGTTTTTGCCCCCTTATTTTGGCATACCGTCCATCAGATCAGGGCACACTTCAGGTCCATTTCATGTGGTAAGTCTTATGTTAAGTCTATCTATCTTGTTCATATCTGTATCGGATATAGGGCTTCAACTATATATATATATATATATATATACAGGTCCTTCTCAAAAAATTAGCATATTGTGATAAAGTTCATTATTTTCTGTAATGTACTGATAAACATTAGACTTTCATATATTTTAGATTCATTACACACAACTGAAGTAGTTCAAGCCTTTTCTTGTTTTAATATTGATGATTTTGGCATACAGCTCATGAAAACCCAAAAATCCTATCTCAAAAAATTAGCATATTTCATCCGACCAATAAAAGAAAAGTGTTTTTAATACAAAAAAAGTCAACCTTCAAATAATTATGTTCAGTTATGCACTCAATACTTGGTCGGGAATCCTTTTGCAGAAATGACTGCTTCAATGCGGCGTGGCATGGAGGCAACCAGCCTGTGGCACTGCTGAGGTGTTATGGAGGCCCAGGATGCTTCGATAGCGGCCTTAAGCTCATCCAGAGTGTTGGGTCTTGCGTCTCTCAACTTTCTCTTCCCAATATCCCACAGATTCTCTATGGGGTTCAGGTCAGGAGAGTTGGCAGGCCAATTGAGCACAGTAATACCATGGTCAGTAAACCATTTACCAGTGGTTTTGGCACTGTGAGCAGGTGCCAGGTCGTGCTGAAAAATGAAATCTTCATCTCCATAAAGCTTTTCAGCAGATGGAAGCATGAAGTGCTCCAAAATCTCCTGATAGCTAGCTGCATTGACCCTGCCCTTGATAAAACACAGTGGACCAACACCAGCAGCTGACATGGCACCCCAGACCATCACTGACTGTGGGTACTTGACACTGGACTTCAGGCATTTTGGCATTTCCCTCTCCCCAGTCTTCCTCCAGACTCTGGCACCTTGATTTCCGAATGACATGCAAAATTTGCTTTCATCCGAAAAAAGTACTTTGGACCACTGAGCAACAGTCCAGTGCTGCTTCTCTGTAGCCCAGGTCAGGCGCTTCTGCCGCTGTTTCTGGTTCAAAAGTGGCTTGACCTGGGGAATGCGGCACCTGTAGCCCATTTCCTGCACACGCCTGTTCACGGTGGCTCTGGATGTTTCTACTCCAGACTCAGTCCACTGCTTCCGCAGGTCCTCCAAGGTCTGGAATCGGTCCTTCTCCACAATCTTCTTCAGGGTCCGGTCACCTCTTCTCGTTGTGCAGCGTTTTCTGCCACACTTTTTCCTTCCCACAGACTTCCCACTGAGGTGCCTTGATACAGCACTCTGGGAACAGCCTATTCGTTCAGAAATTTCTTTCTGTGTCTTACCCTCTTGCTTGAGGGTGTCAATGATGGCCTTCTGGACAGCAGTCAGGTCGGCAGTCTTACCCATGATTGCGGTTTTGAGTAATGAACCAGGCTGGGAGTTTTTAAAAGCCTCAGGAATCTTTTGCAGGTGTTTAGAGTTAATTAGTTGATTCAGATGATTAGGTTAATAGCTCGTTTAGAGAACCTTTTCATGATATGCTAATTTTTTGAGATAGGAATTTTGGGTTTTCATGAGCTGTATGCCAAAATCATCAATATTAAAACAAGAAAAGGCTTGAACTACTTCAGTTGTGTGTAATGAATCTAAAATATATGAAAGTCTAATGTTTATCAGTACATTACAGAAAATAATGAACTTTATCACAATATGCTAATTTTTTGAGAAGGACCTGTATATATATATATATTGTGAGGGGGTTAACTCAGCAGCGGGGGTGTGTGACCCCCTGGATGGGTTCACCACACAAAAACAGGCACAGCAGACAGTGGTAAGAGAAAACAAAAGGGTGTGGTTTTATTTGAACTATATACAGACAAAAAAATACAGCAAAAACAAAAGAAACAGGAAAATAAATCCTGGTCAACTTGACCGCTCACTACACACGTTGGTGTCCCTAACTAACAACTGGGTACAGCCTTGTGCTGTCCCAGTCCCTAGCTCCCTGCTTTTTAAAGTTCTTAGCAATAACCACACAGGCTTTGGCTCACCGCACAGAGATCACACTCCCCAGACTATCCACACAGATCTGGTTCCAGGTTGGAGCATCTCCCTTAGCATGCTGGGAGTTCTTGTAGAGGCCCTAACGAGCCCACTTACTTCAGCTGGGCTCATTAACTCTTCCCCTGCAAGACTCCCAGCACTCCCCCTAGTGGTATAAATCGGCATAAAGCCTGAATCTAGGACATATATATCTC
This sequence comes from Rana muscosa, assembly GCA_029206835.1. Classification (NCBI taxonomy): domain Eukaryota; kingdom Metazoa; phylum Chordata; class Amphibia; order Anura; family Ranidae; genus Rana; species Rana muscosa. Next base: position 840,283,849 of record CM055122.1, read on the forward strand.
CCATCCTGGATGCAACCGGGTGATTTTACCTGCCTGCTGTTACTATATATATATATATATATATATATATATATATATATATATATATAGTATTAAATATATATTAACCACCTTGCGCCCGCCGTACGACTATGTACGGCCGCAAGGTGGCTCTACAATGCCGGGAGGCCGTCTTTTTACTGTGATGCCGATGCGCGTGCCTGGCGGCCGCAATGTCCGCCAGGTACCTGCGATCAGGCAGTACACAGACAAGGACGTGGATCTCTGTGTGTAAACACTGAGATCCACGTCCTGTCAGGGAGAGGAGACCGATGCTGTGTCCCTTGTACATAGGGACACAGATCGGTCACCTCCCGCAGTCAGTCCCCTCCCCCCCCACAGTAATAATCACTCCCAGTGTACACATTTAACCCCTTCCTCGCCCCTTAGTGTTAACCCCTTCCCTGCCAGTCACATTTATACAGTAATCAGTGCATATTCATAGCACTGTTCGCTGTATAAATTTGAATGGTCCCAAAATAGTGTCAAAAGTGTCCGAAGTGTCCGCCATAATGTCGCAGTCATGAAAAAAATCACTGATCACCGCCATTACTAGTAAAAAAAAAAAATATATAAAAATGACATAAAACTACCCCCTATTTTGTAAACGCTATTACTTTTGCGCAAACCAATCAATAAACGCCGATTGCGATTTTTTTTTTTTTTTTAGACCAAAAATATGTAGAAGAATACGTATCGGCCTAAACTGAGGAAAAAAATATGTTTTTTAAAAAAAAATTGGGACATTTATTATAGCAAAAATCAAAAAATATAGCTTTTTTTTCAAAATTGTCGCTCTATTTTTGTTTATGGCGCAAAAAATAAAAACCGCAGAGGTGATCAAATACCACCAAAAGAAAGCTCTATTTGTGGGAAAAAAAGGACGTCAATTTTGGTTAGGAAACACGTCGCATGACCGCCCAATTGTCATTCAAAGCGTGACAGTGCCGAAAGCTGAAATTTCGCCTGGGCACGAAGGGGGTGTATGTGCCCAGTAAGCAAGTGGTTATATATATATATATATATATATATATATATGTAGCGGGGTTCCTTTAAATGCTCTCAAACTACTGTTCCCAGAACCCCACTGGTTCCCAGGATGTTTTGCTTCTGCCCCAGAGACTCATGGGTGGGGATATATAAGGAAGGGGCGAGGCCTGGCTCGGCCTCTTTGGACACGGGACGGCAGAGACTGATACACCTGTGCGGACCTGTGCTGGGTAAGGCCTGAAGCCTGGGGCCTTCCGCAGCCGACCAAAGAGCCTTCCACCCCACTGCGAGCCTGGGTGGCATCCGACATCTCTACTTACAGCCTGGATTGGATCGGGGACCCGATCGCAGCAGCCGCTGTGGGCGAGTGAAGTCACAGTCGGTGGAAGTCCCGGACGGAGACCTTGTCCGGCGGGTGAGCGAGTGTAAGCTCATTCCCTAACCTGTTTGCTAGTACTGTGCCTATAAACTGCCGAGGCCTACTACCTCATGTTAAAGACTCTCACTGGAGATCCACAGCAGGACTGATCCAGAGGATCTCCAGTGAAGTGTTGTCAATTATCAACTTTCCCTTTTCCTGGATTACAATTGTTGTTTATTCTTAAGTGCACCACCTCTACAGATGCCGGTGAAGAATCCATCATTCATACAGGACTGAGTTCTAGAGTTAGGAATCAGGCCTGATTCATTAGGGACCTAGTTTAGTTATTGCGCCACAGGGCGTCTAGTTAACAGTCGCCCCACGTGGCGTCACCTTATCCACCCCCCCCCCTTCTCCATGGTGTAGTGTGACTGATATTGTAATACTGCAGGGCTCTGTGAATATTCTAATGGTCAAGTTGTTATCACTGTTCATTCCCTTTGCATAGCTGAAAGTAAAATCTATTATTCCTTTATAACTACTCCGTGTCTGAGTCTCTCATAAAGTATAAGTATTAAATGTGTATACCCCTAAACTAACTGTGCCAGAAAGGGTCGAGTAGATTGCCGGGGGTTGGCGAAGCTGTACTCAGGGCCCAGACCAAATCTGCGGCCCTCTTAGTTGAGGATAACGCTACACGTGGGGGTTCTCGTCCGGGATCCTGATAGAGCAGAAAACCCGCCAAGAGGTACCGGCATGGACCCGAAAGACATCAGAACGTGGTGTGGAGTAGCTAAGACAGATCCAAGCCAGTCAGTGGTCATTAACATGCCCGGTCAGGAATGGTCGACCGAGACGGTGGAAGGATTAATGAAGTCAGTGACCCCAGATGGTACACCGTGGGTGATGGGAACAAAGTTAGACCCAGACACCTCACACCAGTATGCACTAGTGGAGTATTCAGATGGGAAGCCAGAAGTTTGCAAGCGCAAATATACGCTGACGTCGGATAACAGATCTTATAGTCTGGCGCATGCTATGAAGAAGGAGCCACCCCTAACGGGACCACCGCGGACTGCGGCCCGTACCTCACCAGAGAGGAGAGATGGAGCGACACCTCCGGTGACGCCTGCACCTGCCACGGCCATATCACCCAAACTGATAAAGGCGTTAGGGGACCTACTAACAAACTGTCAGAAGGCAAGCACGGTGCACGTAGAGACTAGCTACCGGAGACTAAAGGCATTCTCGGGGAAGCTTCCCGTCCCTGCGGGGGAGGAAGATTTTGACACTTGGGTGGAACAGGCATTGCAGGCAGTAGAGGCATGGGAGGTGCCTGAGGCACAGAAGAGACAGCGAGTCTTGGAAAGTCTGAAAGGTGCCGCGGCAGAAGCGGTGAAGAGCTTCCGGTTTGGAAATGAAAACTGTACAGCTCAAGATTGCCTGGCCATGCTGCAGGAAGAGTTTGGTCAGCTGGAGAAGGTGTCAGAGATGATCTATCAATTTGAACACACTCTCCAGCAGCCGAATGAGAAACTGTCAGAATATGTTAGAAGGCTGAACAGGCAGTTATGCAAGATTGTACTGAAGAAGGGAATGCTGCCCAAAGATGCAGATGAAGCACGCATGAAGCAGATCATGAGGGGAGCGCGGCGCTCAGACCCGGTCTGGCTGCACCTGAAAACCTTAGGAGGAGGAATGTCACTAACCTACTCTGATCTAATAAAAATTATTAGGGACGAAGAGGCGCTGCAGGAAGATCAGCAGGTGGCCAAGGCGAATGTCACACCTGTACCAGTGTTGGTCCATTCGGTCAAGAGCCCGGAAAGAGATGCGGAGGTTGACACTTTGAAATCGCAAATGGCCCAAGTGTTGGAGATGCTGACCTCTTTGATGGAGAAAGATCAGAGAAGACCAGAGAAACCAAGCCCAAGAAAGGAGTTGTTTCCGAACACCTCAGCACCGGCCTCCCTACAGGACCGAGAAGAGGTGATTTGCTATAACTGCGGAGGGAGTGGCCACTTTGCTAACGTATGCTCCAGCCCAAAGAAGAAGAGAACAGATAATTGCAAGCCGGCGGGAAACTCCAAAGGGCCCCGGTGAAGGAGTCAACCGGGTGCCCATCATCTTCAGTGCGCTCCAAACAGAAAAAAAAGGAAAAGCCCAAAGAAGAAGGTGACCCCAGTCCGGCCATACCCAGAGGAACTGGTGGGCCCGTCTCCTACTGTGCCCATTCAAGTGGAAGGAGTCTATACTAAAGCTCTTCTGGACACCGGAGCACAGGTGACTTTACTATACCGGGACTTCTATGATAGGCACTTGAGTCATCTGCCTATCCAGAAGATAGAAGAGCTGGAGATATGGGGACTTGGAACCCAGAGTTTCCCTTACGATGGGTACCTGCCCATAAAGATGACTTTCGACCCATCCGTGGCTGGGAAGGCTGAAGTGTTTGACACCCTGACAGTTGTGTGTCCTCGGCCGCCTGGAGCAAGCAAGATTTCCCTGATCATTGGGACCAACACGGATCTAGTCAGGAGACTCCTGACCCCTCTAGTGAAAGAGAGAAACCATTCAGCTACCAAAATCCATCCCATGCTAAAGACGGCCTACCAACGACTGGTCTTAGAGCAGAAGACCCCGGGAGAGGGGATAGGGAAGGTGTGGAGACTTGGCAGAGAAGGAGTAGTGCTACAGCCCGGAGAAGTAACCTGTCTTAGGGCCACTGTGAAGCTTACGTGGGAACAACCTGGCCCCTTTGTCATGCTGGAATCCGACCCAAGGGAAGAGTCCTCAGGCCTGGAAGTGATACCAGAAGTGATTCCGTTCAAGGCCCTGAAGAAGGCCCATGGCATAGTTCCGGTGAGTGTTAGGAACACTACGGGAGGGCCCATGGAGATTCCTGCCAGAGTGTTGCTGGGCCAGGTGAGCCCTGCTGCCCCGGTCACTTGGTCCGAAGTCAAAGGGACGGGTGACGGAGGAGATGTTTGGGAGAAGCTGTCCGTGGAAAACCCGAACCTACCCAGGGCTTGGAAAGAAAGAGCCAAGGCCCAGCTGACCAGGTGGGAGAAGATCTTTTCCGAAGATGAATTCGATGTGGGGTGTGCAAGAAGTGCCACCCATCGGATCCGCCTCCAAGAAGATAAGCCCTTCCAAGAGAGGGTCAGGCCGGGTCCCCCTGGCAGATCTGGAGGATCTGAGGGAACAACTTGTAGAACTAAAGAAGACTGGTGTGATCCGGGAGTCTAGAAGCCCCTATGCCTCCCCAATCGTGGTGGTCAGAAAGAAGAATGGATCATTGAGGCTTTGTATCGATTACAGGACTCTCAACAGGAGAACCATCCCTGACCAATACACCACGCCAAGGATAGAAGATGCCTTACAAAGTTTGTCTGGAGCCAAATGGTTCAGTGTGATGGACCTCAAGAGTGGGTACTATCAAATCCCTATGCACCCAGAAGACAGGGAGAAGACAGCCTTCATAACCCCGGTGGGATTCTTCGAATTCAATAGGATGCCTCAGGGTCTGTCTGGAGCTCCTGCTACCTTTCAACGCCTTATGGAGAAGACTGTTGGAGACATGAATCTTATAGAAGTCCTTGTGTACTTGGACGATGTCATTGTCTTCGGGAGAACCTTGGAAGAACATGAAGCCAGGCTGGAGAAAGTATTGAGAAGACTCAGCGAAGAGGGACTTAAGCTTTCCCCCGAGAAGTGTCGGTTCTACCAGTCTTCTGTGAACTATCTGGGGCACATAGTGTCTGAAGAAGGGGTGGCCACAGATCCTGAGAAGTTGGAAGCAGTCACTTCCTGGCCACGACCCACCACAGTAACAGAGCTCAGATCCTTCCTGGGGTTCTGCTCCTATTATAGGAGGTTTGTGGAGGGGTTTGCTCGGATTGCCCGCCCGTTGAATGAATTGCTAAAGGCAGAAGGGGAAGAGGATGACTCAGGGCCCAGGAGGCCTGGTGAGTCAGTTCAAGATCAGTGGAACCCAAGGTGTGAAGAGGCCTTTCAGGCCCTGAAGAGGAGCTTAACCACTGCCCCAGTCCTGGCCTACGCCGACCCTACCAGACCTTATGAATTACATGTGGATGCCAGCCATGAGGGTCTAGGCGGTGTGCTCTACCAAGAACATGAAGGACAACTGCGACCAGTGGCCTATGTGAGCAGGAGCCTGACCCCCTCAGAAAAGAATTACCCCACTCATAAGCTGGAATTCCTGGCCCTCAAATGGGCGGTAGTAGACAAGCTAAAAGACTACCTGTATGGGGCAGAGTTTACTGTGAAGACAGACAACAACCCCCTGACCTACCTCTTCACCACCGCAAAACTAGATGCCACCGGACACAGGTGGTTGGCCGCATTGTCTGGATTCAACTTCAGTCTGAAGTACAGACCAGGAGCTGGAAATAGGGATGCAGATGCCCTGTCCCGGAGGTCTCATGCCACGACAAATGACCGGGAAGATTGGACCCAAGTGGCACCGGACGGGGTGCGGGCCCTTTGTCAAGGGGCTGAATTCCAAGCCAGAGGAGGCTCCAGAGCAGAAGAAATAGGGGTTACCATGGTAGGAGTCCCCAAACACTATTGTGGAGTAACTCAACCGGAGGAAGACAACCTACCGAGACTGTCCAAGAAGGAGTTGAGGTGTGACCAATTGGAAGACCCCATGGGGAGATTGGTCCTCGAAGCCCTGGAGAATCAGGATCCCAACAAACTCCTACATCACCCCTCAAAGGAGGCTCGCCTGTTGAGGAAGGAATTGGACAGGCTGCAGGTACATCAGGGAGTGGTCTACCGAAGGGGCCCCTCTGATGACTCATAAGATAAGGGGCAGTTATTCCTTCCAGAGAAGCACCGAGAGACTGTACTAATTGCCCTGCATGACCATCATGGTCACCTAGGGGCAGAAAGGACCTTCCAGCTTGTCAGAAATTGGTTCTATTGGCCCTGCATGAGAGCAGAAGTAGAAGAGTATTGCCATTCCTGTGCACGATGCATTCAGAGAAAGACCCTACCCCATCAAGCTGCCCCAATGGGCCACTTACAGAGTCAAGGCCCAATGGATCTGGTATGCATTGACTTTCTCTGCCTCGAACCCGACCTGAGTGGATTGGGGAATGTTCTGGTAATAACCGACCATTTCACCCGCTATGCTCAAGCTTTCCCAACCAAAGACCAGAAGGCATCCACCGTGGCCAAGATACTTATGGAGAAGTATTTTGTCCATTACGGACTACCACAGAGACTCCACTCAGATCAAGGAAGGGACTTTGAGAGTCGGTTGATCCAAAGACTTTTGGATTCATTTGGAATAAAGATGACCAGAACCACGCCTTACCACCCACAAGGAGATGCTCAGCTGGAGAGATTTAACCGGACCCTGCTCAACATGTTGGGAACCTTAGAAACAGAGAAGAAGCAACACTGGAGTCAGCACATATCAGCCCTAGTACATGCCTATAACTGTACCACAAGTGACGCCACTGGCTACTCCCCTTATCGACTTATGTTTGGGAGAGAAGCAAGGCTACCCGTGGACCTGGCCTTTGGCACTTCTTTAGACAATACCTCAGCTACATCCCACAAGGGATACGTGGACAGACTTAGACGTAGCTTGCAGGTGGCCTATGAACAAGCCCAGGCGGCTTCGGATCAAAGGGGAGCCCGCAACAAGAGAAATTTCAATCTGAAGGTTCGAGTGCAAGATCTGCAGCCCGGGGACCGAGTACTGCTACGCAATCTTGGGGTCCCTGAAAAACACAAGCTTGCCGACAGATGGAGATCTGAGCCCTATGTCGTCTGTAGGAAGTTGCCCGGTTTGCCTGTCTACAAACTAAAGCCAGAAGGAAAGGTGGGTCCACTGAAGACGTGGCATCGAAACCATCTGCTCCCACTTGCTGAGGCAGTCAGAATACCCCCCTTGAGAGACTCCCCTGGACCGGCCCCTATCCTGGATACTCCTAGGCCGAGCACTCGGTCCCAGACCTCTCGAGCTGAAGATGGGGAGGCCTCTCAATTGAGTACAGATGAAGGTGGAGAACTGGACTGGCTGTGGCCTCCCTCGACTCTGGGAACGTCCGCCATAGATCTCCCAAATGGAAGGGATACCCCAGATGCAACGCTGAATCCGGAGGCTACTGAATTCATACCCTTCAGTCCCTCAGCTGATTACTGGGAAGATGTTCCTGACACTTGCGCAGAGGAGGACCCTAGAGATTCCATACGTCAGTCGACTTCTGAATCAGAGGTTCCAGAACCAGCAATGTTACCTGAACTTACTCCTGAAGAAGAGCCTGTGGTGCCAGAGTCAGAAGCACCAAGAGAGCAGAGGGCTCGCAGAGTCATCAGGCCTCCCAAGAAACTAACTTACCCCCAGATGGGGACGAGCTCAGAGGACTCTGTTGTAACGGCTAGGAGAAGTGTTGAGCAACCTGATCCCTCCACTGTCCATTTGGTGGAGGGCAACCCCAGCTCACTCTCTGGCACAGTTAGGCAGGCCACTCATGATAGTGTGACCTGTGGGCAAGGGAGTTCCATCCCAGAGTTTTGGTGGGAATTCCCTATGCCAACATCATACTCGACACTGTCCAAAATGGTAAACAGTATTTGTTGAAGTTTATCTTTGGGGACCAAAGAGTTTAAGTGGGGGGAGTGTGTAGCGGGGTTCCTTTAAATGCTCTCGAACTACTGTTCCCAGAACCCCACTGGTTCCCAGGATGTTTTGCTTCTGCCCCAGAGACTCATGGGTGGGGATATATAAGGAAGGGGCGAGGCCTGGCTCGGCCTCTTTGGACACGGGACGGCAGAGACTGATACACCTGTGCGGACCTGTGCTGGGTAAGGCCTGAAGCCTGGGGCCTTCCGCAGCTGACCAAAGAGCCTTCCACCCCACTGCGAGCCTGGGTGGCATCCGACATCTCTACTTACAGCCTGGATTGGATCGGGGACCCGATCGCAGCAACCGCTGTGGGCGAGTGAAGTCACAGCCGGTGGAAGTCCCGGACGGAGATCGTGTCCGGCGGGTGAGCGAGCGTAAGCTCATTCCCTAACCTGTTTGCTAGTACTGTGCCTATAAACTGCCGAGGCCTACTACCTCATGTTAAAGACTCTCACTGGAGATCCACAGCAGGACTGATCCAGAGGATCTCCAGTGAAGTGTTGTCAATTATCAACTTTCCCTTTTCCTGGATTACAATTGTTGTTTATTCTTAAGTGCACCACCTCTACAGATGCCGGTGAAGAATCCATCATTCATACAGGACTGTGTTCTAGAGTTAGGAATCAGGCCTGATTCATTAGGAACCTAGTTTAGTTATTGCCCCACGTGGCGTCTCCTTATCCACCCCCCCCCCCCTTCTCCATGGTGTAGTGTGACTGATATTGTAATATTGCAGGGCTCTGTGAATATTCTAATGGTCAAGTTGTTATCACTGTTCATTCCCTTTGCATAGCTGAAAGTAAAATCTATTATTCCTTTATAACTACTCCGTGTCTGAGTCTCTCATAAAGTATAAGTATTAAATGTGTATACCCCTAAACTAACTATGCCAGAAAGGGTCGAGTAGATTGCCGGGGGTTGGCGGAGCTGTACTCAGGGCCCAGACCAAATCTGCGGCCCTCTTAGTTGAGGGTAACGCTACATATATATATATATATATATATATATATATATATATATATATATACACATCCCAGCTTTGTACAGCTACATCTCACTGCAGGCCATTCCTTGTGTACCTATTCCAATACATCAAACACAGTATGTCTGGAAGGCCAACAAGGAGAGGCAGACACTCACAGGCCAATAAAAGAGGGCAAGCTGGCTCTGTGTGTAGAGGCAACAGTGCTGGTCTTGGACACGGTGCATCCTCATCAGCACGTGGCCGTGGGGCACGCTTGTCCTTTTTTCGGCAGCTGGCTGTGTTGAGCCGCAACATGCAGAAGAGTTGGTAGAGTGGATGACCAAGCCGTCCTCATCCTCCTCATCCTCTGTAACCCAGGCTACCTTGGCTGCCAATGCAGGTGCCAGAGCGGCCTATTCCATCGGCTCAAGGTCATCAGTTACTCCTTCCCTAGCCCCACCATCATGCACGGAGGAGTCCCCCGAACTGTTCGACCACAGTGTTGGGTACATGCTACAGGAGGATGTGCAGCGTTTTGAAGGCTCCGATGAGGGTACCCAGCTTGAGGAAGGCAGTAACGTGAGCCTAGACAGAGGGGGTGCCCAAGAAGGACAACAAACTGCCAGTCATGTTCCTCCAGCTGCAGCATACTGCCAGGTTTGCTCCAGTGACGAGGAGGGGGGGATGATAGAAGAGAGGAGGAGGCACATCTCCAACGAGGCAGGATGCCCTCCAGGGGCCAGCTTAAGGGCAGCCAACCGACTGCATCACACCACAGAGCTCTGCATGTGCAGGGCGCTGCTGACTCTTTTTGTTTTTCCAAAAGTACTTTGGTGTGGGCCTTTTTTGACACGTGTGCAGCAGATCGCACCGTTGCTATTTGCAACATTTGTACTCAGAGCCTCTGTGTGGGACTAGGGGAAAGAATAGGGGAAGCTGAAAAGGTGACCTGGGGTGTGCCGTGGTCACAAGGTCAGTATGCCTAAAAGGGGGCATACTCAAAAAGAGGAAAAAAATGCAAAGTAATGAAATAAGGGAAAGGGAGGGAGGGACAATGAAGCGATACGACAGAGGAAAGGAGGCCCCGGGGCTGGCTTAAAAAGGCGAGGCCCCTCCTACAAATTCAGGCGGGCCCCGCCTTCTAACTTGTACTCAGAGCCTCTGTGTGGAACTAGGGGAAAGAATAGGGGAAGCTGAAAAGGTGACCTGGGGTGTGCTGTGGTCACAAGGTCAGTATGCCTAAAAGGGGGAAAAAAACAAAGACACTTAGGAAGAATATGAAGGTGGTTTATTGAAACAACACAGATTTAATCAACCAAATGTACAAAAGCCTGGGACATCTCAATAAGTAGCTCCGGGATGTACCTGGAGTAACAAGAAGACCTCCACCTGCCTAACCTTTTTATAATGTGTACCGGGACACCCTTGCGCGAGGCCGCAGAAGCGGCCCCAATCCTGAATGAATGCCCCGAGTAGGACATAGGATTCAAACCCAGTTTCCCCAAGAGAGTGCGGCAATACCTTATGAAAAGCGCTGAGGCGAGCGGGGCCCAAATAATTGTCAAAAGAGGACTATCCCTGGGTTCCCCCACTAATTGGGTCATGAGCAGATCTAAAACCGTCACTGGGCACCAACCAGCCTCAACCTTAAAATACCTAACATCGGTACCAGACCCAGTTTGCTGCGTTTTGCATGCCTGTAGATGCAACACGAAATAATCAGAGCCCCTGACTAACTGGCTGATGGACAGCGAACGGGAATTAACTCCCGTACGAGCGAACTCCCCTGGTCTAAGGAAGCCGTAAAAGGCCAGATAAATAGCCGCCTTCAGCACCAGGCTAGTCCGCTGCCCAAAAGGTGCCCTGGACAACATATCCGACATGGCCTGGAAAATGTGTCCTGTAATAGGTAACCTAGTAGTGGGGCACGGGGGACTGCTCTTCTGTATACCTTTGAGGATAGCCTTGACAGAATGAGCCGCAAACAAAGATTGCCTACCCGGGTGAAGAAGAGACAAGAAATGTTGGCTACCCGCCAAATACCCCTTGATAGTACTATGGAACAACTTCAACTGGAAATGGCAATATGCAACAAAAGACAGAAGATACTGGATCTCGTAACAATCTGACCTAGGATACTGAGAAAGGAAGGCCTGAAATGTTCTCCAGGCCGTACTGTAAGCCAGTGGCGGCTGGTGCTCAAAATTTTTGGGGGGGCGCAAACAAACTGAAAAAAAAATAAAAAATCAATTGCCGCCACTGTGCCCATTAAACACAGCCACTGTGCCCAAACGCCACCAGTTTGCCCCCTCAAATACAGCCAGTTTGTTTCCATATACAGCCAGTTTGTCCCCATATACAGCCAGTGTGCCCCCATATATATATATATATATATATATATATATATATATATATATATATATATATAACCAGTGTGCCCCCATATATACAGCCAGTGTGCCCCCATATATACAGCCAGTGTGCCCCCCATATACAGCCAGTGTGCCCCCCATATACAGCCAGTGTGCCCCCCATATACAACCAGTTTGTCCCCATATATAGCCAGTTTGTCCCCATATATAGCCAGTTTGTCCCCATATATAGCCAGTTTGTCCCCATATATAGCCAGTGTGCCCCCCTATACAGCCAGTGTGCCCCCATATACAGCCAGTGTGCCCCCCTATACAGACAGTGTGCCCCCCTATACAGCCAGTGTGCCCCCCTATACAGCCAGTGTGCCCCCATATATACAGCCAGTGTGCCCCCATATACAGCCAGTGTGCCACCATATTCAGCCAGTTTGTCCCCCATATACAGCCAGTTCCCCCCAAATGCAGCCAGTTTGTCCCCATATACAGCCAGTGTGCCCCCATATTCAGCCAGTTTGTCCCCCATATACAGCCAGTTCCCCCCAAATGCAGCCAGTGTGTCCCCAATATACAGCCAGTTCCCCCATATTCAGCCAGTGCGTCCCCCATATACAGCCAGTTCCCCCCATATTCAGCCAGTTTGTCCCCAATATACAGCCAGTTCCCCCATATTCAGCCAGTGTGTCCCCAATATACAGCCAGTTCCCCCCATATTCAGCCAGTGTGTCCCCAATATACAGCCAGGTTCCCCCAAATGCAGCCAGTGTGTCCTCAATATACAGCCAGTTCCCACATATTCAGCCAGTGTGTCCCCCATATTCAGCCAGTTTGTCCCCAATATACAGCCAGTTCCCCCCATATTCAGCCAGTGTGTCCCCAATATACAGCCAGTTCCCCCATATTCAGCCAGTGTGTCCCCTATATACAGCCAGTTCCCCCCATATTTAGCCAGTTCCCCCCCAATATACAGCCAGTTCCCCCCATATTCAGCCAGTGTGTCCCCAATATACAGCCAGTTCCCCCCATATTCAGCCAGTGTGTCCCCAATATACAGCCAGGTTACCCCCATATTCAGCCAGTTTGTCCCCAATATACAGCCAGGTTCCCCCCATATTCAGCCAGTGTGTCCCCAATATACAGCCAGTTCCCCCCATATTCAGCCAGTGTGTACCCAATATACAGCCAGTTCCCCCCATATTCAGCCAGTTTGTCCCCAATATTCAGCCAGTGTGTCCCCAATATACAGCCAGTTCCCCCCATATTCAGCCAGTGTGTCCCCAATATACAGCCAGGTTCCCCCCATATTCAGCCAGTTTGTCCCCCATATACAGCCAGTTCCCCCCAAATGCAGCCTGTTCCCCCCCCCCAGCCCTGCACTTACCTTCCTCGGTCCACGCCGTCCTCAATGTGTTCTCCCGCCCTCGATGTCGCTTCAGCCAATCAGGTTACCGGTAACCAGATCCGGTGAACCTGATTGGCTGAAACCTCCACAGTCTTCTCCAAGGAACGCACCCCCGTGCGTACCTGGGAGGAGTTTTTGGAAGCCGAATACAGCGTGAGAGCTGTATTCGGAAAGCCGATCAGAGCCGCTGGCTCTGATAGACACTTCCTAGTCACACCCACCGCCGGCCACTGCTCTAATTCATATGGCCGGCGCTCACCAGGAGGCCGGCCATATGAATAGTGGGCAGCGCGGCAGCGGTGACAATACACAGATTCATGCAATGCATGAATCTGTGTATTGTATTTCAGTGGCGGTGTGGGAGCGAGAGGGGGCGGAGCTCTGGCGCCCTCTATGGACACGCCGCCACTGCTGTAAGCCCTCCTAGTGTTGACGGACAGTGAGCTGTTGATTAGCCCTAAAGCCCCTGCCCAGTGCATGTTCAGTCCATCCTCAGCAGCGAAACATGCAGGGACAGGGTGGCACATGCGTCTGCGTCCGGGACCTGCTGGTAAAAGGAAGACATATCAAAACGTGACAGAGCGTCCGCTGCCGAATTCTGAACCCCACTAATGAACCTACAATGGATGTGGAAACTAAACTGCAAGGACAGCCAGATCAACCTACGTACGAACGCTATGATGTGTAGTGACCCAGACCTCCCCTTATTAATAACCTCTGCGATCGACTGATTGTCCGTGAAGAACACAACAGAATTGCCTGACCACAAGTGCCCCCAAACCTGAGTTGCCGCCACTATGGGGTAAACCTCAAACAAGGCAGACGTCCGGACAAACCCAGGAATCGCACGACATTCGTCCGGCCATGGACCCGCCAGCCAATGAGTGCTAAAAATGGCTGCATACCCCCCAGTGGCCCGCAGCATCAGTGGTAACCTGAAAAGAAGCCTCTGAGACTGCAGGAATAAACATGTACACACCATTCCAATCCCGGAGGAACTGATCCCACATCCGCAGGTCAGCCAAGGCCGCTGTGTCTAAAAAGACCACGGAATCAGAATCAGGGGCTCCGGGAAGCAACGTTAGCAACCGGGAGATGAAAGACCTGCCCTGAGGAATAATCCTCATGGCAAAGTTCAACATTCCCAGCAGCGACTGTAAATCCTTCCTAGAGGTGACTCAGGACACCAAAAATCCATGAATATCCGATCCCTGATCCTTACCAACTTATCCGCCGGCAGACTCGCCTGCATGGACCGAGAATCCAGCGTGATTCCCAAAAAGGTCAAGAAGGTGGCTGGGCCCTCCATCTTCTTGCTTGCCAATGGGACATTAAGAGCAGAAAACACAGCCACCAGACCCTGGAGATGAGAGGGAGCACAACTTGACCCCTCGATCAGGAGGAAGTCATCCAGGTAATGTATAACTTCCTGACAGTGTACTCTATGGGAGAGGATCCAATGCAGAGCATCCGCAAATACATTGAAGAGCCAAGGACTGCTCTTGGAGCCGAAGGTGAGATTGGTAGCAAAATAGTATTTCCCCTCCACTTAACACCATGCCACTGCCAGAGAGAGGGCCGAATAGGAAGGAACTTGAAAGCATCCGAAATATCGGCCTTGGACAACCAAGCATTCCTTCCTATGCTGATGATGCACTGGATGGCCTGGTCTACCGACGCGTATTTGAGTGAAAACTCTTCTGATGGTATCAAAGAATTCAAGCTAGGCACGTGAGAGCAATGAGGAGCTGACAAATCATAAATTAAACGTAGTTTATTCTAAAATTTGCCTTTTACTAGGCCAAGAGTGTTGACCCTCCAGTTATGAAATGGCGGGGAAGAAAAAGGCCCTATGACAAAGCCTTTATCCAGCTCTGATTGAAGCAACCCATCCACCGCCTCCATGTCTGCGCCTGTGGATAACAAATTCTTGCATTCAAAGGTCCCCTGAGGCAACGTAACGAAACCCGTGTGGAACCCCTGAACAAAACCCTCCACCAAGAACTGACACAGCGAGGGGGACGGATGGGAAGCTAAACAGGACTGCAAGAAGGCCACGTTGATCTGGCTCGGTCATGAGGACTTCCCCAGCTTAAGTGAACAGGAAGACTTGGGATGAGCCCTGTAACAGGTAGCACAAACATGTAACAGGCGACACTGACTGTAATTGCATGGCCCCTGATTGAAATTATTACAAATCTGAGATTTTCCCAAGAAATGGATCGGCCGACCGAGTTTGTCAAAAGAGGAGGAAAGGCCAGGGGCTGGCAACAAACTAGCGGGCGCTCTGGAGGTACCCCTCACAGCAGGGGGTCCCACGAGAGGGCACCAGTAGGAAGTATGTGTAGATGACTGGCACGTAGAGCAAACAGGAGATCTTAACCCTGCAAAATGGCGCCAATCGGTCACTGCCTGATGCTGGATAAACACAGCCGCTGCCTTAGCAGAAAATGACTGATGATAGTCATAGAAAGCCGAACCACCATATTTCTGGCCCAACTCAACTACAGTGTACAAATACAAGTCAAGCTCCTCCCTCCTTTGAGGACTAACTGAGCATACCACATCCCTAAAGATGCTGAATGCCAGCACAAATTCGGGAATGGAGAGCTTGCGACTCAGCCTATGGTCCCTGGTCTTAACCACCACCGAGACATTGCTACAAGCATATGACTTATTATTGTCCACGTCATGGGCGGCAATTAAGACGGAGGCTAAATTAACATCTTTGCCACCCAAAATGTCCTTCTTAATGTTAGCCGGGATAAAATGGGCAGGAGTGACCGACAGAGAACTAGCGGCCTTACCTGTGGCTACCGGGACCAAGGGTAACACGGGGACTGCTGAAGGGCCGGGAACAGCAGGTGCGGCCGTTGCGACCAGGGGTAACACAGGGGCTGCTGACGGGCCGGGAACGTTAGACGCCACCAACGCCAGGCAAGGAGGGCTTTCCAGGAGCTCTATCCTAGCACGTAATTCCTGAAAAGAAGTAGCTAAAACCCCCAGGGAGGAATGGATGAGTGTAAGAGAAGCCCCAACCGAACGCAGGGTAACTTGCTCAGGAGTGGTGCCTGAAGCGCTGGGAAATAAGAGTCTGAAAAGTTCCGCCTTGCGGGCCGAAGCCGGGTAAGAGATACCCCTATGCTGGAGTTCAGCCACAAGTCTAGGAATGGTCCAGGACCTCAGGGAGGGCGTGCTGCCGAGTTCGGAGTCTTCAGCCTGGGAAGGAGGGACAAGCGAACCATCTTCAATATCTGCCGCCTGAGACATTGCCTAATATGACATAACAAAAGGAGGGGGAAGTAGGTTAGCCAAAATATCCGAACCGAGACTCGCGACAGATTGTGACATTGAAATGATGAGTGAGTGATTAACTGGTGAACCCCCCACCTGCGGTGCAAGTGGGTACAAGACATCCATGTGAAAGAAAGACTGAACCTGAACAGCAATAGGAGCCGAGTCACCTGCGGTGTAACAGGTAATTAACAACGTACACTCAGGCCCCTAATACCTGAAAACGTGTCAGGTGAAACATAGGATCATGAAATGAAACGAAATGACATGAGTGCAACGGATGAGCGGACTTGCTAACGTACAAGTCAGTTAAAAACGAACATCTCAATCCGTACATACAGTACCTATAAACGTGATAGGTAATGAAATGATGGTGAAGGACATGGTGAACCTGCCACCACATGAAAACTAAATACCCAGTGAGGAACGAAACCCAATACCTACCTGACACGCTGGAACTTTGAAAGTAGAAATATCCCCTGAGAACATGACAAAAGGTTTGATGAAATGCCCATGGCCGCGAAACACCAGCAACCCACCCATGAGAGAATGAACACCGCGGATCCCCCAGGTGAAGGAGGACCATACCCTGAAAAATCCGTGAACTACCAAACCTACCGAAGGGTGCCCTGAAGCCCCCTGGAAGAACCCCCCCAACTGTCCCTAACAAGTAACGTGATAGGCGTGAACTAACTGAAGACCGAACACAGTGAATGGAACTACACAACATGCCCTTAACCCCACTCTACTGCTCCCTCCCCCCACCTTCTATCCCTGAGACCACAAGTGATTATGAGGAGTGTGAGAAGAAACCCCCCCCCCACCCTAGCCCCGTCCTACAATCTGGCCGCCTTATAAACCCTAGGTGATAGCCCCCGAGAAAAGGGGGGGTGGGGTGTGCCTCTAGCCACACGGCATGTGATTTTAACGACTGGAAGTGCAACTTGTGAGTGACCCAACCAGCGTTAAAAAGGGGGGAAACGGCACTTACTGCGCTTGCTGAACTGAAAAGAATCTGATAGCACACGCCCACTTACACACTCCAACCAGCTCCTGAGGATAAAGAAAAATAAAACATGAAATGCGACATCCCGAGAAAAGTACCTAAAACCCCAAATGAAACGAGAGATGAAGTACCAAGACGGGAAACCGCAGAAACTTGTCGGGTTACTTGAAAACGAAAAACCCGCACTAACTGAATACACCTAGCAACCAGTTCCTGCGAATAACGAGAAATAAACATGACATAAGAAAGACAAGCGGACAGAGTAGTAAATGAAAAGAAATGACAAGAAGAAATTACCCCCATTAAACAACTATGACTAACAACACATGCGCTACAGTTAGGAAACACATGAAAGCAGAAATAACAGACAACCTGGTGGCTTGCGGTGCTCTGCGTGATACCACAGTATCGCTGTATGAGCGAAGAGCACGGAGGGGGTCCCATACAGAGCTAAACAGGGAGAGACAATAGGAGGCTGGGGAGGGGGGCGGGGTGGAAGCGGAGGACTTCCCCAGACATCGGGACATAATGGATGTAGGTAAGTGGGGCCCCCCCCACTCCCTGTTGCACAGCGAGCAGCGGCTTAAACTGATCCCCGACCCTGATACCTGAACCTGTACTGCAGCAGGAGAAGACCACAACACGCGCTGCCCTTTGCCGCGATGACCCCGGAAATTACGCAGGCCGGCGCACCGGAAATGACACGTGCGGGTCAAGTCGAAATGCCACGCCCCCGGAATGAAGCGATACGACAGAGGAAAGGAGGCCCCGGGGCTGGCTTAAAAAGGCGAGGCCCCTCCTGCAAATTCAGGCGGGCCTGCGCCCCGCCTTCTAACATGTCTGAAGCGTATCAAGCGTGGCCAAAACAGCAGCCGCTTGGGCACCACATGCTTGACCAGACATATGTCGACCTGCCATGCAGTCCGTTGGCAAGCGTACATAAAAGACCCACACCAAAGAACAAAGCGGACCTCTCCTTGCTCCTCATCAGCTGGGATCTCCAACCCCACTATACCTTCAGTCCTCTTAGAAACCTGCACCGAGAGGCATGAAGGTGTAGAATTAGGTGTGCCATTGCCAAGTACTTGTGGGCAATCTGCTATCGGTACACCAAAGTCCAATTGTACCAGGCAAATTTCCCTGCCCCAGTTGCTACACCGGCGAAAGAAATTCGCACCCAGCCATCCACATGCCCAGCAGTTGAATGCTAGCTTGGCTGAATTGCTAGAACTTCAACTGCTGCCTTTTCAGTTGGTAGACTCTGCCCCCTACTGTGAGTTTGTAGAATGTGCGGTACCTCAGTGGCAGGTTCCCAAACGCCACTTTTTTCACGGAAGGCGATTCCGGCTCTCTACCGGCATTTGGAAGGCAATGTCTTGGCCTCACTGGACACGGTGGTCAGCGGTAAGGTGCATATTACTGCTGACTTATGGTCCAGCAGGCATGGACAGGGATGTTACCTATCTTTCACGGCGCACTGGGTGACTCTGCTGGCAGCTGGGAAGGATGCAGGACAGGGTGCAGTAGTGTGGGAGTTTTTTTTCCGCCACCACGCCTCCAAAATGCTACTAGTGGTGATTCTGACACACCTCTCTCCTTCACCCCCTCCCCTTCTTCTTCCTCCATGGCCTCTTCCTCTGCTGATTTGTTCTCGGAACCAGCGGTGCTCCGTAGGCGTTCAAGGGGCTACGCAAGTACACAAAAAGATGCCATGTGATGCTTGAGCTGGTGTGCTTGGGGGACAGGAGCTACACTGCGGCAGAGATTCTGTCAGCTCTGCAGAGGCAAGTTTAGAGGTGGTTGACGCCATGCCAGCTTAAGCCAGGAATGGTGGTTTGCGACAATGGCACCAACCTCCTCTCCGCCCTCTGACAGGGATAGCTGACCCATGTGCCCTGTTTGGCTCACGTCCTTAACTTGGTGGTGCAGCGGTTCTTGGGCAGGTACCCAGGCTTACAGGATGTCCTGAGGCAGGCCAGGAAAGTCTGTGTGCATTTCCGCCGGTCATATAATGCCAGTGCTCGGCTAGCTGACCTCCAAAAGGAGTTGAACCTGCCCAAGAACCGCCTAATCTGTGACATGCCCACCAGGTGGAACTCAACGTTGGCCATGCTGCAGCGGCTGCACACACAGCAGAGGGCCATCAATGAGTACCTGTGTGACTATGGCACCAGGATAGGGTCAGGGGAGCTTATTTACTTTTTTGTCACGCCAGTGGGTCATGATCAGGGATGCATGCACTGTCCTGTCACCATTTGAGGAGGCCACGAGGATGGTGAGCAGTGACAGTGCATGTATCAGTGATACTGTCCCTCTTGTCCACCCGTTGGAGCACATGCTGTGTGGAATAATGGACATGACACTTGAGGCAGAACAGAGGGAGGAAGAGGAGGACTTCCTTACCTCTCAAGGCCCCCTTTATCCAGACAGTGTTCCTGCGGGCCCACCGATCACACAGGAAGAGGAGGAGGATTGTGTAAGCATGGAGGTGGAGCCTAGCACTCAGCATCAGCAGCAGTCTTCAAGGGATCATTTACAGTCCCCAGAAACCCATGGACTTGTACGTAGCTGGGAGGAGGTGGCTGCGGATCATGTCGTCCTTAGTGACCCAGAAGACTCCGGACCGAATGCCTCAGTAAACCTACACTGCATGGCCTCCCTGATCCTGCAAAGCCTGTGAAAGGATCCTCGCATTCGTGGTATCAAGGAGAGGGATCATTACTGGCTGGCAACCCTCCTTGATCCACGTTACAAGGGTAAGGTTGCGGACCTTATCCAGCCGTCACAGAGGGAGCAGAGGATGAAACATCTTTGGGAGGCCTTGCAGAAAGGTTTGTGCAATGCGTTTCCAGAGCCTGGGAGGTTACAAATTCCTGGTCCTGGACAAAGTGTTGCTGAGGCTTCGGTCAGTCACAGAAGGGGCGGTGGAGAAGGTGGCAGTCTGACCGATGCGTTCATACAACTTTTTAGTCCGCAGCCCCAAGGTATGATCGGTTTCAGCAACCATCGCCAGCGTCTGATTTACATGGTGCAGAAATACCTAGGGGCAAGATCAGACTTGGACACCTTTTCCCACCGAAAATCCTCTGGGTTACTGGGTCTTGAGGATGGATCACTGGCCAGAGCTTGCACAGTATGCAGTTGAGCTACTGGCCTGTCCTGCATCCAGCGTTCTTTCGGAACGCACATTCAGCGCTGCTGGAGGCTTTGTAACCAATCACAGGGTGCGCCTGTCCACCAACTTGGTCGATCGGCTGACCTTCATAAAAATGAATCTTTTAAATGTGAGATCCCTTCAAGACTGCCTATGCTAATGCTGAGTGACTATCCTGTTATGCTGAGTGACTATCCTCTTCCTCCTCAATGTTCATGCTGATAGCTTGTAAGAACATTTTTGGTTCTGGGCACCGCCACCAGTGGCTAAGGCCCAATTTTTTTGCCACTGTTTAACAGGGGCGTGTAATTACAATTTTTGCTGTAATACTTTGCAGCAGGCTCATTCCTGCGCTCCAACTATAGTATCTGTGAGGGGTTGCAGTGTTGTGGCACCAGCACCAGTGCCTAAGGCCCAATTTTTCTGCCCCTGTTCAACAGGGGCATGTAATTACAATTCTTGATCTAATATTTGACAGCAGGGCCCATTCCTGCGCCCACTAAGAGTAACTGTGAGGGCTTAGGCCCCTTTCACACTGAGGCGCTTTGCAGGCGCTATTGCGCTAAAAATAGCGCCTGCAATGCGCCCCAAAAAAGCCGCTCAATAGTATCCAATGTGAAAGCCCGAGGGCTTTCACACTGGAGCGTTGCGCTTGCAGGAGGGTAAAAAAACTCCTGCAAGCCGCATCTTTGAGGCGCAATAGGATCGCTAAAAATAGCGCTCCTATAGCACCCCTGCCCATTGAAATCAATGGGGTAGCGCCTCCAAAACGCCCGCAAAACGCCGCAAAGAGGCGTTATTGCGGGCGTTTTTAACCCTTTTTCGGCGGCCAACGGGGGTTAAAATACCCCCGCTAGCGCCTGCAAATCGCGGCAAAAAAAACGGTATAGCGGCGCTAAAAATAGCGCCGCTATACCGCCAGCGCATCCAGCGCCTCAGTGTGAAAGTAGCCTAACAGTGTTGTGGCAAAAAATTAGATATGGGATATACTGCGCTGTGCAATGAGTGAACACAAAAATTAGCTGCCAACACAGCTGAGACAAAGCAAAAACTGGTGAATATGAAAAAGTGTAGCGCTTATTTTTGTGAAAGAGTCAGTTACCAACACATAACAAATGTTGCAAACATGCATATATATTAATTTCAGTGACACCAAGTGACTGAGTGTGATCCGTGAAAAAAAAAATATTATATGTAAATAAATCAGAACGAAACAGTCCTCTATTGTGACCACACACAAATAACAGTCCAAAAGTGTAGAAAAAACTGCAAGGTTGAAAAAAAGAGTCCCACGTGGATATGACCCTCTCTGTGAAAGGATAGAGACACCACCACCGATATAAGGAGGAGGCTTACCAGATGGTATTGACTTGGTAAGGTGTATACCACCCAAGTCAAAACAGGCTTAAATAATCAGTCAGCAAGGTGTATCCAGCTGGTCCTGAATCCGCATATCAGTCGGCACCGCAAATTCCCGTAAACACCAGGAAGTGTGAATACATATAGTCTTGTTGGAGCCAGAGATACGGTAACCACATAACATGCGTAATGGGGAAAAAAACTCACATAGTGTGATACCGTACAAGGAAGTATTTATTTAAAAAGAGATTAAAAAATGTACACTCACATTTGGAAGAACATCATAGGCATATCACAAAATGCAAGAGCGATGTGTGTAAATGGGTCCACCCGACGCGTTTCAACTAAAAAGTCATCAATTTTTCTGACCCTGTTCAACAGGGGCATGTAAATACAATTCTTGATCTAATATTTGACAGCAGGGCCCATTCCTGCGCCCACCAAGAGTAACTGTGAGGGCTTACAGTGTTGTGGCAACACCAACACCTAAGGCCCAAATTTCTGCAGAGTACATAGGGCAGGCCTCTACTTTCAAACATTCGACTTTCAAACGACTCGTACTTACAAACGGAGGGAGACAACAGAAAGTCAGAGGAAATCTACCCCTAGGAAGGGAAATTCTCTCCTGTAAGAGTTAATATGGGAAAAAGGTGTCTCCTCTCCACTGATGCTCTATCACCAATCCTTGTTTCCCTAAAAAATCCAAATTTTCAAAATCCAAATTTCATTGGGACAGAAAGTGAGGTGAAATCTTCTGAACAGGTGCACAGACAGCAAAACAAATATTACAGGGGTGATAACCCTTCCCTATGCTTTACAAAAAGCTTAAAAATAGATATTTTGGCTGGAGCTACACTTTAAAAATGTACCAGTTTAAAATTACAAACAGATTGTTTGCACCGCCTGTATACTGCTGTTCAGAGTATATAGGGCCTGGGGGCCCAACGCCTTTCCTTTTTTTTATTTGGGTGCGGGGTTCCCCTTAATATCCATACAAGACCCAAATGGGCTGGTAATGGACTGGGGGGGGGTACCCATGCCGCTTTTCTCAATTTTCATCCATATTGCCGGGACCAGACATTACATTAAAGTTGCAAGCAGTTTTAAATGACTTTTATTCCTTTAGAAATGTCATTTTGTGCAGGGACAGTTCTAAACACGGGAAACACGTACCACTTTACAGGCATACTATAGACACCCCCCAGGCACGATTTGTAAAGGAATATTTAACTTTTATTTTTTCACTTTAAGCATCATTAACCACTTAAGCCCCGGACCATTTTGTAGCTAAAGGACCAGGCGCCTTTTTGCAATTCGGCACTGTGTCGCTTTAACTGACAATTGCGCGGTCGTGCGACATGGCTCCAAAACAAAATTGGCGTCCTTTTTTTCCCACAAGTAGAGATTTCTTTTGGTGGTATTTGATCACCTCTACGGTTTTATTTGTTTGCGCTATAAACAAAAATAGAGCGACAATTTTGAAAAAAATGCAATATGTTTTACTTTTTGCCATAATAAATATCCCCAAAAAATATATAAAAAAAACATTTTTCCCCACAGTTTAGGCCAATACGTATTCTTCTACATATTTTTGGATAAAAAAAAATCACAATAAGCGTTTATTGATTGGTTTGCGCAAAAGTTATAGCTTCTACAAAATAGGGGACTGTTTTATGTAATTTTTATTAATAATTTTTTCTTACTCGTTATGGTGGCAATCAGCGATTTTTATCGTGACTGCGACATTATGGCGGACACATCGGACACTTTTGAGACCATTTTGGGACCATTGTCATTTTTACAGTAATCAGTGCTATAAAAATGCACTGTTTACTGTAAAAATGACACTGGCAGTGAAGGGGTTAACCACTAGGTGGTGCTGCAGGGGTTAGGTGTTTCCTAGGGAGTGATTGTTACTGTGAGGGGGCGTGGCTACATATGACACGTCACTGATGACCGTTCCTGATCACGGGGAACGGTCATCAGTGACAGTGTCACTAGGCAGAATAGGGAAATGCCCTGTTTACAAAGGCATTCCCCTGTTCTGCTCTTGCCGACCGCAATCGCGGGACTCCCGGGAACATGGAGTTCCCGGGACCCACGGCCGCACGGACGTTTTTAAAACTTTTTTTGCATTGATACATGTACCCTGGGGCAGGACCCGGGTCCCCAAACCCTTTTTAGGACAATAACTTGCATATTAGCCTTTAAAATTCGCACTTTTGATTTCTCACATTCGAGTCCCATAGACTTTAACGGTGTTCGAAATGTTCGGTCCGTTCGCATGTTCTGGATGCGAACCGAACCGGTGGGGTGTTCGGCTCATCCCTATTCCAGAAGGGCAACCTGCTCACATCTGTCACAGCGGTATTCATTCTGGAGCTGTTGCTCCATTGTTGTATACATGTGACACACTGTGCACTGCACAAAACCTTCAATCTTGCTAATTCCCATTTTCTTCTCGCAGTGAAAACAGCTTCCTTAGAGCATTCACCCATTTGAGTATAAGTCAGTATTTTTGGAGGCTGAATGACTCTTCTCTCCCTCTGTTCTCTAGGAGTCGGAGTATCAAGGGCAGCGGATTCGGCCACTTCTGTATTCCTTTCAATGATTCCCCTTTCTGGGTTCTGTGTACTTGACTCTGCTACTTCAGGAACATCCCGATCAGCTTCAGAAGGTGATGAGGGCTCTCTGGGGACTTCTGTCTTAAAAGGAATCCAGAGCATCCTCCCATTCCTTATTGTGTGACATGAACTCAGGAGCATCCAGGTTTAGAGTGCCATTAGCAGCAGCTTCAGATGGCGATGGGGTAGTGGTCAGAGATTCTGGTATTTGAGATGACCACAACCAATCGAGCTCCATTTCCTCACCATCACTGATCTCCCCCTGTTGAGCATTGTTTTTGGATCTTGAGTGGGGGGTATCAGATTGTCCAAAGGCAGTACCAGAGACGTTGGGTGGGGAATTATTCTTCATCTGTGGCCTCCCCAGGCCTCTAAATTTTTTGGAGTTGACTGGAACAGATGGGCACCCGGTTGACTCCTTCACCGGGGCCCTCTGAAGTTTTATGCCGGCTTGCGGTATAAGGCTGCAGTTTTCTTCGGGCTGGGGAACACCTGTCTATAATGCCCAATCCCTCCACAGTTGAAACAAGCTTCTTCTTCTTTTGTTTGTTGGTAGGTAGGAGTTGAAGTATTCCAAATAGGGATGAGCCGAACACCCCCGGGTTCGGTTCGCACCAGAACCCGCGAACGGACCGAAAGTTCGCACCAACGTTAGAACCCTATTAAATACAATGGATGCGAACGTTCGAAATCTAAAGTGCTAATTATAATGACTAATATGCATGTTATTGTCCTAAAAAGGGTTTGGGAACCCGGGTTCTGCACCAGGGGACATGTATCAATGCAAAAAGAAGTTTTAAAAACGGCAGTTTTTCGGGAGCAGTCATTTTAATGATGCATAAAGTGAAAAAAAAAAAGTCAAATATTCCTTTAAATATCATACCTGGGGGGTGTCTAAAGTATGCCTGTGAAGTGCCACATGTTTCCCGTGTTTAGAACTGTCCCTGCACAAAATGAAAAGCCATTTAAAACTGCTTGCGGCTTTAATGTAATGTCTGGTCACGGTAATATGGATGAAAATCTTTGAGAAAAATTGCATAGCTACCCCATCACCCCCCCCCCCCCCCCCCACCCCAGCCCATTACCAGCCCCTTTGGGTCTTGTATGGATATTAAGGGGAACCCCGCACACAAAATAAAAAAGGCCCTATATACTCTGAACAGCTGGTGCATACAAGACAGGGACTGTAGGTTTGTTCTTATGTAGAATCTGTTTGTAATTTTGAACAGGTACATTGTTTAAGTGTAGCTCCAGCCAAAAAATCTATTTTTAAGCTTTTTGGAAAACATAGGGAAGGGTTATCACCCCTGTAACATTTGTTTTGCTGTCTGTGCCCCTGTTCAGAACATTTCACCTCACTTTCCGTCCCAATGACAAATGTTTTTGAAAAGTGTTTTTTTTTTTTTAAACAAGGATTGGTGATAAAGCATCAGTAGAGAGGAGATGCCTTTTTCCCATATTAACTCTTACAGGAGAGAATTTCCCTTCCTAGGGGTAGATTTCATCTCACTTCCTGTTGTCTCCTTTAGTTTGCAAGTAGGAGTCGTTTGTAAGTTGGATGTTTGAAAGTAGGGGCCTGCCGTATACAGTATACTCTGCTGAAATTTGCCCCTTACATGTTGGTGTTGCCACAACACTGTAAGCCCTCACAGTTACTCTTGGTGGGCGCATGAATGGGCCCTGCTGTGAATTATTAGATCAAGAATTTTAATTGCATGACCCTGTTGAACAGGGGCTGAAAAATTGGGCCTTTGGTGGTGGTGGTGGTGGTGGTGGTGTTGACACAACACTGTAAGGCCTCACAGTTACTCTTGGTGGACGCAGGAATGGGCCCTGCTGTGAATTATTAGATCAAGAATTGTAATTACATGCCCCTGTTAAACAGGGGCAGAAAAATTGGGCCTTAGGCACTGGTGCCACAACACTGCAACCCCTCACAGATACTGTACTTGGAGCACAGCAATGAGCCCTGTTGCAAAGTATTGCATCAAAAATTTTAATTACACGCCCCTGTTAAACAGGGGCTGAAAAATTGGGCCTTAGGCACTGGTGAAAAAAGATCACCGCTCTGAAGCCTCTGAATCCATGTAATGCTTCCGCCCCACTCCAAGTACACACAGGTGCTGGCTCTGCACAAAATTAGGTGAGGAAGGAAAAATATTCTGGATGGCCGCACTCTGCAAAGGATGCTGGTTTATTGATAAAATCCACAAAAACAGCAAAGGCACTCAAAAATAAACACAGAAGTAGGCTAAGTAGGCACCGGTGCTAGTCCCACGACACTGCAACCTCTCCCAGATACTCTAGTTGGAGTGCAGGAATGAGCCCTGCTGCAAAGCATTGCATAAAAAATTGTAATTACATGCCCCTGTTAAACAGGGGCAGAAAAATTGGGCCTTAGCCACTGGTGCTGGTGCCACGACACTGCAACCTCTCCCAGATACTCTAGTTGGAGTACAGGAATGAGCCCTGCTGCAAAGCATTGCATAAAAAATTGTAATTACATGCCCCTGTTAAACAGGGGCTGAAAAATTGGGCCTTAGCCACTGGTGTCGGCACCCAGAAACAAAAATGTTCTTCCAAGCTATCATCATCAATCGGATCATTGAGGAGAAGGAGGATAGTCAGTCAACATAACAGGACAGTAACTCAGCATCAGCATCAGTCTTGAAGGGTTGTGACATTTGAAAATAAATTAGTCTGTTATATCAGCTTCAGGTGTTTGGTAGCTGGTGGTGATCCAAGACTGATTCATCTTTATGAAGGTCAGTCGATCAACCGAGTCGGTGGACAGGCGCACCCTGTGATCCGTGACAAATCCTCCAGCAGCACTGAATGTGCGTTCTGAAAGAACGCTGGATGCAGGACAGGCCAGTAGCTCAATTGCATACTGTGCAAGCTCTGGCCAGTGATCCATCCTCAAGACCCAGTAAGCCAGAGGATTTTCGGTGGGGAAGGTGTCCAAGTCTGACCTTGCCCCTAGGTATTCCTGCACCATGTATATCAGACGCTGGCGATGGTTGCTGGAACCGATCATACCTTGGGGCTGCGGACTAAAGAATTGTCTGAACGCAACGGTCAGACGGCCACCTTCCCCACCGCTCCTTCTTTGACTGACCGAAGCCTCAGCAACTCGTTGTCCAGGACCAGGAGTTTGTAACTCCCAGTCTCTGGGAATGCGTTGCACAGACCTTTCTGCAAGGCCTCCCAGAGTTGTCTCATCCTCTGCTCCCTCTGCGACGGTAAGATAAGGTCTGCAACCTTACCTTTGTACCGTGGATCAAGGAGAGTGGCCAGCCAGTAATGGTCCCTCTCCTTGATCCGGAGAATATGAGGATCCTTCCGCAGACTTTGCAGGATCAGGGAGGTCATGCAGCGTAGGTTAGCTGAGGCATTTGGTCCGGAGTCCTCTGAGTCACTAAGGACGACATGATCCGCAGCCACCTCCTCCCAGCCACGTACAAGTCCACGGGTTTCTTGGGACTGTAAATCATCCCTAAAAGACTGCTGCTGATGATGCTGAGTGCCAGGCTCCACCTCCATGCTGACACAATCCTCCTCCTCCTCTTCCTGTGCGATGGGTGGGACAGAAGGAACACTGTCTGGGTAAAGGGAGCCTTGAGAGGCAAGGAAGTCCTCCTCTTCCTGCCTCTGTTCTGCCTCAAGTGCCCTGTCCATTATTCCACGCAGCATATGTTCCAATAGGTGGACAAGAGGTACAGTGTCACTGATGCATGCACTGTCACTGCTCACCATCCTCGTGGCCTCCTCAAATGGTGCCAGGACAGTGCATGCATCCCTGATCATGCCCCACCGGCGTGGTGAAAAAAACCCTGAGCTCCCCTGACCCTGTCCTGGTGCCGTAGTCACACAGGTACTCATTGATGGCCCTCTGCTGCGTGTGCAGCCGCTGCAGCATGGCCAACGTTGAGTTTCACCTGGTGGGCATGTCACATATAAGGCGGTTCTTGGGCATGTTCAACTCCTTTTGCAGCTCAGCCAGGCGGCACTGGCATTATAAGATCTGCGGAAATGCACACAGACTTTCCTGGCCTGCCTCAGGACATCCTGTAAGCCCGGGTACCTGCCCAAGAACCGCTGCACCACCAGGTTAAGGACGTGAGCCACACAGGGCACATGGGTCAGTTGTCCCTGTCGGAGGGCGGAGAGGAGGTTGGTGCCATTGTCGCGAACCACCATTCCTGGCTTAAGCTAGCGTGGCGTCAACCACCTCTCGGCCTGCCCCTGCAGAGCAGACAGAACCTCTGCCCCAGTGTGGCTCCTGTCCCCAAAAAACACCAGCGCAAGCACGGCATGGCATCTTTTTGCCTGGGTACTTGCGTAGCCCCTTGAACGCCTACGGAGCACCGCTGGTTCCGAGGACAAAGCACAGGAAGAGGCCATGGAGCAAGAAGAAGAGGGGGTGGAGGAGAGAGGTGTGTCACAACCAGTAGTAGCATTTTGGAGGCGTGGCGGCGGAACAACCTCCAACACTACTGCACCTTGTCCTGCATCCTTCCCAGGTGCCAAAAGAGTGACCCAATGGGCCATGAAAGAAAGGTAACGTCCCTATCCATGCCTGCTGGACCATGAGTCAGCGGTAATATGCACCTTACCGCTGACCGCCCTGTCCAGCGAGGCCAAGACATTGCCTTCCACATGCCGGTAGAGAGCCGGAATCGCCTTCAGTGAGAAAAAGTAGCGTTTGGGAACCTGCCACTGAGGAACCACACATTGCACAAACTCACGGAAGGGGGCCGAGTCTTCCAACTGAAAAGGCAGCAGTTTAGCCAAGCTAGCATTAAACCGCTGGGCATGTGGATGGCTGGGAGTGAACTTCTTTTGACGGTCCAGCAGCTGGGGCAGGGAAATTTGCCTGCTAGAATCGGACGTCGGTGTACTGCTAGCAGAGTGCCCGCAAGTACTTGGCTGTGACACACCTAATTCTACACCTTCATTCCTCTCAGTGCAGGTTTCAGAGAGGACTGAAGGTATAGTGGGGTTGGAGATCCCAGCTGATGCGGTGCAAGGAGAGGTCCGCTTTGTTCTTTGGTGTAGGTCTTTAAGGTAGGCTTGCCAACGAGCTGCATGGCAGGTCAACATATGTCTGGTCAAGCATGTGGTGCCCAAGCGGCTGATGTTTTGGCCACGCGATATACGCTTGAGACATATGTTGCAAACAGCAGCTGTGCGATCTGATGCACTCGACTCAAAAAAGGCCCACACCAAAGAACTTTTTGAATAACGGGCAGAGGCAGCGCCCTGCACAGGCGGAGCTCTGTGGTGTGATTCAGTCGGTGTGCTGCCCTTACGCTGGCCTCCCGAGGGAATCCCGCCTCGTTGGAAATGTGCCTCCTCCTCCTCCTCCTCCTCCTCCTCTCTCCTATTAGGCACCCACGTGGAGTCAGTGACCTCATCATCCCCTCCCTCCTCATCACTGGAGCCAATCTGGCAGTATGCTGCAGCTGCTGAAACATGACTGCCAGATTGGTGTCCTTCTTGAGCATCCCCTCTCTCTGCTCTCATGCTACTGCCTTCCTCTAGCTGGATATCATCATCAGACCCTTCGAAATGCTGGGCATCCTCCTGGAGCATGTACCCAACACTGTGCTCAAACAGTTCGGGGGACTCCTCAGGAGACAATGGTGGGTCTAGGGAAGGAGTGACTGATGATGACATTGATACCAGGGAAGAGGACGCTTTGGCAGCTGCTTTGCCAGTACCCTGAGCCTGGGTGAGAGAGGATGAGGAGGATGAGGAGGGCTTGGTCATCCACTCTACCAAGTCTTCGGCATGATGCGGCTCAACACGTCCAGCTGCCGTAAAGAAGGACAAGCGTGTCCCATGGCCATGTGCTGATGACAATGCACCGCGTCCACGACCAGCACTGTTGCCCCCAGACACAGAGCCTGCTTGCCCTCTTTTATTGGCTCGTGACTGTCTGCCTCTCTTTGTTGGCCTTCCAGACATAGCAATGGCCTGCAGGGAGATGGGAAAACCAGCAATAAGGGGTAGCTTCAGCACACAACGCCCGCTGTAAGTGCTGCAGATGACTGCCTGTGTTACACAACAGGAAAAAACAGCAATAAGGGCTAGCTTCAGGTGTTTATTTTGCAGGAAGCAAAGTGCTGCAAATGCCTGTTAGTGTAACACAAAAGAAAAAAAGCTCCAGCAATAAGGGCTAGCTTCAGGTGTATAATGTGCAGGAGGCACACTCCGCCCGCTGTAAGTGCTGCAAATGCCTGTTAGTGTAACACAAAAGAAAAAAAGCTCCAGCAATAAGGGCTAGCTTCAGGTGTATGATGTGCAAGAGGCACACTCTGCCCGCTGTAAGTGCAGCAAATGCCTGTTAGTGTAACACACCAGGAAAACACAGCAATACGGGCTAGCTTCAGGTGTATACTGTGCAGGAGGCTTAGCAACAATGACACTGACACTGTCCTCTGCCTATCCTTCTCTCTCCCTGCACACAAGGTTTATCAAAGAATATGACACTGACACTCTCCCTGCCTATCCTTCTCTCTCCCTGCACACAAGGTTTAGCAAAGAATATGACACTGACACTGTCCCCTGCCTATCCTTCTATCTCCCTGCACACAAGGTTTAGCAAAGAATATGACACTGACACTCTCCCTGCCTATCCTTCTCTCTCCCTACACACAAGAATAGCACAAAGAATAGCACAATGACACTGTCCCTGCCTATCCTTCTCTTTCCCTGCGCCAGAACACACTACACAAGGCCGCCGCGCTGGCGGCCTTTTATAGTGTGGGGCGTGTGCTAAACCCCCTGAGCTATAATTGGCCAAAGGCAACCTGCCTGTGGCCAATTATGGCTCTCCTAGCTGCCGGCGCTGTGATTGGCCAAGCATGCGGGGTCACAGGGCATGCTTGGCCAATCACAGCGCCGGGATTGCACTGCGATGGCGCAGTGTATTGTGGGCCATTCACGTCACTTGAATTTGGCATGAACGGCCCAAATAGTTCGATCTTCGTCGAACGATCGAACAGCCGGTGTTCGAGTCGAACGTATGTTCGACTCGAACACCGAGCTCATACCTAATTCCAAACCACTTCTTTCTTTGCTTCTGAATTTTTGGCCATCAGGGAGGTCAGCATCTCCAGCACTGGAGTCATCTGTGACTTTAAGACAGCCACTTCAGAGTCCTGTTCCGTGGCCATGGCAGCTCTTACTCCAGTGGAGGGGGGGGGAGAGGTGTGTTGACTGATTACCTGCTAGTCATTCAACAAGGCCTCTTCATCTCTCACCACTCGAACAAGGTCTGGATAACTCAAGGACATGACTCCTCCTGTAGTTTTCAAATGGAGCCAAACTGGGTAAGAGCGCAGAGCCCCTCTTAGAATATGCTGCATCCTGGCTCGGTCTATGGCCTGTGGTGCCATACCCTTCTTTAAAACTATCTGACAGAGCATTTTGTTCAATCTCCGGACATATTCAGACAGACGCTCCCCTGGCTGTTGAAGAGTGTGTTCAAACTGGTAAACCAGATCAGCAACTTGGTCCACCTGACTAGTGATGAGCCGAACACCCCCGGGTTCGGTTCGCACCAGAACCCGCGAACGGACCGAAAGTTTGCACGAACATTAGAACCCTATTAAATACAATGGATGCGAACGTTCGGATTCTAAAGTGCTAATTATAACGACTATTATCCATGTTATTGTCCTAAACAGAGTTTGGGAACCCGGGTTCTGCACCAGGGGACATGTATCAATGCAAAAAGAAGTTTTAAAAACGGACGTTTTCCGGGAGCAGTCATTTTAATGATGCATAAAGTGAAAAAAAAAAAGTCAAATATTCCTTTAAATATTGTACCTGGGGGATGTCTAAAGTATGCCTGTGAAGTGCCACGTGTTTCCCGTGTTTAGAACTGTCCCTGCACAAAATTACATTTCTAAAGGAAAAAAAAGCCATTTAAAACTGCTTGCGGTTTTAATGTAATGTCTGGTCCCAGTAATATGGATGAAAATCTTTAAGAAAAATGGCATAGCTACCCCATCACCCCCCCCCCCCCCTACCCCAGCCCATTACCAGCCCCTTTGGGTCTTGTATGGATATTAAGGGGAACCCTGCACACAAAATAAAAAAGGCCCTATATACTCTGAACAGCCGTATACAGGCGGTGCATACAAGACAGGGACTGTAGGTTTGTTCTTATGTTGAATCTGTTTGTAATTTTGAACAGCTACATTGTTTAAGTGTAGCTCCAGCCCAAATACCTATTTTTAAGCTTTTTGGAAAACATAGGGAAGGGTTATCACCCCTGTAACATTTGTTTTGCTGTCTGTGCCCCTGTTCAGAACATTTCACCTCACTTTGCGTCCCAATGACAACTGATTTTGAAATGTGGTGTTTTTATTGAAACAAGGATTGGTGATAAAGCATCAGTAGAGAGGAGACACCTTTCTCCCATATTAATTCTTACAGGAGAGAATTTTCCTTCCAAGGGGTAGATTTCCTCTCACTTCCTGTTGTCTTCTTCCGTTTGCAAGTAGTAGTCGTTTGTAAGTTGGATGTTTGAAAGTAGGGACCTGCCGTATATACTCTGCAGAAATTGGCCCCTTAGGTGTTGGTGTTGGCACAACACTGTAAGCACTCACAGTTACTCTTGGTGGGTGCTGGAACGCCCTGCTGTCAACTATTATATCAGGAATTGTAATAACATATAATTGTTGAACAGTGGTAGTAAAAATTGGGCCTTTGATGGTGGTGCTGGTGCCACAACACTGTAAGGCCTGACAGTTACTCTTGGTGGACGCAGCAATGGGCCCTGCTGTGAATTATTAGATCAATAATTATAATTGCATGCCCCTGTTGAACAGGGGCTGAAAAATAGGGCCTTAGGCACTGGTGGCACAACACTGCAACCCCTCACAGATACTGTACTTGGAGCACAGCAATGAGGCCTGTTGCAAAGTATTGCATCAAAAATTGTAATTACACGCCCCTGTTAAACAGGGGCTGAAAAATTGGGCCTTAGCCACTGGTGGCGGCACCCATAAACCAAAATGATCTTCCAACCTATCATCATTAATCGGATCATTGAGGAGGAGGATAGCTAGTCAACATAACAGCACAGGAACTCAGCATCAGCATCAGTCTTGAAGGGATGTGACATTTTAAAATCAATTAGTCTGTTATATCAGCATCAGGTGTGTGGTAGCTAGTGGTGATCCAAGACTGGTTCATCTTGATGAAAGTCAGTCGATCAACCGAGTCGGTGGACAGGCGCACCCTGTGATCCGTGACAAATCCTCCAGCAGCACTGAATGTGCGTTCTGAAAGAACGCTGGATGCAGGACAGGCCAGTAGCTCAATTGCATACTGTGCAAGCTCTGGCCAGTGATCCATCCTCAAGACCCAGTAAGCCAGAGGATTTTCGGTGGGCAAGGTGTCCACGTCTGACCTTGCCCCTAGGTATTCCTGCACCATGTATATCAGACGCTGGCGATGGTTGCTGGAAACGATCATACTTTGGGGCTGCGGACTAAAGAATTGTCTGAACGCATCGGTCAGACGGCCACCTTCCCCACCGCTCGTTCTTTGACTGCCCGAAGCCTCAGCAACTCGTTGTCCAGGACCAGGAGTTTGTAACCTCCCAGTCTCTGGGAACGCGTTGCACAGACCTTTCTGCAAGGCCTCCCGGAGTTGTCTCATCCTCTGCTCCCTCTGCGACGGTAACATAAGGTCCGCAACCTTACCCTTGTACCGTGGATCAAGGAGAGTGGCCAGCCAGTAATGGTCCCTCTCCTTGATCCGAAGAATACGAGGATCCTTCCGCAGACTTTGCAGGATCAGGGAGGCCATGCAGCGTAGGTTAGCTGAGGCATTCAGTCCGGAGTCCTCTGGGTCACTAAGGACGACATGATCCGCAGCCACCTCCTCCCAGCCACGTACAAGTCCACTGGTTTCTTGGGACTGTAAATCATCCCTAAAAGACTGCTGCTGATGATGCTGAGTGCCAGCCTCCACCTCCATGCTGACACAATCCTCCTCCTCCTCCTCCTCCTCCTCTTCCTGTGCGATGGGTGGGACAGAAGGAACACTGTCAGGGTAAAGGGGGCCTTGAGAGGCAAGGAAGTCCTCCTCTTCCTGCCTCTGTTCTGCCTCAAGTGCCCTGTCCATTATTCCACGCAGCGTGTGCTCCAACAGGTGGACAAGAGGTACAGTGTCACTGATGCATACACTGTCACTGCTCACCATCCTCGTGGCCTCCTCAAATGGTGCCAGGACAGTGCATGCATCCCTGATCATGCCCCACTGGCGTGGTGAAAAAAACCCGAGCTCCCGAGCTCCCCTGACCCTGTCCTGGTGCCGTAGTCGCACAGGTACTCATTGATGGCCCTCTGCTGCGTGTGCAGCCGCTGCAGCATGGCCAATGTTGAGTTCCACCTGGTGGGCATGTCACATATAATCTGCCCTCTCCTTCTTCAACATAATAGGGATGGAAGCACTTGGAATTGCTCCATTGATTATCCCTCATTACCATTCAACGTTGCAATCTAGGACCATATGGTCTGCTTCCTCTGTGTCTAATGTTATATCCTTTTACCAATACTAATCCCACAACATAGTAACTGTATAATCCTATATATATATATTTTTTACTGTAATACAATATGGTGGTTCACTCTTGGTGGTAGATATGTGAGATAGGTCTGGCCGCTTCAGTGTCTGGTTTACTTCTCCATCGGGGGCCGTGACGCGCCTTGCGGGCCCCCGCCCCTCCTCCACTATTGGGGGGGCGGATGCACTGTTTATGCGCGTCACCATCACGCCTCCACGCTGGACGTACGACGTCATGGCTGACGTCTTGCCGACCAGACGATGGTTACAACAACGAGCTAGCACAGATGGGGGGAGTACAAGCGCCGGATGACCGGATACCTTTCTCGGCTGACGGGGCCCCTCCCCCCACGCATTGCTATCCAGCGTGACGCTGGTGGGCGGTACGTGGCGGCACACATTATGGCACTTCCGGGCAGCCTCGGCACTCGGGGAGCTCTGTTCACAATACAGCTCAGCTATCTCTCTCCTTCACTGATCGCCCTGCTGCACCCAGGTAATCCTGTTTCCTTTCAAAACCCCCCCATCTTAACCCTACCTCCCAGGCACTAGCTTGGGACCCTCACCCGCACTACTATTGGTGCTCACTCTATCACGCTACTCTGGCACCATAAGGACAGCCAGCTTCTACCTCTACACACTTTTCACTTGCACTGGGTTCGCTCCATCACTCTATCCCCAGCCACCCCTCCCCCATCCCACCATATTCCTAATTGGTCTCCACATCCCACAGGGCAGCCCCGGCTCCGTCCCTGCTTGGCGGCAGGCCTTATGTGATGCCCCGGGCGAGCCGCCCGCCACGACCCCCGAATTGGAGGCAGACCCGGATATCTGCTACGCCGCTCCACCACACTACCCACATGTGAACCACCACCAGTAAGTATGTACTTAGATGTCTGGGGGCCTACCTGTACCCCCATACATACTTACATTTATTACCTACATTTATATATTCCCTCTATTCTAGACCAATCACGTGTACGCTCCTGATGAGTGGCGCTAAGGCCACGAAACGCGTCGAGCCAACTGGTGCCATGGTTTTATCCCCATATGTCTCCAACAACTTCCCAACCATCATACTTACCTTACTTCCCAGGTCTAGCAAGGCCATAGGTCCCGCAGGTTCTACTTTGCAATATGTTTTTATTTTACCCCGATGTTAGTGACCTTGGATATTTTATTACTGTCATATAATAGCAAATACCATTAATGTTATCATATGTATTGGTTATTACCTTGTATATTGCTCTCTATAGTAGTGGTAACACTCCGAGACTCCAATGGTATTACCATATCCATTGAGATTATTATGCTTACTGTTTATTAATTATCAGCAATGCTTTTATGTTTTACATGTACCAAGTATAATAAAATTCCTATTGTTCACCTTATATTTCTTTTTCGTACATCACGGGACACAGAGCGACTTAGTCATTACTAATGGGTTATATAGATTACCTTCAGGTGCTGGCACTGGCCACTTCCAAACCGGAAGTACCCTCCCCTATATAAGCCCCTCCCATCCGGGAGCACCTCAGTTTTTTGCCAGTGTCTAAGGTGTTGGCCAAAGAGTAACATGTGTTTTCACTGGGCTTGCGTACAGGTTCTTTTGGGCCTTAGTAAGCTGTTCCGGATCCCACCAAAAAAGCTTCATAGCTAAACGGTCGGTACCCGGGCCTTGCAGCAGAAGAGCAAGGTTTTGCCTGTAATGCCTCTCTTAGGAGGGCTGGACCCTGGGATCCAGAGCTCTGGTCATACCCACGACCAAGATGTTTTCTGTGCAGGGTGCTATACAGGTCCAGGGGAGTGGAATCCTTGGGAACCCGGTCCCTGAAGGTTTAATTACAATGCCTGCCGTGATAGGTGAAGTTTGGGCTTCTGTGGACCAAACAAAGTCCTGCGGCGGGGATCAGGTAAGTGGGGGCCCCCAGGAACTTGGTTCTATTGGGGGACCCCCAAGCCTAATTTGTCTTTCTGTCTGTTACCTAACGGTATTCCCGCTAATATCTGTGTATGCCTGTAACTACTGAAAATGTAAAATTTTAATAGTAGTCAAGAAAAAAAAAAAGGGACCGCGGTACCTGTGTTAAACCACTAGAGGCCGCTGTGGTCCATTTTTCTTGTCATGTGGATCTTTGGTTTTCTCAAGTCAAAAGATCCAGGCAGTTGGTAAGTTTCTCTGTGGGAATCCACTTCCTCTGCCCTGTTGCTGCGCTCATCCACCGCACAGGCCCTCCGGCAAAAAGGGCCCTGGCTCCTAGTCCCTGATTGATTTTCGAAAAGGGCGCCAATGGCGCACGGGCGCGGGCGCGTGCACGCGCCTCCTATGAAAAAAAAGGGGCGGGGCGGGTGGATGACGCTCGATGCGCGCCACGGCGCTTCTGCGCATGTGCAGGCATCCCAGCTTGTATAAAGACACAGTACAAGTGTCAGCTGGATGCAAACAGAGCTAGCAACAAACAGTGGCACACAGAGGCGGTTGATGCAGGCATCCCCATAGAAAGGCACTTTAGTGGACACCAGCTGGTATATAGCAGCAACTGTGTTAGACTATTACCAGCAAAATTGGTGTATGACGACGGGAATACCTCAGCTTTGTGCTTATAGGATATGTCGTCCAGACGCTCTGGAAATAGATCTTCCAAGAAGCGAAAGGGGTCTCCGTTGGGCTCTGAGGATTTTGGGCATGCTGTACTGCGCCAATCTTCCCTGAAATTTCAGAGGTCAGTAGCCGTAGGAACCCCGCAGGAGTACCTGGTACTGCGGCTGTCCCCAGTCCACCTGCTCCTGTATATATAACAGAGGAGGTTTTATCCTCAACTCTGGGAGGATTGGAAGAGAGATTAACAGCATTGATCGCTGCTTCCTTGTCACAGGAAAAGCGCGTCCGATCTCCGTCTCCTACTGCAGAGTGCCTGTTAGTG
The DNA here is from genome assembly GCA_029206835.1 of Rana muscosa. Taxonomy (NCBI): domain Eukaryota; kingdom Metazoa; phylum Chordata; class Amphibia; order Anura; family Ranidae; genus Rana; species Rana muscosa. The sequence goes on from CM055122.1 coordinate 840,321,586, forward strand.
GAGGAACAGTCCCAGAGATCGACCTACCTGAAGGGGATCAGGTGAGGTTGATAAAGTTATAGAGGAATCAACAGTGGAAGAACCTTTCTCAGCATCTCAGGCTGAAAGATTATGGGTTCAGTCTCTGACTAACATGGTCCGAGCAGCATTTTAAATGCCTCTGGCGGAACCATCAACCACTACTGTTTCCTCGCTGGGGTCGCTAAAAGCTCCCCAGACTGTCTGTTCCTTCCCAATCCACCCTTTATTGGAAGGGTTTATTTACCAGGATTGGGAGCATCCTGTAAAATATTTACTCCCCCCAAGAGATTTCCAGTGATCTATCCCATGGAGGATAAGTTCATAAAAAGAAAAAAAAAAATGGAGGGTCCCTACAGTGGACACAGCCATCTCTTGTGTAAATAAATCACTGACATGTCCAGTAGATAATGTTCCAATGTTCAAGGACCCAATAGATAAAAAATTGGAGTATTTACTAAAATCTGCTTTCTCTACAGCAAGCATGGTGACACAACCTGCAGTAGCAGCGATTGGAGTCTGCCAAGCAATGAAAGATCAGTTGAAACAAGTCTTAAGGGACTTACCAGATCAGCAGGCTCTTGCCCTAGCTGACCTACCTAGAGCCTTGTGTTGCGGTGGACGCCATAAAGGATACAATCCAACAGGCATCCCGCTTTACGCTGTCTGTAGACATATGCGTAGGCTTCTATGGCTCAAAAACTGGTCTGCTGAAGCTCCCTGTAAGAAATTGCTGATTAGCTTCCCATTTCATGGAGAACGCTTATCTGGAGATGATCTGGACAAATATATCCAGAAAACTTCTGCCGGTAAAAGTACACTCTTGCCGGTTAAGAACAAGGGTAGAAGTCCTTCTTTTAAGAGGCCTACTTCTCCAGTCCCTGGCACATCGGCTGTGAAACAGTTCCGACGGCCTCCGCGGTCAAATCCAGGGGGCAGAAATCAGGGACAATCACAGGGTAACAAGAAACCCTGGGTCAAGAGAGGTACAAAACCTCCCCCTAAGTCATGAAGGGTTGCCCCCACTCAGTCGGGTGAGGGGAAGACTTCAGTTGTTCACAGAGACCTGGCGGGACACCATCAGAGATGGGTGATCTCCGCAGTAAGTCTGGGATACAGGCTGGAGTTAAAAGACATTCCTCCTGCCCATTTTATAAGGTCAAACGTGCCAAGCGATCCCCAGAAGAGTGGATCCCTCCTTCTGGCACTAGAGCAACTATTGCCCCAAGGGTAATCATGAAGGTTCCCTTGGAAGAAAACGGGTTCGGGTTTTACTCGAACCTTGTCACAGTCCCCAAACCAAATGGGGACATGAGGCCCATATTAAATATAAAAGGGCTAAACAAGTTCCTACATATCAGGACTTTTTCGGATGGAGTCGATCCGATCGGTGGCCACCGCCCTACAAGGGCAGGAATGGTTAGCCTCGATCGACATAAGGGATGCTTATTTGCATATTCCCATCTGTCCGGCTCACCAGAAATTTCAACGCCTTGCAGTAGAAGGGCGCCATTTTCAGTTCAGAGCCTTACCTTTCGGTCTGGCCACGGCACCACGAGTGTTCACAAAAATTCTGGCCCTACGATTGGCCAAACTAGGAACACAAGGTGTAACGATAATGGCATATCTAGACGACTTGTTGCTGATAGACCACTCAGTGAAAAAAACTAGAAGTGGTCGTTCACAAGATAATCAAGTATCTGGAATCTCACGGTTGCATTATCAACCGAGACAAGTCAGCCCTAAAACCAGTCAAAAGTCTGGAATACTTGGGGGCTAAGACTGGATTCAAATCAGAGAAAGATTTTCTTACCTCCAGAGAAGGTGTCGTCTTTGAAAGATTTGACCCACTTAGTGGGTACAAAAAAGAAAAACCATCCATACGCCTGTGTATAAGGCTGCTGGGAAAAATGGTGGCTTCATTCGAAGCGGTACCCTACGGTCAATTCCATTCAAGGAACTTGCAGAGGGCCATACTGTCAGCCTGGAACAAAAAAGTTCAGGCTTTAGACTTACCAATGTCCCTGTCCCCTTCCGTTCGCAAGAGCCTCCATTGGTGGTTGGTACCAGAATCTGGAAAAAGGGAAACCCTTCAGTCCGGTTTCTTGGAAGGTGGTCACTACAGTTGCCAGCCTCATAGGCTGGGGGGCAGTACTGGAGCAATGGTCTCTCCAGGGCAAGTGGTCAGAAGCAGAGAAGGCCCTGCCCACCAATCTCTTAGAGATACGAGCAGCCCGGTATGCCCTAGTAGCATGGACATCCAAACTCCAAGGGTCACCTGTCAGAATTCAATCAGACAATGCCACAGCAGTGGCATATATCAATCACCAGGGTGGCACCAGGAGTCGTGCAGCCCAGAGGGAAGCGAATTGCATCCTGGAATGGGCAGAAAGGTATGTCACAGCCATATCCGCGGTTTTCATCCCAGGAGTGGAAAATTGGAGAGCGGACTTTTTAAGTCGCCAGCAATTATGCCCGGGGAATGGTCTCTTCACCCCGAGGTTTTCCAGGCAATATGCCAGCGGTGGGGAACACCGGATGTAGATCTGCTAGCATCCAGATTCAACGCAAAGGTGGACAGATTTGTGTCTCGCACAAAGGATCCCCTAGCTTGCGGTTCGGATGCCCTAGTGTTCCCTTGGGATCAGTTCAAGCTGATATATGCATTCCCACCGCGATTAATCCGCAGAATCAGGGTAGAAAAGAAACCAGTGATTCTGGTGGCTCCAGCGTGGCCCCGAAGGGCATGGTACGCGGAGATTGTAAAAATGTCAGTGGGAAGTCCTTGGACCCTCCCACATCGTCCGGACCTGCTTTCGCAAGGACCGATATACTATCCTTCCTTACCAGCCCTAGGTTTGACGGCCTGGCTATTGAAGCCCACATTCTAAAAAAGAGAGGGCTCTCTAATCCTGTGGTATCTACCATGATCAATGCCAGGAAGCCGGTATCCAGGCAGATCTATTATAGGATCTAGAAGGCGTACATCACGTGTAGGGATGAGCTTCGTGTTCGAGTCGAACATACGTTCGACTCGAACATCGGCTGTTCGATCGTTCGACGAAGATCGAACGATTTGGGCCGTTCGCGCCAAATTCGAGTGACGCGAACGGCCCACAATGCACTACGCCATCGCAGTGTCATCCAGGCGCTGTGATTGGCCAAGCATGCACTGTGACCCCGCATGCTTGGCCAATCACAGCGCCGGCAGCGAGGAGAGCAATGATTGGCCACAGGCAGGATGCCTGTGGCCAATTATTGCTGAGGGTGTTTAGTACACGCCCCACACTATAAAAGGCCGCCAGCACGGCGGCCTAGTGTAGTGTGTTCCGGAGCAGGGATAGAGCAGCATAGGCAGGGACAGTGACTTTTATTTCTTTCTTGCTTAACCTGGATTCCTTTAGTTTAGGGAAAGAGAAGGATAGGTAGGGAGAGTGTCAGTGTGTTTTGTGCTTGTGCTATAGTGTGCTTAAAAAAAACATTTTTTCTAGGGACAGAAAACTGTAGGTAGGGAGAGTGTCAGTTTCTTTCACTGTGCAAGTCCTTGTTTCTAGGGACCTGGAAGGACAGTGAGTGAATTCTCCTTGTGCTATATTGTGCTTAAAAAAAAACATTTTTTCTAGGGACAGAAAACTGTAGGTAGGGAGAGTGTCAGTTTCTTTCACTGTGCAAGTCCTTGTTTCCAGGGACCTGGAAGGACAGTGAGTGAATTCTCCTTGTGCTATATTGTGCTTAAAAAAAACATTTTTTCTAGGGACAGAAAACTGTAGGTAGGGAGAGTGTCAGTTTCTTTCACTGTGCAAGTCCTTGTTTCTAGGGACCTGGAAGGACAGTGAGTGAATTATCCTTGTGCTATATTGTGCTTAAAAAAAACATTTTTTCTAGGGACAGAAAACTGTAGGTAGGGAGAGTGTCAGTTTCTTTCACTGTGCAAGTCCTTGTTTCCAGGGACCTGGAAGGACAGTGAGTGAATTCTCCTTGTGCTATATTGTGCTTAAAAAAAAAATTTTTTCTAGGGACAGAAAACTGTAGGTAGGGAGAGTGTCAGTTTATTTCACTGTGCAAGTCCTTGTTTCCAGGGACCTGGAAGGGCAGTGAGTGAATTCTCCTTGTGCTATATTGTGCTTAAAAAAAAACATTTTTTCTAGGGACAGAAAACTGTAGGTAGGGAGAGTGTCAGTTTCTTTCACTGTGCAAGTCCTTGTTTCCAGGGACCTGGAAGGACAGTGAGTGAATGCTCCTTGTGCTATAGTGTGCTTAAAAAAAACATTTTTTCTAGGGACAGAAAACTCTAGGTAGGGAGAGTGTCAGTTTCTTTCACTGTGCAAGTCCTTGTTTCCAGGGACCTGGAAGGACAGTGAGTGAATTCTCCTTGTGCTATAGTGTGCTTAAAAAAAACATTTTTTCTAGGGACAGAAAACTGTAGGTAGGGAGAGTGTCAGTTTCTTTCACTGTGCAAGTCCTTGTTTCCAGGGACCTGGAAGGACAGTGAGTGAATTCTCCTTGTGCTATATTGTGCTTAAAAAAACATTTTTTCTAGGGACAGAAAACTGTAGGTAGGGAGAGTGTCAGTTTCTTTCACTGTGCAAGTCCTTGTTTCTAGGGACTGGGAAGGACAGTGAGTGAATTCTCCTTGTGCTATAGTGTGCTTAAAAAAAACATTTTTTCTAGGGACAGAAAACTGTAGGTAGGGAGAGTGTCAGTTTCTTTCACTGTGCAAGTCCTTGTTTCTAGGGACTGGGAAGGACAGTGAGTGAATTCTCCTTGTGCTATAGTGTGCTTAAAAAAAACATTTTTTCTAGGGACAGAAAACTGTAGGTAGGGAGAGTGTCAGTTTCTTTCACTGTGCAAGTCCTTGTTTCTAGGGACCTGGAAGGACAGTGAGTGAATTCTCCTTGTGCTATATTGTGCTTAAAAAAAACATTTTTCTAGGGACAGAAAACTGTAGGTAGGGAGAGTGTCAGTTTCTTTCACTGTGCAAGTCCTTGTTTCTAGGGACCTGGAAGGACAGTGAGTGAATTCTCCTTGTGCTATATTGTGCTTAAAAAAAACATTTTTCTAGGGACAGAAAACTGTAGGTAGGGAGAGTGTCAGTTTCTTTCACTGTGCAAGTCCTTGTTTCCAGGGACCTGGAAGGACAGTGAGTGAATTCTCCTTGTGCTATATTGTGCTTAAAAAAAACATTTTTTCTAGGGACAGAAAACTGTAGGTAGGGAGAGTGTCAGTTTCTTTCACTGTGCAAGTCCTTGTTTCTAGGGACCTGGAAGGACAGTGAGTGAATTCTCCTTGTGCTATATTGTGCTTAAAAAAAACATTTTTTCTAGGGACAGAAAACTGTAGGTAGGGAGAGTGTCAGTTTCTTTCACTGTGCAAGTCCTTGTTTCCAGGGACCTGGAAGGACAGTGAGTGAATTCTCCTTGTGCTATATTGTGCTTAAAAAAACATTTTTTCTAGGGACAGAAAACTGTAGGTAGGGAGAGTGTCAGTTTCTTTCACTGTGCAAGTCCTTGTTTCCAGGGACCTGGAAGGACAGTGAGTGAATTCTCCTTGTGCTATATTGTGCTTAAAAAAAACATTTTTTCTAGGGACAGAAAACTGTAGGTAGGGAGAGTGTCAGTTTCTTTCACTGTGCAAGTCCTTGTTTCCAGGGACCTGGAAGGACAGTGAGTGAATGCTCCTTGTGCTATAGTGTGCTTAAAAAAAACATTTTTTCTAGGGACAGAAAACTCTAGGTAGGGAGAGTGTCAGTTTCTTTCACTGTGCAAGTCCTTGTTTCCAGGGACCTGGAAGGACAGTGAGTGAATTCTCCTTGTGCTATAGTGTGCTTAAAAAAAACATTTTTTCTAGGGACAGAAAACTGTAGGTAGGGAGAGTGTCAGTTTCTTTCACTGTGCAAGTCCTTGTTTCCAGGGACCTGGAAGGACAGTGAGTGAATTCTCCTTGTGCTATATTGTGCTTAAAAAAAACATTTTTTCTAGGGACAGAAAACTGTAGGTAGGGAGAGTGTCAGTTTCTTTCACTGTGCAAGTCCTTGTTTCTAGGGACTGGGAAGGACAGTGAGTGAATTCTCCTTGTGCTATAGTGTGCTTAAAAAAAACATTTTTTTCTAGGGACAGAAAACTGTAGGTAGGGAGAGTGTCAGTTTCTTTCACTGTGCAAGTCCTTGTTTCTAGGGACTGGGAAGGACAGTGAGTGAATTCTCCTTGTGCTATAGTGTGCTTAAAAATACATTTTTTCTAGGGACAGAAAACTGTAGGTAGGGAGAGTGTCAGTTTCTTTCACTGTGCAAGTCCTTGTTTCTAGGGACCTGGAAGGACAGTGAGTGAATTCTCCTTGTGCTATATTGTGCTTAAAAAAAACATTTTTTCTAGGGACAGAAAACTGTAGGTAGGGAGAGTGTCAGTTTCTTTCACTGTGCAAGTCCTTGTTTCCAGGGACCTGGAAGGACAGTGAGTGAATTCTCCTTGTGCTATATTGTGCTTAAAAAAAACATTTTTTCTAGGGACAGAAAACTGTAGGTAGGGCGAGTGTCAGTTTCTTTCACTGTGCAAGTCCTTGTTTCTAGGGACCTGGAAGGACAGTGAGTGAATTCTCCTTGTGCTATATTGTGCTTAAAAAAAACATTTTTTCTAGGGACAGAAAACTGTAGGTAGGGAGAGTGTCAGTTTCTTTCACTGTGCAAGTCCTTGTTTCTAGGGACCTGGAAGGACAGTGAGTGAATTCTCCTTGTGCTATATTGTGCTTAAAAAAAACATTTTTTCTAGGGACAGAAAACTGTAGGTAGGGAGAGTGTCAGTTTCTTTCACTGTGCAAGTCCTTGTTTCCAGGGACCTGGAAGGACAGTGAGTGAATTCTCCTTGTGCTATATTGTGCTTAAAAAAAACATTTTTTCTAGGGACAGAAAACTGTAGGTAGGGAGAGTGTCAGTTTCTTTCACTGTGCAAGTCCTTGTTTCCAGGGACCTGGAAGGACAGTGAGTGAATGCTCCTTGTGCTATAGTGTGCTTAAAAAAAACATTTTTTCTAGGGACAGAAAACTCTAGGTAGGGAGAGTGTCAGTTTCTTTCACTGTGCAAGTCCTTGTTTCCAGGGACCTGGAAGGACAGTGAGTGAATTCTCCTTGTGCTATAGTGTGCTTAAAAAAAACATTTTTTCTAGGGACAGAAAACTGTAGGTAGGGAGAGTGTCAGTTTCTTTCACTGTGCAAGTCCTTGTTTCCAGGGACCTGGAAGGACAGTGAGTGAATTCTCCTTGTGCTATATTGTGCTTAAAAAAAACATTTTTTCTAGGGACAGAAAACTGTAGGTAGGGAGAGTGTCAGTTTCTTTCACTGTGCAAGTCCTTGTTTCTAGGGACTGGGAAGGACAGTGAGTGAATTCTCCTTGTGCTATAGTGTGCTTAAAAAAAACATTTTTTCTAGGGACAGAAAACTGTAGGTAGGGAGAGTGTCAGTTTCTTTCACTGTGCAAGTCCTTGTTTCTAGGGACTGGGAAGGACAGTGAGTGAATTCTCCTTGTGCTATAGTGTGCTTAAAAAAAACATTTTTTCTAGGGACAGAAAACTGTAGGTAGGGAGAGTGTCAGTTTCTTTCACTGTGCAAGTCCTTGTTTCTAGGGACCTGGAAGGACAGTGAGTGAATTCTCCTTGTGCTATATTGTGCTTAAAAAAAACATTTTTTCTAGGGACAGAAAACTGTAGGTAGGGAGAGTGTCAGTTTCTTTCACTGTGCAAGTCCTTGTTTCCAGGGACCTGGAAGGACAGTGAGTGAATTCTCCTTGTGCTATATTGTGCTTAAAAAAAACATTTTTTCTAGGGACAGAAAACTGTAGGTAGGGAGAGTGTCAGTTTCTTTCACTGTGCAAGTCCTTGATTCTAGGGACCTGGAAGGACAGTGAGTGAATTCTCCTTGTGCTATATTGTGCTTAAAAAAAAAATTTTTCTAGGGACAGAAAACTGTAGGTAGGGAGAGTGTCAGTTTCTTTCACTGTGCAAGTCCTTGTTTCTAGGGACCTGGAAGGACAGTGAGTGAATTCTCCTTGTGCTATATTGTGCTTAAAAAAAACATTTTTTCTAGGGACAGAAAACTGTAGGTAGGGAGAGTGTCAGTTTCTTTCACTGTGCAAGTCCTTGTTTCCAGGGACCTGGAAGGACAGTGAGTGAATTCTCCTTGTGCTATATTGTGCTTAAAAAAAACATTTTTTCTAGGGACAGAAAACTGTAGGTAGGGAGAGTGTCAGTTTCTTTCACTGTGCAAGTCCTTGTTTCTAGGGACCTGGAAGGACAGTGAGTGAATTCTCCTTGTGCTATATTGTGCTTAAAAAAAACATTTTTTCTAGGGACAGAAAACTGTAGGTAGGGAGAGTGTCAGTTTCTTTCACTGTGCAAGTCCTTGTTTCCAGGGACCTGGAAGGACAGTGAGTGAATGCTCCTTGTGCTATAGTGTGCTTAAAAAAAACATTTTTTCTAGGGACAGAAAACTGTAGGTAGGGAGAGTGTCAGTTTCTTTCACTGTGCAAGTCCTTGTTTCTAGGGACCTGGAAGGACAGTGAGTGAATTCTCCTTGTGCTATATTGTGCTTAAAAAAAACATTTTTTCTAGGGACAGAAAACTGTAGGTAGGGAGAGTGTCAGTTTCTTTCACTGTGCAAGTCCTTGTTTCCAGGGACCTGGAAGGACAGTGAGTGAATTCTCCTTGTGCTATATTGTGCTTAAAAAAAAACATTTTTTCTAGGGACAGAAAACTGTAGGTAGGGAGAGTGTCAGTTTCTTTCACTGTGCAAGTCCTTGTTTCTAGGGACCTGGAAGGACAGTGAGTGAATTCTCCTTGTGCTATATTGTGCTTAAAAAAAAACATTTTTTCTAGGGACAGAAAACTGTAGGTAGGGAGAGTGTCAGTTTCTTTCACTGTGCAAGTCCTTGTTTCTAGGGACCTGGAAGGACAGTGAGTGAATTCTCCTTGTGCTATATTGTGCTTAAAAAAAACATTTTTTCTAGGGACAGAAAACTGTAGGTAGGGAGAGTGTCAGTTTCTTTCACTGTGCAAGTCCTTGTTTCCAGGGACCTGGAAGGACAGTGAGTGAATTCTCCTTGTGCTATATTGTGCTTAAAAAAAACATTTTTTCTAGGGACAGAAAACTGTAGGTAGGGAGAGTGTCAGTTTCTTTCACTGTGCAAGTCCTTGTTTCTAGGGACCTGGAAGGACAGTGAGTGAATTCTCCTTGTGCTATATTGTGCTTAAAAAAAACATTTTTTCTAGGGACAGAAAACTGTAGGTAGGGAGAGTGTCAGTTTCTTTCACTGTGCAAGTCCTTGTTTCAAGGGACAGAGAAGGACACCTGAAGGTAGCCCTTATTGCTTTTTTCCCATCTCCCTGCAGGCCATCTATTAGAATGTCTGGAAGGCAAACAAGGAGAGGCAGACAGTCAGGAGGCAATAAAAGAGGGCAAGCAGGCTCTGTGTCTGGGGGCAACAGTGCTGGTCGTGGACGCGGTGCATTGTCATCAGCACATGGCCATGGGACACGCTTGTCCTTCTTTTCCGCAGCTGGACATGTTGAGCCACATCATGCCGAAGACTTGGTAGAGTGGATGACCAAGCCCTCCTCCTCCTCCTCATCCTCTCTCACCCAGGCTCAGGGTACTGGCAAAGCAGCTGCCAAAGCGTCCTCTTCCCTGGTATCAATGTCAGACTCATCATCAGTCACTCCTTCCCTAGACCCACCATGTCCTCCTCCTGAGGAGTCCCCCGAACTGTTTGAGCACAGTGTTGGGTACATGCTCCAGGAGGATGCCCAGCGTTTCGAAGGGTCTGATGATGAAACCCAGCTACAGGAAGGCAGTAGGGTGAGAGCAGACAGAGGGGATGCTCAAGAAGGACACCAATCTGGCAGTCATGTTCCAGCAGCTGCAGCATACTGCCAGATTGGCTCCAGTGATGAGGAGGGAGGGGATGATGAGGTCACTGACTCCACGTGGGTGCCTAATAGGAGAGAGGAGGAGGAGGATGAGGAGGAGGCACATCTCCAACGAGACAGGATGCCCTTTGGTGGCCAGCGTAAGGGCAGTACACCGACGGAATCACACCGCAGAGCTCCGCCTGTGCAGGGCGCTGCCTCTGCCCGTCATTCAAAAAGTTCCTTGGTGTGGGCCTTTTTTGAGGCTAGTGCATCAGATCGCACAGCTGCTGTTTGCAACATATGTCTCAAGCGTATATCGCGTGGCCAAAACATCAGCCGCTTGGGTACCACATGCCTGACCAGACATATGTTGACCTGCCATGCAGCTCGTTGGCAAGCCTACCTCAAAGACCCACACCAAAGAACAAAGCGGACCTCTCCTTGCACCGCATCAGCTGGGATCTCCAACCCCACTATAACTTCAGTCCTCTCTGAAACATGCACTGAGAGGAATGAAGGTGTAGAATTAGGTGTGTCACAGCCAAGTACTTGCGGCCACTCTGCTAGCAGTACACCGACGTCCGATTCTAGCAGGCAAATTTCCCTGCCCCAGCTGCTGGACCGTCGAAAGAAGTTCACTCCCAGCCATCCACATGCCCAGCGGTTGAATGCTAGCTTGGCTAAATTGCTAGCGCTTCAACTGCTGCCTTTTCAGTTGGTAGACTCGGCCCCCTTCCGTGAGTTTGTGCAATGTGCGGTTCCTCAGTGGCAGGTTCCCAAACGCCACTTTTTCTCACGGAAGGCTATTCCGGCTCTCTACCGGCATGTGGAAGGCAATGTCTTGGCCTCGCTGGACAGGGCGGTCAGCGGTAAGGTGCATATTACCGCTGACTCATGGTCCAGCAGGCATGGACAGGGACGTTACCTTTCTTTCACGGCCCATTGGGTCACTCTTTTGGCAGCTGGGAAGGATGCAGGACAAGGTGCAGTAGTGTTGGAGGTTGTCCCACCGCCACGCCTCCAAAATGCTACTACTGGTTGTGACACACCTCTCTCCTCCACCCCCTCCTCTTCTTCTTCCTCCATTGCCTCTTCCTGTGGTTTGTCCTATGAACCAGCGGTGCTCCGTAGCCGTTCACGGGGCTACGCAAGTACGCAGGCAAAAAGATGCCATGCCGTGCTTGCGCTGGTGTGTTTGGGGGACAGAAGCCACACTGGGGCAGAGGTCCTGTCTGCTCTGCAGGGCCAGGCCGAGAGGTGGTTGACGCCACGCCAGCTTAAGCCAGGAATGGTGGTTTGCGACAATGGCACCAACCTCCTCTCCGCCCTCCGACAGGGACAACTGACCCATGTGCCCTGTGTGGCTCACGTCCTTAACCTGGTGGTGCAGCGGTTCTTGGGCAGGTACCCGGGCTTACAGGATGTCCTGAGGCAGGCCAGGAAAGTCTGTGTGCATTTCCGCAGATCTTATAATGCCGGTGCTCGCCTGGCTGAGCTGCAAAAGGAGTTGAACCTGCCCAAGAACCGCCTTATATGTGACATGCCCACCAGGTGGAACTCAACGTTGGCCATGCTGCAGCGGCTGCACACGCAGCAGAGGGCCATCAATGAGTACCTGTGCGACTACGGCACCAGGACAGGGTCAGGGGAGCTTGGTTTTTTTTCTCCACGCCAGTGGGGCATGATCAGGGATGCATGCACTGTCCTGGCACCATTTGAGGAGGCCACGAGGATGGTGAGCAGTGACAGTGTATGCATCAGTGACACTGTACCTCTTGTCCACCTGTTGGAGCACACGCTGCGTGGAATAATGGACAGGGCACTTGAGGCAGAACAGAGGCAGGAAGAGGAGGACTTCCTTGCCTCTCAAGGCCCCCTTTACCCAGACAGTGTTCCTTCTGTCCCACCCATCGCACAGGAAGAGGAAGAGGAGGAGGAGGAGGAGGAGGATTGTGTCAGCATGGAGGTGGAGGCTGGCACTCAGCATTATCAGCAGCAGTCTTTTAGGGATGATTTACAGTCCCAAGAAACCAGTGGACTTGTACGTGGCTGGGAGGAGGTGACTGCGGATCATGTCGTCCTTAGTGACCCAGAGGACTCCGGAGCGAATGCCTCAGCAAACCTACGCTGCATGGCCTCCCTGATCCTGCAAAGTCTGCGGAAGGATCCTCGTATTCTTCGGATCAAGGAGAGGGACCATTACTGGCTGGCCACTCTCCTTGATCCACGGTACAAGGGTAAGGTTGCGGACCTTATGTTACCGTCGCAGAGGGAGCAGAGGATGAGACAACTCCGGGAGGCCTTGCAGAAAGGTCTGTGCAACGCGTTCCCAGAGACTGGGAGGTTACAAACTCCTGGTCCAGGACAACGAGTTGCTGAGGCTTCGGCCAGTCAAAGAAGGAGCGGTGGGGAAGGTGGCCGTCTGACCGATGCGTTCAGACAATTCTTTAGTCCGCAGCCCCAAAGTATGATTGGTTCCAGCAACCATCGCCAGCGTCTGATAAACATGGTGCAGGAATATCTAGGGGCAAGGTCAGACTTGGACACCTTCCCCACCGAAAATCCTCTGGCTTACTGGGTCTTGAGGATGGATCACTGGCCAGAGCTTGCACAGTATGCAATTGAGCTACTGGCCTGTCCTGCATCCAGCGTTCTTTCGGAACGCACATTCAGTGCTGCTGGAGGATTTGTCACGGATCACAGGGTGCGCCTGTCCACCGACTCGGTTGATCGACTGACTTTCATCAAGATGAACCAGTCTTGGATCACCACCAGCTACCACACACCTGATGCTGATATAACAGACTAATTGATTTTAACATGTCACGTCCCTTCAAGACTGATGCTGATGCTGAGTGCCTGTGCTGTTATGTTGACTGGCTATCCTCCTCCTCCGAGTCCTCAATGATACGATTGATGATGATAGCTTGGAAGATCATTTTTGTTTATGGGTGCCGCCACCAGTGGCTAAGGCCCAATTTTTCAGCCCCTGTTTTACAGGGGCGTGTACTTACAATTTTTTTAGCAATAATTTGCCATAGGGCTCATTGCTGTGCTCCAAGTACAGTATCTGTGAGGGGTTGTAGTGTTGTGCCACCAGTGCCTAAGGCCCAATTTTTCAGCCCCTGTTTAACAGGGGCGTGTCATTACAATTTTTGAAGCAATACTTTGCAACAGGGCTCATTGCTGTGCTCCAAGTACAGTATCTGTGAGGGGTTGTAGTGTTGTGCCACCAGTGCCTAAGGCCCAATTTTTCAGCCCCTGTTCAACAGGGGCATGCAATTACAATTCTTGATGTAATAATTCACAGCAGGGCCCATTCCTGCACCCACCAAGAGTAAGTCTGAGGGCTTACAGTGTTGTGGCAACGCCACCACCACCACCACCACGAAAGGCCCAATTTTTCAGCCACTGTTCAAAAGGGGCATGTAATTACAATTCTTGATCTAATAATTCACAGCAGGGCCCATTCCTGCACCCACCAAGAGTAACTCTGAGGGCTTACAGTGTTGTGGCAACACCACCACCACCACCACCACCACGAAAAGCCCAATTTTTCAGCCCCTGTTCAACAGGGGCATGCGATTACAATTCTTGATCTAATAATTCACAGCAGGGCCCATTGCTGCACCCACCAAGAGTAACTGTCAGGGCTTACAGTGTTGTGGCACCAGCACCACCATCAAAGCCCCAATTTTTACTACCACTGTTCAACAATTATATGTAATTAAAATTCCTGATATAATAGTTGACAGCAGGGCGTTCCAGCACCAACCAAGAGTAACTGTGAGTGCTTACAGTGTTGTGCCAACACCAACAACTAAGGGGCCTATTTCTGCAGAGTATATACGGCAGGTCCCTACTTTCAAACATCCAACTTACAAACGACTCCTACTTGCAAACGAAAGAAGACAACAGGAAGTGAGAGGAAATCTACCCCTAGGAAGGAAAATTCTCTCCTGTAAGAATAAATATGGGAGAAAGGTGTCTCCTCTGTACTGATGCTTTATCAGCAATCCTTGTTTCAAGAAAAACACCACATTTCAAAAACAGTTGTCATTGGGACGGAAAGTGAGGTGAAATGTTCTGAACAGGGGCACAGACAGCAAAACAAATGTTACAGGGGTGATAACCCTTACCTATGTTTCCCAAAAAGTTTAAAAATAGATTTTTGGGCTGGAGCTACAGTTCAACAATGTACCTGTTCAAAATTACAAACACATTCTACATAAGAACAAACCTACAGTCCCTGTCTTGTATGCACCGCCTGTATACGGCTGTTCAGAGTATATAGGGCCTTTTTTATTTTATGTGGGGGTTCCCCTTAATATCCATACAAGACCCAAAGGGGCTGGTAATGGGCTGGGGTAGGGGGGGGGGTCATGGGGTAGCTATGCCATATTACCGGGACCAGACATTACATTAAAGCCGCAAGAAGTTTTAAATGGCTTTTTTTTCCTTTAGAAGTGTCATTTTGTGCAGGGACAGTTCTAAACACGGGAAACACGTGGCACTTCACAGGCATACTTTAGACACCCCCCAGGTACGATATTTAAAGGAATATTTGACTTTTTTTTTTCACTTTATGCATCATTAAAATGACTGCTCCCGAAAAACGACCGTTTTTAAAACTTCTTTTTGCATTGATACATGTCCCCTGGTGCAGACCCTGGGTTCCCAAACCCTTTTTAGGACAATAACATGCATAATAGTTGTTATAATTAGCACTTTAGAATTCGAACGTTCGCATCCATTGTATTTAATAGGGTTCTAATGTTCGTACGAACTTTCGGTCCGTTCGCGGGTTCTGGTGCGAACCGAACCCGGGGGTGTTCGGCTCATCACTAATCACGTGGTGTGAGGCCAGGAAATGGCATCCACGTAAGTACGTAATAGGTAGGATTCTGGACTTCCTACAGTGGGCTGTACATAGGAAGCTTGCCTTGAGTACTATCAAGGGTCAGACGGCCTTGTCAATATTTTTTTCAAAGGCCCTTGGCTTTGCATTCATTAGTCAAAGCTTTCATACAAGGAGTGATGCGTATTAGCCCTCCGGTTAGTATTCCCATATGTCCATGGGACTTAAACCTGGTTCTGTTGGTTCTACAGAAACAACCATTTGAACCATTGCGGCACATTTCCTTGGTTCTTTTCACCAGGAAATTGATTTTCTTAGTAGCCATTTGTTCGGCTAAAAGAGTATCGGAATTAGCCGCCTTGTCCTGTAAGGAGCCATATCTGGTTATTCATAAGGACAGAGTAGTATTACGTCCTCATTCAGCCTTCTTCCTAAGGTGGTATCGAGGTGCCATTTGAACCAAGATGTGGTTCTTCCTTCCTTTTTCCCCAAACCTAGTTCGGTAGAGGAAAAGTTATTGCATTCTTTGGATGTAGTAAAAGCAGTTAAAGCTTATCTTAAAGCCACTGCTCAGATTCGTAGAACGGATACTTTGTTTGTTCTGCCGGAAGGCCCCAGAAAGGGTCAGGCAGCATCAAAAATCTACTTTAGCCAAGTGGATTCGACAGGTCATAATACAAGCCTATGGCTTGAAAAGGAGACCGCCTCCGTTCAAAGTTAGGGCGCACTCCACAAGAGCAGTTGGAACTTCATGGGCAGTGCATCACCAAGCCTCCCTGGCTCAAGTCTGTAAGGCCACAACATGGTCCTTAGTACACACGTTTACTAGATTCTACCAGGTAGACGTCAGAAGTCAGGAGGATGTCGCCTTTGGGCGCAGTGTGTTGCAGGCCGCAAAAGAGCCTCATGCCTGATGGCGCCCAGCTTATGTATCCCTCCCCTCATTTGGCATTGCTTTGGGACGTCCCATTAGTAATGACTAAGTCGCTCTGTGTCCCGTGATGTACGAAAAAGAAAAAGGGATTTTTATAACAGCTTACCTGTAAAATCCTTTTCTGGGAGTACATCACGGAACACAGAGCTCCCACCCCTCTTTTTGGGACACTTATTGCTTTGCTACAAAACTGAGGTGCTCCCGGATGGGAGGGGCTTATATAGGGGAGGGTACTTCCGGTTTGGAAGTGGCCAGTGCCAGCACCTGAAGGTAATCTATATAACCCATTAGTAATGACTAAGTCGCTCTGTGTCCCGTGATGTACTCCAAGAAAAGGATTTTACAGGTAAGCTGTTATAAAAATCCCTTTTTTTTCTGCATCCTTGTGCTTCATTTAAAGTCCCACCCCTGTGCTCCCCTCTTCATTTAATTAAGGGATGGAAATGTATGGCCTTACCGGGTCATGCTTTCATTTAAAGTCCCAAGAGATGGACATGCATTGCCTTACCATGCAATGTTCTCCATAAAATCCCTAAAAAACAATTGTTTACAAGGGATGGAAATGTATGGCCTCACCGGGTCATGATTTCATTCAAAGTCCCAAGGGATGGACACTAGAGTTGAGCGGGTAGCTGGATATTCGGGTCCGGCGGGTTCGGCCGAACTTCGGAAAAAAGTTCGGATTCGGGACCGAACTTTAGCCCGAACCCGGACCCGGACCCCATTGAAGTCAATGGGGACCCGGACTTCTGACGACTAAAAAGGCTCCAAAAAAGTAATGGAAAGGGCTAGAGGCCTGCAAATGGCAGCAAAATGTTGTTAAGAACATGGCAAGTGCTCTGCAAACAAATGTGGATAGGAAATAACTTAAAAGAACATAAAAAAAATTAAAAAATAAAAAAATATGCTGGAGGCCCCCTTTTCAGCAGAAGAGGTACAGGAAGTCATTAAGAACCTCAGAAACTCAACGGCACGATGCCACACATATGGTGGGAATGCCCCAGAATACGCCCTTTATGGAATAAATTATTTAATTTAATGGATAAGCTAGTGGGAAAATAAAATACTTTGAAATAAAAATGTAGCGGGGTGCTAAATTTAAGGAAAGTGTTTGAGTGGTAAATAGGCTCAAATACCCTAATTCTGTAGGATTCATGGACCATTTTGTCCTCGGGGGACAGTATTGGTGTGCAGTTCCCTGCGGCCTACAGGTGGCGCCTTTTGTGTCCCCTCTTGGCAGAAGTACAGCGGGGCGGGGAACCTGCTGTGCATGCCGGGAGAGCATATAAAAGGGGCAGACCTTTGGCCTGGGGGCTGATGTCCAGTGGGGTCCGCGCCCAGGTGCCTTCGGCCTGGGTGCATGTGTTCCTGTTCCATCTCGGGCACCTTTAGCCCGGGGTGAGGTACTATCCTGGAGTTCTTGCTGCCATGGGTATGGAGGCCTAGGGGCGGGAGTAAAGCCTGGAGTCCAGAGCCGCCTCGTGTAGGGGACCCTGTTCCAGGGAAGGGAGGATCATTCTGATGGACCGATGCGGGAGTCACGGTGAAGGAATGGTCTGTTGACTCCCTGGAGAGATGTCTTCCCCTTGATATGGGCTAGGTTCGTAGAAGGAGAAGCTCAAGGTCACCTTGACTGTATCAGAGGCCTTATTCAACCGGCCCGTGGCAGGGGCCTTATACACCCTGGTCTGTGGCTGAGACCAAAGTTCTCCAGGCCCGTGGCAGGGGCCTTGTACACCCGGTCTGTGGCAGAGACCAACCTCAATGTCTGTGGCAGAGACCGTGCGCCAAAAACTGTTTGAGAAACCTAAGCAGTGAAGTGAATGTGCTACGTTTGTGCCTGGACCTCCTCCACACCTTAAGCTGTCCTGTTTCTTTGCTCTAACCTTTTCTATCTGAGTACAGTTTATTTTGCCATGAGAGAATAAGAGTTGGAGTTTCAGCTGGTGTGGACATTGACTTTACTGGCAATTAAAGGACTTGCCTCTACCTACAGTAGAGGTGAGAATCATCCTCTGGAGGAGTTTTGACTCCGGCTGTGGACACGGCCCGTCAAGTACACCGCTCAACCTCTTTATATAGGAGGATACGGGCTGGTAGTGCGGTGTGCCTTTCTCCCTCCTGCGAAGAGCCAACAACATAAAGGCAGGTAAGGGGGAAAGGATCTGTGCGCTACAAAAAAATAAAATAAAAATTTTAATCTTGGCCTAGCAGGACGAGGTCCATATGGAGTAGGAGGTTGAGGTGGCGGTGGATGTGGCTGTGTAGGTGGAAGCGGCGGTGGAGGAGGACGAGGTAGCCAACACTGGTTCAAAAATACAACAATGGCTGGGTAAGGCCGGTGATGTGTCGAATTCTGTCCCCTGTCGAATAGTGTCCGCCCTGTACTGCGCTTGCTGAGTATGTAGGACAAGGGGATTTCAAAAATCTCCCAAGACTAACGGCGCCTGCGTGTTGAGTTCAGGTGAAGGCCACACCATCCGTGGTTCAAGCCGAGCCAAGCAAGGCCGCGATCAAAGCGAGCCCGTGAGGGGCCCTGTTACTATGTGCTGCCGTATGTCCTCTTGGATGGTGGGGCTTGAACCTGCACTCACAGCGCAGGCGCCGTTCATCTTCGGAGATTTTGTGAATCTCCTTGTCCTCTGTACTGCGCAAGCGCTGCGCCTGCGCAGTACGGGCCGGGCACAATCCGATGGCCGGACAGTTTTTGTCACAACACCGGTATACATGTCTATTCTGCACAAGGTACGGACAAGTCCTGTGGGATCCATGCCTGGTTCATTTTAATGAACGTGAGCTTGTCCACATTGGCTCTGGACAGGCGGCTGCGCTTGTCTGTGATAACGCCCCCTGCCGTGCTAAATACACGTTCAGATAATACACTGGCTGCAGGGCAGGCCAGCACCTCCAAGGCATAAACGGCAAGCTCAGGCCATGTGCCCAATTTGGAGACCCAGAAGTTAAAGGGGGCAGACCCGTCATCCAGTACGTGTAGGCCTGTGGACACATACTGCTCAACCATGTTGGTGAAATGCTGCCTCCTGCTAAGACGTTCCATCTCAGCTGGTGGTGCTGGTTGTTGTGGCGTGCTGACAAAGCTTTTCCACATTTCGGCCATGCTAACCCTGCCTTCTGAGGTGCTGCCGGTGCCCCGGCTGCGTTGGCGACCTCTTCCTCCTCCTCTGCCTTCGCCTTGTGCTTCCACCGTACGCCCGCTGTCAGGTGGGAATGCCACCAGCAGCGCGTCTACCAGCGTGCGCTTGTACTCGCGCATCTTACGATCCCGCTCCAGTGAGGGAATTAAGGACGGTACGTTGTCCTTGTAACGGGGATCTAGCAGGGTGGCCACCCAGTAATCAGCACCAGTTAAAATGTGGGCAACTCGGCTGTCGTTGCGGAAACACTGCAGCATGTAATCGCTCATGTGTGCCAGGCTGCCCAGAAGCAAAGAAAAGCTGTCCTCTGTGGGAGGTGTATTGTCTGTGTCCTCTGTATCCCCCCAGCCACGCACCAGTAATGGCCACGAGCTGGTCTGAGTGCCACCCTGCTGTGAACATGGCTCCTCCTCCTCCTCCTCCTCCTCCATCTCCTCCTCCACCTCGTCATCCTCCAGAACTGTGCCCTTTCTGCCGGACAATTGTGTACCTGGCGTTTGTTGGTGCAGGAACCCACCCTCGTAGCCACTTGTGAAAGACTGCCCTGAAAGCCTTTGAAATGATCCCGCTTCCTCCTCCTCCTCCTCATCCTCCTGTGCCACATCCTCTTCCATCATCGCACGAAGCGTTTTTTCAAGGAGGCATAGAACTGGGATAGTAACGCTGAGAACGGCGTCATTGGCACTGGCCATGTTGGTGGAGTACTCGAAACAGCGCAACAAGGCACACAGGTCTCGCATGGAGGCCCAGTTATTGGTGGTGAAGTGGTGCTGTTCCGCAGAGCGACTCACGCGTGATTGCTGCAGCTGAAACTCCACTATTGCCTGCTGCTGCTCGCACAGTCTGGCCAGCATGTGCAAGGTGGAGTTCCACCTTGTGGGCACGTCACATATGAGGCGGTGGGCGGGAAGGCCGAAGTTACGCTGCAGCGCTGACAGGCGAGCAGCAGCAGGGTGAGAACGCCGAAAGTGCGCACACACAGCCCGCACTTTCTGCAGCAGCTCTGGCATATTGGGGTAATTTTTAAGGAACCTCTGGACCACCAAGTTCAGCACATGCGCCAGGCAAGGGATGTGCGTCAAACCGGCTAGACCCAGAGCTGCTACGAGATTTCGCCCATTATCGCACACCACCAGGCCGGGCTTGAGGCTCACTGACAGCAACCACTCATCGGTCTGTTGTTCCATGTCCCTCCACAACTCCTGCGCGGTGTGGGGATTTTCCCCCAAACAGGAAAGTTTTAAAACTGCCTGCTGTCGTTTACCCCTGGCTGTGCTGAAGTTGGTGGTGAAGGTGTTACGCTGAATGGATGAGGAGGCGGTAGAGGATGAGGAAGCGGAGAAGGAGGAGTTAGCAACAGGAGGCAAACTGAAGCGCCCTGCAATCCTCGGTGGTGGAAGGACATGCGCCAAACCGCTATCTGCCTCAGGCCCAGCCGCCACTGCATTTACCCAGTGTGCTGTTAGGGAGATATAACGTCCCTGACCGTGCTTACTGGTCCACGCATCCGTAGTTAGGTGGACCTTGCTACAGATGGCGTTGCGCAGTGCACACCTGATTTTGTCCCCCACCTGGTTGTGCAGGGAAGGGATGGCTCGCCTGGAAAAGTAGTGGCGGCTAAGCACGACGTACTGCGGGACAGCCAATGCCATCAGGCTTTTAAAACTCTGCGTCTCCACCAGACGGAATGACAGCATTTCAAAGGCCAGGAATTTTGAAATGCTGGCATTCAGGGCCAGGGATCGCGGGTGGCTAGGGGGGTACTTCCTCTTCCGCTCCAATGTTTGGGAGATAGAGAGCTGAACGCTTCCATGGGACATTGTGGAGATGGTTGGTGACCCAGGTGGTAGTGTTGCTGGCAGATCCTCTGTTTGCGGGGTGACAGGTGCCACTGTCACTACAGAGGTGGATGAAGAGGCCGAGACTGCAGCAGAAGAGGAAGCAGGAGGAGCCAGAGACCTTTCTTGGTTTTTGAGGTGTCTACTCCACTGCAGCTCGTGCTTTGCACTTAGATGCCTGGTCATGCAGCTTGTGCTCAGGTTGAGAACGTTTATGCCTCGCTTCAGGCTCTGATTGCACAGCATGCAAACCACTCGTGTCTTGTCATCAACACACTGTGTGAAGAACTGCCACGCTAGGGAAGTCCTTGGACCTGGCTTTGGTGTGCTCGGTCCCTTGCTGCGTTGGTCAGTAGCAGATGTACTGTCTAGGGGACGAATGCTCCATTTTTGCACCCTGCTCCCTCTTCTGCTGTGCTGGTGGCTCTGTGTGACCACCGCCTCTTCCTCCGAACTACACTGGTCACCTGCATAACGTTGATTCCATGTGGGGTCGAGGACCTCATCGTCCTCCACATCATCTTCCACCCAGTCTTCACCCCTGCCCTCCATGTCTGTCTGCACAATTGCGAAAGCAGCAGCAGTTGGCACCTGTGTTTCGTCATCATCCCAGACGTGCTGCGATGGTCCTCCCATGTACCCATCATGAAACATAAGTGGTTGGGCATCGGTGCACTCAATCTCTTCCACTTCTGGGGCAGGGCTAGGTGGATGGCCCTGGGAAACCCTGCTAACAGAGTCATCGAAAAGCAGAAGAGACTGCTGCATGATTTGGGGCTCAGACTGCTTGGCTGATTTGCAAGGGGGTGAGGTGAAAGACTGATGGACATGGGCTTCAGGTGCCAACTCTGATCTTTCATCAGAAGAGTGGGTGGGAGACAATGTGAAGGAACCCGAGGCACTGTCAGCAACCCAATCTACTATCGCCTGTACTTGTCCTGGCCTAAACATTGGTACAGCCTCATTAGGCGCGACAAAATACCGCCGCAGGCTCGGTCGCCTACTCGCACCTGAGGAAGGTGTTTCACTTGTGCATGTAGCTGGCACAGATCCACCACGTCCTCTCCCTGCAACAGGAGCTCCACCAGCAGCACCACGACCGGGGCCACCACGTCCCTTTGACCTTCCCCTCATATTTTCCAAATTTAGGATCTTGCCCTAAATGGCGTTTTTTGGAAGACGACAACACACCCACAGTACCTAATGGCTGAAACGCACAGCTACAGAACTGCAGAAAATGCTATACAAAAAAAAAGGTTGTTTTTTTTAGTATAGCACAGTACAAGGAAAATATATAGAAATTGTTTATTTCACACACCTCCACATGTGTATTTCACACTGCAAAATATTTTCTGTGGCCCTAAATGGCGTTTTTTGCCAGACCACAACACACCCACAGCACGTAACCGCTGAATCGCACAGCTACAGAAAATGCTATTAAAAAAAAAAGGTTGTTTTTTTTAGTATAGCACAGTACAAGGAAAATATATAGAAATTGTTTATTTCACACACCTCCAGATGTGTATTTCACACTGCAAAATATTTTCTGTGGCCCTAAATGGCGTTTTTTGGAAGAGCACAACACAACCACAGTATTTAACCACTGAATCGCACAGCTATAGAAGTCCAGAGAATGCTATTCAAAAAAAAATTAGTTTTTTTTAGTATAGCACTGTACAATATATAGAAATTGTTTATTTTACACACCTCCACATGTGTATTTCACACTGCAAAATATTTTTTGTGGCCCTAAATGGCGTTTTTTGCCAGACCACAACACACCCACAGCACGTAACCGCTGAATCGCACAGCTACAGAAAATGCTATTCAAAAAAAAGGTTGTTTTTTTTAGTATAGCACAGTACAAGGAAAATATATAGAAATTGTTTATTTCACACACCTCCAGATGTGTATTTCACACTGCAAAATATTTTCTGTGGCCCTAAATGGCGTTTTTTGGAAGAGCACAACACAACCACAGTATTTAATCACTGAATCGCACAGCTATAGAAGTCCAGAGAATGCTATTCAAAAAAATGTTGTTTTATTTAGTATAGCACTGTACAATATATAGAAATTGTTTATTTTACACACCTCCACATGTGTATTTCACACTGCAATTTATTTTCAGTGGCCCTAAATGGCGTTTTTTGGAAGAGCACAACACAACCACAGTATTTAACCACTGAATCGCACAGCTATAGAAGTGCAGAGAATGCTATTCAAAAAAAATGTTGTTTTTTTTAGTATAGCACTGTACAATATATAGAAATTGTTTTTTTGTCACACACCTCCAGATGTGTATTTCACACTGCAAAATATTTTCTGTGGCCCTAAATGGCGTTTTTTGGAAGAGCACAACACAACCACAGTATTTAACCACTGAATCGCACAGCTATAGAAGTCCAGAGAATGCTATTCAAAAAAAATGTTGTTTTTTTTAGTATAGCACTGTACAATATATAGAAATTGTTTTTTTCACACACCTCCAGATGTGTATTTCACACTGCAAAATATTTTCTGTGGCCCTAAATGGCGTTTTTTGCAAGAGCACAACACAACCACAGTATTTAACCACTGAATCGCACAGCTATAGAAGTGCAGAGAATGCTATTCAAAAAAAATGTTGTTTTTTTTAGTATAGCACTGTACAATATATAGAAATTGTTTTTTTCACACACCTCCAGATGTGTATTTCACACTGCAAAATATTTTCTGTGGCCCTAAATGGCGTTTTTTGCAAGAGCACAACACAACCACAGTATTTAACCACTGAATCGCACAGCTATAGAAGTGCAGAGAATGCTATTCAAAAAAAATGTTTTTTTTTTTAGTATAGCACTGTACAATATATAGAAATTGTTTATTTTACACACCTCCACATGTGTATTTCACACTGCAATTTATTTTCAGTGGCCCTAAATGGCGTTTTTTGGAAGAGCACAACACAACCACAGTATTTAACCACTGAATCGCACAGCTATAGAAGTGCAGAGAATGCTATTCAAAAAAAATGTTGTTTTTTTTAGTATAGCACTGTACAATATATAGAAATAGTTTTTTTCACACACCTCCAGATGTGTATTTCACACTGCAAAATATTTTCTGTGGCCCTAAATGGCTATTTTGCAAGAGCACAACACAACCACAGTATTTAACCACTGAATCGCACAGCTATAGAAGTGCAGAGAATGCTATTCAAAAAAAATGTTTTTTTTTTTAGTATAGCACTGTACAATATATAGAAATTGTTTATTTTACACACCTCCACATGTGTATTTCACACTGCAATTTATTTTCAGTGGCCCTAAATGGCGTTTTTTGGAAGAGCACAACACAACCACAGTATTTAACCACTGAATCGCACAGCTATAGAAGTGCAGAGAATGCTATTCAAAAAAAATGTTGTTTTTTTTAGTATAGCACTGTACAATATATAGAAATTGTTTTTTTGTCACACACCTCCAGATGTGTATTTCACACTGCAAAATATTTTCTGTGGCCCTAAATGGCGTTTTTTGGAAGAGCACAACACAACCACAGTATTTAACCACTGAATCGCACAGCTATAGAAGTCCAGAGAAAGCTATTCAAAAAAAATGTTGTTTTTTTTAGTATAGCACTGTACAATATATAGAAATTGTTTTTTTCACACACCTCCAGATGTGTATTTCACACTGCAAAATATTTTCTGTGGCCCTAAATGGCGTTTTTTGCAAGAGCACAACACAACCACAGTATTTAACCACTGAATCGCACAGCTATAGAAGTGCAGAGAATGCTATTCAAAAAAAATGTTGTTTTTTTTAGTATAGCACTGTACAATATATAGAAATTGTTTTTTTCACACACCTCCAGATGTGTATTTCACACTGCAAAATATTTTCTGTGGCCCTAAATGGCGTTTTTTGCAAGAGCACAACACAACCACAGTATTTAACCACTGAATCGCACAGCTATAGAAGTGCAGAGAATGCTATTCAAAAAAAATGTTTTTTTTTTTAGTATAGCACTGTACAATATATAGAAATTGTTTATTTTACACACCTCCACATGTGTATTTCACACTGCAATTTATTTTCAGTGGCCCTAAATGGCGTTTTTTGGAAGAGCACAACACAACCACAGTATTTAACCACTGAATCGCACAGCTATAGAAGTGCAGAGAATGCTATTCAAAAAAAATGTTGTTTTTTTTAGTATAGCACTGTACAATATATAGAAATTGTTTATTTTACACACCTCCACATGTGTATTTCACACTGCAATTTATTTTCAGTGGCCCTAAATGGCGTTTTTTGGAAGAGCACAACACAACCACAGTATTTAACCACTGAATCGCACAGCTATAGAAGTGCAGAGAATGCTATTCAAAAAAAATGTTTTTTTTTTTAGTATAGCACTGTACAATATATAGAAATAGTTTTTTTCACACACCTCCAGATGTGTATTTCACACTGCAAAATATTTTCTGTGGCCCTAAATGGCGTTTTTTGCAAGAGCACAACAACCCCAACAGTATATAACCGCTGAATCGCACAGCTGCAGAGAATGCTATTCAAAAAAAATTTTTTTTTTTTTTTTTAGTATAGCATAGTACAAGAAAAATATATAGAAATTGGTTATTTCACACAACTAGAGATATACACTGCAAAATATTTTTTTTGCCCAAAAATAGGTCTTTTTTGCGCACAACAAAGTGCCTTTTTTTTTTTTTGCAACAGCACAATAAAGTGCCTTTTTTTTTTTTTTGGGGCCCAAAAATGGGTCTTTTTAGCAAAAGCACAATAAAGTGCCTTTTTTTTTTTTTCTGCCCGAAATGGGTCTTTTAGCAACAGCACAATACAGCCACAGTATGGAATAGGTGTATCACTCAACGTAATGCAGTGCTGGTGCACTGAGCTTGCAACACAAACAGATAAACCTATGCAGATCGCTGAGCTATTATATCTCTCAATCTGGACTCCTATCTAAATCTCTCTCCCTGAAAGCACAAACAGGATCCTGCCCCTACACTACACTACACTGTTTCTCTATCTTTTCTATCAGTAGATTGCAGAATCAGGACTAAATCCTATCATATAATTCTCTCCCTCACAGCAACAGCAGCCAGGATCCTTTCCCTACACTGTCTAAAAGCAGAGTGACGATCTGTGCTGTGTGCCTCTTGCTTATATAGAAGCTGGTCACATGCTGGGTCACATGTTGCACTGACCAATCACAGCCATGCCATTAGTAGGCATGGCTATGATGGCTTCTAAGGGCACACCAGCTAATCAAATGGTGATTGGCTGGCCCCTGAAGCATTTCTAACTGCGCCATTAAATTTCCGAATCCGAACCCGAACCCGGACTTTAGCGCAAAATCCGGGTCCGGGTCCGGGGTCGGGAAAACGCCAAAATTCGGTACGGACCCGAACTTTACAGTTCGGGTCCGCTCAACACTAATGGACACACATGACCTTACCAGGCAATGTCCTCAAATCCCTAATAATTGCCCTGTCCTTCTTCAACATAATAGGGATGGAAGCACTTGGAATAGCTCCATTGATTATCCCTCATTACCATTCAACGTTGCAATCTAGGACCATATGGTCTGCTTTCTCTGTGTCTAATGTTATATCCTTTTACCAATACTAATCCCTCAACATAGTAACTGTATAATCCTATATATATATATTTTTTACTGTAATACAATATGGTGGTTCACTCTTGGTGGTAGATATGTGAGATAGGTCCGGCCGCTTCAGTGTCTGGTTTACTTCTCCATCGGGGCCGTGACGCGCCTTGCGGGCCCCCGCCCCTCCTCCACTATTGGGGGGGCGGATGCACTGTTTATGCGTGTCACCGTCACGCCTCCACGCTGGACGTACGACGTCATGGCTGACGTCTTGCCGACCAGACGATGGTTACAACAACGAGCTAGCACAGATGGGGGGAGTACAAGCGCCGGACGACCGGATACCTTTCTCGGCTGACGGGGCCCCTCCCCCTACGCATCGCTATCCAGCGTGACGCTGGTGGGCGGTACGTGGCGGCACACATTATGGCACTTCCGGGCAGCCTCGGCACTCGGGGAGCTCTGTTCACAATACAGCTCAGCTATCTCTCTCCTTCACTGATCGCCCTGCTGCACCCAGGTAATCCTGTTTCCTTTCAAACCCCCCCCATCTTAACCCTACCTCCCAGGCACTAGCTTGGGACCCTCCCCCGCACTACTATTGGTGCTCACTCTATCATGCTACTCTGGCACCATAAGGACAGCCAGCTTCTACCTCTACACACTTTTCACTTGCACTGTGTTCGCTCCATCACTCTATCCCCAGCCACCCCTCCCCATCCCACCATATTCCTAATTGGTCTCCACATCCCACAGGGCAGCCCCGGCTCCGTCCCTGCTTGGCGGCAGGCCTTATGTGATGCCCCGGGCGAGCCGCCCGCCACGACCCCCGAATTGGAGGCAGACCCGGATATCTGCTACACCGCTCCACCACACTACCCACATGTGAACCACCACCAGTAAGTATGTACTTAGATGTCTGGGGGCCTACCTGTACCCCTATACATACTTACATTTATTACCTACATTTATATATTCCCTCTATTCTAGACCAATCACGTGTACGCTCCTGATGAGTGGCGCTAAGGCCACGAAACGCGTCGAGCCAACTGGTGCCGTGGTTTTATCCCCATATGTCTCCAACAACTTCCCAACCATCATACTTACCTTACTTCCCAGGTCTAGCAAGGCCATAGGTCCCGCAGGTTCTACTTTGCAATATGTTTTTATTTTACCCCGATGTTAGTGACCTTGGATATTTTATTACTGTCATATAATAGCAAATACCATCAATGTTATCATATGTATTGGTTATTACCTTGTATATTGCTCTCTATAGTAGTGGTAACACTCCGAGACTCCAATGGTATTACCATATCCATTGAGATTATTATGCTTACTGTTTATTAATTATCAGCAATGCTTTTATGTTTTACATGTACCAAGTATAATAAAATTCCTATTGTTCACCTTATATTTTTTCTGCATCCTTGTGCTTCATTTAAAGTCCCACCCCTGTGCTCCCCTCTTCATTTAATTAAGGGATGGAAATGTATGGCCTTACCGGGTCATGCTTTCATTTAAAGTCCCAAGGGATGGACATGCATTGCCTTACCAGGCAATGTTCTCCATAAAATCCCTAAAAAACAATTGTTTACAAGGGATGGAAATGTATGGCCTCACCGGGTCATGATTTCATTCAAAGTCCCAAGGGATGGACACACATGACCTTACCAGGCAATGTCCTCAAATCCCTAACAATTGCCCTCTCCTTCTTCAACATAATAGGGATGGAAGCACTTGGAATTGCTCCATTGATTATCCCTCATTACCATTCAACGTTGCAATCTAGGACCATATGGTCTGCTTTCTCTGTGTCTTATGTTATATCCTTTTACCAATACTAATCCCTC
The DNA here is from genome assembly GCA_029206835.1 of Rana muscosa. NCBI lineage: Eukaryota > Metazoa > Chordata > Amphibia > Anura > Ranidae > Rana > Rana muscosa. The sequence goes on from CM055122.1 coordinate 840,349,754, forward strand.
AACATAGTAACTGTATAATCCTATATATATATATTTTTTACTGTAATACAATATGGTGGTTCACTCTTGGTGGTAGATATGTGAGATAGGTCCGGCCGCTTCAGTGTCTGGTTTACTTCTCCATCGGGGGCCGTGACGCGCCTTGCGGGCCCCCGCCCCTCCTCCACTATTGGGGGGGCGGATGCACTGTTTATGCGCGTCACCGTCACGCCCCCACGCTGGACGTACGACGTCATGGCTGACGTCTTGCCGACCAGACGATGGTTACAACAACGAGCTAGCACAGATGGGGGGAGTACAAGCGCCGGATGACCGGATACCTTTCTCGGCTGACGGGGCCCCTCCCCCCACGCATTGCTATCCAGCGTGACGCTGGTGGGCGGTACGTGGCGGCACACATTATGGCACTTCCGGGCAGCCTCGGAACTCGGGGAGCTCTGTTCACAATACAGCTCAGCTATCTCTCTCCTTCACTGATCGCCCTGCTGCACCCAGGTAATCCTGTTTCCTTTCAAACCCCCCCCATCTTAACCCTACCTCCCAGGCACTAGCTTGGGACCCTCACCCGCACTACTATTGGTGCTCACTCTATCACGCTACTCTGGCACCATAAGGACAGCCAGCTTCTACCTCTACACACTTTTCACTTGCACTGGGTTCGCTCCATCACTCTATCCCCAGCCACCCCTCCCCCATCCCACCATATTCCTAATTGGTCTCCACATCCCACAGGGCAGCCCCGGCTCCGTCCCTGCTTGGCGGCAGGCCTTTTGTGATGCCCCGGGCGAGCCGCCCGCCACGACCCCCGAATTGGAGGCAGACCCGGATATCTGCTACGCCGCTCCACCACACTACCCACATGTGAACCACCACCAGTAAGTATGTACTTAGATGTCTGGGGGCCTACCTGTACCCCTATACATACTTACATTTATTACCTACATTTATATATTCCCTCTATTCTAGACCAATCACGTGTACGCTCCTGATGAGTGGCGCTAAGGCCACGAAACGCGTCGAGCCAACTGGTGCCGTGGTTTTATCCCCATATGTCTCCAACAACTTCCCAACCATCATACTTACCTTACTTCCCAGGTCTAGCAAGGCCATAGGTCCCGCAGGTTCTACTTTGCAATATGTTTTTATTTTACCCCGATGTTAGTGACCTTGGATATTTTATTACTGTCATATAATAGAAAATACCATCAATGTTATCATATGTATTGGTTATTACCTTGTATATTGCTCTCTATAGTAGTGGTAACACTCCGAGACTCCAATGGTATTACCATATCCATTGAGATTATTATGCTTACTGTTTATTAATTATCAGCAATGCTTTTATGTTTTACATGTACCAAGTATAATAAAATTCCTATTGTTCACCTTATATTTTTTCTGCATCCTTGTGCTTCATTTAAAGTCCCACCCCTGTGCTCCCCTCTTCATGTCACATATAAGGCGGTTCTTGGGCAGGTTCAACTCCTTTTGCAGCTCAGCCAGGCGAGCACTGGCATTATAAGATCTGCGGAAATGAACACAGACTTTCCTGGCCTGCCTCAGGACATCCTGTAAGCCCGGGTACCTGCCCAAGAACCGCTGCACCACCAGGTTAAGGACGTGAGCCATACAGGGCACATGGGTCAGTTGTCCCTGTCGGAGGGCGGAGAGGAGGTTGGTGCCATTGTCGCAAACCACCATTCCTGGCTTAAGCTGGCGTGGCGTCAACCACCTCTCGGCCTGCCCCTGCAGAGCAGACAGGACCTCTGCCCCAGTGTGGCTCCTGTCCCCCAAACACACCAGCGCAAGCACGGCATGGCATCTTTTTGCCTGCGTACTTGCGTAGCCCCTTGAACGCCTACGGAGCACCGCTGGTTCCGAGGACAAACCACAGGAAGAGGCCATGGAGAAAGAAGAAGAGGAGGGGGTGGAGGAGTGAGGTGTGTCACAACCAGTAGTAGCATTTTGGAGGCGTGGCGGTGGAACAACCTCCAACACTACTGCACCTTGTCCTGCATCCTTCCCAGCTGCCAAAAGAGTGACCCAATGGGCCGTGAAAGAAAGGTAACGTCCCTGTCCATGCCTGCTGGACCATGAGTCAGCGGTAATATGCACCTTACCGCTGACCGCCCTGTCCAGCGAGGCCAAGACATTGCCTTCCACATGCCTGTAGAGAGCTGGAATCGCCTTCCGTGAGAAAAAGTGGCGTTTGGGAACCTGCCACTGAGGAACCGCACATTGCACAAACTCACGGAAGGGGGCAGAGTCTACCAACTGAAAAGGCAGCAGTTGAAGCGCTAGCAATTTAGCCAAGCTAGCATTCAACCGCTGGGCATGTGGATGGCTGGGAGTGAACTTCTTTCGACGGTCCAGCAGCTGGGGCAGGGAAATTTGCCTGCTAGAATCGGACGTCGGTGTACTGCTAGCAGAGTGCCCGCAAGTACTTGGCTGTGACACACCTAATTCTACACCTTCATTCCTCTCAGAGCAGGTTTCAGAGAGGACTGAAGGTATAGTGGGGTTGGAGATCCCAGCTGATGCGGTGCAAGAAGAGGTCAGCTTTGTTCTTTGGTGTGGGTCTTTAAGGTAGGCTTGCCAACGAGCTGCATGGCAGGTCAACATATGTCTGATCAAGCATGTGGTGCCCAAGCGGCTGATGTTTTGGCCACGCGATATACGCTTGAGACATATGTTGCAAACAGCAGCTGTGCGATCTGATGCACTCGCCTCAAAAAAGGTCCACACCAAAGAACTTTTTGAATGACGGGCAGAGGCAGCGCCCTGCACAGGCGGAGCTCTGCGGTGTGATTCCGTCGGTGTGCTGCCCATACGCTGGCCACCCAAGGGCATCCTGCCTCGTTGGAGATGTGCCTCCTCCTCATCCTCCTCCTCCTCCTCTCTCCTATTAGGCACCCACGTGGAGTCAGTGACCTCATCATCCCCTCCCTCCTCATCACTGGAGCCAATCTGGCAGTATGCTGCAGCTGCTGGAGCATGACTGCCAGATTGGTGTCCTTCTTGAGCATCCCCTCTCTCTGCTCTCACGCTACTGCCTTCCTCTATCTGGGTATCATCATCAGATCCTTGGAAACGCTGGGCATCCTCCTGGAGCATGTACCCAACACTGTGCTCAAACAGTTCGGGGGACTCCTCAGGAGGAGGACATGGTGGGTCTAGGGAAGGATTGACTAATGAAGATAATGATACCAGAGAAGAGGACGCTTTGGCAGCTGCTTTGCCAGTACCCTGAGCCTGGGTGAGAGAGGATGAGGAGGATGAGGTGGGCTTGGTCATCCACTCTACCAAGTCTTCGGCATGATGTGGCTCAACATGTCCAGCTGCCGAAAAGAAGGACAAGCGTGTCCCATGGCCATGTGCTGATGACAATGCACCGCGTCCACGACCAGCACTGTTGCTCCCAAACACAGAGCCTGCTTGCCCTCTTTTTTTGCCTCCTGACTGTCTGCCTCTCCTTGTTTGCCTTCCAGACATTTTAATGGATGGCCTGCAGGGAGATGGGAAAAACAGCAATAAGGGCTACCTTCAGGTGTATACTGTGCAGGAGGCTTAGCAACAATGACACTGACACTGTCCCCTGCCTATCCTTCTCTGTCCCTAAACACAAGGATTTGCAATATGCTTCAGCAAGATTGGTTTAGCACAGAATAGCACACTGTCAGTTTCACTCACTGTCCTACTCTGTCCCTACAAACAAGATTTAGCACAGAATAGCACACTGATAGTTTCCACGAGTGTCCTTCTCTGTCCCTAAACTCAAGGATTTCAAATATGGTTCAGCAAGATTGGTTTAGAACAGAATAGCACACTGTCAGTTTCACTCACTGTCCTACTCTGTCCCTACAAACAAGATTTAGCACAGAATAGCACACTGATAGTTTCCACGAGTGTCCTTCTCTGTCCCTAAACTCAAGGATTTCAAATATGGTTCAGCAAGATTGGTTTAGAACAGAATAGCACACTGACACTTTCCCTCACTGTACCTCTCTGTCCCTAAACTCAAGGATTTCAAATATGGTTCAGCAAGATTGGTTTAGAACAGAATAGCACACTGTCAGTTTCACTCACTGTCCTACTCTGTCCCTACAAACTAGATTTAGCACAGAATAGCACACTGAGAGTTTCCACGAGTGTCCTTCTCTGTCCCTAAACTCAAGGATTTCAACTATGGTTCAGCAAGATTGGTTTAGAACAGAATAGCACACTGTCAGTTTCACTCACTGTCCTACTCTGTCCCTACAAACTAGATTTAGCACAGAATAGCACACTGAGAGTTTCCACGAGTGTCCTTCTCTGTCCCTAAACACAAGGATTTGCAATATGCTTCAGCAAGATTGGTTTAGCACAGAATAGCACACTGTCAGTTTCACTCACTGTCCTACTCTGTCCCTACAAACAAGATTTAGCACAGAATAGCACACTGATAGTTTCCACGAGTGTCCTTCTCTGTCCCTAAACTCAAGGATTTCAAATATGGTTCAGCAAGATTGGTTTAGAACAGAATAGCACACTGACACTTTCCCTCACTGTACCTCTCTGTCCCTAAACTCAAGGATTTCAAATATGGTTCAGCAAGATTGGTTTAGAACAGAATAGCACACTGTCAGTTTCACTCACTGTCCTACTCTGTCCCTACAAACAAGATTTAGTACAGAATAGCACACTGACACTTTCCCTCACTGTACCTCTCAGTCCCTAAACTCAAGGATTTCAAATATGGTTCAGCAAGATTGATTTAGAACAGAATAGCACACTGTCAGTTTCACTCACTGTCCTACTCTGTCCCTACAAACAAGATTTAGCACAGAATAGCACACTGACACTTTCCCTCACTGTACCTCTCAGTCCCTAAACTCAAGGATTTCAAATATGATTCAGCAAGATTGGTTTAGAACAGAATAGCACACTGTCAGTTTCACTCACTGTCCTACTCTGTCCCTACAAACAAGATTTAGCACAGAATAGCACACTGACACTTTCCCTCACTGTACCTCTCTGTCCCTAAACTCAAGGATTTCAAATATGGTTCAGCAAGATTGGTTTAGAACAGAATAGCACACTGACACTTTCCCTCACTGTACCTCTCTGTCCCTACAAACAAGGTTTAGCACAGAATAACACACTGACACTCTCCCTACCTTTCCTTTATTTGTCCCTAAACACAAGGAATCCAGGATTAGTAAAGGAAAAAAAATGACACTGTCCCTGCCTATGCTTCTCTTTCCCTGCTCCGGAACACACTACACAAGGCCGCCGCGCTGGCGGCCTTTTATAGTGTGGGGCGTGTACTAAACCCCCTCAAGAATAATTGGCATCCTGCCTGTGGCCAATCATTGCTCTCCTCGCTGCCGGCGCTGTGATTGGCCAAGCATGCGGGGTCACAGTGCATGCTTGGCCAATCACAGCGCCTGGATGACACTGCGATGGCGTAGTGCATTGTGGGCCGTTCGCGTCACTCGAATTTGGCGCGAACGGCCCAAATCGTTCGATCTTCGTCGAACGATCGAACAGCCGATGTTCGAGTCGAACGTATGTTCGACTCGAACACGAAGCTCATCCCTACACCTGACCAAACTCCTCCTGCAGCATGGCTAAATAATCATAGGCAGTACAAGTGGCATTACTAAACCTTAGATTGTTTACGGCTTCTGCGGCAGCTCCTCTCATTTATTTGCTGCTTCTTTTGGGCCTCTGGCAGTTCCCAACCTTCCAATGCTTGCATTGCTTGCTCTATCCAGGTATCAAAGTCCTCTTCTCCAAGTGGCACGGGTTGTCTACCTGAAATAATCCTCAGCTTCCGATACCCAGCTTCCACACACACAGTGTTGCTCTTCTGGCACTTTGTCACAAGGTCTCCCAAAGCGTTAAGGAGTTCAGGACCAATAGTGGTCAGGGGTGCTGGGGAGGTTATTGTTTCTGTGGCTAGCTCTCCGTGACTAGTTTCAGGGACCTCTTCCTTCATAGTCTTTGGGTGTACTAGATAGAACGTCTTCCTGTCCTTTGACGGCACACTCCTGCTTTTGAAACTCTCAGGTTTTCCATCTGTCCACTCCACCAGTGCGTGGGTACGGGAGTTTTCCTCTTCTTGTCTGAGGTCAATTACCCATGCCCTCCTGCTTGGGGACAGTACTTTCATAAGCTTATCAACTTTCGTCTCTTCCCAATCCTCCCCGGGAAGTTCAATGGCCACACTCGCGCCTGGGAAAGCGCCTGTTGATTCGCACCACTGAACCACAGTGAAAGGGTCCATGCTGGCACCTAAGGCGAGGGCTTGATTGCAGAGTACAGGATCCCGGACTCGAGCCCCCACGAGTAGCACTACCCCCAGTTAGGAGAGCTGCTGGTATTACTTGGGCCTGTACCGTACTACTGTCAACCCCCAAACTGGCTCTGACCCTCCGCTGGTACAGCTGCAAATAAATGGGATTGTGGAACCCACTGGCTATAGGAACCACAATGCCGCAATAGATCATACAGTACAATTCAAGATTGGTTTACCTGTGTTTAGCCGTCTCCCTGGAACAGTTAACACTCCACACAATGTGTTTGCTTAACCACAAAACAATTTTTACTAAACAAGAGATGACAGGTTAAACAAATATGCGTTTGCTTATGCAGAGCCCTGCAAAGCCAAAGTGATAAACATATAATGTTACCAAATATAATACAGAACTATATTACTAAATGTCTTTGAACTAACTATGCTCGCAAGCTTTCCCCTCGTGGGCAATATGGCGCCCACACAGTGTCAACGTGAGTTCCAGTCAGGCCTGACTACCTCCAAACACTGTCACTCCAATGAAAAGGATCTTCGCTAGCAAACGTTGGTGCACTTAATGTTTGTAATCCAAGGAATATCAAATAACGTTAACTGAACTCCGGCTATAATTAAGACGTGAAGTCACGGTGATAAAATGCTCAGCCTTAATCAAAAGATTTCGGGCCTAGTTACAGTTAGAAGTCCTGGGCAAGTGCCCTCTCACCCGACCAGGCCCAGTTCGTTCCGCTGGTTCCATTGCTGGTGCTCCGGCACACGATCTCTCCACCACACATAGTCTCCGGTCCCTCAGACAACCGCATGGAAGTCGATGGATGGGTCGACTCTTGGATGCTCCGAGATATCAGCAGGCTCTTCGGATGAGGTTCCTCTCTCTGCGACAAGCAGGCTTTCCGGACTCGGTAGGCCCAGACTCTCCGGCCTAGACCAGCACAACTGGCCCCAACACAGGCTCCAACTTGCTGGGCAGGCTATGTCCAAAGAGACCGCTCGTTGCTCCTCCTCCACTTAAATAACCCTTCCCCAGCAGACCTTGCGCTGGGCAATGCACTGTGGGTGTACAGCTGCACTATGGGTACAGTAGTCTTAGTATCCACGGCATTGGAGTCCATCTCTCTCTGTACTACAAGTCCCACCGCGCACCTTTCCTTTCAAGTCAAACAGTAGTCAATAGAGCTTCGGAGAGATCTGGGTGCATTTGTGTATAAAATAGTCCTATAACATACCAATAGTCAACACCCCGCTACACTTGCGTACCTCTAAGCCATTGCGGCCTACTTATTAGTCTTGAGGTCAGAAGTGTAACATGCAATCGCATTGCCTTATCGCTCTTTACTGGGCTATGGCCCTTAGAACACAGAAGTCCTGGAGCATATTATGTTTTTGTATAGTTCAGTGTTTTTGACAAATGCTCAGGGTTGCCCCCATGAACAATGGAACCTATTGTGTCTGTGAAACTCTTTGGATTTGTTATCTTCTTTTTTTTTTGGTTTACTACGTATTTTGTATGTATTTCACCCAGTGGAGGATCCAAAAATATTGTCATAACCTTTGTAATCTCATTTGTGAAAATGATTTAAAAAAAAACATTGGAATCAAAAACTTCATAGTAATTTTGATACCAGTAATGTACAATGGATTATGCAGATTTTTTGTTAGGAAAACTGGAGATTTCCCCTAAATATAACTGATGAATAAAGACTGTATACTAAAAGGTAAGCTTAGGCCCCAGGCCCTGAAGACTTTACCAGTCTTTATTACAAAACCTTTGCCAATATTTAAGCCCTGCATCTCACCAATCTCTGTGATAATTTAAAACTTCATGCTGACCTCCACCCTTCTTCCCTCAGTGCCTATATAGCCATGCTGCCCAAACTGGGAAAAGATAATTTTGACCCCCATAACTAACGCCTTGTTTCCCTACTCAACATAGACATTAACCTACTAACTAAAATTTCCCAACCTACTAGCTATAATTTTGGCCACCAGACTCTTTCCACCTCTTTCCTTGCATCCCTAATCTACAAGGACCAAGTGGGATTTATCCCTAATAGACAAGCCCCTGACAATATACGCAAGGTAATCCACATCATCCACATGCTTCATCACAATAAACTTCAGGGTATGCATCTATTACTTGACATAGAATGCCTTTGAAAACATCTCTTGGGAATATCTTTATTATATACTGGGGAAGTGGGGATTTGGGCATAATTTCTTGTCCTGGTGCCATCAATCTTGTGTAAAATACCACAACTATCCTTCCCCCCATGTTACTTATTCTCGCTATAGAACACATCTTATTAGAATGAATCCCAATGTCCAAGATGTCCCAGGTAGGCTGTCACAATTATAAGGCTAGTCTTTTCCCTGATGATCTACTACTACCTCTAACCCAAACTATCATATCCCTACCAAATCTGTTATCCACCTTACGCCCATTCGCCCAAATCTCAAACTTGCACATTTATGAGGACAAATCGTTGGCCCTTAATTTATCATTATCTGACTCAGCACTTACTGTGCTCCAGTACTCTTTCTACTTCACCTGGGCAACTAAACATCTGGAATATCTGGGAATTCGTTTAACTCCCTACTACTATTGTGAATTTATTGCAGCCTACTATCTCCCTGTCATCCACAAATTGAAAACACAATTGACATCCTGGACTCATCACCCCATCTCTTGGATGGGAAAAATGAATTACGGTAGATCAAAATGACTGTCCTGCCAAAACTTTTATATCTTTTTCACCCCCTCCCCATCCTGGTCCCATCTTTTCTTCTGAAGTCTTTTCAGAATCAGGTAATGTCCCTTATCTGGCATATCCACAGGCCACTAATCTCTAGGATGACCAGGTATATTTACACGGTCTGTATATTCTAAAATAGGACCAAGCTGCCCAGATTTCTTGATTGACTGCCCTGTATGTTGCCAAAGCAGTCCCTGTATGGGTGTATCTAGAATCCCTACCCTGGACCCCCATTTCATAAAAGGCCTTTAACACTCAGCTGACTAATGATACATACTCTATACACATGGGACAGCCTTAAATACTCCATCAACCTGCAACTTTCCACCTTCCCTCGATTGGGTGGCGTGCCGCTCAGGCTCGTTGATCAATTTGGGGGGTAATATGGCTGGTTCTATGCCCACTGCTCCAGGAGTGCCGGTGAGGGAACAGAGCTTGTCCCAGCTCCTGTGGTCACTGGAGGAAAGAAGGAGAGAATCCCTGATGCCACGGGGTTGTGTGATGATGAGAGGGACAACCTCAGCCTGGGCTCCCGCCAGGCCACGCCCCCAACATGTTTCGCTCCGACCCCAGAGCTTAGTCATGGTGATGGTGATCCCATGCGTGTGGGGAGAATAAAAGCATCATTGGTGGTCACTCATAAAGGGCTGGCATGTGTGTGTGTGTGGTTAACCACTTCCTTACACAGCCATAGTCAAATGACATCCACAGATGGGATCTCCAATCCTGGGTGGACATCATATGACATCCTCGGCTTTCCGCCGCTACTGCGGGCCCTCAGAGCGGCGATCGGGGTACCGTTGTGTCCCTTAGGACACAGCCGTTCCCTGATGGGGGTAATGGAGTGGCGGCGGGGCGGCGGCGGCGGGCAGCGGAGCTTCTCGTGCGGCTCCCCGGCTCCTATATGCAGAGCTGCAGCAGCGGTGTGCACGGCGCCCGCACGCGCCCCTGGGGGCGCGCAGCAATCAGGGATCCGGTGTGTCCCTCTGGACACAGCCGATCCCCGATGGGAGGAATGTGGCGGCGGGCAGCGGAGATTCCCGTATTACTTACCGGATTTGATGATGCAGAGCTGCGCAGCAGCGCAACAATCGGGGCTGAGGCTTTTCCCTTGCATACAGCCCAGCCCCGATCAGGGTAAAGAGCCAATGAAATCACAGCCGGTCACTAAATGTAAACAAAACACACTGATGTGTGTAACTTACTGTTGCTGGGTTCTCCTCTTCAAACACCGATCCAGTGTGAGGAGGAGATCAGCTAACAGTGAGTTACACATATGTTATACACTATATATGTACTACTGTGCCCAGATTGCCCCCCCTAAATAAAGAGTACCTGTCATCTAGTACCTGCCACCAGAGTACCCGTCCATCAGGAGTACCTGTCCATCAGGAGTACCTGTCCACCAGGAGTACCCGCCACCTCACCAGAATACCCGCCACCTCACCAGAGTACCCGCCACCTCACCAGAATACCCACCACCTCACCAGAGTACCTGCCACCTCACCAAAGTACCCGCCACCTCACCAAAGTACCCGCCACCAGTCCATCAGGAGTACCTGTCCATCTGGAGTACCTGTACCTGTAACTTGAGGAACGAGGAAGTGTTGGCTGTGAACTGGAGGGATAGGAAAGACGTGTACATCATGTCAACCATCCACAATGACACCTCGGTGGAACTTCACAGAAGACGCGGCACCGTTCGAAAGTCTTCCTGCATCAATGAGTACAATAAATTCATGGGGGCTGTGGATTTAAATGACCAAATGTTGCAGCCCTATCTTTCAACCCGAAAATCCCTCTTCTGGTATAAAAAATTTGCAATTTACTTTTTCATTTGGCCCTGGTAAATTCTTTCATTATCTACCAAAAATCAACAGAAAGACCCACCACCTTCATGAGGTTTATTGAAGACATTGTCACTGCCCTGATCTACCAACAAACATCCCCCCCAGAAAGCATTCACTCAGATTGTGTCAGCAGACTACATGAGCGCCATTTTTCGGACCATATTCCACCATCAGGATCCGGAAGACGACGCCCAAAAAAATGTCGGGTGTGCACCAGAAGAGGAATTAGGAAAGACACTAGCTTCCATTGTCCTGACTGTCCCTCCCAACCTGGCCTTTGCATCGGAGAATGCTTCAAGCGATATCACACTCTCAAAAACTATTAGCCCATATTTCTAATACTGCCATTTCCCCATTTTCAATTTGTCCTGAATATTTCCCTGCCTCAACCAACCATATCATTGTCTTCCATGTGAACTGACCCTGGCCTGTTTCTCGACTATGCCTCTGCCTACCGTCTGCATTGTTTATCCGCCATGTTTCTGCCTTTCACGTGAACTGACCCTGGACTGTATCGACTATGCCTCTGCCTAACGTTTATTTCTGCCTTTTACCTGCGCTGACCTCGGCCTGTTGACCATGTTTTTGCCTGCCCCCTTGGACTGATCTTTCACCCTTCTACACAGGGGTCTCACATATGTTAGGGGCTCCAAAATAGTGTTCTGAGTTCAGAAAAACTGTTTTTGGTTTTCTGTGTTCCCAGAACAGGGTCTGGTTGTCCGGAGGCTTCAAAGCGATTTGGGTGGGAGAAGCCTCTACCCCTGTCCCCATTCTTTCCTGACCGATGCCCTAAGCTTGATGGTCCTGCCTGCTCCCTGGACAAATACTCTGGCTGTGCTGACCATACCTCTGCCTGCTGCATGTGCTAACTATGGACAGTATTGCTGCCTGCTGCATGGACAATCCTTTGTTCCTTTTGCTGCTGCTGACCACATCCCTACCTGCTATCTGGACCAATGCTTTGGCTGTGCTGACATCATCTCTACCTGTACTGACTATTCCTGCCTGCTGCCTGTTTTGCTGTCGCTGTCCACGTTCCTGCCTGCTGCCTGGACCGATGCTCTCCTCTTTGGACCACTGCACTACTAAAACCGCAGGTAATCTTTTCTTTACCCTTTTCTCAGAAGAATGTATTTTGGTTTATAATTGGTATGTACAGTACATGCTATGTGATAGAAATATGAAGGGCCTTCAACAATGTGATAGGTTGTCAGGAATTTATGTGTGTAATTTATGCTCCTAGAACACGTGACGGTGCTACTTAGATGTTAGGCCTCTGTATGTGGCCAGGCTGTGTAAAAGTCTCACACATGTGGTATTGCCATACTCAGGAGGAGTAGCAAAATGTATTTTGGGGTGTCCTTTTTGCTATGTACATGCTATGTGTTGGTAATATCTTATAAATGGACAACGTTGTATAAAAAAAATGCGTTTTCATTTCTTTCCCACATATTCCAAAAACTTCTGGAAAAAAATGAACCGTTCAAAAGACTCATTATGCTTCATAGATTATATGTTGGGGTGTTAGCTTTCCAAAATGGGGTCATTTTATGGGCGTTTCCATTGTCCTGGTGCTCCAGGGCCTTCAAAATTGTGATAGGTTGTCATTAAATGAGATGTGCAATTTATGCTCCTAGAATGTCTGAAGGTGCTATTTCAATGTTGGAGCTCTGTATTTGGCCAGGCTGTGTAAAAGTCTCACACATTTGGTATCGCCATACTCAAGAGGAGTAGCAGAATGTATTTTGGGGTGTAATTTTTGCTATGTACATGCTATGTGTTGGTAATATCTTATAAATGGACAACTTTGTATAAAAAAAAATGCGTTTTCATTTTTTTCCCACATATTCCAAAAACTTCTGGAAAAAAATTAACCATTCAAAAGACTCATTATGCCTCATATATTATACGTTGGAGTGTTAGCTTTCCAAAATGGGGTAATTTTGTGGGCGTTTCCATTGTCTTGGTGCTCCAGGGCCTTCAAAATTGTGTTAGGTTGTCATCAAATGAGATGTGCAATTTATGCTCGTAGAACGCCTGACGGTGCTACTTGAATGTTAGACCTCTATATGTGGTCAGGCTGTGTAAAAGTCTCACACGTGGTATCACTACACTCAGGAAAAGTAGCATAATGTATTTTGGGGTGTCATTGCAAGTATGCATGTGCTGTGTGAGAGAAATAACTTGTTATTCAGACAATTTTGTGCAAAAAAATAAAAATGTAACAAATTTTAAAAATTTCCCAAGAATTGTGGGAAAAAATTACAACTTCAAAAAACTCACCATGCCTCTTACTAAATACATTGGAATGTGTGCTTTCCAAAAGGGGGTAATTTGTGGGGTATTTGTACTTTCCTGGCTTGCTAGGGTCTCAAGAAATGAGATAGGCCTTCAGTACATCAGGTGTGATCAGATGTGATAATTTTTCAATGATTTGCACCATAGCTTGTAGACTCTATACCTTTCACAGAGACCAAATAATATACACTTTTTTTGGTTATTTTTACTAAAGATATGTAGCAGTATACATTTTGGCCCAATTTTATGAAGAAAAATTACTTATTTCCAAAATGTTACAATAGAAACTAAAAAAAACGTTTTTTTTTTTTTTAAATCTCAATTTTTTCGCTTATATTGCAAAAAATAAAAAACCCAGCAGTGATTAAATACCACCAAAAGAAAGCTCTGTTTGTGAGAAAAAAATGCAAAAAATTTGGTTTAGGTACAGTGTAGCATGACTGAGTAATTGTCATTTAAAGTGTGAGAGCGCTGAAAGCTACAAATTGGTCTGGTAAGGAAGGGTGTATAAAAGCCCTGTATTGAAGTGGTTAATCATTCTAGGCTGTTAAATGGGGATGATGAAGTAAAATAAGGAGAAGGTGCAAAATGAGGTGAACTATGAAGAAAAGCAAAAAGGACATATGGAGTCTGGAAAATGTTGAGTGAAAATCAATAAGAAACTGGAAAATAGGGAAAATTATAAAATAAAAAAATATTTTTAAATTTATTTCCATTTCAATTTTTTTAGAAAAAGTCCAACCCATGGCTGACTCTTAGAGATCGATTTCAGGCTACCCCCTCTGAATTTTTTAGATAGACCCAACATAGAAACATAGTCACTTCTCTTACACAATATAAAAACCTCCCTCCTCTCGACAGTTTTCAAAAATAAATGCCACCACACGTCAATAGCACCCAAGTTGTAATCTATTCTCACCTAAGTCACCTCTCATCTGCTGCTAGGCCCACTTACTGTATGGGGAGGATGGGAGGCAGATCTGAAGGCTCATAAAACAGATAAAGAATGGTTGGATACTTGGTCTACCACAGCTTCTTGTACTATTAACGTTACAAATCTTGAATCAGCGTATAAGGTTCTAACCAGGTGATACATGGTGCCATCCAGACTTGGTCACAAAATACCTGGACATTTGGGCTACCAGCTTTAGGGGTTGCCAAATGACAGGCGATATCCCCCACGCGTGGTGGACCTGTCCAATGCTAGGCCGCTTATGGACCAAAGCATTTGCCCTCCTCCATAAATTATTTGGGATATGTCTACCTAGGGACCCATGGTTGGCCCATCTGCACTTTAAACACTTGACCTCAGAAAGGTTTTACCCCTTTCATGACCAGGGCATTTTTTGCTATTCAGCACTGTGCTACTTAACTGGCAATTGCATGGTCATGCAACACTGTACCCAGATTACATTTATTTATTTATTTATTTACACGAAAAGAGCTTTCTTTTGGTGATATTTAATCACCACTGTGTTTTTAATTTTTTGCTATATAAATAAAAGAAATACCAAAAATTGTGGGAAAAACATTTTTTTAGTTTCTCTTATAAAATTTTGCAAACAAATAATTTTTCTGCAAAAATTTAGGCCAAAATGTAGTCTGCTACATTTCTTTGGTAAAAATAACCCAAATCAGTGTATATTATTTAATCTGTGCGAAAGTTATAGATTCCACAATCTATGGTACAGTATGTATATTTTAAAAATGATCAATCCTGTTGTACTGACTGCCTATCTCATTTCTCAAGGCCCTAAAATACCAGGACAGCAGAAATACCCCCCAAATTACCTCTGTTTGGGGAGTAGACAGTCCAAGGTATTTAGTAAGAGGCATAGCAGGTTGTATTTTTTTTGTCACAATTTAGTAATGAAGTAATGACGAAATTTATTAAAATTCGTTTTTTTTCCACAATTTTATTTTTTTACATACTGTCTGTCACCAGTGCAGTACAGCATCATCATATAGCTGGTGTGGTGGTGATTAGGGATACTGACTGGTGACAGTATGTAAAAAAAAAAATATTTAATTTTTTTTTAACATACTCTCATCAGAATTGTTCAGTGTCACCACAGGTGCACTTTAACCACTTTCCAACCACCCTATAGCAGCTTTACTGCTACAGGGTGGCCACTCTGTGCAGAATCATTTATATATACATGATTCTGCACTCCTGGGTAGGGGACACATTCCTTCTGCTGGGATTAGTCACAGCAGAAGTAGATCAGTGGGTGCTGGCCAATGGATGACCGGCACCCTTGCAAACAAGGCAGAGCTTTATCCTGTCAGAGAGGATGTGCTGGATGTTGTTTCCCTGCAAAGGGAGAAAAATCCATCACTTCTCTTAGTAGAAGCAAGTACACACAAAAACACTGGTTAGGCACACATTTAAACCTTTGATCGCTCTAGATGTTTAACCCCTTCCCAGCCAGTGTCATTAGTACAGTGACAGTACATATTTTTAGCACTGATCACTGTATTAGTGTCACTGGTTCCCACAAATACCATTTAGTGTCAGATTGTCGCACTATAAGTCGCTGATCTCTGCCATTGCTAGTATAAAAAAAATTAATAAATACAAAATCTAGTATAGATACCATAGTTTGTAAACGCTATAAATTTGTGCTAACCAATCAATAAATGCTTATTTGTTGTTTTTTTTTTTTAACCAAAAATATGTAGCAGAATTCAAATTGGCCTAAATTTATGAAGAAACTTGATGTTTTGCATTTTCTCTTTTGGATATGTTTCATAGCAGAAAGCAAAAAATATATATATTTTTTTTTTCCGCAAAAAATAAAAAACCGAAGTGATAATCAAATACCACCCAAAAAAAGCTCTATTTGGGGAAAAATTACACAAATTTCATTTACGTACAGCATTACATTACCGCGGAATCAGTAATGCAGTGGCGTATAGCAAAAAATGGCCTGGTCATGAAGGGGGGAAAATCCTCCGGAAGGCAAAAGGTTAATTCAGTTGCCCTTCTTCACTCCATTTCCCCAGCATTCGTTTCGCAAAGCTGAATGGCATTGTTTGAATGAGGTCTTACTAATACTTAGTACAGAGAAAAGATTATGTCACTGTCTCTTTCTACCTTAATGAGCTATGGTTAAAAACAAAAATATGTTAAAATGTTATTTTTGATGTAGCACATAATAAAACATTACTAAATGTTTATTTAAAAAGCACACTGGGCTGCGAGAGTGAAGCCGTGCGAGTTCAGCTGAACTCGCACGATTTAACTCCCGCTGGTCAGTCCCGATTTCGGCCACGATTACAGAGACATCTGTGCAGGTTTCTGCACAGATGTCAATGTAAATCGTGGGCCAAAATCGCAAAAAGTAGTACAGAAACTACTGTAGCGATACCTCCAACTAAGAAGGCCGCAGATTTAGTTGGGCCCTGAAGACAGCTCCGCCAACCCCGGCAATATACTCAACCCCCCACTGGCACAGCTAGTAAGGGGAGATAGGACCGCGTGACCGCAACTCTAGGTGACACAGTCCTATGGCAAACACACACAGTGATATACTTTAAAACTTCTATTAAAGTAAGTGAAACTGACACCAATGTACTTGACCCAGATATTTTACTGAGACTAATAGGCAAGTAATAAACAGCAGTATAACAAGTTGCAGATCCCTGCAATAAAAAGTAATAAAGATAAACAGAGTAATCAGAATAATTAAGTATTGCTATGCAACTCTAGCGCTGCCCTTTTTCAGCTACTTCCCCTCATGGGTAGACTAACACCCAGCAATGTCTACCTATGCAGTCAGGCCTGACTGATCTAAATGGAAGTTCAGTGAAAACAATATTCGCTAGCAATCTTTCAGTGGTGCACTTGAAGAACAACTTTGTAATCCCAACGAATAGTAAAGATAAAGTGGTAGGGGTCTTTGGTGCCATGAGTGGTGAGACCTCTTCTGTCTGGGGTTTCACCAGACGAGTCATCAACATCGTCATCATCTCTAGTATTTCTTTCTGGGTCTGGAACAGCTCCTCCAGTCCAGTCTGACTTGTGGGGAAGTGGTGAATAGGTGAAGACCATGATCCCTGTTCAGTGCTTGCTGCCAGTACACTAAGCTCCCGAGTGTCTGAAGGGACATCTATCTGTTGTACTTTGGCACTTGTGGTGCTAGGAGATTGAAGTTTCCTCTGTTTTTGGTCCTTCTCAATCTCCATCTTATCTGCTTCATTCATTTTCTCAATGAGGACCTCATCCGGAGTTCAGGGATCTTCCAAATGCTGCTTCAGCTGTAGCTTGATGTAGTCACTCCTCAATCCCGTAGTCACAGATCTCCGGAATTTCTTTTGGACTAGCTCAACTCCAAAATGCTCCCCATTTCCTTCATCCTTGGATGTGGACAACAGGCGGTCCTTGAGCTCAATGGCCCGGAATAGGAAGTTCTGAGGAGTCTCTCCACTCTCCTGGGTCATATTTATCAGTCGATGAAATAACTCGGCGGCATCTTCCTCCTCATAATAGCTTTTTAGTATCCTCTTTAGCTGGTTCAGGGTCAATCCACCCTTCCTCTCTAACATGCCCCTGACACTTGAACCTGGGCTGATGGCATGGATTACAGCCTCTCTAATTTCAGATTCCTGATATCCTTTCTGTAACCCCAACTCTATTTGGTGTAGGAGGTTGGTGTAGGACAGTTTGTCCTTCTGCCCTCTTTCTCCTATCTGGCCATCAATGCGGAAATCCTTCCGGATGGTTACTTCCTGCAGGCGACCCTGAGCTTGTTTCTTCGGTACCTTCCCAGGTTTGGGCTTTATCTGACCATCTTTCTGATCCTCAGGAGCGACACGTAACTCCTTAATGCGTTCAGCTATCATACTGGAAGTCTCCTGAAACCTCTCTTGTATGTCACGGTACTGTCGCTTCAGATCACTCAGCTGTTGCTCTGCCTGCGATTTAACAGCAGCCCCTGCTTTCCTGTCCAAGGGTTCTAACTGCTTCTGACTGGGATGTGTCAGGTGGAACTCAGTCTTTTCGGACAATTTTATACTGGCACCGTGGAAGTTTTCAGGGACATCCTGTCCCCACTCTATCAGTGCATAGGTGCAGTTGGTCCTTGAGTCTGGTCTCATTGCGACCACGTAAGCCTTTCTATCCGGGGACAATATTTGTACCACCTCTTTAATTTGTTTCTCTCTCCAGTCACTCCCTGGAAGTTCAATGGCCACGCTCGCTTCTGAGCGTGTCCCTTCTGCTTCGCACCATTGGACTACTTTGGTGGGGTCCATGCCGGCACTTCAGGCGTTCACCTGCTGTATCAGGATCCCGGACGAGAACCCCCACGTGTAGCGATACCTTCAACTAAGAAGGCCGCAGATTTAGTTGGGCCCTGAAGACAGCTCCGCCAACCCCCGGCAATATGCTCAACCCCCCACTGGCACAGCTAGTAAGGGGAGATAGGACCGCGTGACCGCAACTCTAGGTGACACAGTCCTATGGCAAACACACACAGTGATATACTTTAAAACTTCTATTAAAGTAAGTGAAACTGACACCAATGTACTTGACCCAGATATTTTACTGAGACTAATGGGCAAGTAATAAACAGCAGTATAACAAGTTGCAGATCCCTGCAATAAAAAGTAATAAAGATAAACAGAGTAATCAGAATAATTAAGTATTGCTATGCAACTCTAGCGCTGCCCTTTTTCAGCTACTTCCCCTCATGGGTAGACTAACACCCAGCAATGTCTACCTATGCAGTCAGGCCTGACTGATCTAAATGGAAGTTCAGTGAAAACAATATTCGCTAGCAATCTTTCGGTGGTGCACTTGAAGAACAACTTTGTAATCCCAACGAATAGTAAAGATAAAGTATCTGTCTTTAAACAGCTCTCACCACCCGGACAAGTCCAAGTCCGTTTCCTCCATCGATTCGTCTAGGAACAGGAATCCACCGACATCCAAGTCTTCAATCCTTCTGGTGTACTGCAGCAAGGATGAGAAGATGTCTCTAAGGTTCTGCTAGGCTGGCAGAGGGGCTCTTTGGAAAGGAGCACAAGGCCCAGGCTTCAGGCCTTGTGCACACAGCAGTTCAGTACAGAGATCCTCTTGCTAGGAGGGGGGGTGTCCAAAGAGAGCGAACAAACTCCACCTCCTCTTTATAAAGTCTGCCCCAGCAGTCTCTGTTCCGGAGCAATGTACCCTGGGTGCTGCAAGACGTACTGGGAGATGTAGTCTCTCTCTCTCCTCTGCTTTCACTTCCAGTAATGTCTCTTTACTTCCTCCCGACTCACCTCTCACCTGGAACTTCTTGTCTCTCTCTCATAAAGGGGAATACCCCGCTACACACTCCCCCCACTTTAAACCTTTGGTCCCGAAAGACATCTAACATTTTTGGATCTGCAAAACATTTTAGATTCAATGCGGTTGCATAGGATTGACAGAGGAGCCTCCCACCAATCATCATAGGATGGGGAGCTGTCCTGTCTACAGGTCGCTTCAGTGGGGACGACCTGTCTAACTGTGATAGAGAGTGACCTGGGGTTGCCCTCCACTAAATGGACAGTGGAAGGATCCGGATTCTCAGCATTCCTTCTAGCAGTGACTACAGAGTCTTCCGAACTGTTCCCCATTTGTGGGTAGGTCAGCTTCTTAGGAGGCCGGATGACTCTTCGAGCCCTTTGCTCTCTTGGGATTTCTGGCTCTGGCGCCTCAGGCTCCCCTTCCTCTGAACAACCATCCTGGGCATCTTCCCAGTATTCTGCTGAAGGACTAGAAGGGATGAACTCTGTGGCTTCTGGGTTCAGTGTCCCATCTTGAGTGTCTTCAGTGGCTGGAAGATCAATATTAGAAGTTTCTGGAGTTGGGGAAGGCCACAGCCAATCAAGTTCTCCTTCTTCATTTTCACTAAGTTGAGAGGCCTCTCCATCTTCAGCTCGGGAGGTCTGCGACCGAGTGTTCGGCCTAGGAGTATCCAGAATAGAGGCCGGTTCAGGGGAGTCTCCCGCAGGAGGTATTCTAACTGCCTCAGCAAGTGGGAGCAGGTGATTCCGATGCCACGTCTTCAGTGGGCCTACCTTTCCTTCTGGTTTCAACTTATAGACAGGTAGGCCCGGCAACTTCCTACAGATGACATAAGGTTCAGATCTCCATCTGTCTGCAAGTTTGTGCTTCCCAGGGATCCCCAGATTGCGTAACAGCACTCGATCCCCAGGCTGTAGGTCTTGCACCCGGACCTTCAAGTCAAAGTTCCTCTTATTTCTAGCCCCCCTTTGGTCGGAAGCTGCTTGAGCTTGCTCATAAGCTACTTTCAGGCTTTGTCTGAGCCTGTCCACGTACCCTTTGTGGGATGTGACTGAGGAATGGTCCAGAGCGGTGCCAAAGGCCAGGTCCACAGGTAGTCTCGCCTGTCTCCCAAACATGAGTCGATATGGGGAGTAGCCTGTAGCATCACTGATGGTGCAGTTGTAAGCATGTACTGTGGCTGCTATGTGTTTGCTCCAATGTTGCTTTCTCTCACTTTCCAGAGTCCCCAACATGTTGAGCAAGGTTCGGTTGAACCTTTCCGGCTGAGCATCTCCCTGTGGATGGTAAGGTGTAGTTCGAGTCTTTTTGATTCCCAAAGAATCCAGGAGCTTCCGGATCAGTTTACTCTCAAAGTCCCTCCCTTGATCTGAATGGAGTCGCTGTGGCAGCCCATAATGGACAAAGTACTTCTCCATAAGTACCTTGGCTACGGTGGAGGCCTTCTGGTCTTTGGTCGGGAAAGCCTGGACATACCGGGTGAAATGGTTGGTTATCACCAGAACATTTCCTAGTCCACTCAGGTCGGGTTCGAGGCAGAGAAAATCAATGCATACCAGATCCATTGGGCCTTGACTTTGTAGATGGCCCATTGGGGCAGCTTGATGGGGCAAAGTCTTCCTCTGGATGCATCGGGCACATGAGTGGCAGTACTCCTCTACCTCTGCCCTCATGCAGGGCCAATAGAACCGACTTCTGACAAGTTGAAAGGTCCTTTCAGCCCCTAGGTGGCCATGATTGTCATGCAGGGCAATCAGAACAGTCTCCCGATGTTTCTCTGGGAGGAACAGCTGCCACTTATCTTCTGAGTCATCAGAGGGGCCCCTTCGGTAGACCACTCCCTGATGTAACTGCAACCTATCCCACTCCTTCCTCAGAAGGCGAGCTTCTTTTGAAGGTTGACGCATGAGTCTGTTTGGATCCTGATTTTCCAAGGCCTCCAGGACCAATCTCCCCATGGGGTCTTTCAATTGGTCACACCTCAATTCCTTCTTGGACAGTCTTGGTAGGTTGTCCTCTTCCAATTGAGCTACTCCACAGTAGTGTTTGGGGACTCCCACCGTGGTAACTCCTATTTCCTCTGCTCTGGAGCCTCCTCTGGCTTGGAATTCAGCTCCTTGACAAAGGGCCCGCACCCCGTCCGGTGCCACTTGGGTCCAATCTTCTATTTCAATGGTGGGGGAATGAGATCTCCTGGACAGAGCGTCTGCGTCTCGATTCCCAGCCCCTGGCCTATACTTTAGGCTGAAGCTGAATCCAGACAGTGCGGCCAGCCACCTGTGTCCAGTGGCGTCCAGCTTGGCCGTGGTGAAAAGGTAGGTAAGGGGGTTGTTGTCGGTCTTCACAGTGAACTCCGCCCCATATAGGTAATCTTTGAGTTTGTCTACTACCGCCCACTTAAGGGCCAGGAACTCCAGCTTGTGGGTGGGGTAGTTCTTCTCCGAGGGGTTCAGGCTCCTACACATGTAGGCAACAGGCCGCAGTTGCCCTTCGTGTTCTTGGTAAAGTACTCCTCCCAGACCGTCATGACTAGCATCCACGTGCAGTTCATAGGGTTTGGTTGGGTCTGCGTAGGCCAAGACCGGGGCAGTGGTTAGGCTCTCCTTTAATGCCTGGAAGGCCTCTTCACACTTCTGGTTCCACTGATCTCTGACTGACTCTCCCGGCTTCCTGGGCCCTGAGTCGTCCTCTTCCCCCTCGGTCTTGAGTAGTTCATTCAATGGTCTAGCAATTCGGGCGAATCCTTCCACAAACCTCCTGTAATAGGAGCAGAACCCCAAGAAGGATCTGAGTTCTGTTACTGTGGTGGGTCGTGGCCAGGAGGTAACTGCCTCCAATTTCTCAGGGTCTGTGGCCACCCCCTCTTCAGACACTATGTGCCCCAGATAGTTCACAGAAGACTGGTAGAACCGACACTTCTCAGGCGAAAGCTTGAGTCCTTCCTCACTTAGTCTTCTCAACACTTTTTCCAGCCTCTCTTCGTGTTATTCCAAGGTTCTCCCAAAGACAATGACATTGTCCAGGTATACAAGGACTTCAATAAGGTTCATGTCTCCTACAGTCTTCTCCATGAGACGTTGGAAAGTAGCTGGGGCTCCAGACAGACCTTGGGGCATCCGATTGAATTCAAAGAACCCCACTGGGGTTATGAAAGCTGTCTTCTCCTTGTCTTCTGGATGCATAGGGATCTGATAGTATCCGCTCTTGAGGTCCATAACGCTGAACCATTTGGCTCCAGACAAGCTCTGTAGGGCATCCTCTATCCTCGGAGTGGTGTATTGGTCGGGGATGGTTTTCCTGTTGAGAGTCCTGTAGTCTATACAGAGCCTCAATGACCCATTCTTCTTTCTGACCACCACTATGGGAGAGGCATAGGGGCTCCTGGATTCCCGTATCACACCAGTCCTCTTGAGTTCTGCAAGTTGTTCCCTTAGATCCTCCAGATCTGCTAGGGGGACCCGCCTGACTCTCTCTCGGAAGGGCTTGTCTTCCTGGAGGCGGATCCGATGGGTGGCACTCCTTGCACACCCCACATCGAACTCATCTCTGGAGAATATCTTCTCCCATCTAGTCAACTGGGCCTTGGCTCTCTCTTTCCAAACCCTGGATAGATTCAAGTTCTCCATGGACAGCTTCTCCCAAAGATCTCCTCTTTCACCCGTCCCCTTTACTTCTGACAGGGTAACCGGGGCAGCAGGGCTCACCTGGCCCAGCAGCATTCTGGCAGGTATTTCCATGGGGCCTTTGGTAGTGTTTCTAACACTCACTGGAACTCTACAATGGGCCTTCTTCAGAACCTTCAGCGGAATCACTTCTGGTATCACTTCCAGACCTGAGGACTCTCCTTTTGGGTCGGATTCCAGCACGACAAAGGGTCCAGGCTGCTCCCAAGTAAGCTTCACAGTGGCTCTGAGACAGGTTACTTCGCCAGGCTGCAACACTACCCCTCCTCTTCCAAGTCTCCACACCTTCCCTATCCCCTCCACCGGGGTCTTCTGCTCTAGGACCAGCCTTTGGTAAGCCGTCCTAAGCATGGGATGGATCTTGGTGGCTGCTTGCCCCTTCTCTTCCACTAAAGGGGTCAGGAGTCTTCGGACCAGGTCCATGTTTGTCCCTATTATAAGGGAGCTCTTGTTGGCTCCTGGCGGCCGAGGGCACAGAACTGCCAGGGTGTCAAACACTTCGGCCTTCCCAGCCACAGATGGGTCAAAGGTCATCCGGATGGGCAGATAGCCATCATAGGGGAAGCTCTGGGTTCCAATTCCCCAAATTTCCAGCTCCTCTATGTTCTGGATGGGCAGATGACTCAAGTGCTTATCGTAGAAATCCCGGTATAGTAGGGTCACTTGTGCCCCAGTATCCAAGATGGCTCTGGTGTAGACTCCCTCCACTTGAATGGGCACTACAGGAGATGGGCCTACCAGCTTCTCCGGATATGGCCTGGCAGGAGTCGCCTTCCTCTGGTCCTTTCCCTTCGGACTCTCTCTCGTCCATCTCCCTTTTGACTTTAGTCTTTCTTGGGCCTGGTATGCATCGATTTCCCTCCTTTTAATGGGCGTACAGACCTGCTGAGGGATATTATAGTTTTTCTTAGGTGTGCATTCCCTTTGGGGAATGCTTTGCCTCTTCTGAGGGGTCTGGCCCTCTCTCTTTGGGGTGTACCCCTGCTGAGGGATACTATAGTTCCTCTGAGGAGTTTTGTCTTTTCTCTTCCTTAGCTTCTCATTCAGTTTGGAACTCACTGAAAATAATGGGCACCCAGTCGGCTCCTTCACCGGGGCCCGCTGAAGTTTCCCGCCAGCTGTTTGGACTTTTCCTCAACTACCAGGCTTGGGCATACTCGCCTGAGATGTCCTTTTCCTCCACATTTGAAGCAGGCTCTCTGTATTGGTTTCATAGAGCGGTTAGTGGTAGGGGTCTTTGGTGCCATGAGTGGTGAGACCTCTTCTGTCTGGGGTTTCACCAGACGAGTCATCAACATCGTCATCATCTCTAGTATTTCTTTCTGGGTCTGGAACAGCTCCTCCAGTCCAGTCTGACTTGTGGGGAAGTGGTGAATAGGTGAAGACCATGATCCCTGTTCAGTGCTTGCTGCCAGTACACTAAGCTCCCGAGTGTTTGAAGGGACATCTATCTGTTGTACTTTGGCACTTGTGGTGCTAGGAGATTGAAGTTTCCTCTGTTTTTGGTCCTTCTCAATCTCCATCTTATCTGCTTCATTCATTTTCTCAATGAGGACCTCATCCGGAGTTCAGGGATCTTCCAAATGCTGCTTCAGCTGTAGCTTGATGTAGTCACTCCTCAATCCCGTAGTCACAGATCTCCGGAATTTCTTTTGGACTAGCTCAACTCCAAAATGCTCCCCATTTCCTTCATCCTTGGATGTGGACAACAGGCGGTCCTTGAGCTCAATGGCCCGCAATAGGAAGTTCTGAGGAGTCTCTCCACTCTCCTGGGTCATATTTATCAGTCGATGAAATAACTCGGCGGCATCTTCCTCCTCATAATAGCTTTTCAGTATCCTCTTTAGCTGGTTCAGGGTCAATCCACCCTTCCTCTCTAACATGCCCCTGACACTTGAACCTGGGCTGATGGCATGGATTACAGCCTCTCTAATTTCAGATTCCTGATATCCTTTCTGTAACCCCAACTCTATTTGGTGTAGGAGGTTGATGTAGGACAGTTTGTCCTTCTGCCCTCTTTCTCCTATCTGGCCATCAATGCGGAAATCCTTCCGGATGGTTACTTCCTGCAGGCGACCCTGAGCTCGTTTCTTCGGTACCTTCCCAGGTTTGGGCTTTATCTGACCATCTTTCTGATCCTCAGGAGCGACACGTAACTCCTTAATGCGTTCAGCTATCATACTGGAAGTCTCCTGAAACCTCTCTTGTATGTCACGGTACTATCGTTTCAGATCACTCAGCTGTTGCTCTGCCTGCGATTTAACAGCAGCCCCTGCTTTCCTGTCCAAGGGTTCTAACTGCTTCTGACTGGGATGTGTCAGGTGGAACTCAGTCTTTTCGGACAATTTTATACTGGCACCGTGGAAGTTTTCAGGGACATCCTGTCCCCACTCTATCAGTGCATAGGTGCAGTTGGTCCTTGAGTCTGGTCTCATTGCGACCACGTAAGCCTTTCTATCCGGGGACAATATTTGTACCACCTCTTTAATTTGTTTCTCTCTCCAGTCACTCCCTGGAAGTTCAATGGCCACGCTCGCTTCTGAGCGTGTCCCTTCTGCTTCGCACCATTGGACTACTTTGGTGGGGTCCATGCCGGCACTTCAGGCGTTCACCTGCTGTATCAGGATCCCGGACGAGAACCCCCACATGTAGCGATACCTCCAACTAAGAAGGCCGCAGATTTAGTTGGGCCCTGAAGACAGCTCCGCCAACCCCCGGCAATATGCTCAACCCCCCACTGGCACAGCTAGTAAGGGGAGATAGGACCGCGTGACCGCAACTCTAGGTGACACAGTCCTATGGCAAACACACACAGTGATATACTTTAAAACTTCTATTAAAGTAAGTGAAACTGACACCAATGTACTTGACCCAGATATTTTACTGAGACTAATGGGCAAGTAATAAACAGCAGTATAACAAGTTGCAGATCCCTGCAATAAAAAGTAATAAAGATAAACAGAGTAATCAGAATAATTAAGTATTGCTATGCAACTCTAGCGCTGCCCCTTTTCAGCTACTTCCCCTCATGGGTAGACTAACACCCAGCAATGTCTACCTATGCAGTCAGGCCTGACTGATCTAAATGGAAGTTCAGTGAAAACAATATTCGCTAGCAATCTTTCGGTGGTGCACTTGAAGAACAACTTTGTAATCCCAACGAATAGTAAAGATAAAGTATCTGTCTTTAAACAGCTCTCACCACCCGGACAAGTCCAAGTCCGTTTCCTCCATCGATTCGTCTAGGAACAGGAATCCACCGACATCCAAGTCTTCAATCCTTCTGGTGTACTGCAGCAAGGATGAGAAGATGTCTCTAAGGTTCTGCTAGGCTGGCAGAGGGGCTCTTTGGAAAGGAGCACAAGGCCCAGGCTTCAGGCCTTGTGCACACAGCAGTTCAGTACAGAGATCCTCTTGCTAGGAGGGGGGGGTGTCCAAAGAGAGCGAACAAACTCCACCTCCTCTTTATAAAGTCTGCCCCAGCAGTCTCTGTTCCGGAGCAATGTACCCTGGGTGCTGCAAGATGTACTGGGAGATGTAGTCTCTCTCTCTCCTCTGCTTTCACTTCCAGTAATGTCTCTTTACTTCCTCCCGACTCACCTCTCACCTGGAACTTCTTGTCTCTCTCTCATGAAGGGGAATACCCCGCTACACTACTTTTTGAAATCGGTGCAGCGCCGCAGATGCGGCGTCGCACCGGTTAGGACGGTGCCATTTCCGGAAATTTGCGTCAAATACCGCCGTTTTGACGTGCGATTTGACATGACAAATCGCATGTCAAAACGCACCAGTGTGAACCAGGGCTTAGAGTGAAGCCTCGTACACACGACCGAGTTTCTCGTCGTTAAAAACACGTCGTTTTTTTCGACGAGATTCTTGTTAACCTTGACGAGTTTCTCGTCAAGCTTTCTATGCGTACATACTGACATTTCCCAATTTCCTCGTTGTTCTCCGTGCTCACGTCCAGCACGTACGACGGCACTATAAAGGGGAAGATCGATTTTCTTGGCGCCACCCCTTGGGCTGCTTTTGCTGATCTCGTGTTACCGCGTGTGAAGTAAAAGTTTGGGAAGAGACGATTCGCGCTTTTCAGTCTTCGTGCTTTTCAGTTCGTTTTCTGAGGTTCAGTTTGTGCTTGTGGGTTCGTATCTTGACTTTCAGGGCGTCTAGGCAGGTCGTATCTGTTTTACAGTGCGTTCTTGCCCGTTCGTTTCTGATTTTCAGTTCGTTATTCATAGGCCTTGCTGTTCTAAAGTGCGTTCTGTTCTGTACGTTCTGATAAGACGACCGTTTCCTAGCCATGTCGCCTGGACGTTCTCGTCGTCGAGTTCGTGCTGTGTGTGCGCTTGGTGTTGGTCTGCTTGTTTTGGACCAAGACCAGTCCATGAATGGTGTGAGGAGGAGTTCATGGACCAAGAATTGGTTGCTCCAGCGGGACCAATTCTGCCACATGCCTCTGCTGCGGGAGATAGTCGAGAATAATCCTGAGGACTACAGGAATTTTCTGCGGATGTCTGACCCCGTTTTTCAGGAACTGTTGGCTTTGGTGTCCCCCTATATTACCAGGCAGGACACCGTTATGCGGGAAGCCATCAGTGCTGAGCAGAGGCTCATCGCCACGTTACGTTATCTGGCGACAGGGAGAAGTCTTCAGGACTTGAAGTTCACGACATGCATCTCCCCCCAGGCTCTGGGCCTCATAATCCCAGACACCTGTTCTGCCATCATCCAAGTCCTGCAGGAGGACTATATTAGGGTAAGTTTTCTCCTTTAACATCACATTTTATGTATTTCATGTATGCTAATGTATTGTATTTCTTTCATCCTTCCCTAATTACCATGATTGTAATATGCTGAGAATGTCCCCTTTGTCCCCATGCATGCTGGAAGCTTTAGATTGCCCCTTTTTTCTCCTCCATGCATATTTCCCTTCACTAACCTTTCCAGCAGGGGCGCCTGTTGCAACAAATGTTTGGGGGTCCAACCCCAATTTAGGAAATAAACTTCCTCCATTTTTGCAAAGGTGCCTATTAAACGCCCCCAGTTGTCCCCTCCAATGCAGCCATTTTGTCCCCTCCAATGCAGCCATTTTGTAACCCTCCAATGCAGCCATTTTGTAACCCTCCAATGCAGCCATTTTGTAACCCTCCAATGCAGCCATTTTGTCCCCTCCAATGCAGCCATTTTGTAACCCTCCAATGCAGCCATTTTGTTCCCTCCAATGCAGCCACTTTGTCCCCTCCAATGCAGCCATTTTGTCCCCTCCAATGCAGCCATTTTGTCCCCTCCAATGCAGCCATTTTGTCCCCTCGAATGCAGCCATTTTGTTCCCTCCAATGCAGCCATTTTGTCCCCAGCCCTGCACATACCTTCTTGTGGTCAGCGCCATCCTTCTTCTGTCCTTGATGTCTTCTCCTTCCCTTGATGTTGCATCAGCCAATCATGTTACCATTAAACAGACTTGGTGAACATGATTGGCAGAGCAGCCTGTCAGTGTTTACCCAAGGAATGCTCCCCCCCCCCCTGCGTCCCCTATTTAACTTTTATGAAGCCAATTACATCCCTCAGGCTGTAATGTGCAAGCCTATTTGCCTCCCTGTTTCTGATATGCAATTTTCACCCCATAAATGCCACAGTTATTCATATGTTGGTCGCTTAACAGGGGGCCATCCACCTGAATAGTGGGCGGCATTGACAATACATAAGTTAATGCAAGGCAAGAACCTATGTATTGTTCTGAGTGACGGGCACAGGAGAGAGGGGGCAGTGTTCCAGCGCCCACTCTGGACGCACCGCCACTGCACTGCTATCCTGTGGCCAAACACATCTACCCCCCTACCCCCCCCCAAAATAATGTATTAATGGACCATCAGAGGGGGTGATGAATATGAAACATGAGCCTTCCATTATACTTATTGAAAACACCTTAATAAACGTAGAATTTGATTGATGTTGGCCTCTAATGTTTTTTATTATAATCTCCTTGTAATGTAATATTTTTAAATTCTAATTTTCTTTCATCTTGTTTGACTCCCCAGCTTCCTTCCACGCCACAGGAATGGCAGACTGTGGCATCGGAGTTTGCCACACGGTGGGACTTCCCCAACTGCGGTGGTGCCATAGACGGGAAGCACGTCCGCATCGTGCCGCCACCCCCGTTCTGGGTCCTACTACTTCAATTACAAGGGGTTTCATAGCATTGTGCTGATGGCGGTGGTGTCAGCACGGTATGAATTCCTCTATGTTGATGTAGGGAAGAATGGCCGGATGTCCGATGGGGGATCCTTCATCCAGACGGAGTTTGCCCTCCGTCTCCAGAGTGACGACCTTGCATTGCCACCGGATGCAGGGAATATTGAAGGACTCCCCTTTGTTTTCTTGGCTGATGAAGCCTTTGGACTCCGACCGCATCTTATGAGGCCATTTCCTCACAGGACCCTGACCCCAGAGAAGAGGGTGTTCAATTACCGGCTGGCCAGGGGCCGAAGAGTCGTTGAAAATGCCTTTGGCATAATGGCCAGCCGGTTCCGCATTTTTATGACTTCCATACACTTGGCGGACTACAAAATAAACTATGTAGTTTTATGCTGCTGTGTGCTACACAATTTTCTCAGCAGAAAATCCAATTCATATATGGCCTCAGTATTGCCTGAGGCTGGACTTTCACCTGCTAATCCCCTGCCGGGCCTGGAATCTGCCCGTCCTGGCTTGCCCCCCCAAAATGCCCGTGAGGTTCGGGACAAATATATGGAATATTTCACGGGTAGGGGGGCAATTCCTATGCCAGGCTATGGCTAAAGATTCCTGGAGAATGAGTTAAATAAAATTCTGATTTCTAATTTTAACTTAGGTTTGTTTCCTGTCTCCTAGTTTGTCTTAGTGCATTTGTAGTGCCAAGTGTATTTTCCTTTAGTAAATAACAACCATTTCACTATGTAACCTTAAAAAAAACACAAATCAGGTTAGAGCGTATTGAAAAAAGAAGCTACACATTGTTTCTGTTCAAACATTTTACTCTGTGCACATTCACACACATGTTTCCTTTTTTTTTTTTTTTTTTCCTGGCCACAAACCGCCAATTCTTTTCTTAGGAAAATACAAAAACAGTTGCATTCCAAAAATTACAACATTGGATACCTCTGAGCAATGTGACACATTCACTTACACAAACTATGTCTCTATGTGCCCGTCCTAATATGGGGTCTTGCCACCCCTTGCCCAGCCAAAAATTGAATATGCACACATTTTGTATTATTTTCCACTAGGAATTTGAGACTCCTGATCCCTATTGTCAACATGTGCTATCTGCCATCAGGGGTGATCAATGGACGTGTTTTGGGGGTGCAACCCCTTCCACAGTTCACCTACTTTAGATACGAGGAAGGGGTTGCACCCCCAAAAGACGTACATGGATATCCCCTGATGGCAGATGGCACATGTTGACACACTGTGTGCATATTCAATTTTTGGCTGGTTGCATTGTCAAAAACAGTATAAAAGGTTGATGAACAGTCATTCCTGAAAAAAAATGGGGGTTTGGTTGACTTATTCGATTCTCCCCAAAACATCTAGAATGTCTTTAAATGTTTGATCCATCACATGAATTATTTGTTTTATTCTGTCCAGTTCCGTGCTACATTCCATCACTTGCTGTATTATTCGGAGGGCACTGTCAGCAGAGAAACGTGTACTATCCTTCACCACAACATTTACATCCCCTAAAAACAAAATTAAAAGGTATTATAACTCTGCAGGCCTACATCTCTTACCTGAAGCTGTAGTGACAGATACTGACCTGTTGTGGTGACCAGTTCCACAACGTCATCCACCTCTCCTTCCTGCACTTCTCCTTCCTCCACCTCAACTTCCTCAACATCCTTCGGTTGTGGGTCTTTGGGAGTTTGGGGTTGTTGTGAAGCTGTGGGGTTCCTGTGCTCCCTGGAGTGTTCTCCTCCCAGTCTTCTCTCACCTATGATAATCAAACAAAAGGTCTATTTATCACACTGAAATTCGCTATGAAAAATAAAAACAGGCTAAATTGTTTGGAAGTGGGGTACAAGTGTATGTTTGTGCGGAATTTAAAGATAAATGCATTATCCACAAAAAAAGAGGGGTGAGAAAAGCAGCGCTGGAGACCCTGCTCCCATTTGTGCATACCAAGGTGCCCACAGCCACAGCAAAACAGGTGGACACTAAAATTGGGAGCTTGAGAGGCACCTACAGGACTGAACGCTCTAAGGTCCTGGCTTCTCAGAGGTCAGGAGCAGCAGCAGATGATGTGTATGTCCCGAATTTGTGGTACTACAGCAGGATGTCCTTCCTGGATGACCAGATTGAGGCAAGGCCATCACTATCCACTCTTCCCCCCAGACTTCCCTGCAGCCAACCTGAGCCTTCTCTGGAGCAAGAGGAGGCAGCCATCCTGCAGGATCCTGATTTGGCCATCTGGAGCCAGGTATAGTATTAAATGAAAATGTATTGGGATAAAATTAATGTTTGCCAAATATGTCAAGATGACAAACATAAACTATTTAGAGTTCCACAAGTGAAATCAAGATCTCTAGACATTAGTCTGCACTTAATTGGGTGCTAAATAGTCAATCTGATGTAGTTGTAAATTTTAGAAACTGATTTCAGGATTTACATTCTAATTGGTTCAATCATGATTATAAATTTGGAGGCAAAGATTAAAGCAACATATTAAATGTTTTCATACACAGGATGAAATCAGCCAGGAGGAGGGTCTGGAAACTGTCAGGCAGGAGGAGGAAGGGCCCAGTGGCAGCCAGGAGGTGGCAGGGCCCAGTGGAAGGCAGGAGGTGGCAGGGTCCAGTGGCAGCCAGGAGGTGGCAGGGCCCAGTGGCAGGCAGGAGGTAGCAGGGCAAAGGAGAAGCACCAGATCACAGGTGCCTCCCATCCGATTTCCCAAAAGAGGCAGGAGGGACAGGACCACCAGTGAGGCAGCAATGGCCCTTATTAAAGAGGCCCATGCCACCCTCAAAGAGCCCACATCCCCTGAAGAGGCCATTGCCGGCCTAGTGGAGGCAAAGTTCAAGGTGATGAGCATGGAGCAACGCCTCCTATGCGAGCCCCTGCTCATCACCTTGCTCAACAAGGGGGTGATGGGAAAAATTACCCCCAATACTGCAATTTGTGAGGTGGCACAACTGTCCCAACCTCAACCTCCTCCTCCACCTCCACCTTCTTCTTCTGCCCCACCCCCTTCTCCTACACCTCCTCCTCCACCTTGTTCTTCCGCCCCACCCCCTTCTCCTCCACCTCCACCTTGTTCTTCTGCCCCACCCCCTTCTCCTCCACCTCCACCTTGTTCTTCTGCGCCACCCCCTTCTCCTCCACCTCCTCCTCCTCCTGACAGGAGTACCCCTCCAGTGGCCCAGCCTCCAGCCAAACGAAGAAGGAAGGCTGCAGGGAAGGCTTCAGGAAAGGTTGCAGGGAAGGTTGCCAGGAAGACGAGGAAGTGATGGCCTTGCTTCATTGTGGTCGGACAGAAGGCAGCCTGTTGTAGTACCACACACTTGGGACATATATCTCACCTGCTGCTGTTCCTGACCTCTGGGAGGCCAGCATCAGATTGTGCTCAGAAATGTTGGCCTTCTCTCAAGCTCTCAATTTTAGTGTCCACACAGGGTTGATGTGTGGTCTGGGGTCCCTGGGATGCACAAATGGCAGCAGGTTCTCCAGCGCTGCCTTCTCTTTATTTTATTTGAAACATGAATAAATGTTATTTTTGTTTAAGTTCATACTTGACTATGTGTATTTGTAAAAATTTAAAATTTAGCTTTGGAGTAAGCAGAGACATTTGACTGACAAAAAAAGGGACAGATAACAACCCCCCTAAAAAATAAAAGAATCTGATTTCCCAAAAAGAGGGTGTAAAATTTAACAACTATATATTAAAATATTCAATGGGAGATCACTATCAAAACATTGCGAAATTAAAATTAACATCAGTTTGAAAAATATAAAAATGTTAAATATTCATAAAAACTTGCACGATATAATACACATAAATCTTCTTAAGAGCAGCATGAAAAAGGTTAAAAAAATATAGTCATAACTCTGTGTGAATATCAGCAGCAAAAGAAGTTCTTTCGTTTTGATTAATGTAACATTCTAAAGAAGATTTCAATGCACAACATTTAAACGATGCAATAATTTCGAGCGTGACGAATGTGCTATCTCCATTACGAAGGCTTGTTTTACCAGAAGATGCGCTCCCGTCTCATACTTGCTTCTGAGCATGCGCGCTTTTGAAAGACTCGTTAAAGCATACAGACGAACCATTTTCTCGTCACAAAACAGGCCGACGAGAAACACAACGAGGAAATCTGGAATCCTGACGAGAAAATAGAGAGCAGGTTCTCTATTTTCTCGTCGAGATTCACGGCAATTTTCTCATCATAAAACCATACACACTAACTTTTTTCTCGAGAAAAAAGCTCTCGCGGCACTTTTCTTGCCGGTTTTGGACGAGAAAATCGGTCGTGTGTACAAGGCTTGATTTGTAGAAAATGGACAATTTTTACTGCTTTTGGAGCTTTGGTAAATACAATGATTCTTTTACCTTGATGGATTTATGGGTGTTCAAACAAAGCTGAACCTAAATGGGTGCATTCCTTTTCAAATTTGTATTGTTAACTGAATGAAAGCGATCATGCCATTGTGTTCCAGTACTACAAAAAAGAACCTCTGCAGTAAAGGTCAAGTATCTGAGAAAATGCTATTAGGACATATTAAACTTCTATATTACTGACCAGTCAGAACATCAATGAGAATAGTTCAAACAAGTTCAGTAGACAAAACAAGTAATTAGTAGGAGTATGAAAACGTATGACTTATCTTTACCATCAAGGCCACCGATACTTGTTCACTGATTTTCTATTTATTTGAAGTGAACTTTTTAGCTATAGAAACAGGTCTTTGCCTAGACAATAAAGTGATAGGTATAAACTAGCTCTGATTTCACATCCACTGTTCCTGAAAATGGCAAATATGAAACCACGTTATATAAATCTGGAGATTTTATTCCTATAGAGTCTGTTGTTAGAGAATATGTTGCTGAAAACCTCAATGATTGGCTTTACGTAATACCAGAGCTTGAGGAAAAATATCTCTAACACTGCAAATTATTTTGACCGTGAAACTTGTGATTGTAAACGATCACTGTGTAAAACAACCCATTCAGTTCAAAATTTAAATTAAAGGCAAACATTTTTGTATAGATATAAAAAAACTTAGAAGTGATCACATTCCCTCTGTTCTCCTCTGCATAAGAGCTGGGGGGGGGGGGAAGCAATGGTACACTGAGGTTCCCAGTGAAAGGCTGTGCGGGTGGGGGGGGGGGCATGTCAGCAAGAGAAGTCTGATCATTGGAGCCTGAGTTCCCAGCACAGCTAGGGAACTAACCACAGTGTGCTCTCTTGCCTAGTGTGGTCAGTTTTTAATAGCAGAGGGACTGGCAGGAACTCCAGGGATTTCACACAAAGGAAGCAAAAAAAGAGAATAAGATACTTTTTCATATAAGTGCATGGTACAGCAGGCATGTATCAGGAATCTGAAATGCTGAGGCAACAAACATTTTAAATGCTTTGGGTACGCCAATCACAACTAGACTTATACAGTAATCTAAACAGTGGCGGCTGGTGGTAATGTTTTGGGGGGGCGGAAAACGGTGCAAACATAACCCCCCGGTTCGATTCGATTCGGATCGGTCCAGTCTGGTCGGTCGGTGCACTTACCTCAATCACGGGCAGCTTCCCCGGCTCTCTTCTGCAGGCTTCACAAACAAGCATCTCCTTCCCCTGCTCAGCGGCATCAGAGGGGGCGGGGTCACCCGTTTACGTCACCGGGTGGTCCCGCCCTCAGCTATATAACAGCTGTCAAAGCCAGAGAAGCGTCACTCAGCGGGAGCCTCCCATGGAGGGGGAACTGTTGCGGCTTTTTTATTTTTTCGGTCGTCAGCGACATGGATTTACATCGCTGGACATTTTTTTTTTTTTTAATAAAGGACTTGTCCCGAGCTGTCTCTTGTCTTTTTTACAATTTTTTACACTTTTTTTGTGAAATGGTAGAAGTACAATGTACCCCTTACCAATTCACATGGGGGGCGGGATCTGGGGGTCCCCTTGTTAAAGGGGGCTTCCAGATTCCGGTAAGCCCCCTGCCCGCAGACCCCCACAACCACCGGGCAATGGTTGTGGGGATGATGCCCTTGTCAAGGTGCTTTGGGGTCAGATCCCAAAGCATCCTCCCCATGTTGAGGGCATGTGGCCTGGTATGGTTCAGAAAAGGGGGCGCTCTCTTGTCCCCCCTCTTTTCCTGCGGCCTGCCAGGTTGCGTGCTCGGATTAGGGTCTGGTATGAATTTTTGGGGGACCCCTACGCCATTTTTTAAAAAACAATTGGCACAGGGTTCCCCTTAATATCCATACCACACCTGAAGGGCCTGATATGGAATTTGGGGGGACCCCCACGCAATTTTTTTTTAAATTTTGGTTCGGGGTTCCCCTTAATATTCATACCAGACCCAAAGGGCCTTTGCATTGATACATGTCCCCTGGGGCAGAACCCAGGTCCCCAAACACTTTTTATGACAATACCATGCATATTAGCCTTTAAAATTAGCACTTTTGGTTTTTCATGTTCGTGTCCCATAGACTTTAACGGTGTGCGCACAAATTTTTTGCCTGTTCGCAAGTTCTGGTGCGAACCGAACCAGGGGGTGTTCGGCTCATCCTTAGTCAGTAACCATAAACTAGGCAGCGACAGAAAATGTAGTTCAAATCACACCTTTAATGAAATATCAAAAATAACAGTTCAGGAACGTAGTAAAAAACAGAAGCCAGGGTTTGGATGCCAGAGCGTGTAATCAGACGAGTCGGGATCAGGAAGCCAGCAGTCAGAAAAGTGAGACGCAAAATCAGGAACAGATAACAGGAGAGAAGTCAATCAGGACAAGTGATACACAGGAACACAAGCAGAAACATACTGGAGTCATTGACTACGCATAGTGTCATGATCCAAATCTGAACCTGGGACCTCTGTAGTAGGGATGGGCCGAACACCCCCCAGTTCAGTTCGCATTCAGAACATGCGAACAGACCAAAAGTTTGCGCGAACATTTGAACACCGTTAAAGTCTATGGGACTCGAACGTGAGAAATCAAAAGTGCAAATTTTAAAGGCTAATATGCAAGTTATTGTCCTAAAAAGGGTTTGGGGACCCGGGTCCTGGCCCAGGGGACATGTATCAATGCAAAAAAAACGTTTTAAAAACTGATGTTTTTTCAGGAGCAGTGATTTTAATAATGCTTGAAGTGAAAAAATAAAAGTGAAATATTCCTTTAAATATTGTACCTGGGGGGTGTCTATAGTATGCCTGTGAAGTGGCGCGTGTTTCCCGTGTTTAGAACAGTCCCTGCACAAAATTACATTTATAAAGGAATAAAAGTAATTTAAAACTGTTTGCGGCTTTAATGTAATGTTGGATCCCGGCAATATAGATGAAAATTATTGAGAAAAACGGCATGGGTACCCCCCCCCCAGCCCATTACCAGGCCCTTTGGGTCTTGTATGGATATTAAGGGGAACCTCACACACCAGGCCCTATATGCTCTGAACAGCAGTATATAGGCGGTCCAAACAAGACAGGGACTGTAGGTTTGTTCTTAAGTTGAATCTGTTCGTAATTTAAAACAGGTACATTTTGTAAGTGTAGCTCCAGCAAAAAATTCTATTTTTAAGCTTTTTGGATATCATAGGGAAGGGTTATCATCACCCCTGTAACATTTGTTTTGCTGTCTGTGCCCCTGTTCAGAAGATTTCACCTCACTTTCTGGCCCAATGACAATTGGATTTTGAAAATTTGGGGTTTTTAGGGAAACAAGGATTGTTGATAAAGCATCAGTGGAGATACCTTTTTCCCATATAACTCTTACAGGAGAGAATTTCCGTTCCCAGGGGTAGATTTCCTCTCACTTCCTGTTGTCTCCCTCCCTTTGTAAGTAGGAGTCGTTTGTAAGTCGGATGTTTGAAACTAGGGGAGCGCCTGTATATATATATATATATATATATATATATATATATTGTGAGGGGGTTAGCTCGGCAGCGGGTGTGTGTGACCCCCGGGATGGGCTCCCCACACAAAACAGGCCCAGCAAACGGAGGTTGTGGTTTTCAAAATCAAAAAAAGGTGCGGTTTATTTTCTATTTACAGTGACAAAACACAGCAAAGCAAAAGAAACATAACCAAAATAAATCCTGGTCAAGTTGACCTCTGACTAAACATACAGGTTTCCTAACTAACAACTGGGATCAGCCTAGTGCTGTCCTAGTCCCTAAGTCCCTGGTTTAGTAAAAGTCCAAACAAATAGCCACACAGGCTTTGCCTCACCGCACAGGGGTTCACTCTCCCTAGACAGTCCACACAGGTCTGGTTCCAGGCATGAGCAAACATCTAATGAAGCTGGGAGTTCTTATAGAGGCCTAAATGAGCTGACAAGGTTCAGCTGGTCTCCTCATCTCTGTCTGCACGACGCCCCACACTCTCCCTAGAGGTATGAGTCATCCATGAGCCCACTAGCCTTATACAACTCTCCACCTAGTTGTATAAGTCGGCGTAAAGCCTGAATCTGGGCGAAATATATCTACCCCCCTGGATGCAACCAGGTGACTTTACCTTCCTGCTGTCACATACCCCCCCTCTTGTTTTAACCTCGGGGTTGGAACACCAGCAATCAGGCATTCATGTACTCGAGACAAAGCATCCACATTCCCCATTTGAACGCCAGGGCGATGCTTTACTGTGAAGTTGAATTCCTGGAGGGCCAGGAACCACCTATTCACTCTTCTATTTGTTTCCTTGTTTTGAGCCATCCACTTTAACGGAGCGTGATCCGTAACCATGTCAAAGTGCCTACCTAGCAGGTAGTACCGAAGGGAATCTAGAGCCCACTTCACCGCTAAACACTCCTTTTCAACGGTGGCGTAATTTACCTCATGGGACTTCAACTTCCTGCTGAGGTAAATGACTGGGTGCTCTTCCCCGTTCCAGACCTGGGACAATACTGCTCCTAACCCCACATCTGACGCATCACTTTGTACGACAAAGTCTTTAGAGAAGTCGGGTGAGTACAACACTGGCTGGCTACATAAGGCTTGTTTCAAGAATTGGAATGCTGCCTCAGCCTCGGGGGTCCATTTAATCATGACCGACCCTTTCCCCTTCGTCAGGTTGGTTAGGGGCACAGCCTTAGAAGCAAAGTGGGGAATGAATCGCCGATAATACCCAGCGATTCCCAGAAAGGCTCGTACCTGCTTCTTGCTGTTGGGACGTGGCCAACTCTGGATGGCCTCGACTTTGTTGAGTTGGGGTTTTATTACTCCCCTCCCAATGGTGTACCCAAGATATTTGGCCTCCTCCTGCCCAATGGTACACTTCTTGGGGTTAGCCGTAAACCCCGCTTCCCGAACAGAGTCCAGGACTGCTTGCACTTTTGGCAGATGTGAGGCCCAATCTGTGCTATGGACAATTACGTCATCCAGGTAAGCCGCAGCATACTTCCGATGGGGCCTCAGCATCTGGTCCATTTTCCGCTGGAATGTGGCCGGCGCATTCTGTAACCCGAACGGCATTCTTTTATATTGGAACGCCCCGTCTGGGGTTACAAATGCGGTTTTCTCTTTGGCCGACTTGGCCAGGGGGATTTGCCAATACCCTTTTGTGAGGTCAAGAGTCGTCATGTATCGGGCTGTTCCCAGCCGGTCGATCAACTCATCTATACGTGGCATGGGGTAGGTGTCAAATTTTGTAACTTTGTTCAACTGACGAAAATCGTTACAAAATCGCCAGCTCCCATCCGGTTTAGGCACCAACACGATGGGACTAGACCAATCACTTTGGGACTCCTCTATCACCCCTAAGTTCAGCATTTTCTGTACTTCCTCCCGTATTGCCTCCCGTCGAGCCTCTGGGATCCGATAGGGTTTTAACTTCACCCTTTCACCGGGCGGGGTAATGATGTCATGCTCTACCCCAGATGTTTGTCCCGGCAGCTCAGAGAATACCTCCTTGTTGCGAAGCACAAACTCCTTAACCTCCTGTTGTTGGGGTTGTGACAAGGTGGCTGCTATTCCAACCTCAGGAATCACGCAACCAGTTTGAGCTGGTGACCAAGTGTCTGCGACTAGGGACTCTCTATCCCTCCAGGCTTTCAACAGATTAACGTGATAGATCTGTTCGGGCTTTCGCCTTCCTGGTTGTCTGACCTTGTAATTCATTTCGCTCACTTTTTCCATTATCTCGTAGGGGCCTTGCCATTTGGCAAGGAATTTACTTTCAACCGTAGGGACAAGTACCAATATCCTATCCCCCGGGGAAAAGGTACGGGTCTTGGCTCCACGGTTGTACACTCTCTGCTGTGCCAACTGCGCTTGGGCCAAATGTTCCTTCACGATGGGCATTACCTGTGCAATTCGATCTTGCATCAGGGCGACATGCTCAATCACACTCCTGTGGGGAGAACTCTCACTTTCCCAAGTTTCCTTGGCAATATCCAACAGCCCTCTTGGGTGTCTCCCATACAGTAACTCAAAGGGGGAGAATCCCGTAGAGGATTGGGGCACCTCCCTAATAGCAAACATCAAATAAGGAAGTAAACAGTCCCAATCCTTTCCATCTCTATCCACCACTTTCTTCAACATTTGTTTTAGGGTTTTGTTGAATCTTTCAACCAGCCCATCGGTTTGGGGGTGATACACAGACGTACGCAATTGCGTCACTTTGAACAATTTACACAGCTCTTTCATAACCCGGGACATAAAGGGTGTACCTTGGTCCGTAAGCAGTTCTTTACAAATACCCACCCGGCTAAAAACAAGAGATAGCTCTTTGGCTATGGTTTTGGCCGAGGTATTTCGGAGAGGGATCGCTTCTGGATAACGGGTGGCATAGTCCATTATAACTAATATGTACTGGTGCCCCCTAGCGGACTTGATTATAGGACCTACCAAATCCATGGCGATCCTCTCAAACGGGACCTCAATGATGGGTAGAGGGACCAGCGGGCTACGGAAATGTGGCATCGGGGCCAACCTCTGACACACAGGGCAGGAGGAACAATAATTTTCTACGTCCTTCATCACCCCCGGCCAATAGAATCTCTGTAATACCCTCTCTCGGGTTTTCTCTGTCCCCAGATGACCTCCAAGAATGTGCCCATGGGCCAACTCCAACACCAACTTCCTGTAAGGTTTGGGCACCACAAGCTGCTCAACGGTTTCTTCTGCCCTTTTTGCCACCCGATACAGTAGGTCCTTCTCTACGCTGAAGTATGGGTAAGTGCAGGTATTATCTGGGTTCACTAACTCACCATCTATTTTCACTACGTTTTCCCGTGCCTTTATTAGGGCGGGGTCTTTCAACTGTTCTGTGGCAAAGTTTTCCCTGTGAACCTCAAGATCAGAAAACTCCACAGACGGTAGGTTTTCGTCTGAGGAGGTGGGCTCCTCTCCAGTTTCTTGAGTCTCCCCTGCCAATACTGATAAGGGAAATTCCGGAGAGTCCTCACCACTCTCAGGGGAGTTTGGGCTATCACATTCCTGGTACATAGGGGCACCAGTGAGGGGCTCAGGATCATCCCACAGTTCCCAGAACTTCGGAAAATCCCTTCCCACAATGGCGTCATGCGGTAACTGAGATACTAAGCCCACTGGATGAGAGAGGGTACCTTTGGGGGTCTCGAAACACACTGTAGTCACTGGATACTCTCGGGTGTCCCCATGCACACAAATAACAGCTACCTTGCTATTCCCAGAGACCTCTGTTTTAACTAACTCAGCCTTTATCAGGGTCACAAGGCTACCTGAATCCAGCAATACCACAACATTTCTACCATTAACACACATTTTGCATAAATGTTTCTCAGTTCCTCGAAAGGCAGTGCATGCGACTGTCGCACACAGCGACTGACGTCTGCCCGTCAGAAAGTCACACTGCATGGGTTCCTCCACAACCGGGCAATTGGCTGCAATATGTCCCGCTTGCCGGCAGCGGTAGCAAACGATCCTTCTTGCCGCCTCTTGAGCCGCTGATTTCCCAGGCTGTTCTCGCCAAACTTGGGGTAGAGCTCCCACCCTCTCACTCTCTCCACCCTCACCCCGTGGAATCCTCTTATCCGCCCCTGGGGATGGTCTGGTCTTAGGGTGGAAAGTCCGAGTGTCTCTGGAAGAGGCCGTCAGGTTCTCTGTAGCCAAGTATTTCTCCACACGATCCACAAGACCATCGGCCGTCTCTGGGTCTCCATGGCTTACCCACTTTTGGATGGCAGTAGGAAGAGCTCTCAAAAACCGATCCATTACAACACGTTCCACAATCTTTGGTGCGGACAAAGTCTCTGGCTGTAGCCACTTTCTGCTCAGGTGAATGAGATCATACATTTGAGACCTGGGGGGTTTTCCAAGCTGGAAAGTCCAGTTATGCACACGCTGAGCCCGGACAGCCTGGGTGACACCCAGCCTTGCCAATATTTCAGCTTTTAGCATCACATAGTCTTTTGCTTGGTTAGGCTCTAGGTCATAGTAAGCTTTCTGCGATTCACCAGTTAACAGAGGAGCCACCAGTCCAGCCCACTGCTCCTCAGGCCACTTTTCTCTTTCAGCGGTCCTTTCAAATGTGGTCAAAAATACCTCTGGATCATCCTCTCCAGTCATTTTTGTCAATAAACGACTCACCCCAAAGGACGCGGTATTAGTGGGACGGCTTTCCTCACTGGTCTGCGGACGTTGCTGCATTACTGCTTCCATCTGTTGTTGTAGTCTCTGCTCTTGCTTCTGCAACAGGTCTATGAAGCGGGCCTCAGATTGCTGCTGGGCTCGTTGCTGAGCCTCCAGACTCTGTTGCAAAGTTGCGTTTGTCTGCTGCTGGGCTGCAAGGCTCCTTTGCAAACCTGCATTTGTCTGCTGTTGATTGGCATTTGCTAGAGCCAGCTGCTTCAGTATCTCCTCCATGCTGGCTTAAAAAAAAACTGCCACTGGTTCTCCACCAACTGTGAGGGGGTTAGCTCGGCAGCGGGTGTGTGTGACCCCCGGGATGGGCTCCCCACACAAAACAGGCCCAGCAAACGGAGGTTGTGGTTTTCAAAATCAAAAAAAGGTGCGGTTTATTTTCTATTTACAGTGACAAAACACAGCAAAGCAAAAGAAACATAACCAAAATAAATCCTGGTCAAGTTGACCTCTGACTAAACATACAGGTTTCCTAACTAACAACTGGGATCAGCCTAGTGCTGTCCTAGTCCCTAAGTCCCTGGTTTAGTAAAAGTCCAAACAAATAGCCACACAGGCTTTGCCTCACCGCACAGGGGTTCACTCTCCCTAGACAGTCCACACAGGTCTGGTTCCAGGCATGAGCAAACATCTAATGAAGCTGGGAGTTCTTATAGAGGCCTAAATGAGCTGACAAGGTTCAGCTGGTCTCCTCATCTCTGTCTGCACGACGCCCCACACTCTCCCTAGAGGTATGAGTCATCCATGAGCCCACTAGCCTTATACAACTCTCCACCTAGTTGTATAAGTCGGCGTAAAGCCTGAATCTGGGCGAAATATATCTACCCCCCTGGATGCAACCAGGTGACTTTACCTTCCTGCTGTCACAATATATATATATATATATTTATATATATATATGTATATATATACTATACGGCCTGCCCTATGTACTCTGCAGAAAATTGGGCCAAGTTACTCTTGGTGGGCGCTGGAACAGGCTCTGCTGTGAACTATTGTATCAAGAATTGTAATTACATCCCCCTGTTGAACAGGGGCAGAAAAATTGGGCCTTTGGTGGTGGCGGTGGTGGTGGTACTGGTGCCACAACACTGTAAGTCCTCACAGTTACTCTCTGTGGGCGCAGGAACGGGCCCTGCTGTGAAATATTATATCAAGAATTGTAATTACATGCCCCTGTTGAACAGGGGCAGAAAAATTGGGCCTTTGGTGGTGGTGGTGGTGCCACAACACTGTAAGCCCTCACAGTTACTCTCTGTGGGCACAGGAATGGGCCCTGATGTGAAATATTATATCAAGAATTTTAATTACATGCCCCTGTTGTACAGAGGCAGAAAAATTGGGCCTTTGGTGGTGGTGCCGCAACACTGTAAGCCCTCACAGTTACTCTTGGTGGGCGCTGGAACAGGCCCTTCTTTAAAATATTACAGCAAAAATTGTAATTACACGCCCCTGTTAAACAGGGGCAGAAAAATTGGGCTTTAAGCACTGGTGCCACAATACTGCAACCCCTCACAGATACTCTAGTTGAGCGCAGGAACGAGCCCTGCTGCAAAATATTACAGCAAAAATTGTAATTACATGCCCT
Source organism: Rana muscosa (assembly GCA_029206835.1). Taxonomy (NCBI): domain Eukaryota; kingdom Metazoa; phylum Chordata; class Amphibia; order Anura; family Ranidae; genus Rana; species Rana muscosa. The sequence goes on from CM055122.1 coordinate 840,393,297, forward strand.
GTTAAACAGGGGCAGAAAAATTGGGCTTTAGGCACTGGTGCTGGTGCCCAGAACCAAAAATATTCTTAGAAGCTATCAACATGAACATTGAGGAGGAATAGGATAGTCAATCAGCATAAAAGGATAGTCACTCTGCATCAGCATAGGCAGTCTTAAAGGAATCTCATTCATAAAAAAAATAATCGGTTACATCAGCATCAGGTGCTTGGTAGCTGGTGATCCAAGACTGATTCATTTTTATGAAGGTGAGCCGATCAACCGAGTCGGTGGACAGGCGCACTCTGTGATCGGTTACAAAGCCTCCAGCAGCACTGAATGTGCGTTCCGAAAGAACGCTGGATGCAGGACAGGCCAGTAGCTCAATTGCATACTGTGCAAGCTCTGGCCAGTGATCCATCCTCAAGACCCAGTAAGCCAGTGGATTTTCGGTTGGAAAGGTCTCCAAGTCTGATCTTGCCCCTAGGTATTCCTGCACCATGTAAATCAGACGCTGGCGATGGTTGTGACTGACCGAAGCCTCAGCAACACGTTGTCCAGAAGGACCAGGAAATTGTAACCTCCCAGGCTCTGGAAACGCATTGCACAAACCTTTCTGCAAGGCCTCCCGAAGATGTGTCATCCTCTGCTCCCTCTGCGACGGCAAGATAAGGTCCGCAACCTTACCCTTGTAACGTGGATCAAGAAGGACAGCCAGTAGTGATTCCTCTCCTTGATCACACAAATCCGAGGGTCCTTTTACAGGCTTTGCAGGATCAGGGAGGCCATGCAGCGTAGGCTTGCTGAGGCATTCGAACTGTAGTCTTCTGGGTCACTAAGGGTGACATGATCCGCAGCCACCTCCTCCCAGCCACGTACAAGTCCATGGGTTTCTGGGGACTGTAAACGATCCCTTGAAGACTGCTGCTGATGCTGAGTGCTAGGCTCCACCTCCATGCTGACACAATCCTCCTCCTCCTCCTCCTCTTCCTGTGTGAGCGGTGGTTCCGCAGGAATACTGTCTGGATAAAGGGGGCCTTGAGAGGTAAGGAAGTCTTCCTCTTCCTCCCTCTGTTCTGCCTCAAGTGCCCTGTCTATTATTCCATGCAGCGTGTGCTCCAACAGGAAGACAAGATGGACAGTATCACTAATGCATGCACTGTCACTGCTCACCATCCTCATGGCCTCCTCAAATGGTGACAGGACAGTGCATGCATCCTTGATCATTACCCACTGGCTGGCGACAAAAATCCAAGCTCCGCTGACCCTGTCTTGGTGCCATAGTCGCACAGGTACTGATTGATGGCCCTCTGCTGCGTGTGCAGCCGCTGCAGCATTGCCAACGTTGAGTTCCACCTGGTGGGCATGTCACAGATGAGGCGGTTCTTGGGCAGGTTGCATTCCTTTTGAAGGTCAGCCAGCCGAGTACTGGCATTATATGACCGGCAGAAATGCCCACAGACTTTCCTGGCCTGCCTCAGGGGATCCTGTAAGCCCGGGTACCTGCACAAGAACCGCTGCACCACCAAATTAAGGACGTGAGCCAAACAGGGCACATGGGTCAAGTGTCCCTGTCGGAGGGCAGAGAGGAGGTTGGTGCCATTGTCACAAACCAACATTCCTGGCTGAAGCTGGCGTGGCGTCAACCACCTTTGAGCCTGCCCTTGCAGAATCTCTGCCTCAGTGTGGCTCCTGTCCCCTAAGCAGACCAACTCAAGCAGCGCATGGCATCTTTTTGCCTGAGTGCTTGCGTAGCCCCTAGAACGCCTACAAAGCACCGCTGGTTCCAAGGACAAATCTGAACAGAAACAGGGCATAGAGGAAGAAGAAGAGGAAGGGGTGGAGGAGAGAGGTGTGGCAGAATCACCACTACCAGCATTTTGGAGGCGTGGTGGTGTAACAAGCTCCAACAATACTGCACCCTGTCCTGCATTCTTCCCAGCTGCCAGCAGGGTTACCCAGTGCACCGTGAAAGAAAGATAACGTCCCTGTCCATGCCTGCTGGACCATGAGTCAGCGGTAATATGCACCTTACCGCTGACCGCCCTGTCCAACGAGGCCAAGACATTGCCTTCCACATGTCGGTAGAGAGCCGGAATGGCCTTCCGAGAAAAAAATTGATGTTTGGGAACCTGCCACTGAGGTACCGCACATTCAAATTCTCGAAAGGGGGCAGAGTCTACCAGCTGACAAGGCAGCAGTTGGAGTGCTAGTAATTTAGCCAAACTAGCATTCAGTCGCTGAGCATGTGGACGGCTGGAACCGATTTAGCAACTGGGGTAGGGAAATTTGTCTGCTACAATTGGATGTTGGTGTACCGCTAGCAGATTGCCCAGAAGTGCTTGGGACACCTAATTCTACACCTTTATTCCTCTCAGTGCAGGTCTCTGAGAGGACTGAAGGTATAGTGGGGTTGGAGATCCCAGCTGATGAGGAGCAAGGAGAGGTCCGCTGTGTTCTTTGGTGTGGGTCTTTTAAGTACTGTTGCCAATGGACTGCATGGCAGGTCGACATATGTCTGGTCAAGCATGTGGTGCCCAAGCGGCTAATGTTTTGGCCACGCTTGATATGCTTCAGACATATGTTGCAAACAGCAACGGTGCGATCTGCTGCACACGTCTCAAAAAAGGCCCACACCAAAGAACTTTTGAAAAAACATGCAGAGTCAGCAGCAACCTGCACATGCGGAGCACTGCAGTGTGATGCAGTCGGTTGGCTGCCCTTAAACTGGCCCCTGGAGGGCATCCTGCCTCATTGGAGATGTGCCTCCTCCTCCTCCTCCTCTCTTCTATCAGGCACCCACGTAGAGTCAGTGACCTTAGTCACTTGCCACTGCCACTGGAGCAAACCTGGCAGTATGCTGCAGCTGGCTGAACATGACTGCCAGTTTCTTGTCCTTCATGGGCACCCCCTCTCTCTGGGCTCACCTTACTTCCTTCATCCTCAACCTGGGTACCATCATCAGAGCCTTCAAAACGCTGCGCATCCTCCTGCAGCATGTACCCTACACTAGGGTGACCACATTTCCAAACTACCATTCAGGGACACCCCCACAAGAGGCAGGATTTATGATTTCTCCAATCACAAGCAGGGTGCAGGAATTGTGCTCCTCCAGGCATTCCCAGCCAAGACAAGTACTGTTAGTGAGTAAAGCGGTGATGTGGCAGCCTTTTTTGGGGCCATCAGATCGGCCCGGGGGGTGGCTGTGTCAGTTTAATTGTCCTGGAATAAAGGTACCTGGGACAGACCTGCAAAATGCGGGACTGTCCCGGGCAATCCGGGACACGAGGTCACCCTACCCTACACTGTGGTCGAACAGTTCGGGGGACTCCTCAGGGCATGATGGTGGGGCTAGGGAAGGAGTGAGTGAAGACATTGAGCCGATGGAAGAGGACGCTTTGGCAGCTGCATTGGCAGACAAAGTACCCTGAGCCTGGGTGACAGAGGATGAGGAGGATGAGGATGGCTTGGTTATCCACTCTACTAACTCTTCTGCATGTTGTGGCTCAACACGGCCAGCTGCCGAAAAATAGGCCAAGCGTGCCCCACGGCCACGTGCTGAGGATGCACCGTGTCCACGACCACCACTGTTGGCTGCAGACACAGAGCCTGCTTGCCCTCTTTTGGTGGCCTGTGAGCGTCTGCCTCTCGTTCGTGGCCTTCCAGACATACTGTAAAATTAGATTAGCAAAACAACGCCTGAAGTTTACTAAAAACAGTACACCAGGAACGGCCTACAGTCAGGTATAGGCTTGGCTGGACTACAATGCAGTGGATATATATATTATGAACTGCAGCTCACTAAGTCGCCTGCCTGCCTGAAAGTGTCTTTGAACACGTAAACCAGGAATGGCCTACAGTCAGGTATAGGCTTGGCTGGACTGCAATGCAGTGCATATATATTTTATGAACTGCAGCTCACTGAGTCGCCTGCCTGAAAGTGTCTTTGAACACGTACACCAGGAATGGTCTACAGTCAGGTATAGGCTTGGCTAGACTATATATATACAAGCCTGCATATATATATTAAATGCACTGCAGCTAACTGAATGAAGGTGAAGGGCGGGGCATGAAATGTCCCCGCCCCCACCACCTATGGGACCGTGTCATACCTGTAAATTAAATTAAAGTTAAAGTTTAAAAAAAAAAATTACTTACCCATGATTGGTTAACAATATTGACAGTTGCCCCAAACAACGGTCCTCTAGCACCCTATATAAAGAAAGAGGATGCGTTATCAGTGGGCAGAAGATGGAGAAGATTTAAAGAGGAGCACATCCCACCTTCCCTCCCTGTCGTGGCCTGTTTTATGAGGTTTTAATCCCTTCATTTGTAAGGGGATGTTATATTTCACGTTTTAAGTTTAGCTTGAGCTTAAATGGCTAAGCTAATTTTTATATATATATATATATATATATATATGTGTGTGTGTATATATATATATGTGTAGCGGGGTGTTCAATTTAAGGGTAGTGTCTGAGTGGTAATAAGCTCAGACACACTGATTGTAAGGGTTTATGGACCATTTCTGTTCATGGGAGATAGTATTGGTGTACAGTTCCCTGTGGCGTACAGGTGGCGCTGTCGCCATGGGCCAGGGTTGAACCACCAATCCAGGGCTGCACCTTTTGTGTCCCCTCTCGGCAGTAGTACGGCGGGGCGGGGAACCTGCTGTGCCTGTCGGGAGAGGGTATAAATGGGGCGGACATGTTCCGTTCGAGGTCGTCTTCGTCCACGCCCAGGCACCTTCGGCCTGGGGGTGAGGAGGGTCGTCTCCGGGTGCCCTAGGCCTGGAGGTGGAGTTCCTGTTCCATCCCAGACACCTTCAGTCTGGGGTGAGGTACTATTTTGAAGGCCCGGGGCCCAGAAACCTTCGGATCGAGGACTCCCAGGGTGCCGCCTTGCGAGGAGGCCCGTATCTGGGATGAGGAGGCCAGGGAGGTAACCCTTTCCGAAGACCCAGCACAGAGTCGTGGTGACGGTGAGGGCCTTTGGTAACTCTCCGGAGGGATGTTTTCTCCTTGACATGGGCCAAATACTTTAGGAAGGAAGTTCACCAGGTCAGTGGCAGTGACCCTACTCTTCAGGTCAGTGGCAGTGACCCTACTCGTTCAAGTCAGTGGCAGTGACTTCATAGGGCAAGGCCCTATTCACCAGGTCAGTGGCAGTGACCCTACGCTCCAAGTCAGTGGCAGTGACTTTATTCACCCGGTCTGTGGCAGAGACCAACCTCACGGTCTGTGGCAGAGATCGTGCACCAAAGCTGTTTGAGAAACCTAAACAGTCTAAAGAATTAAGCTACGTTTGTGCCTGGACCTCCTCCACATTTAAGCTGTCCTGTATCTTCGCTCCAACCTGTCTGCTCTCAAAGAGGCTGTTTATTATCCTGTGTGAAATAAATGTTGGACTTTCAGCTAATGAGGACATTCACATTCCTGGGGAAAACGAGGATTTGCATCTATCTAAGGTAGAGGTGAGATCATTCTGGGAGGACTTTGACTCTGGCCGCAGACAAGGCCCAAAACTAACACCGCTCAACCTCTTTACTCAGGAGGGTACGGGCTTGTGGTGTGGTGTGCCTCTCTCTGCCTGCGAGGAGCCTAATTTAATGCAGGTTGGGGAGAGGTGGGTGCGCTACATTTTTTTATATATATATATATATATATATATATATATGGTTATATGTTACTGAAAGAAGATTTTAATATTCTTAAGTGGATTATTTATTTTTGATTTAAGAAAGTTGATACAATCAATTTAATATTTATACCTATAAATAAAGGCCACGGCCATTTCAACCACAGGTATTTACTGAAGTATTATTTATTTATTTATCTAATGAAATATTAAGAAGTTATGACTACGGTCCCATCAACTGCCTGCCTGAAGTATTTTAGAAACAGTACACCAGGAACGGTCTGCAGTGAGATCTAGCTGCACAGGATACAGTGTATATATATATATATATATATATATATATATATATATATACTGTATATATACAAAGCTGGGATGTACTGTGTATATATATACTGAATAGAATACACTGCAGCTAACTGAATCAACTGCCTGCCTGAAGTATTTTAGAAACAGTACACCAGGAAGGGTCTGCAGTGAAATCTAGCTGCACAGGATACAGTATATATATATATATATATATATATATATATATATATATATACAAAGCTGGGATGTATATATATTGGATACACTGCAGCTAACTGAATCAACTGCCTGCCTGAAGTAATTTAGAAACAGTACACCAGGAACGGTCTGCAGTGAGATCTAGCTAAACTGGATACAGTGTGAATATATATATATATATATATATATATATATATATATATATATATATGTATATATATATTGTGACAGCAGGCAGGTAAAATCACCAGGTTGCATCCAGGATGGTAGGTATGTATGCCCTAGATTCCGGCTTTATGCAAATTCATACCACTAGGGGGAGTGGTGGGAGTCTTGCGGGGGAAGAGTTAATGAGCCCAGCTGAATCAAGTGGCTCATTGAGGCCTCTACAAGAACTCCCAGCCTGCTAAGGGAGATGCTCCATCCTGGAACCAGTTCTGTGTTGTGCAAGACTGGGGAGTGTGTTTCTGTCCTGTGCGGTGAGACAAAGCCTGTGTGGCTAAAACCTTCAAAAACAGGGAGATAGGGGCTGGGGCAGCACAAGGCTGCACCTAGTTGTCAGACAGGGAACCTACGTGTGTAGTAAGCGGTCAAGCTGACCAGGATTTCTTTTTGTATGTTTCTTTTTGTTTTGCTGTTTTTCCCCTGTAAATAGTTTTAATAAACCGCACCTTTTGTTTTTTGCAACTACAAACTCTGTCTGCTGTGCTTGTTTTTGTGTGGTGAACCCATCCAGGGGGTCACACACACCCGCTGCCGAGTTAACCCCCTCACAGTTGGTGGAGAACCAGTGGCAGTTTTTTTTTAAGGCCAGCATGGAGGAGATATTGAAACAGCTGGCTCTAGCAAATGCCAATCAGCAGCAGACAAATGCAGGTTTGCAAAAGAGCCTTGCAGCTCAACAACAGAGCTTTGCAACCTACCAGCAAGCTTATCAACAGAGCCTTGCAGCCCAGCAGCAAGCTCACCAACAGAGTCTGGAAGCTCAGCAACAAGCCCTGCAGCAATCGGAGGCCCGTTTCATAGACCTGTTGCAGAAGCAAGAGCAGAGACTACAACAAATGGAAACAGTGATGCAGCAACGTCCGCAGACCAGTGAGGAAAGTCGTTCCACTAATACCGCGTCCTTTGGGGTGAGTCGTTTATTGACAAAAATGACTGGAGAGGATGATCCAGAGGTGTTTTTGACCACATTTGAAAGGACTGCTGAAAGAGAAAAGTGGCCTAAGGAGCAGTGGGCCGGACTGGTGGCTCCTCTGTTAACTAGTGAATCGCAGAAAGCGTACTATGACCTAGAGCCTGACCAAGCAAAAGACTATGTGATGCTAAAAACTGAAATTTTGGCACGGCTGGGTGTCACCCTGGCTGTCCGGGCTCAGCGTGTGCATAACTGGACTTTCCGGCTTGGAAAACCGCCCAGGTCTCAAATGTATGATCTCATTCACCTGAGCAGGAAGTGGCTACAGCCAGAGACTTTGTCCGCACCAAAGATTGTGGAACGTGTTGTGATGGATCGTTTATTGAGAGCTCTTCCTACTGCCATCCAAAAGTGGGTAAGCCATGGAGACCCAGAAACGGACGATAATCTTGTGGATCGTGTAGAGAAGTACTTGGCTACAGAGAACCTGACTGCCTCTTCCAGAGACTCACGGACTTTCCACCCTAAGACCAGACCATCCCCAGTGGTGGGTAAGATGATTCCAAGGGGTGAGGGTGGAGAGAATGAGAGGGTGGGAGTTCTACCCAAGGTTTGGCGAGAACAGCCTGGGAAATCAGGGGTTCAAGAGGCAGCAAGAAGGATTGTTTGTTACCGCTGCCGACAAGAGGGACATATTGCAGCAAATTGCCCGGTTGTGGATGAACCCATGCAATGTGACTTTCTAACGGACAGACGTCAGTCGCTGTTTGCGACAGTCGCATGCACTGCCATTCGGGGAACTGAGAAACATTTATGCAAAATGTGTGTTAATGGTAGAAATGTTGTTGTATTGCTGGATTCAGGTAGCCTTGTGACACTGATAAAGGCTGAATTAGTTACTACAGAGGTTTCTGGGAATAGCAAGGTAGCGGATATTTGTGTGCATGGGGACACCCGAGAGTATCCGGTGACTACAGTGTGTTTTGAGTCCCCCAAAGGTACCCTCTCTCATCGGGTGGGATTAGTGTCTCACTTGCCTCATGATGCCATTGTGGGAAGGGGTTTTCCAAAGTTCTGGGAACTATGGGATTGTCCTGGGCCCCCCACTGGTGCCCCTATATACCAGAAATGTGATAGGCAGAATTCCTCGGAGAGTGGTGAGGACTCTCCAGAATTTCCCTTTTCGGTATTGGCAGGGGAGACTCGAGAAACTGGGGAGGAGCCAACATCCTCAGACGAACACATGCCGTCTGTGGAGTTTTCTGATCTCGAGGTTCACAAGGAAAATTTTGCCACACAACAGTTAAAAGACCCCACCCTAATAAAGGCACGGGAAAACGTAGTGGAAATAGATGGCGAGTTAGTGAACCCAGATGAGACCTGCACTTACCCATACTTCATCGTGGAAAAGGACCTACTGTATCGGGTGGCTAAAAGGGCAGAAGAAACCATTGAGCAGCTTGTGGTGCCCAAACCTTACAGGAAGTTGGTGTTAGAGTTGGCCCATGGGCACATTCTTGGAGGTTATCTGGGGACAGAGAAAACCAGAGAGAGAGTATTGCAGAGGTTCTATTGGCCTGGGGTCATGAAGGAAACAGAAAATTATTGTTCCTCCTGCCCTGTGTGTCAGAGGTCGGCACCGATGCCACATTTCCGTAACCCGCTGGTACCTCTTCCCATCATTGAGGTCCCCTTTGAGAGGATCGCAATGGATTTGGTAGGTCCAATAATGAAGTCCGCTAGGGGGCACCAGTACATCTTGGTTATAATGGACTATGCCACCCGTTATCCGGAAGCGATTCCTCTCCGAAATACCTCGGCCAAAACCATAGCCAAAGAGCTATCTCTTGTTTTTAGCCATGTGGGTATTTGTAAAGAACTGCTTACGGACCAAGGTACACCCTTTATGTCCCGGGTTATGAAAGAGCTGTGTAAGTTGTTCAAAGTGACACAATTGCGTACATCTGTGTATCACCCCCAAACAGATGGGTTGGTTGAAAGATTCAACAAAACCCTAAAACAAATGTTAAAGAAAGTGGTGGATAGAGATGGAAAGGATTGGGACTGTCTAATTCCCTATTTAATGTTTGCTATTAGGGAGGTACCCCAATCCTCTACGGGTTTCTCACCCTTTGAGTTACTTTATGGGAGACACCCCAGAGGGCTGTTGGATATCGCCAAGGAAACCTGGGAAAGTGAGAGTTCTCCCCACAGGAGTGTGATTGAGCATGTCGCCCTGATGCAAGATAGAATTGCACAGGTAATGCCAATCGTAAAGGAACATTTGGCCCAAGCGCAGTTGGCACAGCAGAGAGTGTACAACCGTGGAGCCAAGACCCGTACCTTTTCCCTGGGGGATAGGGTATTGGTACTTGTCCCTACGGTTAAAAAGCAAATTCCTCGCCAAATGGCAAGGCCCCTATGAGATATTGGAAAAAGTGATCAAAGTGAATTACAAGGTCAGACAACCAGGAAGGCGAAAGCCCGAACAGATCTATCACGTTAATCTGTTGAAAGCCTGGAGGGATAGGGAATCCCTAGTCGCGGAAACTTTGTCACCAGCTCACTCTAATTGTGTGATTCCTGAGGTTGGAATAGCAGTCACCTTGTCAAAACCCCAACAACAGGAGGTTAAGGAGTTTGTGCTTCGCAACAAGGAGCTTTTCTCTGAGCTGCCGGGACAAACGTCTGGGGTAGAGCATGATATTATTACCCCACCCGGTGAAAGGGTGAAACTAAAACGGATCCCGGAGGCCCGACGGGAGGCAATACGTGAGGAAGTACAGAAAATGCTTAAGTTAGGGGTGATAGAGGAGTCCCAAAGTGATTGGTCAAGTCCCATTGTGTTAGTGCCTAAACCGGATGGGAGCTGGCGATTTTGTAACGATTTTCGACAACTGAACAAAGTTACAAAATTTAACACCTACCCCATGCCACATATAGATGAGTTGATCGACCGGCTGGGAACAGCCCGATACATGACAACTCTTGATCTCACCAAAGGGTATTGGCAAATTCCTCTGGCTAAGTCAGCCAAGGAGAAAACCGCATTTGTAACCCCAGACGGAGCGTTCCAATATAAAAGAATGCCGTTTGGGTTACAGAATGCCCCGTCCACATTCCAGCGGAAAATGGACCAGATACTAAGGCCCCATCAGAAGTATGCTGCGGCTTACCTGGATGATGTAATTATCTATAGCACAGACTGGGCCTCACATCTGCCAAAAGTGCAAGCAGTCCTAGACTCTATCCGGGAAGCTGGGTTTACGGCCAACCCCAAGAAGTGTACCATTGGGCAGGAGGAGGCCAAATATCTTGGGTACACCATTGGGAGGGGAGTAATAAAGCCCCAAGTCAACAAAGTCGAGGCCATACAGAATTGGCCACGTCCCAACAGCAAGAAGCAGGTACGAGCCTTTCTGGGAATCGCTGGTTATTATCGGCGATTCATTCCCTACTTTGCTTCTCAGGCTGTGCCCCTAACCAACCTGACAAAAGGGAAAGAGTCGGATGCTTTGTCTCGAGTACATGCATGCCTGATTGCTTGTGTTCCAACCCCAAGGTTAAAGGCGCCCTGCCTTTGGCCAATTATGGCTCTCCTCGCTAACGGCGCTGTGATTGGCCAAAGCATGCGGGTCATAGTGCATGCTTGGCCAATCATCAGCCAGCAGTGCACTGCGATGACGCAGTGCATTATGGGCTGCTCGAATTTGGCGCGAACGGCCCATAATGTTCGATCTTCTTTTAGCTTGTTCATCAACAAGGCTTCTGCTTGTTCTCTATTTGGCTCATCTGCTACCTGATCCCCACTTGCTCTCTTCCTGCTTGGGCAATCCAGAGGGCCAGGAACTGGCATTAGCACACAGCAAAACCCATCACCACTATTAGGAGGTCTTGTGAAAACCGACTAGTGCTTAGACCCTGCATTTTGGGTGAGCCCGCCTCATCCATTAGGGGAATCTTCTTTTGTATTCATCCAGCTGACTACTGGGTGAACTTCTACTGCTACAGCCACTGGCCTCTAAGCCTGTTCTCACACTGTGTCATGTAGTTTTTATCAAAAGTTAGGGTGACAACACAGAAACTTAGTTTGGAAATAGGACAGAGCAATGTTATCCTATAACATCAGAACAATGACCTTTATTGCAGGATCACCGGGGGCTATTGTAATTAAAGCTGCAGGTTTAGAAATATTAAAAATTACTTTTGAAATATCATTAACATGTTAAAGCTTGAGATTTTTGTTACAGGGTTTACATCTATTTGAACTCTTGCCCCTTCCAAAACAGACAAAAAAACACACGCATCTTAAGTTAGCTTTTTAAACATATAGTTACTATGTGTACTACCACACTAATGCCACGTACACACGATCGGAATTTCCGACAACAAAACCGTGGATTTTTTTCCGACGGATGTTGGCTCAAACTTGTCTTGCATACACACGGTCACACAAATGTTGCTCAGAAATTCCGAACGTCAAGAACGCGGTGACGTACAACGCTACGACGAGCCGAGAAAAATTAAGTACAATGATTCCGAGCATGCGTGGAATTTTTGTGCGTCGGAATTGGCTACACTTGATCGGAATAACCAACAACAAGTTTTGTTGTCGGAAAATTTGAGAACCAGCTCTCAAACATTTGTTGTCAGAAATTCCTACAGCAAATGTCCGATGGAGCCTACACACGGTCGGATTTTCCAACAACAAGCTCACATCGAACATTTGTTGTCGGAAATTCCGACCGTGTGTACGTGGCATAAGAAGTCTTCATAAACTAGAGCATTTTATACTGTTACAGACAACGCTTACAGCAGAGGAAAAGATGTGCTGGATAATTGTAAGTTTGTGTTATAAGGCAATGGTAGTAAAAATCTGTATATTTTGGTAGCCATATATTAGAAGGTGGATTATTTGATCTTTGGGATCTACACTCAGTTGCTTTTGTAGCTGTAATAACAAAACTGGTTCTTCAAAGTCCCTCCCACTGCAGTGACACCACCATTACTGATTGGCTGGATATTCGTTAACCTTTCAGAGAGACTGCATGGTATATGAAGGAATATACATACTGTTGACTTTTACATTCCTATAGTCTGGGGCAGAATGATATATGCATGTACACGCAAGGCCCTTTTCAAGTTCACCAAGTGTACAAAAAGCAGTGTTCATTCTGGCAGATTTAGTGCAGTTTTCTGCCTGTTTTTTTTCTTGCTTTGTCCGGGCTGTTCTTCCACTGTCATCATGTGTCCCAGACTTTAATTGCCAAAGGTTTTCATATAGCCTGCTCTCTTTTATTATCTTGTGTTCAGGTACATCTCATTCTCTAAATCTCAGCAGAAAACTGCCTTCCCGAGAAACCCTTAGAAGAAAATAACAACTGACATAAATAAAGAGCATTTTGTACTTTTTTTATTAAAAAGAAAACAGCTGAAATTGGATTTCTGCTCTACCTGCTGAGATTCAGGTTTATGAACCTTGCACTGATGTGGTCTTGCGTTTAATTCATTTTTTCTCTGAGACTTTTCTCTATATTATGTTTTTAATTATTTTGCAGGAGAAAACTGCAGAGAACAAGTAGGTAGAGTACCTGCCATGCCAACATATTATCATGAACAAGTAGAGTGAGCCAAGTGTACCTTATAAAGAGAATAGCACAATGAATGTGGCACCAAGGAGCTTTTATAAGTAATAGAGTTTTACAGCCTAGGTCTCCATACCACTCCCAATAAAAATACCTGAGTGATTCTAAGATAATTAATACATAATTAGCTTGATTCCAGAATTTTTTTCTGTTGTTTTGGATAGACTAATAATAAATTATAATGTCAGGTTTTAAATTCTGTGTCCCCATAACAAAGAGGTTTCTGTAAGGGCTCTTTCACACGGAGGTCCGTTCAGGTCCGCCTGTCAGTTTTTTAGGCGGACCTGAAACGGATCCTCCATGTAGCCCTATGGAAGCACGGATGTCAGCGGAGACATGTCCGCTGACATCCGCTCCGCCAAAGTGTGACGGAGGAAAACCCTATTTTTCCTTCCGTCGGCGGAGCGGATCGGATGACAACGGACTCTACGGTCCGTCGTCATCCGATTCCCCATAGGGGAGAGCGGCGCTCTGACAGGGCGGTCCCTGCACAGTGTGCGGGGACCGCCCAGTCATCCGTCGGCTCAGCGGGGATCAACGGAGCGATCCCCGCTGAGCAAGCGGAGCTTCACGGGGCGGATCTGCACGGATCCGTCCCGTGTGGAAGGACCCTTAGGTATAAATGCTGTTTGTGTACCCAAAAAGTAGATCTTCACCCCTTTCATGTTTTGTCTGACAATCATCACTTTACCAGGAAGTTAAGAGAATTCTTTTTCATGGTGACTGATAAAGGTTCTAAACCTTCCTAATTCTACTAGAAAATTGGTATTTATTGTTGCCTACGCCCCCATTAGGAAGATTTGACCTCTTTTCTTGTTCTAGATCAGTGGTCATCAACTCTGTCCTCAGGGCCCACTAACAGGCCAGGTTTGCAAGATAACTGAAATACATCACAGGTGATATCATTTGCTGATCAGTGATTGCAGTATTCTAGTCTGCATCTCCCCAAGGTAATACATAACGCCTGGCCTGTTAGTGGGCTTTGAGGACAGGGTTGATGACCACTGTTCTAGATGACACATGTCAAATAGACTCAACATGGGAAAATTTTCTCGAAATTTCCATTCTGAAACCCATTAAACTGCAAGGAAATAAGGTTCAATCTCTGACACGGGGACATGAACAATAAAAAATTGCTTACACAGACCCTAATGCTAACTAATTGTATTTATAAACTAAAAAAGTTAAAGCAGAAGTAAACCCGTTGATTTAACAGAACATGCCGGAAATGTAACTGTCACATTGGTTGGGCTCTAAACTAAATTGTCAAACCATCCAATGGCTGGTGTGATAACTGATCACATGTGCATCATCATGGCAGTTGAATATTAACCACTTCAGCCACGGAAGATTTTACCCCCTTCCTGACCAGAGCACTTTTTACAATTTGGCACTGCGTCGCTTTAACTGACAATTGCGCGATCGTTCGACATTGTACCCAAACGCAATTTGCGTCCTTTTTTTTCCACAAATAGAGCTTTCTTTTGGTGGTATTTGATCACCTCTGTGGTTTTTATTTTTTGCGCTATAAACAAAAAAAGACCGCCAATTTTGAAAAAAAACTATATTTTTTACTTTTTGCTATAATAAACATCCCCCAATTTAAAAAAAAAATGTCTTCATTAGTTTAGGCCAATATATATTCTTCTACATATTTTTGGTAAAAAAAACGCAATAAGCGTAGATTGATTGGTTTGCGCAAAAGTTATAGTGTCTGCAAACGATGGAAAAGATTTATGGCATTTTTATGGCATTTTTATTATTTATTTATTTTTACTAGTAATGGCGACGATCTGCGATTTTTAGCGGTACTGCGACATTGCGAAGGACAGGTTGGAGATTTTTGACACTTTTTTTGGGCCATTGGCATTTATACAGTGATCAGTGCTAAAAAAAATGCACTGATTACTGTGTACATGTCACTGGCAGGGAAGGGGTTAACACTAGGGGGCGATCAAGGGGTTAATTATGTGTTCCCTCAGTGTGTTCTAACTGTATGGGGATGGGAGTGACTAGGAGATGAGAAGTATAATTTTTCTTACTTAGTGGGAACAAACCATCTGGCTTCTCTTCTCTGACAGCACAGGGATTTGTGTGTTTACACACACAAATCCCCTTGCTGGCGCTCGTGCACGTGATCACGCGTGGCCGGTGGCGATCGTGCCTGCCAGCCACACGCATTGGGTCCCCAGCCATGCAGCAGGCTCGCGTGCCCTCTGGTGGCCGAAACTGGGTAGAATGTATCCGTACGGGATTTTGCCCTGGAGAGGCATTGTGCCGGAGTATATCTGCGTGACATGGTCAGGAAGCGGTTAAACAGAGGCCAAGATGGCATCTTCCTTGGATGAAAACGATAGGAGGGTTCACTTCCACTTAAAGCTTTAACCATTTTTTTCATTTGAAAGTCATTCTAATTCATGAACTAAAAATGCTTTATTTCTATTGTTTATATTCCCTAATAATTAAACCACATTTAAAGTTAAAACCACAGTTAGGATTTTTTCAACCTCTGTGTCCCAAAAAACTGACATTTTCCCTCACTTTCTCTTCTGTAGTCACAACAGGAAGTAAAAGGAAATAAAATAAGGCAGTGTTCACTAGAACAAGCTTCCCTATAAGAACATTTTCCTTCTATTCCTGTTCTGGTGACAACTAGGGATGAAGTTTGCAGCAAATTTCTGGGATCAAATTTGCTTTGTGAAAATAACCACCCTGACTGGTTTGTTTTAATACTCTTCTTGTGCTTACATGGCTTTGCTAAAATTTTGACACAGAACTTAGCGATAGATTACATGTCTTCTGGCTAAAAATGTTCAGCCTATTGTGCTGCGATGGGTGTTTTTTGTATGTACAACCCGTTCTGAGATAAAAAAGGGACTCATCACTGCACTGGAAGGCAAGGTGACAGGCTGGAACCTAGTATACACAGGGCGTTGTTAGTGACAGTTAGCCGTATGATGTGTGGGTAGCTGTGTGCTGCCCTTTGCAGCCCTGCCACCCTAGGCCGCAGCCTACATATGCAGAAAAACAGCCTTGAGTGCTGCCCAGGGCCAACAGCTAAAAGATTGACTCCTATAGCTTGTGTATGTCTGGCCTGAAGATTAAAACATAGCACTATTAAACAGTACAAGTACAAAAACTGAGATATGATTGCACTGTGATTGGGATATTGTGTTACATGGAAAGTCTTTGGTGATAGTTACATGGCAATACCTAATCTGCAAGCGGCACAATACATGCATAACAAAAGGGTTACAGGAACATATGCAAGCATTTTATATAATAAAAACATATCTCATATTTCACTGAACCCTTTTTGTAAAAAAAATAAATAAATAACCTAGCGCTCTGAGAAATATTAATTATGTTGTTTTATATTTGTAATCTCGCAGACATCTGTGAAAACAAGGTGTGTAGGGAATGCCCATCAGCCATAAATATTAGTATCTTTAAAGAGAATGAAAAATGTATTTTCTTTTAACTTCTAAACAATATTTCAAGCAATTTTTAAAGATACAGGGCTTTTTTTTTTTTTTTTTGTTTGTTTATTCATTAATTTTTGTATGTAGTGTAACAGGCATTATAGAAAGATTGCTTCATAATCTTGTACTACAAAATATGAAAATCGATACATTTCCCGGTGTCAGCTTTACCATCTGCCTCGGTAATATCTACAGATCTGCATCTTTTGCCATCTGCCGAGCGATTCTTTTTCATTTTGCCTTCCACGTGATTGCGTGCCCCCCTCTCTCCCCTCCCCGTTCTACCATAACAGATGGCGTTGTCACAGTTTTATAGCGCAGCGGATACGCGCACAAGAAAAAGTTCTCTTCAGGGACAACGTTCCTATTTAGCAACAAATGCATTCAAGTTTTGGAAGTCAAATCTCCGAAAATACATCCAAGATAAACGATTCTCTGAATCAACATATTTCTCTCGTGTTGCAAGTAGCTATGAATCTTACACAGAGGTTCTCCGCTCTTACGCTGAACCTATCTCATGATTTCTTTTACTTATTTTATATACCTTTTTTTCCCCCATGCTTGGTATGATATGTATTTATCATCTTGCCACTAGAAGAGCAAATAAATCAGGTAGGATTCTTACCTGTCTCTCTCTTTCGCTCCCTTCCAATCTCTCACTCTGTCTCTCTCCCTCCACTCTGTCTCCGCTCCTCTTTTGTTCCCTTGCTGCCTCTTCCCTTCTCTCTTCTTTACGATGTTTGGAGTTTGCAAACATTATTTATATTTGTCTCCAAATTAAAAAACATTTTTTTATCATTTTATCTACAACAAAGATAAATTAAATGCTGAGATTAAAAAAGCATAATGTGCCAAGTGTGTTAAATTTTAAACTCAGTTCTCTGGAAAATAAATATGTATGCATTTAAACCTCTATCAGTCATTGACAATTTCATAAAACAAAAAAAAAAAAAAAAACTTGTTGCGTAATATAAAAATAATAAAATAACTGAGGCAATTCTGCAGAGTATGTAGGACTTATTTTAGCTTTGTGGAACTATGAATGCTCATCCTGGCGTTGAAGGGAAGTTTTAAAAACAAATGAAAAAAGGAAGACAGTTACCGGTTAAGTGGTCTTCGGTATTATATCCTTATGGATTTAATATAAATATGATTGCTAGTAAAATCTCTAACAAAATGTTAATCATATTTAAAATATTTTTTTTATTATTTTTAAATTACCAGCACAGCACCATTTTATTTTACAAAGCTTTTCCTAGGGAACAACTTTATTTTGCTTTGCCTTCATTTTTGGACAATGAAAATACTTTTTGTTAAAAAAACTTTTTTTCAGTCGCAAAGAAGCATAAAAAGATTTTGTAAACATAGACAGATACATAATAAGCAAGATAGCTATAAACAATTAAACATGTAAAGCTGTTATTCCTTTTAATTGAATCTTTCCCATTTATTTTTTACAAATATTCTGATCTTCCTCACATCTCAAGTTTTTAAAAGGATAAGTTCACCTTTTGGGATAAAATAATAAATACACATATTTTTATATTAGCTATTTTCGATTTTTTCCTTAGAGTAACTCCACTTTTGTTGAGAAAAAAGACATTCTCCTCTGGGTGATCTATGTACATTACAAGGACTTTAACAAACTTTGCTGCAGATTCCTACCTTTTGTTATTCTGAAGAAATCCCTGTGTGTTTCTCTGTGCCCATGTGCAAATCTAATGGGAGTGGTTTTATAATTATTAACCAGCTGCTGCACCTGTGGGCCTCTAATAAGGAAAATTGCAGGGTCTGCATCCCTATAGACTTGAATACCTATTAGAAGTATCTCACTAAGATAGGATGGATGCCAAAAATCTGACTTGTACCTTAGTGCAGACTTCAGAGAAAATCAGTGAGCCAATCAGACAAGAAGGAAATTATGTTTCTACCCAAATTCTGTGTACAGAACACCTCCAATTAGTCATATTGCATTGCATTTTACAGAGAATTACAGCGCTGCAGTTAGAAAGGAAAGGTAATTTTAATAACATTTAATTACAATATGACTAGTGTCACAATTGGATATGCTATATTTTTATTTATTTTTTTGCTATTTTTTTTTCCCCACAAAAGTGGAGGTACCTTTTAAGTGCATACATGTTGCCAATTGGAACCCTAAAATGTAAAGGTTTTAAAAATGTACTGATGTTTGATATTTAAATAGTTTTATCTATGTTATCCAAACCCTAGTATCAACCCTTTACTGTTTGTTACACAATCTGTAAAACATAAAAATGAACAGAATAAAATGTGAAAGGCCAAAGGAGTGCCCTCCTGACAAAACCTTACAACTGGAATGCATTCTATTGAAAATTATATTTTGAACATCACTTTGGTGCACTTAAAATATAATCAACTTTTCATCAGTATGTTTGTCAGTTTTACCCTTGAGGTATTTGTCATTGCACATTTTGATTCTATATACAGTATATGTTTATTACATTTGCAAAACTGTTGAGAGCTGGGAAAAATATTTCCCATATCCGCATGTAACTAGTTATTAAAAATGTGTTTGAATGTTGCTCTTCTTTTTTCATACTTTTGATATATTTCAATGTTGAGTAATTTAAGTTTAAATTATTGTTTATCTTTTAGAAGTTAAAGTTATAAAACTTAATATTTTGCTAATGTAAACTGTTTAGTGAACTATTCAGTGATTATACATATGTTTATTGTATTTAAAAGTAGTTATTTAATGTTACTGAAGTCAGAAAGTCTGATCAGTTTAACTTTAAGATGTTTGTAAACTCTTACATATACACAGTGACTGGTCTCAAGTGATACACAGAAATTAAACAAATATTCCTATATAAGTTGTATCTGTCTATCTGCAGCCTTCTCTCGACATATGTTAAAAGTGCTGAATCATAAAGCTTGTCTGAGAGTTCAGAAAAAGGGGGGTGGAGAGCTAAAGTTACACTCTGCAGAGCTCAGTGAGCAGAGCTATGAGAGCTGATTGGAGGGAAGGAACACCCCCCCCCCCTATACTGCACACAGGAACAGTGCTGTGGCTGTAAATCAGCAGCAGGTCCATCCCATGTCACTATTTTTCTCTTGGTGTCAGGAAAATTTGTCAGAAGTGATTCATGCAGGAGAGGAATGAAGCAGCAGACAAAAATGTCACAGTGCTTTTAACTGAGACAAGTAAGTACACACTATAGAAGGATATGCTTTGTTCATATTTCATGTCTGAGGTTTACAACCACTTTAATTTAAAATCCATGATTATCCTTGATACTGAAAAGTCCTCTCACGTCCTTCTGGGAAGAACTACATCTTCTTGTAACATGATTCTGTGCTTTGCAATTTTTCTTTCTTTCTCTGCCGTAGACAAAGCAAAAAGCTTTAAAATAGCGTGCGCCCAGTCAAACCTTTTTATTTAGTTTTGGATAGAGTGGCAAAGGACTTTGGTTAAGTTTATACTGCTGTCAGGGTCAGTATTAGAAGATTACCCATCATCTATTTCCCTTGTGGCATTGGTCAGTAGACCAGACATAAATGAAAATCTCAGTAGTAACACAGAACAATTTTATTTTTTTAGAGTAGAAGTAACCCACTTTTTTTATTTTTTATAAATCTTTATTTAATTTCTTAAACAAACAAAACATAACATAACATAACACAACACATCATACACAATAAATCTAACATATATTAGTAAAATAACACGATCATCACCTTGCATAGCAAAAACAAGAAATAAAGAAAAAAAAAATTATGATTATCACTATTATTTCCAATCATATTCTAAAGACGAAAAAATCCCATATAGGGAACATCCCTTCTATAAATTGTTACCTCCCTCTATGTTAGATGCCGTATATGGCTTATCCAGCCACTTTGCCCAAACCTTATCATACTTACTAGGGCAACCCCTATTCCTATAAGTATCTTTATACAATAGAAGATTATTATTAATCAATTGTTTCTAGTATATCAGCGAAGAAGGATGATGTTTCTTCCAATATAATGCAATAGATTTTCTTGCGTAGAATAATGTTGTATTAATAAATATTTGTTCGGTCTCTATAGGGGTAATATCCTCTACTAAGCCCAGCAAACAGACTGATATGGAAAACGGTAAAGGAGCAGAAGTGATAGAATTTAATAGATCTACTACCTCCATCCAAAATGTAACTATATATGGACAGGTCCAGAAGATGTGTGTGAAATCCCCTCGAGCTGCTCCGCACCTCCAGCACTTAGAGGAACAAGCAGGATTTATCTTTTGAAGTCTATATGGTGTGATATATGCTCTGTGTATGAGTTTAAATTGGATAACACGATCCCTCAAGGAGACCAGAGATCTCAAAGGGAAATCCCACACACAGCTCCAGTCCTCCAAACTCAAATCTGGTATATCTCGAATCCACCTAGCTCGAGACTCTCTAATGGCAGGATAGAAGTTAAATTAAGATGAGAATAGAGTCTTGAGGTAGGCTTATCCAGACACTCAGACCTAAGTACTAACTCCAAAGTAGATTGTATCATCGTTAAGCTATCTTGTGCAAACTGTGCATGAAAAGTATGTGAAAGCTGGTAGTATCTAAATAGATAAGAGCTAGGAAGAGTAAAAATTGAGGTTAATGTAGAGAAGGTACAGTAGATAGCCTCTGATCAGTAACCAATTGAGCAAGTAATTTAATATTGTATTTGGTCCATGCTATAGGGTCTGGTGTTTTAAAGAATTGAGAGAGGGCAGGGTTTAGCCATAGAGGGGCATTTGGAGAGATCGCTCCCTTTGGATAACCCTCACATCTTAGGCCGGCCTCCCAAGCTCGAATAGTTTTAAGCATAGGAATAGTCACCTGATGAAGTGCCCTACGGCCCCTAAATAACAGTACCTTGAGAGCTTCTACGGAACCTACTACTGCTGCTTCCAGCCGGGTACAAGGGTTGTATAAATCTGGATTTAACCACCATGCAGCTATAACCAACTGAGTGGCTAAAAAATATTTATATAAGTCTGGAAAAGCTAATCCTCCCTCTTCACAAGGGCGCATCAAGGTACTTAATTTATACCTAGGGTTTTTTTTCCCCCATAGAAAAGATTAAAACTTTGATTTAGTCTTTTGAAAAAAGATACAGGGAGCCATTGAGGAGAATGTCTAAATAAGTACATGAATTTAGGTATAATTTACATTTTTAAAAGATTAATGCGTCCCAAAAGAGACAATAGTAGAGACTTCCATACTTTTAATTTAGACTCAGTATCTCCCAAAATTGGAGTCAAATTCAGAGACATAAATTCAGAAGACCGACGTGAAATTACCACTCCTAAATACTAGAAGTAACCCACCTTTAACGTTTTATTGCAGATTGTTTGCCTGTTGCAGGTTGTTTTTCACTTCTTGTCTGGTGAAACTTGTCATAGAATGAAAGGTCCTAGCAATATGCTGGTCCACCATGGGGGAGCTCAAAGGGGGCCACAGATATTGTGCTTTATTTTCCAGGTCTCATATGTTAACAGTCTCCCTGGGCAGCAACAGCCATGGGATTGGTTACCTGTGAATGAAGATGATTGGTCGGCTACAGCAGACGAAAAGCCCACGCGGGGAGAGTTTATATAAGGAGTTGTGAGCGGGGCTCCTCAGACCGTTTGAACCGGACCACGACGTCAGCATGAAGCGCAGCTCCCCTGCGAATCGCGAGTCCCTCTTATGCCGCTTGTTAGAGAAGGCGGAGGGACAGGGCGGTGAGGAATGGCTGCTGCATTGCCTGGACAAGGGTCACGGTTCGGCTCCGCCTGTGGAGGCAGCTCTCGCATCCCCAGTGACAGCGCGGGTGGATAGCGGGCCGCGCAAGCAGCCGGGTAGAGCCAAGAAGAAACGGAGGATTTCTGCTTCTCCTCAGGTAGCTGACAGGGAGAGAGCCGTTGAGACGAGCCTCCAGTCTGTGAAGAAAAGAGGCGCTACTCCGCTGCCCCCAGTGGCTGCAAGCAGTGGGCATTCAACAGAGGATGGTGAGCAGTGTTCTGTATCTATGGCTGACATGTCAGCTTTATTTACCTCACTATCTAATGTGTTCAGTAAAATGAAAGGGGCACAATCATATGGTGCTATTATGGGTCAGGGAGCACAGGTCTCTGGTGCTGAGTCCTTGTTAGAGGAGGTTTCTACATTAATGGGCAAAGTCCCTAGTGAAAATTTAATTTTTCATCCAAATCTTAAGGTTATTAAGGAAAATAAGAGTGCACAGGTCTCTGGTGCTGGCTGTAGTTATATGCCTAAATCTAATGAATTGAGTGAGGGTGCACGTTTATATGGTGCTATAGATGAAGTGAATTATGCAGACGCTGGTTCTGTATGGCATGGTTTGAGTGCGCATTGAATGATGATGCTGCTTCAGTGCCTAATATTACAATTTTTAACCCTTCACAATATATTAACCCTGCCTTGCCTCTCAGACCATCTGCTACTTTGGTGGGTGAATCCTCATTTAAGGAACCCCTACCTTGTGTATTGTCACCCTTGGGCTTTCACTTGTCAAAGTCAGTGAAGAAAAAGATATGGAGGGGTGATTTCATTGACCTGTTATCGTTGTTGCCAGCTTCAAAAGAATTTCTGGCAAAGAATGATAAGCTGTCAGGTGATAGGTCTGAGGAGGATAGAAAAAGAGCAATTCCCAAAACTTTTCAAAACTGGCTTCAGGCCTTTTGTATTTTTGCAGCTGTTTTAGGTGAACGCTTTCCAAGTAAGTGTTCGGGTTTGTTCCAACATGTAGATATTATTGCTGAAGCCTTCTGCCATTTTGGCGGTTCGGCTTGGTACTCTTATGATGAAAATTTTCGCCAAAAGTTGGCAGTACATTCCTCTCTAAACTGGGGGTCTAAGGACGTTGGCTTGTGGTTAAATTTAATGTTACCTCCAAAGCCTCAGTTCACTCCTCTGCTGGCGTCCAGTCAGCAGTCCCCTTTCCCCAAGGGTTTTTGTTTCACCTTTAATGAAGGGCAGTGTAAGTTCCTTACTAATTGCCGCTATCGGCATGAGTGTTCTCACTGTAATGGTAGTCATTCAGCTACCAGGTGTTTTCGCAAGACCGCTGCATCTTCTTTTCAATCACATGCCAGAGATGTTGGGCCAAAAAGCTCAGACACCAGTGAGCTTGCCAAACATGCTCCCTTGGTTAGATCGCTACCCCGATCGCAAGATGGCAACTCTGCTCATTGACGGCTTTCGGATTGGTCTTTTGGTCCCTACTTTCAAAGGTCCTGGCTGTTCTATGGTCAACAATTTGAAATCAGTTGCCTCACATTATTCAGTGGTTCAGGAAAAAATTTCCAAGGAATTGGCGGAAGGCAGAGTAGCAGGCCCTTTCTCGTCCCCTCCATTTTCCAACTTCAGGCTTTCTCCTTTGGGGATAGTCCCTAAGAGAGAAGCTGGTTGTTATCGTTTAATTCATCACCTCTCTTATCCTGTGAATTTTTCTTTGAACAATGAGGTATCAGATGTGGAGCCTCCGGTCTGCTACTCTTCCTTTGATAGTGCTTTGGATATTTTGCGGCAGTGGTGCTTTATTATCTAAGGCAGACATCAAGTCTGCTTTTCGTTTGCTCCCAGTTCATCCTCAAGGTTTTAATTCATTAGGTTTTCATTTTCAGGATCGATTTTTCTTTGACAAATGTATGCCGATGGGTTTCTCCTTGTCATGTTTTTATTTTGAATCGTTTTCTACCTTTTTGCACTGGGTATTGGCTCAGAGGTGTCCTGGAGGGGGGTTTTTGCATTATTTAGACGATTTCTTATTTGTTGGCCCTCCTGGTTCTCCTGATTGTCTGGATTATTTGCAAACATTCTTCTCCATTTGTGATAATTTCGGAGTTCCTCTGGCTTTGGAGAAGACAGTTCTTCCAACTACGTCTATTGAATTCTTGGGGATCGTGATCGATTCCTCAGCAATGGAGTTTAGGCTTCCCTTACACAAGTTACAAAGGATGAGATCTATGATCTCAGTCTTTCTGTCCAAGCAGCAGGTTTTGCTTAAAGAGGCTCAGTCTTTGTTGGGTCTCTTTGCTTTCGCAGCCAGGGTAATCCCTATGGCCAGGGTATTTTCTCGCCTTTTTTCTTTAACTACTAGAGGTCTTAAGAGCCCGTACTCCCATGTTTACATTTCTAAAACCATTAAGGAAGATCTGAAAGTTTGGGATGCTTTTTTGTGTAATTTCAATGGTACGACCATTTGGCAACATGAGTTTGTCTCTAGTGATCATCTGAGTTTCTGCACTGACGCGGCTGGCTCGTTGGGTTTTGGAGCATTTCTCGACGGCCACTGGTGTGCTGAGTTGTAGCACCGGGATTGGTTGCACCAGGATGTTCTCCAAAACCTCGTCCTTTTAGAACTATTTCCTGTGATAGTTTCAGTAGTGATTTTTGAAGGAGGTTTTTGCGAACCGCAGAGTTTTGGTTCACACTGATAATAAGGGTGTTTTCTTTGCAGTTAATTCCCTGTCCTCCAAGTCTGAACCGGTAATTAATCTACTAAGTTTTTTAGTATTGCATTGTATGCGTTATAATATTTGGTTGAAGGCAACACATATAGCGGGTATAAAAAATAACATTGCTGACGCTTTGTCTCGTTTGCAGTTCGAAAGATTTCGGGACTTGGCGCTGGAGGCGGACCTGCATGGAACTCCTTGCCCAGATTTCCTCTGGGGCTTAATCTGGAGCTGATAGTTCCAAATCTCAAAAATTCGGTTTCGGAGAAGACTTGGTCGGATTATCTCCTTTCTTGGTACAGATGGTGCTCTTTTTGTCGGGATTCAGGTTTGGATTTGTTAGTTGGGACCTCGTACACCTCTTTATCTTTCTTGTCTGCTTTGATTCAGGAAAATCTAAGGCCTGCTTCCATAAGCCGGATTTTAGCAGGAGCATCTTTCTTTCTGAAGTTTGCAGGTTTACCGGCGTTAACCTCCTTTTTCCAGGTTAGTCAAGTTTTAAAGGGTCTTCGGAGGTCCAGTCCTTCTTTGGATAACCGGCGTCCCATTTCGATCTCTTTGCTGATTGATTTGTTAAAGGTTTTGGAGGAAGTTTGTTTCTCAGAATTTTAGCTTATCCTTTTTCGGGCCTCTTTTTCATTGGCCTTCTTTGGGGCTATGAGGCTGGGTGAATTCACAGCAGCTAATAGGAGGTCTTTGGCCTTTCTGCGTTTTCACCATGTTCTTGTAGACAGCGGATTTCTTCACGTCTTCCTGGCTAGGTCTAAATCTCAGCCTAGAGGTAAGGGCCAATGGTTCTCTTTGGCTAGATCCTCCAGTCATGTGGTCTGTCCAGTACGGCATGTTTCTAGGTATTTGGCAGTCAGACCTCCCTCTGGTGATTCATTCTTTGTTCACCGGGACCTGTCTTCCCTTACTAGATATCAGTTTTCGTCTGTACTGGCTGCCTCTTTGAAACGCTTAAATCTGTCTGGTTTTTGCTTTTCATCTCATTCCTTTCGGATTGGGGCAGCCACTACAGCCGATTAATTGGGTTTTTCTTCTGACATGTTAAAAAAAGTTGGTCGCTGGGAGAGAAATAGATATAAAATTTATGTCCGTCCTGATCTGCTAATTTTGTGATCTTCTCTTTCAGATGTTACCAAAAAGTTATCTGGATAGTGGGTCATTCCTTCATTTTCTGGGCTGCTCAACATGCCGGAAACAGGAACTACTCCACCACCTTAGGTCTGGATGTCAAGTCTTATTTAGTCTTATGGTCAGGGGTAAAGGGTTTGAGATGGAGGGGCTTAAGGGGACATTTGATTTATTTATCCAGCATTTGGCCTTCTCCTCAAGTTTTAGTGGTTCACGCAGGGGCAAATGGCTTAGTTAAAGTTAGGACTTGGGATCTCCTATGTGAAATAAAAAGAGACTTAGGTTCCATAAAGTTGATGTTCCCTTCTGCTATTTTAGCGTTTTCTGAAATGATCCCGAGATTAGTGTGGTCTCCTGCCGGTAACCTTTTCTACATGGATAGGATCAGGAGGCGTCTTAATAGAACAATCCATCGTTTTCTTTTAGCGTCGGGTGGTGTCTCTTATCGACACTTGGAGCTGGAGGGTTCAATCCATTTATCCCCTATAGGTTTGGACATTTTCTGTATGGGTTTGCAAAGTTTAATTGAGTCGGCCACGGTGGTTGGGGGGGGGGCTTCAACCAGTAGTTTTCTACTGGCCTCAGCCGGTGGGGTGTAGTTGTCCAGCATGTCTGGATGGACCCCGTGTAATCTTGTTTTTTAGTTATTAGCCAGGATGGCTTACATATTTAATTTAATTATAGTAATTATCAGGTTACCCCTTGGACCACCGTGGCCATTTAAAATGCCAAAAAATATTATTAATAAATCAATTTTTGCACCTTTTCTACAGTTGTTATGTCTCTTTATTAGTCCCTTTGTGCTAGCCCATTAAAGGTCCTAGCAATATGCTGGACCACCATGGGGGAGCTCAAAGGGGGCCGCAGATATTGTGCTTTATTTTCCAGGTCTCATATGTTAACAGAGTCCCTGGGCAGCAACAGCCATGGGATTGGTTACCTGTGAATGAAGATGATTGGTCGGCTACAGCAGACGAAAAGCCCGCGCGGGGAGAGTTTATATAAGGAGTTGTGAGCGGAGCTCCTCAGACCGTTTGAACCAGGCCACGACGCCCGCCCGCCCGCCCTCCCTATTGTTAAAGTCATGGTGTTGTCCAGTGGGGGTGTAGTTGTCCAGCATGTCTGGATGGACCCCGTGTAATCTTGTTTTTTAGTTATTAGCCAGGATGGCTTACATATTTAATTTAATTATAGTAATTATCAGGTTACCCCCTTGGACCACCGTGGCCATTTAAAATGCCCAAAAATATTATTAATAAATACATTTTTGCACCTTTTCTACAGTTGTTATGTCTCTTTATTAGTCCCTTTGTGCTAGCCCAAGAGTAAGCAAGAGGAAATCTCTCTAACAATGCCTCAGAAAAATTTACTTTTGCTTTCTGTCTGAAAGGAAAGAAAACATTTGGCTGGACATATACTTTACTTAAGTAGAGAAGACTGAGAATGCCTGCACTACATATTTAGGCCTGCATATTTACACAGCTCAGCAATTGGAGCTCCAAGAAAACAGCTTACCCACAACAAGGCCATTTTTTAGAAGTTGGGCGGACTTGTGCACTATCCAGATAGAAAAAAAATCCCTTGGTAATCAGGTCTTGTTTCATTAATGCAGGTCATAGCTTAAAATTCTTTTTGACTGGAGTGTACTGTTTTGGACAAATAGTACTGTATACATCATGTAATAAATGTAATATATTGTTGTGGACGGCGCAACATTTTTTTTAATATACATTTACATACACAAGACACTTCTGAACTCTTAAGGCCTGGATAGACTTATGCCCTCTGGACACTGTTGGGAATCGTCTTGGCATACCAGTAGAACAAAATTACACAGCAGGGTGTGTGTAACAAAAGACAGCATACCAGAATCCTGACCCTGGAAGTGAATTCATGCATACCCCCTAGCGGTGGGGCATCATTATAAGAAAGTCTCAACTCAAACCTCCTGGTGATGTGAAGATTAAAATGACTGATTTCCTGGCTTGCATCAAGATTAGGGATGAGCCGAACACCCCCGGGTTCGGTTCGCACCAGAACCTTCGAACGGACCGAAAGTTCGCGCGAATTTTCGAACCCTATTCGTTATAATGGACGCGAACGTTCGAAATCAAAATTGCTAATTACAACGGCCAATATGCATGTTAATGTCATAAAACAGGTTTGGGGACCCGGGTCCTGCCCCAGGGGACATATATCAATGCAAAAAGAAATTTTAAAAACTAAAGTTTTTTCGGGAGCAGTCATTTTAATGATGCATAAAGTGAAAAAAAAAAAGTGACATTTTCCTTTAAATATGGTACCTGGGGGGTGTCTAAAGTATGCCTGTGAAGTGGCATGTGTTTCCCGTGTTTAGAACTGTCCTTGCACAAAATGACATTTGTAAAGGAAAAAAAGAAGCCATTTAAAACCACTTGCGGCTTTAATGTCATGTCTTGTCCTGGCCGCCATATGGCTGAAAATCCTTGAGAAAAATGGCATGGCTACCCCATCACCCCCCCCCCACCCCAGCCCCTTTGGGTCTTGTATGGATACTAAGGGGGACCCCGCACCCAAAATAAAACCCTATACCTACAACCCTATATACTCTGAACAGCAGTATATAGGTGGTGCAAACAAGACATGGACTGTAGGTTTGTTCTTAAGTAGAATCTGAACAGGTACATTATGAAGTGTAGCTACATCCCAAAAAAAACAATTTTTAAGCTTTTTGGAGAACATAGGGAGGGGTTATCACCCCTGTAACATTTGCTGTCTTTGCACATCTGTTCAGAACATGTCACCTCACTTTCCGTCCCAATGACAAATGTTTTTGGAAAAGTGGGGTTTTAATTGAAACAAGGATTGGTGATAAAGCATCAGTAGAGAGGAGATACCTTTTTCCCAAATTAAATCTAACAGGATAGAATTTTCCTTCCTAGGGGTAGATTTCCTCTCACTTCCTGTTTTCTCTTGCCGTTTGCAAGTAGGAGTCGTTTGTAAGTTGGATGTTTGAAAGTAGGGGCCTGCCGTATATACTCTGCAGAAATTTGCCCTATTAGATGTTGGTGTAGCCACAAGACTGGTGGGCACAGGAATGGGCCCTGCTGTGAGTTAATAGATCAAGATTTGTACTTGCATGCACCTGTTGAACCGGGCAGAAAAATTGGGCCTTTGGTGGTGGTGGTGGTGGTGGTGGACGGTGTTGCCACAAGACTGTAAGCCCTCACAGTTACTCTTGGTGGGTGCAGGAATGGGCCCTGCTGTGAGTTATTAGATCAAGATTTGTAATTGCATGCACCTGTTGAACAGGGCAGAAAAATTGGGCCTTTGGTGGTGGTGGTGGTGGTGGACGGTGTTGCCACAAGACTGTAGGCCCTCATAGTTACTCTTGGTGGGCGCAGGAATGGGCCCTGCTGTGAACTATTAGATCAAGATTTGTAATTACACGCCCCTGTTAAACAGGGGCTGAAAAATTGTGCCTTAGGCATTGGTGCTGGTGCCACAACACTGCAACCCCTCACAGATACTGTACTTGGAGCACAGCAGTCACACCTGTTGCGAAGCATCTTTTTAAAAAATTGTAATTACACGCCCCTGTTATACAGGGGCTGAAAAATTGTGCCTTAGGCACTGGTGCTGGTGCCACAACACTGCAACCCCTCACAGATACTGTACTCTGAGCACAGCAATGAGACCTGTTGCAAAGCATTGCCTAAAAATTGTAATTACACGCCCCAACAGGGGCTGAAAAATTGTGCCTTAGGCACTGGTGCTGGTGCCACAACACTGCAACCCCTCACAGATACTGTACTCTGAGCACAGCAGTCACACCTGTTGCGAAGCATCTTTTTAAAAAATTGTAATTACACGCCCCTGTTATACAGGGGCTGAAAAATTGTGCCTTAGGCACTGGTGTGGTGGCATGGATCATTGAGGAGGAGGAAGAGGATAGTCAGTGAACATAACAGGACAGTCACTCAGCATCAGCATAGGCAGTCTTGAAGGGATGTGACATTATAAATTATTCCGTTATATCCGCTTCAGGTGTCTGGTAGCTGGTGGTGATCCAAGACTGATTCATTTTTATGAAGGTCAGTCGATCAACCGAGTCGGTGGACAGGCGCACCCTATGATCGGTGACAAATCCTCCAGCAGCACTGAATGTGCGTTCGGAAAGAACGCTGGATGCAGGACAGGCCAGTAGCTCAATTGCATACTGTGCAAGCTCTGGCCAGTGATCCATCCTCAGGACCCAGTAAGCCAGAGGATTTTCGGTGGGAAAGGTGTCCAAGTCTGACCTTGCCCCTAGGTATTCCTGCACCATGTATATCAGACGCTGGCGATGGTTGCTGGAACCGATCATACCTTGGGGCTGCGGGCTAAAAAATTGTCTGAACGCATCGGTCAGACGTCCACCTTCCCCACCGCTCCTTCTGCTACTGACCGAAGCCTCAGCAACTCGTCGTCCAGGACCAGGAGTTTGTAACCTCCCAGTTTCTGGGAACGCGTTGCACAGACCTTTCTGCAAGGCCTCCCTGAGATGTCTCATCCTCTGCTCCCTCTGCGACGGCAAGATAAGGTCCGCAACCTTACCCTTGTACCGTGGATCAAGGAGAGTGGCCAGCCAGTAATGGTCACTCTCCTTGATCCGAAGAACACGAGGATCCTTCCGCAGGCTTTGCAGGATCAGGGAGGCCATGCAGCGTAGGTTAGCTGAGGCATTCGGTCCGGAGTCTTCTGGGTCACTGAGGATGACATGATCGCCAGCCACCTCCTCCCAGCCACGTACAAGTCCACTGGTTTGTTGGGACTGTACATCATCCCTAAAAGACTGCTGCTGCTGATGCTGAGTGCCAGGCTCCACCTCCATGCTCACACAATCCTCCTCCTCCTCCTCCTCCTCCTCCTCCTCTTCCTGTGTGATGGGTGGGACAGAAGGAACATTGTCTGGATAAAGGGGGCCTTGAGAGACAAGGAAGTCCTCCTCTTCCTGCCTCTGTTCTGCCTCAAGTGCCCTGTCCATTATCCCACGCAGCGTATGCTCCAACAGGTGGACAAGAGGTACAGTGTCACTGATGCATGCACTGTCACTGCTCACCATCCTCGTGGCCTCCTCAAATGGTGAGAGGACAGTGCATGCATCCCTGATCATGCTCCACTGGCGTGGGGAAAAAAAGCCAAGCTCCCCTGACCCTGTCCTGGTGCCGTAGTCGCAAAGGTACTCATTGATGGCCCTCTGCTGCGTGTGCAGTCGCTGCAGCATGGCCAACGTTGAGTTCCACCTGGTGGGCATGTCACATATTAGGCGGTTCTTGGGCAGGTTCAGCTCCTTTTGCAGCTCAGTCAGCCGAGCACTGGCATTATAAGATCGGCGGAAATGCACACAGACTTTCCTGGCCTGCCTCAGGACATCCTGTAAGCCTGGGAACCTGCCCAAGAACCGCTGCACCACCAGGTTGAGGACGTGAGCCATACAGGGCACATGGGTGAGCTGCCCCTGTCGCAGGGCGGAGAGGAGGTTGGTGCCATTATCAGAAACGACCATTCCTGGCTTAAGCTGGCGTGGCGTCAACCACCTCTCGGCCTGCCCCTGCAGAGCTGCCAGAACCTCTGGCCCAGTGTGGCTCCTGTCCCCCAAACACACCAGCGCAAGCACGGCATGGCATCTTTTTGCCTGCGTACTCGCGTAGCCCCTTGTACGCCTACGGAGCACCGCTGGTTCCGAGGACAGAGCACTCGAAGAGGACATGGAGGAAGAAGAAGAGGAGGGGGTGGAGGAGAGAGGTGTGTCACAACCAGTAGTAGCATTTTGGAGGCGTGGTGGCGGAACAACCTCCAACACTACTGCACCTTGTCCTGCATCCCTCCCAGCTGCCAATAGAGTGACCCAATGGGCCGTGAAAGAAAGATAACGTCCCTGTCCATGCCTGCTGGACCATGAGTCAGCGGTAATATGCACCTTACCGCTGACAGCCCTGTCCAGCGAGGCATGGACATTGCCTTCCACATGCCAGTAGAGAGACGGAATCGCCTTCCGTGAGAAAAAGTGGCGTTTGGGAACCTGCCACTGAGGAACCGCACATTGAACAAACTCACGGAAGGGGGCCGAGTCTATCAACTGAAAAGGCAGCAGTTGAAGTGCTAGCAATTTAGCCAAGCTAGCATTCAACCGCTGGGCATGTGGATGGCTGGGAGTATACTTCTTTCGACGGTCCAGCAGCTGGGGCAGGGAAATTTGCCTGCTACAATCGGACGTCGGTGTACTGCAAGTACTTGGTTGTGACACACCTAATTCTACACCTTCAGTCCTCTCAGAGCAGCTTTCAGAGAGGACTGAAGATATAGTGGGGATGGAGATCCCAGCTGATGAGGAGCAAGGAGAGGTCCGCTTTGTTCTTTGGTGTGGGTCTTTTATGTGTGCTTGCCAACGAGCTGCATGGCAGGTCGACATATGTCTGCTCATGCTTGTGGTGCCCAAGCGGCTGATGTTTTGGCCACGCGAGATACGCTTGAGACAAATATTGCAAATAGCAGTGGTGCGATCTGATGCACTCGTCTCAAAAAAGGCCCACACCAAAGAACTTTTGTGATAATGTGCAGAGGCAGCGCCCTGCACAGGCGGAGCTCTGCGGTGTGGTACAGTTGCTGTGCTGGCCTCTAGCTGGCCTCCAGGGGGCATCCTGCCTCGTTGGACATGTGACGCTGCATCCTCCTCCTCCTCCTCCTCTCTCCCTTCAGGCACCCACGTGGAGTCAGTGACCTCATCATCCCCTCCCTCTTCACCACTAGAGCAAACCTGGCAGTAAGCTGCAGCTGGTGGAACACTACTGCCAGATTGCTGTCCTTCAGCATCCCCTCTCTCTGCGCGCACACTACTGACTTCCTCAAGCTGGGTATCATCATCCGAGCCTTCGAATCGTTGGGCATCCTCCTGGAGCATGTACCCAACACTGTGCTCAAACAGTTCGGGGGACTCCTCAGGAGGACATGGTGGGTCTAGGGAAGGGGTGGCTGATGATGCCATTGAGTACGCGTTGGCAGCTGCTCTGCCAGTACCCTGAGCCTGGGTGAGAGAGGATGAGGAGGATGAGGAGGGCTTGGTCATCCATTCTACCAAGCCTTCGGCATGATGCGGCTCCACATGTCCAGCTGCCGAAAACAAAGACAAGCGTGTCCCATGGCCACGTGCTGATGACGATGCACGACCACGTCCACGGCCAGCACTGTTGTCTCTAGAAACAGAGCCTGCCTGCCCTGTGTTCTTGCCTCGGCACGCTCTGCCTCTCCTTGGCGGTCTTCCAGCCATTGTAGTCGGTAGTGTATATAGTATAAAAAATAGAACTCCTATGTGTGCTCACAACACACTGTAGGTTCTATGGGTGCTGACACTAACACACTATAGGTACTATGTGTGCTGCTGACAAGAAAATATAGGAGCTCTGTTTGCTGCCACTAACACACTAGAAGTTCTATGGGTGCTGCTGAGAAGAAAATATAGGAGCTCTGTTTGCTGCCACTAACACACTAGAAGTCCTATGGGTGCTGCTGAGAAGAAAATATAGGAGCTCTGTGTGATGCCACTAACACACTAGAAGTCCTATGGGTGCTGCTGAGAAGAAAATATAGGAGCTCTGTGTGATGCCACTAACACACTAGAAGTCCTATGGGTGCTGCTGAGAAGAAAATATAGGAGCTCTGTGTGATGCCACTAACACACTAGAAGTCCTATGGGTGCTGCTGAGAAGAAAATATAGGAGCTCTGTTTGCTGCCACTAACACACTAGAAGTCCTATGGGTGCTGCTGAGAAGAAAATATAGGAGCTCTGTGTGATGCCACTAACACACTAGAAGTCCTATGGGTGCTGCTGAGAAGAAAATATAGGAGCTCTGTTTGCTGCCACTAACACACTAGAAGTCCTATGGGTGCTGCTGAGAAGAAAATATAGGAGCTCTGTTTGCTGCCACTAACACACTAGAAGTCCTATGGGTGCTGCTGAGAAGAAAATATAGGAGCTCTGTTTGCTGCCACCAACACACTAGAAGTCCTATGGGTGCTGCTGAGAAGAAAATATAGGAGCTCTGTGTGATGCCACTAACACACTAGAAGTCCTATGGGTGCTGCTGAGAAGAAAATATAGGAGCTCTGTTTGCTGCCACTAACACACTAGAAGTCCTATGGGTGCTGCTGAGAAGAAAATATAGGAGCTCTGTTTGCTGCCACTAACACACTAGAAGTCCTATGGGTGCTGCTGAGAAGAAAATATAGGAGCTCTGTGTGATGCCACTAACACACTAGAAGTCCTATGGGTGCTGCTGAGAAGAAAATATAGGAGCTCTGTTTGCTGCCACTAACACACTAGAAGTCCTATGGGTGCTGCTGAGAAGAAAATATAGGAGCTCTGTGTGATGCCACTAACACACTAGAAGTCCTATGGGTGCTGCTGAGAAGAAAATATAGGAGCTCTGTGTGATGCCACTAACACACTAGAAGTCCTATGGGTGCTGCTGAGAAGAAAATATAGGAGCTCTGTGTGATGCCACTAACACACTAGAAGTCCTATGGGTGCTGCTGAGAAGAAAATATAGGAGCTCTGTTTGCTGCCACTAACACACTAGAAGTCCTATGGGTGCTGCTGAGAAGAAAATATAGGAGCTCTGTGTGATGCCACTAACACACTAGAAGTCCTATGGGTGCTGCTGAGAAGAAAATATAGGAGCTCTGTTTGCTGCCACTAACACACTAGAAGTCCTATGGGTGCTGCTGAGAAGAAAATATAGGAGCTCTGTTTGCTGCCACTAACACACTAGAAGTCCTATGGGTGCTGCTGAGAAGAAAATATAGGAGCTCTGTTTGCTGCCACCAACACACTAGAAGTCCTATGGGTGCTGCTGAGAAGAAAATATAGGAGCTCTGTGTGATGCCACTAACACACTAGAAGTCCTATGGGTGCTGCTGAGAAGAAAATATAGGAGCTCTGTTTGCTGCCACTAACACACTAGAAGTCCTATGGGTGCTGCTGAGAAGAAAATATAGGAGCTCTGTTTGCTGCCACTAACACACTAGAAGTCCTATGGGTGCTGCTGAGAAGAAAATATAGGAGCTCTGTGTGATGCCACTAACACACTAGAAGTCCTATGGGTGCTTCTGAGAAGAAAATATAGGAGCTCTGTTTGCTGCCACTAACACACTAGAAGTCCTATGGGTGCTGCTGAGAAGAAAATATAGGAGCTCTGTGTGATGCCACTAACACACTAGAAGTCCTATGGGTGCTGCTGAGAAGAAAATATAGGAGCTCTGTTTGCTGCCACTAACACACTAGAAGTCCTATGGGTGCTGCTGAGAAGAAAATATAGGAGCTCTGTGTGATGCCACTAACACACTAGAAGTCCTATGGGTGCTGCTGAGAAGAAAATATAGGAGCTCTGTTTGCTGCCACTAACACACTAGAAGTCCTATGGGTGCTGCTGAGAAGAAAATATAGGAGCTCTGTTTGCTGCCACTAACACACTAGAAGTCCTATGGGTGCTGCTGAGAAGAAAATATAGGAGCTCTGTTTGCTGCCACCAACACACTAGAAGTCCTATGGGTGCTGCTGAGAAGAAAATATAGGAGCTCTGTGTGATGCCACTAACACACTAGAAGTCCTATGGGTGCTGCTGAGAAGAAAATATAGGAGCTCTGTTTGCTGCCACTAACACACTAGAAGTCCTATGGGTGCTGCTGAGAAGAAAATATAGGAGCTCTGTTTGCTGCCACTAACACACTAGAAGTCCTATGGGTGCTGCTGAGAAGAAAATATAGGAGCTCTGTTTGCTGCCACTAACACACTAGAAGTCCTATGGGTGCTGCTGAGAAGAAAATATAGGAGCTCTGTGTGATGCCACTAACACACTAGAAGTCCTATGGGTGCTGCTGAGAAGAAAATATAGGAGCTCTGTTTGCTGCCACTAACACACTAGAAGTCCTATGGGTGCTGCTGAGAAGAAAATATAGGAGCTCTGTGTGATGCCACTAACACACTAGAAGTCCTATGGGTGCTGCTGAGAAGAAAATATAGGAGCTCTGTTTGCTGCCACTAACACACTAGAAGTCCTATGGGTGCTGCTGAGAAGAAAATATAGGAGCTCTGTTTGCTGCCACTAACACACTAGAAGTTCTATGGGTGCTGCTGAGAAGAAAATATAGGAGCTCTGTGTGATGCCACTAACACACTAGAAGTCCTATGGGTGCTGCTGAGAAGAAAATATAGGAGCTCTGTTTGCTGCCACTAACACACTAGAAGTCCTATGGGTGCTGCTGAGAAGAAAATATAGGAGCTCTGTTTGCTGCCACTAACACACTAGAAGTCCTATGGGTGCTGCTGAGAAGAAAATATAGGAGCTCTGTTTGCTGCCACTAACACACTAGAAGTCCTATGGGTGCTGCTGAGAAGAAAATATAGGAGCTCTGTGTGATGCCACTAACACACTAGAAGTCCTATGGGTGGTGCTGAGAAGAAAATATAGGAGCTCTGTTTGCTGCCACTAACACACTAGAAGTCCTATGGGTGCTGCTGAGAAGAAAATATAGGAGCTCTGTTTGCTGCCACTAACACACTAGAAGTCCTATGGGTGCTGTTGGGGTGCAATGCTGTGCTAACAGCACTGCGGTTGGTACTACTGCAATACTGTACTAACAGTAAGCACGCACCAGACTAATCCCCAGCAGCAGCTAATAACACACTAACTGTGCAATCAGCAGCAATGAACGATCAATGACTTAGGTAGCAATGGTTTAGCAAAGAAATAGCCAATGGTTTAGCAAAGAAGAGCAAATCTTTCAGTATCAAGCAAAGACAGAATCAGCAGACTAATCTCTCCTAAAGCCGGAACTCATGTGACCGGGGCCGATGGCGTGGCGGCCTTTTAAATGGTGGGGCGTGTACTAAAGCCCCTGAGCTGTAATTGGCTACAGGCGTCCTGCCTGTAGCCAATTATTGCTCTCCGAGTTTCGGGCGCTGTGATTGGCCAAGCATGCGGGGTCACAGTGCATGCTTGGCCAATCATCAGCCAGCAATGCACTGCGCCGGCCGCGCCGGCCGCAATGCATTGCGGGGCCGCTCGCATCACACGAATGTGATGCGAACGGCCCAAATAGTTCTGGGCTCGACGAGCGAGCGAACGCCCGATGCTCGATTCGAACATGGGTTCGAATCGAGCACCGGGCCCATCCCTAATCAAGATCTAAGGGCCAGATGTGGACTGCAATGCTGACCTGGGCCAAGGAGCTTGATGACAGTGTAACAACGGCACCATACTACTTGGAGGATATTCAGGACAGCACCATACTTTCTGGTGGTTATCAAGGACAGCACCTTATAGTTTACAGATGGTCGCATATTGGACAGAGGACTACACAGGGTGGGCAGAGGGTGCCAGTATGGAAGGTGTTTTGAGCGCTTTAAAAATGCGAGGGCTAGCGATGAACATTCACTTTCTTCCTGGAGCCCAGCTAAGATTCAGGACTTTGATGATGGACTTACGTAATGTATCCTTTCTGCCCTTTTATTTCTATATACTCTGTAATATTCTTTTAGATTTCTATGTTAGTGTTTTGCTTTCTTTGTAAATAAATAAGCAATTTGCTTCTTTAAGCACTGTGTTTATTTTTATAGCTAATATAGTTATTATATTATCACCACTAATATTATAAGAGCTTTAACAGAACACATTATGGGAATAGACAAGATAGTGCATATTTATTACTTAGGTAGGGGGAAGCCAAACTCACCCCTATTTATTTCAACTGTATAGATAAGAGATTTTTAAAAACAGATCCAAAATTTAATATATTAATCTTAAATCCACCTAAAAATATATTTTGGTCAGTTTTAAAGAGACCCTGTCGCCAGACCATTCATTTCAACGCAAATCTTCCCTTACGAGTATATGCACATTTAACATATTTTATACATGTTATTTACCTGAAGAAACCTCCCTTGTGAAGACATTCAAATGCCCTGAGACTGCTGATGGGCATTGTTATCTTGGATGTGATGCCAGCAGCCTCAGCAGGCCCAGAGTTGTCACTCAAGTGACGCTCTATAATGTTCCCCTTCCCTTCTGCCCCTGGAAGCTACATAAAAGCAGGGCTTTTTTTCAGGGGGAACTTGGTGGAACTCAGTTCCACCACCTCTGGCTCAGACCCTTGGGGGGGGCCTGCTCACCACTATCACTTGTAAACACAGAAGTCTGGTTTCTGTGTTTACAAGTAACAGCTCTGCACACTGTATGTAATGCAATCCTGGTATTTAATGCCCCTTTAAGACCCTCCTACTGTTTGTGAAATTTGACTTACCACACCCACTATTTGATGTGATTTGGAGGGTGTGTGTGGGTGTAGGGGTTTTAGGGGGTTGTGGTTGAGTTCTAGCACCTATTGTTTGAGAAAAAAAGCCCTGCATAAAAGAATATGTAGGGAGGAGATAAGAGGGCTGGGGAAGTTGGGCCAGCAGAGAGTACTTAGACACTCTTAGAAGGTAACTGACTACTCAATTTTTCTAACAAGTTCGAAGGCACATTGCAAGTGAATAAAAAGATTTATGCTCTCAACTTGCCCCCAAGGAAATCATAACAAATAGCCAAATTGGGCTTTAGGTGTTGGTGGTGCCTTCACACTCTAACCCTATAGAGGTACTGTTGATGAAATCAAGAATTGGCCTAGCTGTAAAAAAATTAATTATATGCCCCGATCAAACAGTGGCGGAAAAATTGGGCTCTGGGTGTTGGTGGTGCCTTCACACCGTAACCCTATAGAGATACTCTTGATGAAAGCAAGAATTTTCCTTGATGTAAAAAATTTAAATTATATGCACCTGTCCAACATGTGCGGAAAAATTGGTCCTTGGGTGTTAATTGTGCTCATGAAACCTATACAATAAATTTCTTCACGATAAAATCAACACCCACAAAGCTAGGCAGCTTAGACAGTCTTTCAGAGATTCCACATCCCAAAAACACTTAATCAGCGACATCGGCATCAAGGGCTTGATAGCTGCTGATATTCCAGGAATGATTTATTTTGATAAATGTCAGCCAGTCAACAGAGTCTGTGGACAAATGTGCTCTTTTATCTGTCACAAAACCTACAACATCACTAAATGCTCATTCGGAAGGCACGCTGGATGCAGGGCAGTCCAGCAGCTCAATTGCATACTGGGAATGTGTTGGCTATTCGCATGACCCAGTAACCTAGTGGATTGTCAATTGGAAAGCTCTCTTTTGTCTGTTTTTGCCCCTAGATAATCTCCCACCATATGATGCAGATGCTGTCAAAGGGATGTGGAAGCTGACAGCCCTGGGTGCCGAGGACTAAAAAAAAATTGCAATGCATCACTGAGGTGGCCCACTTCTCCACCGTTCCTCCTTTGACCAACAGAAGCCTGAGACTGTAACTTACCAGAGTCTGGAAAGGCGTTACATAAACCTCTTTAAGGTGTCCTCAAGATATTTCATCCTCTGCTCCCTCTGTGGGGACAGAATGAGCTCCAAGACTTTCCCCTTGTAACAGTGGTCAAAGAGGGTTGTCAACCAATAATGATCCTTATCCTTGATGCCACGAATTCTCAGGTTTGTGAGTCCTTGTTGTCAGTATCTGGAACTGCGTCCCCCCAGCCACATACAACTCCCAAGGGTTCTGGGGACAGAAAATCATCTCTTAAGGTTTAACATATGTCTTCTCTGCTTCAATGCCTCCAAAACTGCCACAATCCTCCTCCTCCTTCCTCTCCTCTTGTGTGTTCTGTGGCATCGCAAGAATGGTGTCTGCACAAAGCGGGCCTGAGAGGAAAGAAAGTCCTCCTCTTCCTTCCTCTGCTCTGCCTCGAGAGCCCTGTCCATAATGCCACGCAGAGTATGCTCCAGCAGGAACACAAGAGGGATCGCGTCACTGATACATGCATTGTCACGGCTCACCATCCATGTCGCCTCAAATGGTGATAGTACATTGCATGCATCCTTTATCAGCAGTCATTGGCATAGGGAACAAAAGCTGAGCTGTCCAGAGCCTGTCGTTGTACCATACTCACACAGTTACTTGTTGACAGCCCTCTGCTGCATGTGCAGATGCTGCAGCATTGCCAAAGTTGAATTTCCGGTGGCCATGTCACCAATCAGGCAGTTTACAGGCAGAGGGAGTTCCCGCTGAATTTCAGCCAACCGAACACTGGCTACCTGAAATGGCTACAGACTCTTCTGCCCTGCTTTAGAAGATCTTGCAACCCAGGGTATCTGTTTAAGAAATGTTGCACAACCAACTTGAGGACATGTGCCAGGCATGACAAATGTCAACTTTCCCTGTTGAAGGGCGGACAGAAGGTTAGTGCCATTATTGCACACCACCATTCCTGGCTTAAGCTGGTGTGGTGTGGGATGAGTGGACCACCTCTGAGCCTGCCCCATTATTTAGCCTGACTTGTTGAATAGCCTCTTGAATGCTTAGGGGGTACTGGTGGTTCATAGGACAATTCAGCAGAGGAGGGCATGGAGGAGGTGGAGGGGTGGAGCTGACAAATCTTGCATCATCACCACCAGCTGTATAGAGACATGGTGACAAAACAAGCTCCAGCACTGAGCTCTGTTCTGCATCCTTCCTAATTGCAAGCAGAATTATCCATTGTGCTGTGAACAAAATACAGTAGGTGCCGCCGATTTTGTGTCAATCTCGTCTCTTCTAGCGGCGAGATTGACACCCTATGAGCCCCGTTGCGAGAGCCAGCACTGAGCTGTCTCGTCATCGGGAAAGGAAACATTTTGTTTTTCCTTTCGCAATGAGCGAGATGCATTGCTGACATTGAGGCCTGTGGACGGAGATCCGACGTGGATTCCCGCCAATACCAGGCACTGTGTTTGGTATGAATCCTGAGCGGGAACTCCACGCCAAATTTTAAATAAAAAACCGGCATGGGTTCCCCCTCCAGGAGCATACCAGGCCCTTCGGTCTGGTATGGATTTGAAGGGGAATCCCCTAAGCCGAAAAAACAGCGTGGGGGTCCCCCTCAAAATCCAAGCCAGACCCTTATCCGAGCATGCAACCTGGCAGGCCGCAGGAAAAGAGGGGGGGCCGAGAGAGCGCCCCCCTCCCTCCTGAACTGTACCAGGCCACATGCCCTCAACATGGGGGGTTTGGTGCTTTGGGGCAGGGGGGCGACCTGCGGTCCCCCCACCCCAAAGCACCCTGTCCCCATGTTGATGGGGACAAGGTCCTCGTCCCGACAACCCTGGCCGTTGGTTGCCGGGGTCTGCGGGCGGGGGGCTAATCGGAATCCGGGAGCCCCCCTTTAATAAGGGGGCCCCCAGATCCCGGCCCCCACCCTATGTGAATGAGTATGGGGTACATCGTACCCCTACCCATTCACCTGGTGGAAAAAAAAATTCAATAAAAAAACACACAGGTTTTTAAAGTAATTTATTACACAGCTCCGGTGGTCTTCTTCCGACTCTGGGGGTCTCTTCCGACTTCGGGGGTCTCTTCTTCCGACTTCGAGATATCGTGGGTGTAGACCTGAAAGATGAGGAGTGAGGAGGAGAAGAATTGCATCCCTTATGTGTGGCTTTCAGGTGCTCTTGCCAAGGGGGAGTGGTGGGAGGTTAAATGCCTTGTCAAGCATGTAGTAACCAAATGGCTGGTGTTTTTGCCATGCTTGATTTGCAAATTGAAACAGTGCAATCAGCTGCACATGTGCTAAAAAAGGCCCGGACAGCTGAGCTGTGGGAAGTGGGCCAGGAGAAACAGCTCTACAATCTTATAGAATAGGTAGGCTGCTTTCTACTTTTCCACGATGGCCGTTGTGCCTCACCCTCACATTCCTCCACTTCTCTATCGTGCACCTTCAAGTCGCATCAGTGACTTCATCATTATCATCATCCCTTCCATCCTCATCATCACTGGAGCCAACTTGGCAATACGCTACATGACAGCCAATTTGTTGTTTATAAGTGTTCTCC
This sequence comes from Rana muscosa, assembly GCA_029206835.1. Lineage (NCBI taxonomy): Eukaryota > Metazoa > Chordata > Amphibia > Anura > Ranidae > Rana > Rana muscosa. The sequence continues at coordinate 840,435,261 of CM055122.1, forward strand.
CTCTCTGTAGGCTTATGTTCCCACCTTCCTCAACCTCAGAACCAAGATCAGAATCAAGTTATGCTTGTGCATCATAAAGGAGCAAGATGCTGACACTGTTCAAATAACACCGCTGACTCCTCCATGCATGATGCTGGAGCTATGGCAGGAGTAGCTGTGGACAAGGAGGCAGAATAATCCACTCTGGCACCTGTGGTGGACTGCAAATTAGTCTCTGCTTGGGTGATAGAGGATGAGGGGGATGAGGATGGTTTAGTAAGCTAGTCCACCCCCTCCTCTGCATGCTTTGCCTGAATAGCATGGGAAACATCACTAAACAGAGGAAATGTAATAGAGACAAGGAAATGTGTAATTGAATGCACTTTAATCAATAGAAAGTTGGTGCACTTTAACTTGAGGACTGCCAATGACAGAAATGTCAAAACTATTAAAGAAAAAGGGTGAACAACAACGCCGCAGTCAGAAAAACTGCGACTCACAATTTTGAAAAAGGGGGGCAGGCACGGGACAAAAATAAAAATAAAATAAATAACATGCAGCAACCAAACAACAGGGGTTATATACAGTGCTGTTGTTATTCATGTTTGAATGAAATTAGCAAAACATAAAAATACATATTACTGACGATGACAACAGTTGACTAAGCCTGTGCAATGTCCACGCAGCATATACAGTGCCTTGCAAAAGTATTCACCCCCCTTGGCTTTTTACCTATTTTGTTACATTACAGCCTTTAGTTTAATGCTGAATTTAATGCTGAGTTTAATGCTGAATTATATGTGATGGATCAGAACACAATAGTCTAAGTTAGTGAAATAAAATTAGAAAAATATATACATAAAACTATTTTTCAGAAATAAAAAACGTATAATTGTCATGTGCGTATGTATTCACCCCCTTTGTTATGAAGCCCATAAAACGCTCTGATGCAACCAATTACCTTCAGAAGTCACATAATTAGTGAAATGATATCCACCTGTGTGTAATCTAAGTGTCACATGATCTGTCATTACATATACACACCTTTTTGAAAGGCCCCAGAGGCTGCAACACCTAAGCAAGAGGCACCACTAACCAAACACTGCCATGAAGACAAAGGAACTCTCCAAACAAGTAAGGGCAGTGGCGGTGCATCCATAAAGGGCGCAGGAGTGCCACCCCCTCTCCTGCTCGCCCCCTCTCCTGCTATCTCACATAGATTCATGCATGAATCTATCTATGGTCACCGTTGCCGCCCCCTATTCATGTGCCCGACCCCTTGTCGGGCGCCGGGCATATGAATTACAGTGGCGGTGGTGTTTTGGAAAGTGCTTGATTAGAGCCATAGGCTCTAATAGGCTTCCTGATTAGAGCCGTGGGCTCTAATAGACTTCCAAAAGGGTAAACAGCGGGTGCACTGCTGTGCGTTCGCTGATTACTCAGTATTGTGTTAGGAAACCGAATACATTGCTTCCCTAACACTGACCCTCCTCTCAGCCAATTAGGTGCACCAGGTCTGGTTACCCTGTCACCTGATTGGCTGAAACAACAGGTGCCGCTATTGGACGCCTGAAGGGGCGAGAGGACGGCAGTCGGAAATGAGGATGGTGTGGAGAAGTGCCCGGCCTGCAGGAGACATGAAGGACCCCGCTCGTTGCCGTCACCCGCTGCCCCACCAAGACAGGGTAAGTGCCGAGCAGACGGCGAGAGGGCGGGGGTCACATTGGCAGCATTTAATGGGCACAATGGCAGCATTTTATGGGCACACTGGCAGCATTTGGCACAGTGGCAGCATATGATGGGCACACTGGCAGCATTTGATGGGCACCCTGGAAGCATTTAATGGGCACACTGGCAGCATTTGATGGGCACACTGGCAGCATTTGGCACAGTGGCAGCATATGATGGGCACACTGGCAGCATTTGGCACAGTGGCAGCATATGATGGGCACCCTGGCAGCATTTGATGGCACAGTGGCTGCGTTTGATGGGCACAGTGGCTGCGTTTGATGGCACAGTGGCTGCGTTTTATGGGCACCGTGGCTGCGTTTGATGGGCACCGTGGCTACGTTTGATGGCACAGTGGCTACGTTTGATGGCACAGTGGCTACGTTTGATGGGGGTTTTTTAAAAAAAAATTCAGTTTGTTTGCGCCCCCCCAAAATTTTTGAGCACCAGCCGCCACTGAGTAAGGGACAATGTTGTTGAGAAGTACAAGTCAGGGTTATGTTATAAAAAAATATCCAAATCTTTGATGATCCCTAAGAGAACAATCAAATCTATCATAACCAAATGGAAAGAACATGGCACAACAGCAAACCTGCCAAGAGACAGCCGCACACCAAAACTTACGAATCGGGCAAGGAGGGCATTAATCAGAGAGGCAAAAAATGAAAAAATAAGTATAGCAAGTATAGCAATATGTAACATCACAATCGTGTAAGGAAAAAATTATTAGAAACACACATGTGAACGTGATCAAATCCTAATAAGCAGATAAATGACCCCCTGCAATTTGGGGATAAAGCACAAAGTCTCTCAGAGGTGGATGAGATGAAGTAGAATGTGTCTAGATATTCTCACAGTGAACAATGAAACCCAGTGATGGTCAAATACTGGTAGCAGACAATGTCTGAATGGTCCATATGTGAATAACAAAGATGTGGGAAGATGACACACTGTAACAACAATAAGCTGCCTCATACTGCGCTGTTTTACATGTTCAATTTAACTTTTTAAAATATTAATTTGTTTGAATATTTTTTACTTTCAAATAAACCCCAATTTTTGGGATTTACGCTATGTGGAGGCCCTCTCTTTTTTCCTTTTTATATTTCAACATTTGGTGGAGTTACATCCTGGGTTTATGACTACTCATTACCCTCCTAGCCCTTTGAGTCATCTTCCCCTTTGGATCTGTTGTCAGCACAGAGAGGAGGGGATCGGAAGACCTGCATCCCTGGTTCCATGATCTGTGGATATAAGCCTGATTGATCCACCTCCGTACGGTGAACTGGGTCCACATCTTCGGGTAAGAGTATCCATTTCTCCCCCCATATCCAAGGGTGAAGGTACTCCTGGGTGACAATTCCTGCTGTACACCACTTCTATTTAAAGACAGTTGGGCTTCTGTTGTTACAGTGAGTCATCTTCCCATGTCTTTGTTATTCACATATGGACCATTCAGACATTGTCTGCTACCAGTATTTGATCATCACTGTGTTTCATTGTTCACTGTGAGAATATATACACCTCATACAGGGCCCATGTCCCTTTAATTTGAAGCCATTTATCCATTCACTTCATAGGTTTTTGGATCTTTGCAATTTCTCTGGGTAGAGTTATTTGCTTAACACATCGGTAGCGCCACACTTTATTTTATATGTCCTATTTGTTGTTTGCTTCACAATAAAATAAAAAAAAACATCTTCAAAGTTGTGGGCATGTTCTGTAAATTAAATTATGCAAATCCTCAAACAATCTATGTTAATTCCAGGTTGTGAGGCAACAAAACACGAAAAATGCCAAGGGGGATGAATACTTTTGCAAGGCACTGTAGCACTGTATACAGCACTAAAAGTTATGTAATGTGAAATAAAACACTGCACTATACAGACACACTCCACTGACACACTACAATATACTGCAATAAAACAACACTGACGCACTACAATATACTGCAGTAAAACGGCACTGACGCAGTTCAATGTACTATAGTAAAACTGCACTGAAGCACTACAATATACTGCAGTAAAACTGCACTGACACACTTCAATATACTATAGTAAAACTGCACTGATGCACTACAATATACTGCAGTAAACCTGCACTTACACACTTCAATATACTGCAGTAAAACTGCACTGACACACTACAATATACTGCAGTAAAACTGCACTAACACACACCAATATACTGCAGTAAATCTGCACTGATGCACTTCAATATACTGCAGTTAAACTGCACGGATACACTACACTGACACACTTCAATATACTGCAGTAAAACTGCATGGACACACTACACTGATACACTTCAATATACTGCAGTAAAACTGCACAGGCGCACTACACTGACACTACAGTAAAACTGCACAGATGCACTACACTGACTCTGCACTATCACTATATTCACACTACATTGACACTCTACACTCACAATAGAATCACAATAGCACACAAACTCGCTAGTAGCAATGAACAGAGCCTTCTTCTATCTGTCTCCACTCCAATATCACACTGCAAATGGCTCCTCTGGGAAGGAACCTTTCATTGCTTTAGGCAATCAGGGCTTAGAATACACTGTGCGGCACGCGATGCATTGTGGGGCGCTCAACGGGCCAAACAAACGGTCAAACGCCCTGCCAATTTGGGTGTTCGCCAAATAGCCAATGTTCGGGCTGAACTTTTGCTCAGCTCAAACTGTTCGCCCAACTCTACTGTGATCCCTCTGTTATTAATAAAATTAACTAAGATATCTGTAAAAATTTCAAGTGCGTAAAAGCCAACTCCAAGAAACCTAAAAATTCCATGCTCACTTCTGTCTAGGGGCAGCTAGATGTCATTTTACTTATCTGGTCTTCCACTCCCTCTGGCGCTCCTCCATGCCCCAGTGGTGGATTGTCCCTCAATGTCCTTACATTCATTGCAGGGCTATGGTCCCTACAGTGGTCTTGATGACACAAGAGGACTTTAGACTGATGGAGCACTGCAGAGAAGCGGATGCATGGACCCATCTAGCAGTACAGAAGAGCTTACAAGAGCAAAGGATTGGTAGAGGATTGGTAGCAGAGGTCCAGCCCCACTGCAAGAGAGAATTCTTAGGTTTCTTGAAGTTTAGCATTAAGAACTTAATACATATTTTAGATTGTCCCATTATTAAAGAGGAAGTAAACCCTGATGGGTTTTACTTCCTCTTTGTTTCCCTGCAAAGGTAAAGCATAATGGGCAACTATGCATCGCATAGTAGCCCATTATGAGTCACTTAGCTGAAACCGAAGCCTGCGATGTCCCCGATTTCCTCGCTGGCTAGAAGCGTTCATTCTTCATCCCTCTTCCTTCCGGGGCCGCGAACTCCGGCTCTGTGACTGGCCGGAGTCACATGACATCACTCCCGCGCATGCGTGCGGAAACCGCCAGTCACGGCATGACCCCAGCTTGAAACAGCACAGCGTGCCCTTTCTAAAGTGAGCATGCACCGAATACACCAGCGCATACGCAGAAGACGTACAGGGAATTGTAAATATCTCCTAAACCGTGTAGGTTTAGGAGATTTTTCCAGTGCCTACAGGTAAGGCTTAATCTAGGCTTACCTGTAGGTGAAAGTGGTCTGTAAGGGTCTGTAAGGGTTTACAACCACTTTAAAGGAGCATTTTACAACACAACACTTTATATAATATGCATTCTTTGAAAGAGTTTCCGGTAACAACTATATTTACAATGTATATGAGGGTAGCTAAATATTGTCCACATAACCATAAGTATGTTGCCACTGTAGGCAAGTAAAACAATATGATTGCAGTTTTCCTGGACATGGGATCCACTGTGGGTTACAAATTACTATTAAATCACCTTCATTTTCTCCTCTTTTAATATCCTTAAACCTCTATATAATTGTAGCGGTACCCCCATAGGAGCTGCTGGTTTAGTTGTGGGTCTTTTCACGTTACCTTACTGTTCCAAATCTTCGGCTCAGGGGTTCTCCTTGAAGAGTCTATCCATAAGAAATGTCTGCACCGACACAAAGTCTCTTTCAAGAGTTTTATTTGAATAAAACGTTTCAACAGAGGGGGTAGAGGAATGGAGAGGACTCAGGTATCTTACTTGTCAATCACGGAAACTTCGTAGGTCCAGAGGAGCGACTGTCTCCACGCTGGACTCAGCCACCACCGGATAGGCCCAATCTCACTGGCCTAGCAGCCAGTGCGAAGCTCGATCAATAGAATAGTCTCTGCCACAGACTTGGTATTGGAATTTGTATAACCCCTCACTGGGTTAGCTCCCTCAATTGCTCAGTCCCTTCCATCAGGCAAGGCGACACAGGATCATCCCCGGATCAGTAGGTCCCAGCGACTCCTGGGCCTACATCTCAGTTGCGAGGCCTCGTGCCAACGTGGCCCCGAGGCGGGAACTGCCAACACATCCCTGAGGCCAGGAGGGCCCTCAGGTGAGGATCGAAGAAGACGACCCCCAACTCTCCTCCACCCTAATGGGGTCTGTCCCTTAAGTACCCTCTCCCAGCATGCACAGCGGGTTCACCACGCCCCCTGTACTGCTGCTGGGAAAGAGATATCCAATACGTCCAGCCTGCTGCCTTTCCAACCCTGACCAGCGGTGACAGCGACACCCACCGGTGGGGGGAAAATCATGCAACCAACCAAACTGAAACAGTGCCACAATTTAAATAAACAATCTCTCTGGGCTAAACTAATGCCCAGGCAACTAAATTTCAACATATAGCGCCCACTCATTGGGAGCAGGGCGCTACATAATTATACATGATTGTTGTTAAAACCTTTTTTATTTAACCTTTCCCGCCGAGCGTACGCAGATGTGCGGCCTCGGCTTTCGGGGGTTATACCGGGATGATGCCTGCAGCTGCAGGCATCATCCCGGTATCATTTTTTAGAGCCGGTGATTGGCTTTCCAGGGATAACAACCGAGCGGCTTTTAGCTAAAAGCCGCTCGGTTGTTATTCCGGAGGAGCGGGAGGGGACATTCCCGCCACCTCCGCTGCTCTTACCGTGTCTCCCATCCCACCGGGAGACCCGATCCATGATGCGCCACCTCCGGCACCTAGAGAGAGACTGAAACAAAGCCGCGAACGGCTTTGATTCAGTCTCTTCAATGTAACCACGGAAGCGACGTCATGACGTCACATCCGGGTTACTGCCGGATTTAAAAAAGTACACAGTATTGAGAATCGCAGTTTTCAACTATCTGAATACTTTGAAGTGCAAAGGAGGGATTCAGGGTCTTTTAGACCCCCGATCCCTCCATAAAGAGTACCTGTCACCACTTATTACTGCCACAAGGGATGTTTACATTGCTTGTGACAGCAATAAAAGTGATCAAAATTTTTTTTTTTTTAAAAACACATTTTTAGATTCTAAAAATAAATAAAATAAATAATAAAAAAATTAAAAAATATAAAGCGCCCCTGTCCCCGCAAGCTCGCGCAGCAAAGAAAACGCATACGGAAGTCGCGCCCGCATATGTAAACGGTGTTCAAATCACACATGTGAGGTATCGCCGTGATCGTCAGAGCGAGAGCAATAATTCTAGCCATAGACCTCCTCTGTAACTCTAACCTGGTAACCGTAAAAAAAGTTTAAAGCGTCGCCTATGGAGATTTTTAGGTACCGTAGTTTGTCGCCATTCCACGAGTTTGTGCAATTATAAAGCATAACATGTTTGGTATCTATTTACTCGGCTTAACATCATCTTTCACCTTATATAAAAAAAGTGGGCTAACTTTACTTTTTCATTTTTTTAAAATTCATGAAAGTTAATTTTTCCAAAAAAGTTGCATTTAAAACACCACTGCACAAATACCGTGTGTAATAAAATATTGCAACAATCGCCATTTTATTCTATAGATTCTCTGCTAAAAAAATATATATAATGTTTGGGGGTTCTAAGTAATTTTCTAGCAAAAAATACGCATTTTAACTTGTAAACACCAAATGTCAGAAATAGGCTTAGTCATGAAAGGGTTAATGGGTGTACCCATAGGAGGACCCAACGTTTTATTGCTATGAGTACTTCTGTAGAATTCAAGATAAAGCAAACAAATGTCACTGCCCTTATCTATGACTGGTCTTCACAGCAAGGAGCATGGGGTGGGCGAATCGCATATAAACAAAAACACATAAAGACAGACAAAACCCAAGCTCAACTTACCAACCAATCAGCAACCAACCAAAATCACCTGTCTAATAGTGCGTTTAAAAACAGGGGTTTAGTTGCACGCATTTGCAAATACATGCGTAAGCTGCAGGCCTCATCAAGGCTCCCTGTGTACTGCAGACCTAACTCTAAAATTTAAAGTCTTCTCAGTGGAAGCACATGTATGCTGATGGATAGATAAAGGGCAGATAACTGGAGGGGGCCCACCCTCCTTTAAAGGGGCAGGAGCACACTAGGCACCCAGCGCATAGAAGCAGAGGTGCTAGTGCGTTGCCTGACCACAATGACAAAAAATGCCAACATTACAACAAACAAACGCACTATTAGACAGGTTATTTTGGTTGGCTGCTGATTGGTTGGTAAGTTGAGCTTGGGTTTTGTCTGTCTTCTTGTGTTTTTGTTTATATGCGATTCGCCCACCCCATGCTCCTTGCTGTGAAGGCCAGTCATAGATAAGGGCAGTGACATTAGTTTGTTGTAATGTTGGCATTTTTTGTCGTTGTGGTCAGGCAACGCACTAGCACCTCTGCTTCTATGCGCTGGGTGCCTAGTGTGCTCCTGCCCCTTTAAAGGAGGGTGGGCCTCCTCCAGTTATCTGCCCTTTATCTATCCATCAGCATACATGTGCTCCCACTGAGAAGACTTTAAATTTTAGAGTTAGGTCTGCAGCACACAGGGAGCCTTGACGAGGCCTGCAGCTTACGCATGTATTTGCAAATGCGTGCAACTAAACCCGTGTTTTTAAACGCACTATTAGACACGTGATTTTGGTTGGTTGCTGATTGGTTGGTAAGTTGAGCTTGGGTTTTGTCTGTCTTTTTGTGTTTTTGTTTATATGAATTCAAGATAAAGCCCTTTATTACGTGTTCGACAGAAGGGGCTGTTTACCTGCTCCAGTGCCTTTGTGGGCTTCAATATGTGGGCAGGACAAAATGCCCCCTGCAGGTGAGACTTAATGAACACATTACCAACATTAAGAAGGGTTTTGTGAAACATTCAGTCTCTAAACATTATTTGTTGGCCCATAGTAGGGACCCTTCAGGGACAATTTTTTTAGGAATAGACAAGTACCCGCCCCCACTAGAGAGGGAGCTCTCTGGTGAGGAAAATTTCTATGTCCGAAATGTCATGGATCCATATAATTAAGTGTAATGTCCCCTTTGGGCTGAATGTGGACGTTGATCTAAATGCCTTTATTGATAACTTATAGGGTGCATATATATGTGACGTGTTAACCTTTAAAATATTTTTGGATCAATGTGAACTTGATGTGAGTCCTTTGTGGCGGTGTTTAGGCTGAACATTATTAGGACAACCTCATTTTTTAACGTTTTTTAGGGACATGTTATTTTAGTGGTGATCTGATTCATGCCATTTATCCTCTTTTTTAAGTTTGATTAAAAAAAATTCTACTGATGTGGCTGGTTATTTTCACATGGGGTGGAGATGCCATCATATGTTTTATTTTCATTATATTTTTCTGTAAGATTTGAGGACAATTCAATCCACACTTATATTTATTTATTTATAAAACCAGTAGATCTTGTATGTGAATGATGATTATAGCCCCCATATGGGGGGTAGGCAATGTTTCTTTTCCTTTTTCTTTTTTATGATTTTTTTATCTCCCTGTTCTTACCCTATGTGCAATCCTCTTGACGGTAATACTTGCAAGGATTTTGCGACCTGGCCAAATGTCGGTGTTTGTGTGAGGAGAAAATCCGTTTATTTTTCTTACTTACATGTTTTATTTAAATGTTGTTGGTATAGTAACTAAATATTTTAGACATTTTTTAGATTTAAAATATAGTTTAGTCTCCTGTGTCTGTGTGTACTATTTAGCGCGATGCGTCAATGCGTCACCCGTGCCCCAGAAAGACGTCAGTTTGTGACGAAACACGCATCGGGAGGAGTGGCGTACGTCATTGCGCTGAGTTCCCGAGAGGACAAGTGTTCGCTAGCCGGCCGGCTGTTTTACCATGTATGCCTTCTTTGATGCATTTGGTGTAAGTGCAATTTTAGATTCTATTAAACCTGTGTATTACATATTACACTATGGTGAGTTCTCTTTTTATTGAGTAATACTGCCTTGTCTATGGCAATCAGATAACGGAGTCGCCCTACCCCTGATTGATGTTCTGTTTACTGCATACCAAGAACTACTGTGTGTTGGCAATTTCCATCCCTTGGATAAAGGCCCAGGCTGGGTTGTAAGCGCAAGCACGATTTAGCTTGCTTCTGGTAAGCTTGCATTTCATATGGTGGAGATTCACAAGCTTGAGTGGTGTTCGGGTGCTGTTTCAATCAGTCTTGATGTATAACACATGCACAATCACCTGTGTTTGAAGGACTTTATATGCTTAATCTCACTGAAACTATCATTTATGATTTTTGTTTATTTATTGTTATTTTTATGTAATTTAATACTAGCGTGGCTTCATTTTGTCTATCTGTTGTTATAAGTGTGTATCTCACTTTTAAGTCGCTGCTTTTTTCTTTGCTCTAGATTTCACTTGTTTGTTTGATTCACTTAGCGTGATAATGCTTTGCTTTTTAATTATCTTGGTAAGCCACACCTGTAAGGTGGATGGATTATCTCGGCAAAGGAGAAGTGCTCACGAAGGCTGGCCATGCATTATACAATTTTCTTGTACAATTTTCCTTTAGATTTACCAAAAACATATAATATGAGGTCAAATCTAAACACTTTCAATTGTATGCAATCAGACATGCCCTTGTACTACATAGTTGAATGTAAATCTAATGTAAATTGAATAAGAAAATGTTATCATGTATGGCCAGCCTAACACAGATTTAGACAGATTTGTGAACAATATTTGAGAGAAATAGGCCTTTTGTGTACATAGAAAAAGTCGTAGATCTTTGAGTTCTGCTCATGATAAATAGGGGCAAACACAAAAGTGTTGCGCTTGTAATTTTGCTCAGTGTACTTAGCATATACAAGGGATTCTAGGCCATTCTTTCATTTCTGCAGGTTACTAAACCTGCCAAGCCAGTTTTCTCTGCCCAAAACGCACAACCCATCACGGGTGAAACCTTGGGTGATATGATATCCTCTTTACACCTGTAAAACTGCACACCGATTGCCATTTTACCTCATAACCTGGTTGAGCCTGTCACAATATATTTTCAGCTTGGTCTTGCATATGTTGCTATTGTAATAAATATAGACACTTGCAGATCATTGAATGACACAATCATTAAGCGTGAAATTACTTTAAGCAGAGTTTCACCCAAAAGTGGAAGCTCCCGTTTTATCTGTCTCCCCCCCCCCCTTCTGTGCCACATTTGGCACCTTTCAGGGGGAGGGGGAAGCGGGTACCTATCTTTGACAGGTACCTGTCCCCACTTCTGTCAGACGAGGCGAGGTACGTTAGGAAATTTGATCCCCCCTCCTCCTTCCTCGCCCCCGGCCATTAAGAATGCGCAGTTCAGGCATGCGCAGTAGGGAATCGGCTGTGAAGCAGCAAGGCTTCACTGCCAGTTTCCCTTACAGGGAGTGGCGGCGACAGCACCCCGAGAGCCGATGGAAACATCGGCTGGGGTGCCAACATTGCTGGATTCCATGACAGGTAAGTGTCCTAATACTAAAAGTCAGCAGCTACAGTATGTGTAGCTGCTGACTTTTATTTCTTCCATGGGGGGGGGGGGCTGGAGCCCCGCTTTAACAACCAATGAGATATCTGTCAGACAAGGATTAGTTAGTTAGTCTTACTGTGGATCTATGAATACCAAGGCTTTAAGCATGCTTTTATGATCTATTTCAGCTTTAAACATCTCTAAAACTATTCTGCTTGAGTCCTTTCTAACGTGAAATGTATTTGATAAACATCACTCAATCTTTCTTGATAAGAGCAAACTCTGCCAGTAGTCAAACTTTGGGTGGATTTTTGTAGGTGGGGCCTTAAAATCATACCTTCTTTCTTTCTTTTTCTATTTCTTCCTTTTTTTCCTACTGAACACTAAATATTTTCTCTTCTTTTCTCTCTTTCTCCCATTCTTATTTATTTTTGTTATATGGAATATAAACAATAGGTATTTGTACTAGATTGTTTTAAGACTTCTCAGGTTTATACAACGTTCTCTTATTTTAAAGTCAGAACATTTGACTTTGATTTATTATTTTGAGAAGGATTTTTTACACCCGGTTAAACTTATAGTAGACTACTATATTTCCTATTATATATACTCGAATTAAGGTCATATGTTTTCTCAAAAAAAAGTTTTTGGGTTGCTTAGGAGGGGGGGGGGAGCTCCTCTTGCCTTCTCAGGCACAGTATGTTCCCTTTAGGGGTGTCTGGGGGAATGGAGGATCTCCTCATCTTCTGGTAACTATATACATATATTTTGAGATATTTAATAGGCCATCATTGCTACTTATTTTCGAAGAAGGGAAGGTTAGAATGAGGGGGTATAGAGGTAGGGGGTTACTCCTATTTTTGATAAATATATTTCAATTTCCGTTTTTATAGTATTTTTGCATTGTTGTATTCCTACATGGTAATATTGTATTTTGAGATCTACTGATATTTAACTTGTTCGCTTGCATATTATATTGTGATACTACATTGTACTTTTTTCTGTAAAGATTGTACTGACTCAGATAATAAACTAAAACTTGAATGAAAAAAAAAAAATCATACCTTTAATCTCATATCGCTGAATGTTATACTTGAGTCCATTTCCCCTCTATTGAAGATGTCCTAACTTAAGAAGGTAACATGCTTTTTTCATCAAGGGCCTTAATTACTTAAAACTGAATTCCAGGTTTGGACCAATATAAGTATACATTTTCCATAACTGGCTAATCCCTGTGTAAGCAGAGAATGACTGTAGTAGTCATTGCTACTACAATGATTGCCAATGTCTTCTTGTCCTAATGCCAAGCAGCTGCACTGTTTCGTAGTAACTATGGAGGGTTGCCCATTTGGCACAGGCACCATTAAGAGAACTTCTTACATTGTTTTCAATGAATGTAAAGCTTTCTCCGATTGGATGAGGTCAAGATAGTGAAATTTCTGACCTGCCTCCTCATCTCATCCAAACAGTGAACACCTTGCATTCAATGAGAAAAAAGCAAGGCATTGTGTGAATGGTTCCTATGCTGAGCAAGCAACCCCCCTGCGTTCACAATGCACAGAACCTGGAAGAGAGTGGTGATCACTGTTGTAGCGGTGACAAATACAGTGATGTTCCACTTCACGGTGATCACACATGTATGGCATATGTGTACTTACATTGGTCCAAGCTGGAATAATGTAACTATGTAAATAAATCTACATTATACCTTGAATTCAGCTTTAATATGCGACTTGATAATTCAGTACAGTATAAATGCAAACTCTAAAAATGCTTCCCTTTTTATTTTACACGGGTTCATTGACCAAGCAAATACTAATGGGAATCTTGCTTGTATTGGTTGGGGGAGTACACAGTGGATTTTGGGGAAGGATTTCTTTTTTTTCCCCAAAATTTTTTTATTAGAGTTTTCCATTAAATATACAGAGAAATACATTAAACCGGAGTACAGGTTCCATACACAATTAGCTCAACAGTAGCTAACAGGTTGCTAACATCAAAATTGTCTAGAGGTTAGGTTAGAACTACATGGAGCTCTATAACATTACGAGCAATATGTAAGGTCCGAGCTTGTAGTGGCTTTTCTCTTTGATCATGTGTCTCGACTCCAATTAACTTACTAACACTCTCGGAGACTATCCGAACCACCTGAGGGGGCCTATTCGTAGCAGCCCTGTATTACCAAATTCTGGCTTCTTGGAACGGCAACCTGGAGGTCAGGACTGACCCAGATAGTTGGCACCAACCTCCAGATCCCTGACCATAAAGGGCTCAAACAAGAGAGAAGAGAAAAAAAACAGAAAAAGTAAGAGGGGGGGAGAAGGAGGGTTAAGTGAAAGAAAGAGAAAAAAAAAGGGGGATTGACAAGAGGGGGGGGGTAGGGTCCCACCTGCTACCCCCTCCGTCTACTGTTCGCTGTTTACATCAACAGGGTCCTCCGGAATGCCGGAATGAACCATCTGAGATCACCTTGTATCTTGACAATGAATTACATGTTATGTTGTAACAGATCCTGGTATGATTGGGAGCTTTTAAACGTGATCCACGCCTCCCAAATTGCCGAAAAGCTTGAAATCTTGTCCTTTGAAGCGAATATCAGCTCCTCCATTGTTTCTATGCGGTCAACACGTGCCGCCCACTCTTTCATGGAGGGCGACCGTGTGGACCTCCAATGGACCGGTATGCATAGCCTAGCAGCGTTTATCAAGTGCATCGCTATTGACTTAAAATACTTTCTTTGGGGAATTTTGGAGAGGTGCAGGAGATACGGTGCTGATGTAAACTCCAGGGGGAGAGAAGAGATAGCAGTCGTCACCTCATGTACCTTACGCCAGTATGACTGAATTACCATGCATGTCCATCAAATGTGGAGAAAGGTGCCCACTTCCCGCTCACAATGCCAGCAGTGCTCTGGCACCGTCGGAAAGATCCTGTGGAGCAACTGTGGGGTCTTATACCATCTAGTTTTGAGTTTGTACCCATTCTCTTGTGTGTTTACATTTAGAGAGCCTTTGTGTATGAGTAAATGGATACGATCCCAACTAGCATCCCCTATCTCCCTGTCCAAGGCCGATTCCCAGAATGCATGATCCGCACTCAGAGAAGAGTATGGTTCCCTGAACATGGAGGCATACAGAGCCGAAATCATGTGAGACTGGGTTGATGAGCTTGAACATAGGGATTCTAACACCGTGGGGTTTCTCGTGTATTCGACTACTTTCGCTGGGATGTCCAGAAAGTGTTTTATTTGCCTGTAGGGCCAAGAGGGGAAGGATTTAGTGTTAGATCGCGCCGCGAGATCTTGAATCTTCAGAAACGTACCCCTGTGAAAGAAGTGCTTTGCCTGCATATGTGTGTGTGGCCATTCCGCTAAAAGGTAAGTCTTCGATAGGCCCGGGGGGAAAACCGTATTATCTCTGATGGGGGTAATCGGGCAGTCAATGCCTGACAGTGCATGGGCTTTACATACCCTATCAAAAGCCTGGAGGGTCGCCCCAGCCAGTGGATGGGCATCAGGCCCGGACTGGCCATAGGGCACGTCTCTCCCCCAGTCAGGGCCGTCTTAAGGGCAGGGCAAACAGGGCAGTTGCCCTGGGCCCAATCATTGTTGGGGGCCCAAAGCAGCTGCACTGAAATGTCTTTTTTACAGCTGGAGTTTCGCAGCCTGCGCTAGTCACTTGCTGGCTGCTCTGCTTTGTCAGCCATTCAAAACCCCTGCTGCTCTACACATCTCTACATGTGTGTGGGCGGGATCGGCATCAGGGGGAGGGGGCGGGGCAATGATGTCATTCTAACTGCACCTGCACGAGCATGAGAGAAAATTAATTCCACATGCTTTTTAGGTATGTAAATATGGATGGGGGAGTGATTGTGCACACTGTGACTGATTGTGGCTGTGCATACTGTGACAGGCTGATCTGGATGGGGGTTGAATTATTTCTGTGCACACTGACTGACTGCTTGATTTGGGGGGGGTGGTTATGCACACTGTGGCAGGCTCATCTGGGTGGGGGGTTAGATTGCTTTTGTGCACACTGTGACAGTCCAGTCTGTTCCCCAGTACAGTCCTCCCATTTCCCAGGTCAGTTTGTCCCCAGCATAATCCCCCCACGTCAGTATGTGCACCAATAGGGTCCATCTATGTTAGTCTGACTGACCTGGGGGAATTATACTAGGGGACAGACTGATCTCTGGGCAGTGGAGTCACAAAGGTCGCACTTGCAATCAGCCCTGGTGTTTCTGCCACTGTAGGGGGGTCCCCAGCGGGGATGCTGACCGCAGGGCTATGAGCTGAGAGCTTCTCTTTCCTAGAGCCCAGAGCCTGCACTGACAGTTCCTCCCTCCTCACTTGCGTGGATGGAAGAGGAGAGAGACAATCTGCTCCTTCCCCTCCTGCCCCTCTCCTCGTGTGCACACAAGAAGTGTGAAGCCCAGCAGCTGAATTGGATCAATCACACTTCCTGCAGTGCACACACAAGGGGAGGGGCAGGAGGAGAAGGAGCAGAGCGGCTCTTTCCTCTTCCATCTGTGCAAGTGGGGAGGGAGGGGGAACTGTCACTGCAGGCTCTGGGCTGTACGAGAGAGACGCTCCCAGCTCAGAGTCCTGCAGAGGAGGCACTGATAGGCGGCATTGATGAGCACTGAAAGGTGACACTGATGGGTGGCACTGATGGGCAGCATTGATGAGCATTGATAGGCAGCACTGATTCATGGTTTCTTGCACCAGTGCCCCGAAGGTTCTAGTTACGCCTCTGCCCTCAACCCTGCACTCTGCCCGTAGAGGACCCTTCAACCCTGCACTCTGCCCATAAAGGACCCCTCAACCCTGCACATAGAGGACCCTCAACCCTGTACTCTGCAACATAGAGGACCCCTCAACCCTGCACTCTGCAACATAGAGGACCCCCCAACCCTGCACTCTGCAACATAGAGGACCCCCCAACCCTGCACTCTGCAACATAGAGGACCCCTCAACCCTGCACTCTGCAACATAGAGGACCCCTCAACCCTGCACTCTTCCCATAGAGGACCCCTCAACCCTGCACTCTGCCCATAGAGGACCCCTCAACACTGCACTCTGTATGTAGTGCACTCCTCAACCCTGCACATAGAGCAAACTCCAGAACCCTGCAGTTTGTATATAGTGCTCTCCTAAAATACTGGTATATAACAATGCCTCACTGTTTAGTGCAGTTTAGCTCCACCCACAATTTGATGCAGAGATAATGATGTGCAGTAACCTCTAGCAACCAATCAGTGAACAGTAATGTCTGCTGTAATCTCTAGCAACCCATCAGTGAGCAATAATGATGTGCAATAACCTCTAGCAACCAGTTAGTGAGTGGCAATGATATGCTGCAACCTCTGGCAACCAATCGCAGTCGCTACCTGATCTGCTGCAGTAAACCGATTTTGAGTCTGGCTGCTATCTATTGTATTTCTCAGGGAGGGGGGCCCCAAGAAAATGTTTGCCCAGGGTCCAATCAATATTAGAGACGGCCCTGCCCCCCAGTGCACTCTCAGCTGCGAGTCGGAGCCGCACTCGAGTGACAGTGACACACGTCGGGACATCAGGGGGCCGGGACCCGCAACGATTCCCTTCTCTCTGGCAAGGTGGCCGCGGCACTGATGATCTGATCAGTCTCGGCTCGGCTGTCTCACACAGCCGAGCAGAGTGAAGGGGAGGGGACCCGACATGCAGTCCCGTGCTGATCTGAGGTACATTATGGGTCTGAAGGGGGGGTCTGTATTGTAGGGGGGGTTCTGTATTGTAGGTGGGGTTCTGTATTGTAGGGGTGGTCTGAAATGTAGGGGGGGTTCTGTATTGTAGGGGGGTCTGTAATGTAGGGGGGTCTGTATTGTAGGGGGGTCTGAAATGTAGGGGGGTTCTGTATTGTAGGGGGGATTCTGTATTGTAGGGAGGTTCTGTAATGTAAGGGGGTCTGTAATGTAGGGGGGATTCTGTATTGTAGGGGGGGCTGAAATGTAGGGGGTCTGTAATGTAGGGGGTTCTGTATTGTAGGGGGGGTCTGAAATGTAGGGGGGTCTGAAATGTAGGTGGGTTCTGTATTGTAGGGGGGTCTGTATTGTAGGGGGTCTGTAATTTAGGGGGGTTCTATATTGTAGGGGGTTCTGTATTGTAGGGGGTTCTGTATTGTAGGGGGTCTGTAATGTAGGGGGGTTCTGTATTGTTGGGGGGTCTGAAATGTAGGGGGGTTCTGTATTGTAGGGGGGTTCGAAATGTAGGGGGGTTCTGTATTGTAGGGGGTTCTGTATTGTAGGGGAGTCTGTAATGTAGAGGGGGTTCTGTATTGTAGGGGGGTCTGAAATGTAGGGGGTTCTGTATTTTAGGGGGGGTCTGTATTTTAGGGGGGGTCTGAAATGTAGGGGGGTTCTGTATTGTAGGGGGGTTCTGTATTGTAGGGAGGGGGTCTGAACTGTAGGGAGGGGGTCTGTACTGTAGTGGGGGGTTGTATTGTAGGGGGGTCTGTAATGTAGGGGGGTATGTATGGTAGAGGGGGCTGTAATGTAGGGGGGTCTGTACTGTAGGGAGGGGGTCTGTACCGTAGGGAGGGGGTCTATGCTGTAGGGAGGTCTGTGTAACATGCAGGGGGTCCAGAACTGTTAGGGGGTGTCTGTGTAACAAACTGTGGGGGGCTGTGTAATGTAAAGGGGTCCAGAGGTGCTATGTAATGTAAAGGGGTCCAGAGGTGCAGGGTGCTGTGTAATGTAAAAGGGTCCAGAGGTGCAAGGTGCTGTGTAATGTAAAGGGGTCCAGAGGTGCAGGGTGCTGTGTAATGTAAAGGGGTCCAGAGGTGCAGGGTGCTGTGTAATGTAAAGGGGCCCAGAGGTGCAGGGTGCTTTGTAATGTATAAGGGTCCAGAGGTGCGGTTCTATGTAATGTAAACGGGTCCAGGGTGCTGTGTAATGTAAAGGGGTTCAGAGGTGCAAGGTGCTGTGTAATGTACAGGGGTCCAGAGGTGCAAGGTGCTGTGTAATGTAAAGGGGCCCAGTGGTGCAGGGTGCTTTGTAATGTAAAAGGGTTCAGAGGTGCGGTGCTATGTAATGTAAATGGGTCCAGGGTGCTGTGTAATGTAAAGGGGTTCAGAGGTGCAAGGTGCGGTGTAACGTACAGGGGCCCAGAGGTGCAGGGTGCTTTGTAATGGAAAAGGGTCCAGAGGTGCGGTGATATGTAATGTAAACGGGTCCAGGGTGCTGTGTAATGTAAAGGGGCCCAGAGGTGCAGGGTGCTTTGTAATGTAAAAGGGTCCAGAGGTGCGGTGCTATGTAATGTAAACGGGCCCAGGGTGCTGTGTAATGTAAAAATGTAAAGGGGTTCAGAGGTGCAAGGTGCTGTGTAATGTACAGGGGTCCAGAGGTGCAGGGTGCTGTGTAATGTAAAGGGGTCCAGAGGTACAAGGTGGTGGAACCCCACATCCCATCATTAACCGCCACCGCGAAGCGCCGCGCCCCCCCGGGCTGCTCAGTCTAAAATGCCCGGGCCTATTTTTTGTCCCAGTCCGGGCCTGATGGGCGTGAAGGTTAGGCGGCACATGCCGTTTAGAAACCCAGGGTATCGGGCCAAGCTCAGTCCCCACTATCAGTCTCTCAAGATTCACCCAGCTTTTACATCGGGTATGCACATTCCAGTCTACCACTCTCGTCTTGTGAACTGCCCAATAATACCGCTGCAAGTCTGGGAGCCCTATTCCACCTTTTCCTTTAGGCAGTACTAATTTCGCCCACCTGATACGGGCCGACTTTGCCCCCCATAGGAAGGATCTACACATTTTCCTGTAGGCTGTAAAAAAGGATGGCGGTAGGCAAATCAGGACAGTCTGCATCTTCTATAACAGACAGGGTAGGACTGTCATCTTTAGGATAGACGCCCTCTCAAACCATGAAAGGGTGGGTACATCCCACTTCAGGGGATCCTGCTGTATGAGCTTCAGTTCAGACAGGAAGTTTGTGTCATACAGTGTCATCAATTTACTGGGGAGCTGGATACTGTGGTGGAATTTTAGGCTGCTGTTTACAGAGCACACAGCCTATAATTCCTGTGCTATCTAAGCACACATCAGATTTCATCTTCTTGAAGTAATGCTATTGTTAAGTTAAGTTTGCTAAAGTCCACTCACCGTTCATTCCATCATTCAATCAAGGAAACCACCAACACAGGTCTTATCTTCTTATCAGGCCATTCCAGCAAAGACTGTTAAGCCGACGCCTACTCATAGGCTTTTATTAAACTCAAAAGATCTCAAGACAGGAGGTGATTGGCTGCAGCAACCAATCCCCTCCCCATGGGTGGGAACCTCATAGGATGTTCCCTCCTCACAGGAAAATGACAACACTTGGACATTCCTTCCAACAGGAGATGTCATACATGAATACAATAAACGTAGGCTGGCTAAAGTTACCGTTGATAGGAATTCTTATTCTGCGCCATTCCATAGAATAACGCATAATAAGATTATACTATTATTGAATGGGGGAGGGAGGCTATCTGCAGACGCACGCTACGAATTCCAACCAATGTTGATCAGACATAGCAGAGACAAGAGCGCCCATCCGCCTATAACCAATGATGTCATTGCAGAGCGAGCATATCCCCTCCTTAACGATCGTCCATGCTAATGCACAGAGGGCCCCCGTTGGCGGACATATCCGCACCCTGCAAACATCACACTCCAACCTCAAAACGTTTTCCCCTATCAGACGGGATTCAACCAGCCTCAGACTACCCCAATCAGCTCTTTTAGAGCGGGTTGCGGAAGTACTAACACTGGGTGACACTATGACAATACATATTAAATACATCTCCATAAAAATCTCCACAACAATACCTAGGTAGGTGATAGCATCTGTTTCCCATTTAAATGGGAAGTTTGCTTGGCACTGCCATACCATGTCATTTGGTAACGAGATGTTTAGCGCATACAATTTTGACAAATAGATTTTTAAGTTTGAAATACGTTAGAAAAGGTCCAGTACAGGCATGAGGTTGGGCAGGGATGTCAGTGGAGAGGAAAGAAAGAGCAGGATGTCGTCTGCAAAGGCTGCAATCTTGTATTCACTTTGGTGGACTTCTATGCCTTTTATATTTGGATTAGCCCGGATGCAACGTAATAGCGGTTCCAGGGTAACAATATAGAGAAGGGGTGAGAGCTGGCATCCTTGCCTAGTGCCATTATGGATGGGGAAGGCGTCCGACAAGTGGCCGTTCACTCGGACTCTAGCTCGTGGATTCACATAGAGTGCGCCTATCAGGGGCGGATCCAGGGGGGGGCAACAGGGAAATTGCCCCCCCCCGAGACCATCTGTCACACTCACTTGCTTTTTTTTTTTGCGCCTAAACTCACAGACTTTGGGGACCTGGTGCCGGCCCCATGTCTCCTCTACAAGTGTGCAAAGTTTGGTGTCTGGGGGACCTACTGCTGGGGAGCACTGATTTTTTAAACCGGGCACCCCTTCCATAGACTCCAATGTTAAACGGTCATTTCTCCTATAACTTTGCGGACCCTATACTGGCCGATCGTAGGTCCCCTGGACCCCAAACTTGGCACACATGTAGCCCCATGTCACCTCTATAAGTGTGCAAAGTTTGGTGTCTGGGAGACCTACGGCCGGGGAGAACCAATTTTTCAAAGCCAGGCACTCCTTCCATAGACTCCCATGTTAAACATCAGTCTAGCCATGGGCACAGTGAGGCATGGGCACAGTGAGGCAAAGTGAGGCACAGTGAGGCACAGTGAGGCATGCAGATGGACACCCTAGGCTTATACTCGAGTCAATACGTTTTCCCATTTTTTGGGGGTAAAATTAGGTGCCTCGGCTTATATTCGGGTCGGCTTATACTCGAGTATATACAGTACTTGTTCTGCGGCTGCCTCTCTGAGTCTCTCTCTCAGTTTCTCACATCAGCCAATCAGCGGCGCCGAGAGAGAGACTCGTTTAATGTAGTTACGCGGCGCACTGACACAATACCAGGAGCGGAGGAGGAGGTGGGTGGAGCCTCTTCCCTGCACTCGTTGCTAACGCCTGGGCCACTTGGCGTCTAGCAACGAGTGACGTCAGTGAGTCACGTCGGGCCGCTCTGCGGGCAGGTGCGATAGCGTGCGGCTCCACAGACGGGTAAGAAAGCGGGCGGCTCCGCTTGCGGCGCGGTTTGTGGGCTGGCGGCGCGGTTCGTGGGCAGACCGCGCTGCTCAGTGTTGGCAGCGCAGGTGAGAGTGAGAGAGCAGGCTCAGTGTGGCAGCTGGCCAATCAGCTAGCCGGGAGCGGGGGAGCAGAGAGATGAGATCATCTCTCACCGCCCGTGCCTGCCCTGCATTCCTGCAGTGACTTCCGCCCTCACTGTGCAGGCAGCAGAGAGATTACATTATCTCTCTGCTGCCTGACTCTGGGAGTCTGGGACACAGCAAGAGACAACCAAAACTACACCTTAGCAGGTCAAGTTAGTGACAATCCGCAAGGTGTGGCAGGCGACGTGGCAAGTGACAATCCGCAAATTGTGTCAGGTGACTTGGCAAATGACAATCTGCATCTGGTGGCAGGCAAGTGACAATCAGCAAGGTGTGGCAGGTGACGTGGCAAGTGACAATCCGCAAGGTGTGGCAGGTGACGTGGCAGGTGACGTGGCAAGTGACAATCCACAACGTGTGGCAAGTGACACGCTCAGGGCTCCCACTAAAAGCAGGCGACGGTGGCAAGTGACACACTCGGGGCTCCCACTGATTCTGCATTGAACTATTTCATTTTATATTACAATAATATAAATAATGCGCTTCAATCATCCTGACACCATAACAACCATGGTGCCGGGATGATTGAAGCGCCGACACCAGCCATTTCCCCGATAAATTTCCCACAAAAAAAAACATTTTTTGTCAGTGCCCCTCCCGAGAAAAGACTCTGGATCCGCCCCTGGTGCCTATATAGGCTCGCATACAGCTTCCTAGACCCAGAGCTGCTAGCACCATTTCCATGTAATCCCAGGTCACTCGAACGAACGCCTTCTCCACGTCCATCGCCAGAAAGAAACCCTCTTGGTTGGAGGAGGTGAGCCAATAGTGAAGATTCAGAGCCTTTATGGTGTTGTCCCTGGCTTTGGGGAAGGATTTCTTACCATCTGTGATATCATTACTAGACTTGTGCACAACGGAAAAATTTGTTCCGTTTCGGTTCGTTTCTTTCCGGTCCTGTTGATTCGTAATCATTCGTAATTTTGCTAGACGGGATTTTTCGTGTTCGGACTCATTCGTATTTTTGCAAGCGACATTTTTCGTTGAATTTTTTGTTGCTTTATAATTCGTACTTTCGGTAGAGTACGTTGTTTTTCGTTGATTCTGGACACAACTCCTACTTTCGTAACTTTTTTTGGGTTCGTTGATTCGTAATTTTCCGTGTCTCTCTCACAACGACGCTGCCTATTATGCCTAATGTGCTTCGAATGGATTTGTACTTTTCTAAATACATAGCGGTTATTTGTAACGATTCGAAATCTCGTATTTTACTTTCGTTTTTTACATGCGGCTATAGCCTCCGCCCCTGTACACCATTTTGAGAGGGTTCAGCACGGTGAGGGAGAAGCAGAGAGCAGAGCAGAGTGAGTGTGCTTCGAATGGATTTGAAATCTCGTATTTTACTTTCGTTTTTTCATGCGGCTATAGCCTCCGCCCCTGTACACCATTTTGAGAGGGAGTTCAGCATGGTGAGGGAGAAGCAGAGAGCAGAGTGAGTGTTATTGTGCTTCGAATGGATTCGTACATTCGTAACTTTTTTCATAACGAATTATGCCGAAGACCTTCGGGCATTCGCTATTTTGCGGTATAATTTATTTCGGATTCGGTTTTATTCGTAATTGCTCTGTTCGGAAATTCGAATGCTTCCGAATGTCCGAAAGTTGCTAAATTCGGACGAATTTTGATTCGTTACGAAACGAATTGCACAAGCCTAATCATTACTCTAATAACGGAAAACGAATGATCCTCATTGGATCCCATTATTTATTGACCCCTAGTTAGTGAACTAGGGTAGGTTTTCCATACTCTGGTATTGGACAAGTATTCCCTGAATGAACTGGAAAAGAGTGCAAAGGACCCCCTCACCATGTAACTGACATTAAATGAATTTACTGCCTGCAAACTGACCCCATATGATGTCCACTTCAGGTTAATGGATCTGTTCATTACCATTTGATACCTTTCAGTTAACTTTAAGCCTAACTTCAGGTAGATATAAAAACACCAATAATGCACGAATTCCTAAAAATGCAACTAGTGAAAATGAAACTTAGTTTGACTTGGTATCATCCTCTTGTAATCTCCTATACAGACCAGAAGAGGAAGGGTCAGTATTTTGAGCCAATCAAGATCTGGTGCATACACTTGTACTGATAAAAAAACACACTGACAGATGTAGAGATGAGAGAGATGGCCTCATCAGACTACTGCTGCTCATGCATTGTCCAGTCACAAGCTACAGTATATATGATAATGGGAAATAAAGTGATATTAAAGACTACACTGTACAGTAATAAAAAAAGGGAGAAAAAATGGTGCAGAATGAGTTCTAGGCAGAGTAAAAATCAAAGGAATCAATGAATGTTAATATTGATGTTGCAAGCACTAGCAGCAGCTACCATGAGCAGAAGCAGACTCTGTAAAATATAATGAGGAAAGAAAGGTGCGCCAATCTAAGTGCAGTAAAACAGGCTTTAATTAGCAAATTTGTATAAAACCAGCCAAATGGCTACTCACAGGATACAGGGATAATACAGGCATGTAAGGAGTTAAAGGTGGTCCGGAGTCATCTAAGGCGGTCCTCAGGGGAGATGTTGGTTCCAGATGGAGAGGGGTAGCTGAAGATGGCTGAAGGCAGGAAGGCAGGTTGCAGTGTCAGCAAGGGAAGTCAAGAAAAACCAGGCATCCAAGCTGCAGGTGTTGTGATGCGCCCTGTGTCATCAGAGTAGACAGGGGATAACCAGGAAGCTGCAGTTCAGCGAGGACTTCAGCGTGCGCTTCAGCGTGGAGCGCAGCGTGCCGTCGGACCGGAAGTGACGTGGGGATAGAACGGACCAATGGGATGACGCGTTTCACAGCATCCGCTGTTTCATCAGATCCATAGAAGGCATTATCATAGGTGGGTGTGATATAGTAGAGAGACGTGGCGTGATTGGTTGAAATCATACTGGTGGAAGTAAATCAGCATGGTGATTGGTTGGAAGCAAGATGTAAGGGAGATAATGACACGGAATTTGTGGGGGGTGCAGGGGGGCGAGGAAAAAAGGAAAAATGGATGACAGGGGATATTCTGTATGGTATTATGATATGAAATAAAGATACAATGTTTATATGGTGGTGAACAGCGCTAATGTGGAATTTAAAATCATAAAGGATATAAATACATAAATGGTATTAGTACATAGGAGAGAGAGAAAGAGCAGCACTATAAAGGGGAACGTATGTGGAAATAATTATATTGAAATTATAGGGGAAAAAAAAATTAATTAAATATTAAATTAGTTGGGGGGTATGAGAACAAGCTATGTATGGCATGAGAACGAATGGGTGCAACATGTAGGAGATGGGAGCATATTGATGTGGACAAGGGAAGGAAAGGGAAGGGGGTGGTAAAAAAAGGAACAAGAAGAAAAAAGGAAGGAAAAGAGAGGGGGGGGGGGGAAACGGGAAGAGAATATATAATATATAATATATATTACGGGGGGAAGGGGGGGAAAGGAGGGGGGAGGAAAAGAAAAACAACAACAACACAAAGATAAATTGAAATAAAATAAAAACAAAAATAAAAATAAAAATAAAAATAAATATAAATAATAATAATAATAAAAATAAAAATAAATATAAATATAAATAAAAATAAATATAAATATAAATAATAATAAAAAAATAAATAATAATAAATATAAATATAAATATAAAAATAAATATAAAAATAAAAATAAAAAAATAATAATGATAATGAGAATGAATATGAAAAATAAAATAAATGAGAATAAAAATAAATATAAATGTAAAAATAAAAATAATAATAATGAAAAATAAAATAAAGAAAAATAATAATGAAAAATAATGAAAATTTTTTATTATTATTTATATTTATATTTATTTTTATTTATATTTATATTTATTTTTATTTTTATTATTATTATTATTATTTATATTTATTTTTATTTTTATTTTTATTTTTATTTTTGTTTTTATTTTATTTCAATTTATCTTTGTGTTGTTGTTGTTTTTCTTTTCCTCCCCCCTCCTTTCCCCCCCCTTCCCCCCGTAATATATATTATATATTATATATTCTCTTCCCGTTTCCCCCCCCCTCTCTTTTCCTTCCTTTTTTCTTCTTGTTCCTTTTTTTACCACCCCCTTCCCTTTCCTTCCCTTGTCCACATCAATATGCTCCCATCTCCTACATGTTGCACCCATTCGTTCTCATGCCATACATAGCTTGTTCTCATACCCCCCAACTAATTTAATATTTAATTAATTTTTTTTTCCCCTATAATTTCAATATAATTATTTCCACATACGTTCCCCTTTATAGTGCTGCTCTTTCTCTCTCTCCTATGTACTAATACCATTTATGTATTTATATCCTTTATGATTTTAAATTCCACATTAGCGCTGTTCACCACCATATAAACATTGTATCTTTATTTCATATCATAATACCATACAGAATATCCCCTGTCATCCATTTTTCCTTTTTTCCTCGCCCCCCTGCACCCCCCACAAATTCCGTGTCATTATCTCCCTTACATCTTGCTTCCAACCAATCACCATGCTGATTTACTTCCACCAGTATGATTTCAACCAATCACGCCACGTCTCTCTACTATATCACACCCACCTATGATAATGCCTTCTATGGATCTGATGAAACAGCGGATGCTGTGAAACGCGTCATCCCATTGGTCCGTTCTATCCCCACGTCACTTCCGGTCCGACGGCACGCTGCGCTCCACGCTGAAGCGCACGCTGAAGTCCTCGCTGAACTGCAGCTTCCTGGTTATCCCCTGTCTACCCTGATGACACAGGGCGCATCACAACACCTGCAGCTTGGATGCCTGTTTTTTCTTGACTTCCCTTGCTGACACTGCAACCTGCCTTCCTGCCTTCAGCCATCTTCAGCTACCCCTCTCCATCTGGAACCAACATCTCCCCTGAGGACCGCCTTAGATGACTCCGGACCACCTTTAACTCCTTACATGCCTGTATTATCCCTGTATCCTGTGAGTAGCCATTTGGCTGGTTTTATACAAATTTGCTAATTAAAGCCTGTTTTACTGCACTTAGATTGGCACACCTTTCTTTCCTCATTATATTTTACAGAGTCTGCTTCTGCTCATGGTAGCTGCCGCTAGTGCTTGCAACATCAATATTAACATTCATTGATTCCTTTGATTTTTACTCTGCCTAGAACTCATTCTGCGCCATTTTTTCTCCCTTTTTTTATTATTGACTTTTGAAGCTTTTTGAATGTGCTGCATTTTTTGTTCCTGACAGTGTATTTATCGTATTTATTTATCTCATTTATTTTACTTATGTGTATATCCTTCCCCCACGTTCTCACTGGTTGAAATCATCTATTGATTGGTCATATCATCATCATGTTTTATTTTGCACTTTTACATATTATATTTTAATCTTTTATCTTTATATATATATATATATATATATATATATATATATATTATTTTTTATTTCCCCCTCCCCCTTTTCCCCCCTCCACATATCACTTTCATAATGGACATTATTGAACAAATAGAAAAACATAAATATGATGTATTGGATGATTTGTATACTTTATTCCCTCCCACACTTTTTAGTCCCCATGTCCACTCCCGTACATGGCCGGATGTAAAGTATAGGGACACATGTATGAGAATGAGACGTCTAGAGGATCTCACCATATCGGCCAATCAACAATGGTGGGATTGCTTCTTTCTCAAACAATATTTCGCATCCAAAATCTCCCCTCGCGGACTACGTGTTCTTAAGGGGTGCTCTTTCCTTGAGATTGAATCACGTATAGAATGGGAGAACATAGCTGAATTTTGCACCCAAAAGTGGATCACCATTCTAATCAGTTATAGAGAACAACGCTATCATATTCTTAGAGATAAAATTAAAGATAATATTTCTAAACTTCACTGCTCTTACCCCTCTTTGCCCCTTGAATGGTACAAAACTTTTAAAATAAACACCAAAAAAAGTGAAGATTCCCTTATACAAAACAAATTGGGGAAATTCCGTCGAGATCTGGATGATTATAACAACAAAAGGGTCTTCAATTGGAAACGGAATGCCTCCCATCCATCCCCTTGCTCTATCCCGTCCCTCCTATCCTTAACCTTAACCAAGCCTAAATCCATTCCTCCCCCTCTGAGAGGTCCCTCTGACCCCCCCTTACCCTGTCCCACTGCTACGGCCACTGCTCATGGATCCAAGCCACTTTCTATAGTGACATCCATTCCCATTCCTTCCCTCTCCCCTACCATCATATCCATAGACAGTACTCTAATAATTGACCCTAAAAATACTCTTCCCCCTGCTACCCAATTATCTGTGGTCTCAACCCCTCAGGATATATCTAATATAACACCTATTATGGATTCTCAGGACTCAGCCAGATCTACACCTACAGATGTCATCACTATTACACCCCATGGTTCACCAACACCCACCCCTGCTGTTTCTTCATCTTTTTTAGTGCTGACCCCCCTGCTCAGTACATTTCCTCTAAAAACCAAAAGAAAGCACATAGAAGAGGAAAAAGAGGAAGAGGAGGGGGTAAACATAAACCTCAACCAATCCCGCCCGGACAAACTGAGAAAACTGTAAATATTTACAATTTATCTTCTCTCAGTCTTACTGTTCATGAATCTTCGCTATTAGCCAGAGGCCTAAACTTTGCTCCTACCACTCTCCCCAACTCTTTTACCATGTTTAAGGATCTAAACAAATTTATCCGTAACCTCACTCTCCAACGCCATTTCAACATGAAAGCTGCCAACACTAATCCTTCATTAATTACTTCCCCTGATATTACACTTGATCCAGCAGATTCCCCTGCGGACGCACAGGCCATCCAAAATTTATGTGACCTATGGAATGTGGACGAAGACGATGACCTGATAGTTTGGTCTCAATACACCCAATCTAATCCTTCCATAGTTCACACTTCTTTTAGACCTAAATCCATTTTTAATCCCACTCAATCGAAAGGTCCCTATCTGTCAACCTTTTATCAAGTAGTTTTCAAAGAACTCAGCGACCTATGTACATCGGAATCCTCTAAAGTTCAACGGTTCAACAACAACCTCAGTCCACCTGAATACCAAGCTTTAAAATCTTTGAGTGCCAACCCTGATATCATCATCAGATCAGCTGATAAGGGAGGAGGGATTGTAATACAAGATAAAAACAACTACATAAAAGAGACCACTCGACTTCTCTCTGATAAAAACACATATGTCAAATTAAATACTGACCCTTTGCCCAAATTCACTGAAGAAGCCACCATCATTATTAAACAAGCCTGCACGGACGGAATACTGAACAAACTAGAGGCTGCCTTCTTTTTGAAACCATTTTTTCAAGTTCCCTACCTATACCATCTACCAAAAATTCATAAGGACATCTCCAATCCGCCGGGCCGTCCTATCGTTGCCTCCATGGACAGCATCACTACCAGTTTTTCTCTCTATATCGACCATTTTCTCCAACCCTTAGCCCAAGCCCTTCCGTCTTACATTCGTGACTGTACCCATTTAATTGATTTGTTGAAACCATACACTTGGGAACCATCATACACCTGGGTATCCCTAGATGTATGTTCTCTTTATACTTCTATACCACATTCCATTGGACTCGAAGCAGTTGCGCATTTTCTGAAAGACGATCCCAATCTTAACACCACACAAATAGACTTCATCCTTTTAGCCACTCGGTTCTGCCTTGAGCACAACTATTTCCTATCAGGAGGAGAATTCTACCTCCAAAAGCAAGGTACTGCCATGGGCGCCAATTTTGCCCCGAGCTACGCTAACCTCACTATGGGACTATGGGAGTCCAGATTCATTGACACCAACAATCCTTTTGCAGCCAACCTTATTTTTTACGGTCGCTATATAGATGACATTATCATCATTTGGGATGGGCCCACCACTTCAGTCAAAGAATTCTTAACTTATTGCAACTGCAACAATTTTGGATTATCTTTCACTATAGTCATGGACCCTGTATCACTATGCTTCTTAGATCTCGAGCTCTTCCATAAAGACAATACCATATTCGCAAAAAATTTCACTAAACCCACAGCTGGAAATTCGTACTTACATTTTTCTAGTTGCCATCATCCCATGTGGATCAAAAATGTCCCGAAGAGTCAATTCAATCGACTCCGACGTAACTGTACCAGATTAGAAGATTATACATCTTTAAGCACTTCACTCGAAAACAAATTCTTCGAGAAAGGATATCCCCCCAACTTGATTGAAGAAGCTCGCACCACCTATCAACAAGAATCCCTGCCCCTCCCCAAAATATCCAACTCTGAACCCAATACTCGTTTCATTACCCAGTACCACGCAAAACACAAAAAAATGGAGAATATCTTTAAAAAACACTGGAGCATCCTCACCCAAGACCCCTACCTATCAAAAACTGTGTCAGTTACTCCCAAGTTTGCCTATCGAAGGGCCCCCAATATTAAAAGCAAGATCGCCCCCAGCAAAACCAAAACATCTAATCATCACCAAAACTACATGCTCAAACAGCTCACTTTAATTCCCATTGTAGGGATGTATCAATGCAAAAAAGCCCTATGCCTTACCTGCTCCCATGTCACCCATGGCCAAAAAACCTTTAAGGCCAACAGCAAGACCTTCAATCTCAGCTCCTTCTACAACTGCTCTACCACGTATGTAGTGTACTGTATTTCCTGTCCATGTGGCCTACTATACGTAGGCAGAACTATCAGAGCTTTACGGACCAGATTTGGAGAACACCGCCGTGCAGTCCAAAAGAACAATCCCAAATACAGCGTGGCATGTCACTTTGCAACACATCACCACCAAGATACCAGCGCCCTTCAGGTTTGGGTTATCGAGACAATACCAGAAACCCCAACTGCCATAGAAAGATTCCAACGCCTTTGTAGACAAGAAACTTATTGGATTTTTTCTTTAAATACCATGTCACCCAATGGCCTCAACGAAGAAATCGAAACCAACAACATAATCTAATATTCCTATATTACCACCATTCTATTAATCGCATTTCTCCATCTCTGCGATTTCTTGTGCGTCCTTGTACTCATATACCATTTTATTCGATCTTCTCATATATTCTTTTATGATGATTCTTTAATTTATTCTTTCAATTTTATTGTATTTGATTCGATTTTATTCAGATTTTATTATCATCCTATTCTTCATGATACATAAATTTTCATAATAAGCTTTCATTTCCAAATTACTTTAAATGTTTCTCTGTGCTGCTCGTCCATCCCACGTACTAGTGCTTTCATCTGTCAGAGATGTATGTGCATGCATGTGTATGCACACGTGTATATGTATATACATGTATATATGTGTGTGTATATGTGTATGTGTGGGCGTTTACTCACAACTCTCATATATGCTTGGTCATATGTGCATGTATGCACCTTGTGTTGCCCTCGTAGATCTGTTACCATTCATGCTGCCTTGCATCTTTGGTATATCCTTTATACCAATGATTATGTACCTTATTTTGGTAATAAGCTTTGACTGGTTATATTGTACTTTTCCATGTGCAATTTACATATGTTTTATATATTATTATATTATCAATTTATTTTTATATATATATATATATGGATGTTCCCTTCCAGATGTGTGTGTATATGTGTGTATATATACACATGCATGTGTATTTTCTATACTATGAATCACACTTCTCTACTACTTCTACATGATAGCCAGCCTTTATCATTCATTCACTGACCCTTCTCATCCGCTTCCCCATCTTGTCCTCTTTTCTTCCTCCCCCCCCCTATTTTTGTTTTCATTATTATTGTCCATTTTATTTTTATTTTTATTTTTCATTATTTTTCATTATTATTTTTCTTTATTTTATTTTTCATTATTATTATTTTTATTTTTACATTTATATTTATTTTTATTCTCATTTATTTTATTTTTCATATTCATTCTCATTATCATTATTATTTTCATTATTATTATTTTTTTATTTTTATTTTTATATTTATTTTTATATTTATATTTATATATATATTTTTTTTTTATTATTATTATTTATATTTATATATTTTTTTATTTATATATTTTTTATTTTATTATTATTATTATTTATATTTATTTTTATTTTTATTTTTGTTTTTATTATATTTCAATTTATCTTTGTGTTGTTGTTGTTTTTCTTTTCCTCCCCCCTCCTTTCCCCCCCCTTCCCCCCGTAATATATATTATATATTATATATTCTCTTCCCGTTTCCCCCCCCCCCTCTCTTTTCCTTCCTTTTTTCTTCTTGTTCCTTTTTTTACCACCCCCTTCCCTTTCCTTCCCTTGTCCACATCAATATGCTCCCATCTCCTACATGTTGCACCCATTCGTTCTCATGCCATACATAGCTTGTTCTCATACCCCCCAACTAATTTAATATTTAATAATTTTTTTTTTCCCCTATAATTTCAATATAATTATTTCCACATACGTTCCCCTTTATAGTGCTGCTCTTTCTCTCTCTCCTATGTACTAATACCATTTATGTATTTATATCCTTTATGATTTTAAATTCCACATTAGCGCTGTTCACCACCATATAAACATTGTATCTTTATTTCATATCATAATACCATACAGAATATCCCCTGTCATCCATTTTTCCTTTTTTCCTCGCCCCCCTGCACCCCCCACAAATTCCGTGTCATTATCTCCCTTACATCTTGCTTCCAACCAATCACCATGCTGATTTACTTCCACCAGTATGATTTCAACCAATCACGCCACGTCTCTCTACTATATCACACCCACCTATGATAATGCCTTCTATGGATCTGATGAAACAGCGGATGCTGTGAAACGCGTCATCCCATTGGTCCGTTCTATCCCCACGTCACTTCCGGTCCGACGGCACGCTGCGCTCCACGCTGAAGCGCACGCTGAAGTCCTCGCTGAACTGCAGCTTCCTGGTTATCCCCTGTCTACCCTGATGACACAGGGCGCATCACAACACCTGCAGCTTGGATGCCTGTTTTTTCTTGACTTCCCTTGCTGACACTGCAACCTGCCTTCCTGCCTTCAGCCATCTTCAGCTACCCCTCTCCATCTGGAACCAACATCTCCCCTGAGGACCGCCTTAGATGACTCCGGACCACCTTTAACTCCTTACATGCCTGTATTATCCCTGTATCCTGTGAGTAGCCATTTGGCTGGTTTTATACAAATTTGCTAATTAAAGCCTGTTTTACTGCACTTAGATTGGCGCACCTTTCTTTCCTCATTACACTGTACAGTATATGTATTTTTTTCTTTTTTCTTATTAAAATAAAAAAGAGGTAATATACAGAAAGGTCCTTTACCTTCTCTACTGGCCACCCCCCACCGGGGCTGTGCACTCCTCCTTCCTCTGGGTAATGCCTTAGCAAATCGGGGGCTAAGGAGGAAACTGTGCATGCATGATCTCAAGCTGGGCTGTGTGCATCTATAGACACACACAGCGTTGGTAAGCCATGCCCCCGCTTCCTCCATGACTATTGCTCCTGTTGCCCTTGGTGTCTCCTGTGAGACCAGAAAGTGAGGGGAGCAGTACTGCAGCCGGGACAGCGCTGAATTGGTGAGGGGAGTCAGGTAACTGTTTAGGGATGGGGGTAGATAGGACAAGTAGTCAGACTTTTTTTTACCTTAAGGCTAGGTTCACAATTGCTATTGCAGACATTTAATTTGCTCGACATTCTAGTGCACATCACATGTGATGTCTGTGCGGTCCGAATTCAGCCATACAGTTTGTATGGCTGAAATCAGATCCGCACCAAAATAGTGCAGAACCATTTTTTTACTCTGCACCTGAATCGCGTCACATGGGTGTTCACACCCATGCAATGTAATTCTGGCAATCGCACTGCACTCTGTGATCTGTTTTGGGGTGCTGTTAAGATAACATTGATACCCGCAGCAGATCGCATGGACGCCGTGTGATTGCTTAGAGTGAGATGCAATGCGGGGAAACGCACCGAATCTTGTGCGTTTTCCGCATCGCATTAGTGTGAGCCGAGACTAATGGACAGAATGCATTAGGGTAAAAAAAATTGACTTTAGAACCAATTTGAGCACAAAATTATGCACACGGTTTATTTAGTATTTACACCTGTCAGTAAAGGTAGGTCACACCAGGACACAATCATTGTCTTCCACCAGAGTTTAGGTAGGTTGTTTTAGTCAGAAAGCTGTGCAATTTACCCCATGCTGTAAAATAAAGAGAATATAGGAGGCCACCTTAGACTACTTTGACCTGAATAAATGATTTTTTTGCCCCCAACAATTTTTTTTTAAAAATAGGCAAAGTGCAGTAACCCATAAGAACAAATCAGAAATATTCTTTTAATTGATGTGACCTCAGTAAACTGTTGTCAGAGAGGATGGCTGGGTTAACATTATTTGAAGATTGACAGTGCTTTCCGAGCTGCTTTGAATCAGCCTGGATTAACAGCAGGGGGTATATGATTCTCATTAAGTACTTGATTGTTATTAGGAGACAATTACCTGTGTTCAACCTAAGTCCCTCCTAGATACTGTAAAGTTACTGGTTTTATATAGTAAATAACCTTTCTAATTATAAAGATGAATCTTTTCTGTCATCTCACTTTTTTCCCCAGCTCCTCCATTGTTACATACTCTTCTTTTTTTTTTCTACCATTGTACTTGATTTTCCCATCACCACGTATTACATTTGACAGGAGCTCCCTCTGCTGATAATTCCAATACAGAGATTTTTATGGGTTTTTTTTTTTTTTTGTCCAAAGTGGGCTCCATCCAAAATAATCAGAACACAGGATATCTTAGACCTGCTATTGCCTAATCATGAAAAAAATAAGGTGTTCTGGTCTCTGAGCATATATAAATTATATATTATTGTTCAGAGCTTACGTTGCATAACTTGCATGAATTAATAGCATATTGCTTTATAAATAAGAAAGTAAGTAACGTGTCTGATAGTTTGCCATGGAGAAGAAGCTATTTTTTTCTACCATTGAGCTGAGTTCACAATCAGTCAAACAGCTTTCTACTCTTATATTGTACTATGTTACTCGACGTCGTTGCACGACCTACAATACTTAATTGTACTTTGTATACTACCTTATATAATTCAATAAAATATTTGAAACCAAACAGCTTTCAAGCACTTTTGCTAAAGTGGAACAAAAGAAATCACTGTCAATTTCTTATGTTGAGCACTGTTGGGACCTTGAAGAAGGGGACATACCCCGAAAGCTTGTCCTGAAAAATTGTATGTTAGCGCAAATAAAAAAAAAATCTTGGACAGTACTCAATTGTTTATGTTAAAACATATAGGAAGTGATTTCCAGCACTGGGATTGGGTCTTAAAGTATATCTAAGGGAAGCTCTTTCAGGTTGTTATTTCTGTTTGTGTCCCCGCTGTGTGAATTCACTCTTTTTATCTTGATGGACATTGTCACCAAGACTGAAAAAGATGACAAATTAAACATTTTGAGGTGTCATTAGAACAGAAATAAATGGGAAAGCTTCCAAAGGGTACACTTGTCTAATAGGGGGTTACACCCACTTTAGAGAGATTTCCTCTCACTTGCTATTGTATCTACAGGGCAGAAAGTGAAAAGAAATCTCTCCCTCCAATAAGACATATGTAGCACTTACCTCCAAGGCTTCCGTTGTCAGGGTGTGAGAAAGTCTTAAGAAATGCCAATGTCCACACAATGTAAAACCCAAACAGTCAGGCTTTATTTTACTTTGCTGAAGTGGAAAACTCTAGAGGAAAGCAGGAAACGAGAGAAACACAGGGGAAGGTTCAGGCATGCAACACTAAAGTCCCAATCATCGCCACTTAAGCCTGAGTGGGTATTGCTCACCCGGATAGTCCCATTTAGTGGTCCTAGCAGCCGGGATGAAGCACGAATACGACCAGGAATCATCTGCCACAGGATTGTTAAAAGTCTCGAACCTCCCAGCCAAGCAATAGTGAAGAACCTTTAAGCCGTATTGGCGTATTGCAGAGCTTGTAATGATGGATCCCTCCTTAGGTGAGCTCCAGGCCTCCTCCCGAGACAGCAGTACCGTCGCTAGTCTCCTCCGGGGCAGATCCTCCCCCGGTCTCCCTCCCCAAGCGTGGCTTCCCTCAGGTGGGTAGCTGAGGATCCCTTTGAAAAGTATAGGCCTCAGCCAGCAGAGCTGGGCCTATCATGCAGCGATGTAGCCTCAGGCCAAAGGTGCCCGGGGCCAGAACACACACATGCACCCCGTGCCATGAGTGCCACGAGGCGCACACCGGCACAGGACCAATGGGTCCTCCGGAACGAACCAAAAACCAATGGCGTCTGCCCCTTATGTACCCTCTCCCGGTATGCACAGCAGGTAGACCACGCCCACTGCACGGCTGCCGAGAAAGGACACCGAAGGTGTTGTGATACCCCCTGTAGTTCAACCTATGCCGGTGATGACAGTGCCACCCACAGACAAACAGGGAACACTACTGTCAGGCAGTATCACACCCAGAGCAGAAGCAAATCCAGAACAATCAATTGGTCTGAGCCCAACTACTGGCCCAGACTACCCCCAAATTTCCACATAGCGCCCCCAAATATTGGGGGGGCGCTACACATAGATAAGAAAAAAACATGGGTTTTTGACCATACTGTACTCTATTCAAAATAAATAAAATGTTTTGACTTTTGATTTACTTTAATTAGCCAGAGGCTCCAACATTAGGTTCACATGCAAAGAATTTTCCAAAGTAGAAAAAAAAATTAGTTTGGAAGACATTTCTTCGCAAGTCAAGTATTAAAGCTGCACACAAAAGGGAGGTTGGGACTTTAGATTAGGCCATTGACTAGTGGAGGTTAGGTTGTAAAAGCATTTAACTTCTTGGAGCCCGGGCCATATACAAATGACGGCCACAAGGTGCCTCTAGTAATCCGGGAGGCCGTCAATAGGCTCCTCCGGCCACTGGGGGGCGCGCGCGTGCCCTGCGCATCACTGAGATGCCGATGCGCGTGCCTGGAGGCCGCAATGTCCACCAGGTACCCGCGATCGGCCGGTACACAGACAAGGACGTGGATCTCTGTGTGTAAACACACAGATCCATGTCCTGTCAGGTAGAGGAGACCGATGCTGTGTCCCTTGTACATAGGGACACAGATCGGTCACCTCCCCCAGTCAGTCCCCTCCCCCCACAGTAACAATCACTCCTAGGGAACACATTTAACCCCTTCCTCGCCCCCATAGTGTTAACCCCTTCCCTGCCAGTCACATTTATACAGTAATCAGTGCATATTTATAGCACTAATCGCTGTATAAATGTGAACGGTCACAAAAACGTGTCAAAAGTGTCCGATCTGTCCGCCAAAATGTCCCAGTCCCAATAAAAATCGCAGATCGCCGCCATTACTAGTAAAAAGAAAATAATAAAAAAAAATGTCATAATTCTATCCCCTATTTTGTAGGCGCTATAACTTTTGAGCAAACCAATCACTATACGCTTATTCCGATTTTTTTTAATCAAAATATGTAGAAGAATACGTATCGACCTAAACTGAGGAAAAAAAATGTTTTTTTTTTTTAAAAATTGGATATTTATTATAGCAAAAAGTTAAAAATATTGTATTTTTTTCAAAATTGTCGCTCTATTTTTGTTTATAGCGCAAAAAATAAAAACCGCAGAGGTGATCAAATACCACCAAAAGAAAGCTCTATTTGTGGGAAAAAAATGACGTCAATTTTGTTTGGGAGCCACGACCACGCAATTGTCAGTTAAAGCGACACAGTGGCGAAAGCTGAAATTTCGCCTGGGCAGGAAGGGGGTATATGTGCCCAGTAAGCAAGTGGTTAATTTGCATAGATAGATATACAAATACATAACAATTATACAAAAATAAGTAAAAGAGAAATTCATTTATATAAACATGCACCCAGTGCATGAACATCACAAGATAACACGATTGCATACATAGTAGCTTGGTAGCATAGAGTATAAAATTAATTCATAAGTAAATGTTCATATATCTACACAGACATGAAATCTGAACGGCACATAAGAATATTGTAAAGGTATGTAAATAATGTAAACATCATGGGTTGTAGATAGGGAGTCACTGTATTCTTAGAGAAAACAAATCTATGCCTCATTAGCTTGAATACTTGGCTGGTAACCAGAACTGATGATGCTTTTCACCATGCAATAAAACCAGGGGAGGGTTGGCGGCCTTAGACCTGGGGGGCAAGTCCAGTCAAGTGGCCCATTGAACCGCCGAATCAGCTCACCATCCATGGCCCACCTGGTTTTTCAAGGCAGCCTCACCAGTGCCCATCAATGCAGTCAACTCCAGTGCCCATCAATGAAGCCTGATCACTGAGGCAGGTTACATGGGGTGTATGGGGGGGAGATGGGGGGTCAGCTAGGGGTGTCAGGGTCTCTCACATCAGCGATCTCAGCTCAGCAGGTCCTTGCACGCCACGGTCTCCTGGGGGGGTAACGATCCTGATCCTGGGGTCAATTTGCAGCCAGCGCCCAGCCCTGCAGCCCTGCGTCCCGACTCCCTGGCACGCCCTGCCTCTGCCTGCTTCCAAGAATCTGGTCATATGGAGTTGTAGGTTCCTCTGCGCTGCTGTGTTTTCCACCCACCAGAAGCTTGAGTGCAGACTACAACTCCCGGAATGCAACAGTGGTCGGCCACCATAAAAAAGAAAATGGTAGCGGGCAGCAGCCGCCGGCCATTTTGAACATAAGTTAGGGCGGCCTGGGAGGCAATTGCCACCCTGCCCCCTGGCCCAGCCCTCCCCTGAATAAAACAGTTGACTTTTCAATGTGGACATGGCTGAAGTTAAGCTGATATCCTACATGCCAAGTCAAAATGTTTAAAGCAATATT
Organism: Rana muscosa; assembly: GCA_029206835.1. Lineage (NCBI taxonomy): Eukaryota > Metazoa > Chordata > Amphibia > Anura > Ranidae > Rana > Rana muscosa. The sequence continues at coordinate 840,473,900 of CM055122.1, forward strand.
AAACCCAAAAGCAAACATGTATTATATTGCAGCTTGCCTACTCTTAGATGTGATAGCTGCATTTGTTTCTTTATTAGGTGTACCTAGATGCCCGCCGGCTAGAGAAACTTGGAGTGCCTGGCCTCAGCGGCAGACTCAGTGTGCTGGTCCTCAAATGCAAACTCAGTATGCTGGACCTCAGTCTAGCCCAGAGATGTAAAATTTCCGGAAATTTTGAAGCTCGGAAAAAAAAAAAAATATTTTTTTCCGTTTTTTTGGGGAATAAAAATGAAATTTTCGGAAAAATTTATAAAAATGCTACATTAGCACTTTTTTGTCTTTTTAAGATTGAAAGTCATTCTGTTACGAGAACGTTGAGAAAAACGTTGTGCATTGTCATCATTGTTGTCCTCTTCACTTCGATCCATGAAGGATTTTTTAATATCTACAGGACACTTGTTACATACAAGAATGTGTTTTGTCATCCTGGTAGCATTTGGAAATGCATATTTCATCTGACAATATTTGCAAATCACATTTTCTTTTCAGAAGAACTTGTAATGTGAAAATGCCTCCATACTGTATGCTAGATGTTGGTCTCACCATTTTTCTGAACCAGATTACTGGTAATTAAATTATTATTTACACAAAAGTTTATAAAGATAAACTAATGTAGCTAAATGATTCAGTTTTCTGGATTCAGAATCAGATAAATGTAAACTCTTACCTTTTTTAATTAAGTATATACTTTCAGGTCCTTTTTGTTGCTCTGTATTTTCTTCCAATGCTTTTGAGGCCTAGTGAAGAGGACAAAACAAACCAAACATACCTACTAACATGCAAAAGCAAAACTGAAACCTTTTTCTTGTTACAATAGCAGCACACCACTCACCTCATAAAGGAATAAATGCATACTGTTCTTGCATTGGAGGGTTCAGTTTGTTACCTAGGACTTGTTGTCCTCACTCAATGAACAGAAATTAGAATAATCTGATATCATACATTTTTTTTAGAAATGATTTGGAAAATATTTGAACACCCTGCCTTAAAATATTTTATTCATCATGTTAAAATAAAATATTCCACCTTTTTATTTTTTTTTCAAATTTTTGGGGAAAAAACAAAAAAGCCTTCAGGAATTTTTTTTTTTTTTTTCCAAATGTTTCCGTTTTTTTTCCGGGCCTACACATCTCTAGTCTAGCCCCCAGGGTGCTGGGTCTGAGAAGCAAACTCAGGGGCTAGGTCTCAGATGCAAACTCAGGGTGTTGCACACTAGTAACAATAGGCAACCCGATTGCTGCCAGATTTTCTACAGGAATTGCAAAGTTAGTAGGGACCGCTACTTTTTTGCACTCAAGCCTCGTACACACGGCTGAGATTCTCGTCGAAAAAAACATGTCGTTTTTTTTCGACGAGATTCTTGGACAAGAAACTTGTCCCGGCCGAGTGTACACACGCTCGATTCAAAGAACCCGCGGTTCTTTGAATGGAGCGTACGCGGTGACGTCATCGACTACGACGAGCATGCGCTCGTCACATTCGATGTCGTCGCCGCCATCTTGGTATACCCTACGTATGCCTAGGAAGCTACCGCCCATGCGTCGAATTCATTTCAAACATGCGCGGGCTTCCCGGAGGAGAGGTAAGTGTACACACACTCACTTTTCTCGTCGAGAAACAGGCTGACGAGAATCTCGACGAGAAAATAGAGAGCAGGTTCTCTATTTTCTCGTCGAGATTCTTGTCGCTTTTCTTGACGAGAAACCATACACACGAACGAATTTCTCGGCAAGAAATCTCTGCCAGCAAGTTTCTTGCTGGTTTTTGCCGAGAAACTCGTTCGTGTGTACGAGGCCTCAGGGTTAATATTTTTCAGAATTGTTCTTCCAGTACTTGGGATTGGAAAATGTGACTTGGATATCAGTTGTTTGGTGATAACAATAGTCTCTGAGCCACTAGAATTGTGCATGACTATGTAAGTGAAGACTAAAGCAGGAAGTGCTATATCAAAATCAGAATCATGAAATGCGGAAATGGCAGGTGAGACACACTCGTAATTATGGCCTTTACTTTCTTGGGAGGCTATGCTTTGTATAGATGGCACTTCTTAGGTTTGAGCTTCAGCCCATACTAGTGTAGCCAGGCTAATATAAAAGCTAAGAGTGCAAGATGGTCCTCGATTGTGAAAGAACACAGAGAAAAACCTAGAATAATTATTATACTATCCAAGTTCATATCAACAAGTCAGTGTTCTAGCCTTTGGAATTCGGTAGTTGCATTGTTCAACCTGAAGGACATCTTTTTTTAACTGACCTATCCACATAGGAGTAATGAAAATGGTCTTCAACTGGTCCACCTTGGTGACAGGAATTTGCCAATACCTGCTGGTGAGGTTGAGTTTGGAAAATGTGGCCTATTCTTGGGGGAAAAGGGATTCCTCATTCCATGCAAGATGATAGGCATCCCTCATGGTAACAGCAAATAGACACCCACAGTCCACACAAAAGTGTAGAACTCAATCTTTCTTCCTCACCACTATGATTGGAGTCATCCAGGGGCTCTTAGAATTTTTTAAAACCCCTTGCTGCATCATCTGTTCTAGCATCTGCTTGACTTTTTGGTAGAGGTGTGGAAGTATGCTTGGTTGTTTCTCCCAGGTGAAGGGGCTCTCTCCTGTGGGTATCTAACATTCAACTGCATTGCTGCAGCCCAGGTCATGGTCCCCCTGTGAAAACACCTCTGACCACTTATCCAATAGTCACCTTACTAGTTCCAACTGAGTAGCTCACTTGTCAACTGTAGGAATATTAGTAGTTGCTCCCTGCTAGTGATGAGCCGAACACCCCCAGGTTCGGTTCGCACCAGAACCCGCGAACGGACCGAAAGTTCGTACGAACATTAGAACCCTATTAAATACAATGGATGCGAACGTTCGAATTCTAAAGTGCTAATTATAACGACTATTATGCATGTTATTGTCCTAAAAAGGGTTTGGGAACCCGGGTTCTGCACCAGGGGACATGTATCAATGCAAAAAGAAGTTTTAAAAACGGAGCAGTCATTTTAATGATGCATAAAGTGAAAAAAAATAAGTCAAATATTCCTTTAAATATCGTACCTGGGGGGTGTCTAAAGTATGCCTGTGAAGTGCCACGTGTTTCCCGTGTTTAGAACTGTCCCTGCACAAAATGACACTTCTAAAGGAAAAAAAAGCCATTTAAAACTGCTTGCGGCTTTAATGTAATGTCTGGTCCCGGTAATATGGATGAAAATCTTTAAGAAAAATGGCATAGCTACCCCATGACCCCCCCCCCCCTACCCCAGCCCATTACCAGCCCCTTTGGGTCTTGTATGGATATTAAGGGGAACCCCGCACATAAAATAAAAAAGGCCCTATATACTCTGAACAGCCGTATACAGGCGGTGCATACAAGACAGGGACTGTAGGTTTGTTCTTATGTAGAATCTGTTTGTAATTTTGAACAGGTACATTGTTGAAGTGTAGCTCCAGCCCAAAAATCTATTTTTAAACTTTTTGGAAAACATAGGTAAGGGTTATCACCCCTGTAACATTTGTTTTGCTGTCTGTGCCCCTGTTCAGAACATTTCACCTCACTTTCCGTCCCAATGACAACTGTTTTTGAAATGTGGTGTTTTTCTTGAAACAAGGATTGCTGATAAAGCATCAGTACAGAGGAGACACCTTTCTCCCATATTTATTCTTACAGGAGAGAATTTTCCTTCCTAGTGGTAGATTTCCTCTCACTTCCTGTTGTCTTCTTGCGTTTGCAAGTAGGAGTCGTTTGTAAGTTGGATGTTTGAAAGTAGGGACCTGCCGTATATACTCTGCAGAAATAGGCCCCTTAGTTGTTGGTGTTGGCACAACACTGTAAGCACTCACAGTTACTCTTGGTTGGTGCTGGAACGCCCTGCTGTCAACTATTATATCAGGAATTTTAATTACATATAATTGTTGAACAGTGGTAGTAAAAATTGGGCCTTTGATGGTGGTGCTGGTGCCACAACACTGTAAGCCCTGACAGTTACTCTTGGTGGGTGCAGCAATGGGCCCTGCTGTGAATTATTAGATCAAGAATTGTAATTGCATGCCCCTGTTGAACAGGGGCTGAAAAATTGGGCCTTTCGTGGTGGTGGTGGTGGTGGTGGTGTTGCCACAACACTGTAAGCCCTCAGAGTTACTCTTGGTGGGTGCAGCAATGGGCCCTGCTGTGAATTATTAGATCAAGAATTGTAATTACATGCCCCTTTTGAACAGGGGCTGAAAAATTGGGCCTTTCGTGGTGGTGGTGGTGGTGGCGTTGCCACAACACTGTAAGCCCTCAGAGTTACTCTTGGTGGGTGCAGCAATGGGCCCTGCTGTGAATTATTAAATCAAGAATTGTAATTGCATGCCCCTGTTGAACAGGGGCTGAAAAATTGGGCCTTAGGCACTGGTGGCACAACACTACAACCCCTCACAGATACTGTACTTGGAGCACAGCAATGAGCCCTGTTGCAAAGTATTGCTTCAAAAATTGTAATGACACGCCCCTGTAAAACAGGGGCTGAAAAATTGGGCCTTAGCCACTGGTGGCGGCACCCATAAACAAAAATGATCTTCCAAGCTATCATCATCAATCGTATCATTGAGGACTCGGAGGAGGAGGATAGCCAGTCAACATAACAGCACAGGCACTCAGCATCAGCATCAGTCTTGAAGGGATGTGACATGTTAAAATCAATTAGTCTGTTATATCAGCATCAGGTGTGTGGTAGCTGGTGGTGATCCAAGACTGGTTCATCTTGATGAAAGTCAGTCGATCAACCGAGTCGGTGGACAGGCGCACCCTGTGATCCGTGACAAATCCTCCAGCAGCACTGAATGTGCGTTCCGAAAGAACGCTGGATGCAGGACAGGCCAGTAGCTCAATTGCATACTGTGCAAGCTCTGGCCAGTGATCCATCCTCAAGACCCAGTAAGCCAGAGGATTTTCGGTGGGGAAGGTGTCCAAGTCTGACCTTGCCCCTAGATATTCCTGCACCATGTTTATCAGACGCTGGCGATGGTTGCTGGAACCGATCATACTTTGGGGCTGCGGACTAAAGAATTGTCTGAACGCATCGGTCAGACGGCCACCTTCCCCACCGCTCCTTCTTTGACTGGCCGAAGCCTCAGCAACTCGTTGTCCAGGACCAGGAGTTTGTAACCTCCCAGTCTCTGGGAACGCGTTGCACAGACCTTTCTGCAAGGCCTCCCGGAGTTGTCTCATCCTCTGCTTCCTCTGCGAAGGTAACATAAGGTCCGCAACCTTACCCTTGTACCGTGGATCAAGGAGAGTGGCCAGCCAGTAATGGTCCCTCTCCTTGATCCGAAGAATACGAGGATCCTTCCGCAGACTTTGCAGGATCAGGGAGGCCATGCAGCGTAGGTTTGCTGAGGCATTCGCTCCGGAGTCCTCTGGGTCACTAAGGACGACATGATCCGCAGCCACCTCCTCCCAGCCACGTACAAGTCCACTGGTTTCTTGGGACTGTAAATCATCCCTAAAAGACTGCTGCTGATGATGCTGAGTGCCAGCCTCCACCTCCATGCTGACACAATCCTCCTCCTCCTCCTCCTCCTCCTCCTCTTCCTCTTCCTGTGCGATGGGTGGGACAGAAGGAACACTGTCTGGGTAAAGGGGGCCTTGAGAGGCAAGGAAGTCCTCCTCTTCCTGCCTCTGTTCTGCCTCAAGTGCCCTGTCCATTATTCCACGCAGCGTGTGCTCCAACAGGTGGACAAGAGGTACAGTGTCACTGATGCATGCACTGTCACTGCTCACCATCCTCGTGGCCTCCTCAAATGGTGCCAGGACAGTGCATGCATCCCTGATCATGCCCCACTGGCGTGGAGAAAAAAAACCAAGCTCCCCTGACCCTGTCCTGGTGCCGTAGTCGCACAGGTACTCATTGATGGCCCTCTGCTGCGTGTGCAGCCGCTGCAGCATGGCCAACGTTGAGTTCCACCTGGTGGGCATGTCACATATAAGGCGGTTCTTGGGCAGGTTCAACTCCTTTTGCAGCTCAGCCAGGCGAGCACTGGCATTATAAGATCTGCGGAAATGCACACAGACTTTCCTGGCCTGCCTCAGGACATCCTGTAAGCCCGGGTACCTGGCCAAGAACCGCTGCACCACCAGGTTAAGGACGTGAGCCACACAGGGCACATGGGTCAGTTGTCCCTGTCGGAGGGCGGAGAGGAGGTTGGTGCCATTGTCGCAAACCACCATTCCTGGCTTAAGCTGGCGTGGCGTCAACCACCTCTCGGCCTGGCCCTGCAGAGCAGACAGGACCTCTGCCCCAGTGTGGCTTCTGTCCCCCAAACACACCAGCGCAAGCACGGCATGGCATCTTTTTGCCTGCGTACTTGCGTAGCCCCGTGAACGGCTACGGAGCACCGCTGGTTCATAGGACAAACCACAGGAAGAGGCCATGGAGGAAGAAGAAGAGGAGGGGGTGGAGGAGAGAGGTGTGTCACAACCAGTAGTAGCATTTTGGAGGCGTGGTGGTGGAACAACCTCCAACACTACTGCACCTTGTCCTGCATCCTTCCCAGCTGCCAAAAGAGTGACCCAATGGGCCGTGAAAGAAAGGTAACGTCCCTGTCCATGCCTGCTGGACCATGAGTCAGCGGTAATATGCACCTTACCGCTGACCGCCCTGTCCAGCAAGGCCAAGACATTGCCTTCCACATGCCGGTAGAGAGCCGGAATAGCCTTCCGTGTGAAAAAGTGGCGTTTGGGAACCTGCCACTGAGGAACCGCACATTGCACAAACTCACAGAAGGGGGCCGAGTCTACCAACTGAAAAGGCAGCAGTTGAAGCGCTAGCAATTTAGCCAAGCTAGCATTCAACCGCTAGGCATGTGGATGGCTGGGAGTGAACTTCTTTCGACGGTCCAGCAGCTGGGGCAGGGAAATTTGCCTGCTAGAATCGGACGTCGGTGTACTGCTAGCAGAGTGGCCGCAAGTACTTGGCTGTGACACACCTAATTCTACACCTTCATTCCTCTCAGTGCATGTTTCAGAGAGGACTGAAGTTATAGTGGGGTTGGAGATCCCAGCTGATGCGGTGCAAGGAGAGGTCCGCTTTGTTCTTTGGTGTGGGTCTTTGAGGTAGGCTTGCCAACGAGCTGCATGGCAGGTCAACATATGTCTGGTCAGGCATGTGGTACCCAAGCGGCTGATGTTTTGGCCACGCGATATACGCTTGAGACATATGTTGCAAACAGCAGCTGTGCGATCTGATGCACTAGCCTCAAAAAAGGCCCACACCAAGGAACTTTTTGAATGACGGGCAGAGGCAGCGCCCTGCACAGGCGGAGCTCTGCGGTGTGATTCCGTCGGTGTACTGCCCTTACGCTGGCCACCAAAGGGCATCCTGCCTCGTTGGAGATGTGCCTCCTCCTCATCCTCCTCCTCCTCCTCTCTCCTATTAGGCACCCATGTGGAGTCAGTGACCTCATCATCCCCTCCCTCCTCATCACTGGAGCCAATCTGGCAGTATGCTGCAGCTGCTGGAACATGACTGCCAGATTGGTGTCCTTCTTGAGCATCCCCTCTGTCTGCTCTCACGCTACTGCCTTCCTGTAGCTGGGTTTCATCATCAGACCCTTCGAAACGCTGGGCATCCTCCTGGAGCATGTACCCAACACTGTGCTCAAACAGTTCGGGGGACTCCTCAGGAGGAGGACATGGTGGGTCTAGGGAAGGAGTGACTGATGATGAGTCTGACATTGATACCAGGGAAGAGGACGCTTTGGCAGCTGCTTTGCCAGTACCCTGAGCCTGGGTGAGAGAGGATGAGGAGGAGGAGGAGGGCTTGGTCATCCACTCTACCAAGTCTTCGGCATGATGTGGCTCAACATGTCCAGCTGCCGAAAAGAAGGACAAGCGTGTCCCATGGCCATGTGCTGATGACAATGCACCGCGTCCACGACCAGCACTGTTGCCCCCAGACACAGAGCCTGCTTGCCCTCTTTTATTGCCTCCTGACTGTCTGCCTCTCCTTGTTTGCCTTCCAGACATTCTAATAGATGGCCTGCAGGGAGATGGGAAAAAAGCAATAAGGGCTACCTTCAGGTGTCCTTCTCTGTCCCTTTACTTAAGGATTTCTAAATATGGTTGAGGATTATTGCTTTTGCACAGAATAGCACAACGACAATTTCCCTGACTGTCCAAAAAACAAGGATTTCAAAGATGGTTGATGAGGAATGCTTTGGCACACTATAGCACAAGGAGAAATCCCCTCACTTTCCTTCTTTGTCCCTAGAAACAAGGACTGGCACAGTGAAAGAAACTGACACTCTCCCTACCTACAGTTTTCTGTCCCTAGAAAAAATGTTTTTTTAAAGCACACTATAGCACAAGGAGAATTCCCCTCACTTTCCTTCTTTGTCCCTAGAAACAAGGACTGGCACAGTGAAAGAAACTGACACTCTCCCTACCTACAGTTTTCTGTCCCTAGAAAAAAATGTTTTTTTAAAGCACACTATAGCACAAGGAGAATTCCCCTCACTTTCCTTCTTTGTCCCTAGAAACAAGGACTGGCACAGTGAAAGAAACTGACACCCTCCCTACCTACAGTTTTCTGTCCCTAGAAAAAATGTTTTTTTAAAGCACACTATAGCACAAGGAGAATTCCCCTCACTTTCCTTCTTTGTCCCTAGAAACAAGGACTGGCACAGTGAAAGAAACTGACACTCTCCCTACCTACAGTTTTCTGTCCCTAGAAAAAATGTTTTTTTAAAGCACACTATAGCACAAGGAGAAATCCCCTCACTTTCCTTCTTTGTCCCTAGAAACAAGGACTGGCACAGTGAAAGAAACTGACACTCTCCCTACCTACAGTTTTCTGTCCCTAGAAAAAATGTTTTTTTAAAGCACACTATAGCACAAGGAGAATTCCCCTCACTTTCCTTCTTTGTCCCTAGAAACAAGGACTGGCACAGTGAAAGAAACTGACACTCTCCCTACCTACAGTTTTCTGTCCCTAGAAAAAATGTTTTTTTAAAGCACACTATAGCACAAGGAGAAATCCCCTCACTTTCCTTCTTTGTCCCTAGAAACAAGGACTGGCACAGTGAAAGAAACTGACACTCTCCCTACCTACAGTTTTCTGTCCCTAGAAAAAATGTTTTTTTAAAGCACACTATAGCACAAGGAGAAATCCCCTCACTTTCCTTCTTTGTCCCTAGAAACAAGGACTGGCACAGTGAAAGAAACTGACACTCTCCCTACCTACAGTTTTCTGTCCCTAGAAAAAATGTTTTTTTAAAGCACACTATAGCACAAGGAGAATTCCCCTCACTTTCCTTCTTTGTCCCTAGAAACAAGGACTGGCACAGTGAAAGAAACTGACACTCTCCCTACCTACAGTTTTCTGTCCCTAGAAAAAATGTTTTTTTAAAGCACACTATAGCACAAGGAGAAATCCCCTCACTTTCCTTCTTTGTCCCTAGAAACAAGGACTGGCACAGTGAAAGAAACTGACACTCTCCCTACCTACAGTTTTCTGTCCCTAGAAAAAATGTTTTTTTAAAGCACACTATAGCACAAGGAGAATTCCCCTCACTTTCCTTCTTTGTCCCTAGAAACAAGGACTGGCACAGTGAAAGAAACTGACACTCTCCCTACCTACAGTTTTCTGTCCCTAGAAAAAATGTTTTTTTAAAGCACACTATAGCACAAGGAGAAATCCCCTCACTTTCCTTCTTTGTCCCTAGAAACAAGGACTGGCACAGTGAAAGAAACTGACACTCTCCCTACCTACAGTTTTCTGTCCCTAGAAAAAATGTTTTTTTAAAGCACACTATAGCACAAGGAGAATTCCCCTCACTTTCCTTCTTTGTCCCTAGAAACAAGGACTGGCACAGTGAAAGAAACTGACACTCTCCCTACCTACAGTTTTCTGTCCCTAGAAAAAATGTTTTTTTAAAGCACACTATAGCACAAGGAGAAATCCCCTCACTTTCCTTCTTTGTCCCTAGAAACAAGGACTCGCACAGTAAAACACACTGACACTCTCCCTACCTATCCTTCTCTTTCCCTAAACTAAAGGAATCCAGGTTAAGCAAGAAAGAAATAAATGTCACTTTCCCTGCCTATGCTTGTCTTTCCCTGCTCCGGAACACACTACACTAGGCCGCCGTGCTGGCGGCCTTTTATAGTGTGGGGCGTGTACTAAACACCCTCAGCAATAATTGGCCACAGGCATCCTGCCTGTGGCCAATCATTGCTCTCCTCGCTGCCGGCGCTGTGATTGGCCAAGCATGCGGGGTCACAGTGCATGCTTGGCCAATCACAGCGCCTGGATGACACTGCGATGGCGTAGTGCATTGTGGGCCGTTCGCGTCACTCGAATTTGGCGCGAACGGCCCAAATCGTTCGATCTTCGTCGAACGATCGAACAGCCGATGTTCGAGTCGAACGTATGTTCGACTCGAACACGAAGCTCATCCCTACTCCCTGCCCAATCTCAGTTTGTTCCTGCTGACTCCTGCTAACTACTATATCATGTCCATGCTTGCCACTAAAGATGGGTCGAACAACCCCCTGTTCTGTTCGCACCAAAACGCTCGAACATTGCAAGAGTTTGGAGCCGAATAACGAACACCATTGAAGTCTATGGAACCCGAACTGGAAAAATCAAAAGTGCCAATTTTAGATGCATTGCATACTGGTAATCTATTCTCAGGACCCAGAAAACCAGTGGATTGTCAACTGGAAATCTCTCCATGTCTATGTAGCGGGGTATTCCCCTTTAAGACAGAGAGACAAGAAGTTCCAGGCGAGAGGTGAGTCGGGAGGAAGTAAAGAGACATTGCTGGAAGTGAAAGCAGAGGAGAGAGAGACTACATCTCCCAGTACATCTTGCAGCACCCAGGGTGCATTGCTCCAGAACAGAGACTGCTGGGGCAGACTTTATAAAGGGGAGGCGGAGTTTTGGTCGCTCTCTTTGGACACCCCTCTCCTAGCAAGAGGATCTCTGTGCTGAACTGCTGTGTGCACAAGGCCTGAAGCCTGGGCCGTGTGCTCCTTTCCAAAGAGCCCTCTGCCAGCCTAGCAGAGCCTTAGAGACATCTTGTCCTCCTTGCTGCAGTACACCAGAAGGATTGAAGACTTGGATGTCGGTGGATTCCTGTTCCTAGACGAATCGATGGAGGAAACGGACTTGGACTTGCCCGGGTGGTGAGAGCTGTTTAAAGACAGATACTTTTATCTTTACTATTCGTTTGGATTACAAGTTGTTCTTCAAGTGCACCACCAAAGATTGCTAGCGAATATTGTTTCACTGAACTTCCATTTAGATCAGTCAGGCCTGACTGCATAGGTAGACATTGCTGGGTGTTAGTCTACCCATGAGGGGAAGTAGCTGTAAAAGGGCAGCACTAGAGTTGCATAGCAATACTTAATTATTCTGATTACTCTGTTTATCTTTATTACTGTTTATTGCAGGGATCTGCAACTTGTTATACTGTTGTTTATTACTTGCCCATTAGCCTCAGTAAAATATCTGGGTCAAGTACATTGGTGTCAGTTTCACTTACTTTAATAGAAGTTTTAAAGTATATCACTGTGTGTGTTTGCCATAGGACTGCGTCACCTAGAGTTGCGGTCACACGGTCCTATCTCCCCTTACTAGCTGTGCCAGTAGGGGGTTGAGCATATTGCCGGGGGTTGGCGGAGCTGTCTTCAGGGCCCAACTAAATCTGCGGCCTTCTTAGTTGGAGGTATCGCTACACGTGGGGGTTCTCGTCCGGGATCCTGATACAGCAGGTGAACGCCAGAAGTGCCGGCATGGACCCCATCAAAGTAGTCCAATGGTGCGAAGCAGAAGGGACACGCTCAGAAGCGAGCATGGCCATTGAACTTCCAGGGAGTGACTGGAGAGAGAAACAAATTAAAGAGGTGGTACAAATATTGTCCCCGGATAGAAAGGCTTACGTGGTCGCAATGAGACCAGACTCAAGGACCAACTGCACCTATGCACTGATAGAGTGGGGACAGGATGTCCCTGAAAACTTCCACGGTGCCAGTATAAAATTGTCCGAAAAGACTGAGTTCCACCTGACACATCCTAGTCAGAAGCAGTTAGAACCCTTGGACAGGAAAGCAGGGGCTGCTGTTAAATCGCAGGCAGAGCAACAGCTGATTGATCTGAAACGACAGTACCGTGACATACAAGAGAGGTTTCAGGAGACTTCCAGTATGATAGCTGAACGCATTAAGGAGTTACGTGTCGCTCCTGAGGATCAGAAAGATGGTCAGATAAAGCCCAAACCTGGGAAGGTACCGAAGAAACGAGCTCAGGGTCGCCTGCAGGAAGTAACCATCCGGAAGGATTTCCGCATTGATGGCCAGATAGGAGAAAGAGGGCAGAAGGACAAACTGTCCTACACCAACCTCCTACACCAAATAGAGTTGGGGTTACAGAAAGGATATCAGGAATCTGAAATTAGAGAGGCTGTAATCCATGCCATCAGCCCAGGTTCAAGTGTCAGGGGCATGTTAGAGAGGAAGGGTGGATTGACCCTGAACCAGCTAAAGAGGATACTGAAAAGCTACTATGAGGAGGAAGATGCTGCTGAGTTATTTCATCGACTGATAAATATGACCCAGGAGAGTGGAGAGACTCCTCAGAACTTCCTATTCCGGGCCATTGAGCTCAAGGACCGCCTGTTGTCCACATCCAAGGATGAAGGAAATGGGGAGCATTTTGGAGTCGAGCTAGTCCAAAAGAAATTCTGGAGATCTGTGACTACGGGATTGAGGACTGACTACATCAAGCTACAGCTGAAGCAGCATTTGGAAGATCCCTCAACTCTGGATGAGGTCCTCATTGAGAAAATGAATGAAGCAGATAAGATGGAGATTGAGAAGGACCAAAAACAGAGGAAACTTCAATCTCCTAGCACCACAAGTGCCAAAGTACAACAGATAGATGTCCCTTCAGACACTCGGGAGCTTAGTGTACAAGCACTGAACAGGGATCATGGTCTTCACCTATTCACCACTTCCCCACAAGTCAGACTGGACTGGAGGAGCTGTTCCAGACCCAGAAAGAAATACTAGAGATGATGACGATGTTGATGACTCGTCTGGTGAAACCCCAGACAGAAGAGGTCTCACCACTCATGGCACCAAAGACCCCTACCACTAACCGCTCTATGAAACCAATACAGAGAGCCTGCTTCAAATGTGGAGGAAAAGGACATCTCAGGCGAGTATGCCCAAGCCTGGTAGTTGAGGAAAAGTCCAAACAGCTGGCGGGAAACTTCAGCGGGCCCCGGTGAAGGAGCCGACCGGGTGCCCATCATTTTCAGTGAGTTCCAAACTGAATGAGAAGCTAAGGAAGAGAAAAGACAAAACTCCTCAGAGGAACTATAGTATCCCTCAGCAGGGGTACACCCCAAAGAGAGAGGGCCAGACCCCTCAGAAGAGGCACAGCATTCCCCAAAGGGAATGCACACCTAAGAAAAACTATAATATCCCTCAGCAGGTCTGTACGCCCATTAAAAGGAGGGAAATCGATGCATACCAGGCCCAAGAAAGACTAAAGTCAAAAGGGAGATGGACGAGAGAGAGTCCGAAGGGAAAGGACCAGAAGAAGGTGACTCCTGCCAGGCCATATCCGGAGAAGCTGGTAGGCCCATCTCCTGTAGTGCCCATTCAAGTGGAGGGAGTTTACACCAGAGCCATCTTGGATACTGGGGCACAAGTGACCCTACTATACCGGTATTTCTACGATAAGCACTTGAGTCATCTGCCCATCCAGAACATAGAGGAGCTGGAAATATGGGGAATTGGAACCCAGAGCTTCCCCTATGATGGCTATCTGCCCATCCGGATGACCTTTGACCCATCTGTGGCTGGGAAGGCCGAAGTGTTTGACACCCTGGCAGTTGTGTGCCCTCGGCCGCCAGGAGCCAACAAGAGCTCCCTTATAATAGGGACGAACACGGACCTGGTCCGAAGACTCCTGACCCCTTTAGTGGAAGAGAAGGGGCAAGCAGCCACCAAGATCCATCCCATGCTGAGGATGGCTTACCAAAGGCTGGTCCTAGAGCAGAAGACCCCGGTGGAGGGGATAGGGAAGGTGTGGAGACTTGGAAGAGGAGGGGTAGTGTTGCAGCCTGGCGAAGTAACCTGTCTCAGAGCCACTGTGAAGCTTACTTGGGAGCAGCCTGGACCCTTTGTCGTGCTGGAGTCCGACCCAAAAGGAGAGTCCTCAGGTCTGGAAGTGATACCAGAAGTGATTCTGCTGAAGGTTCTGAAGAAGGCCCATTGTAGAGTTCCAGTGAGTGTTAGAAACACTACCAGAGGCCCCATGGAAAGGAAATCCCTGCCAGAATGCTGCTGGGCCAGGTGAGCCCTGCTGCCCCGGTTACCCTGTCAGAAGTAAAGGGGACGGGTGAAAGAGGAGATCTTTGGGAGAAGCTGTCCATGGAGAACTTGAATCTATCCAGGGTTTGGAAAGAGAGAGCCAAGGCCCAGTTGACTAGATGGGAGAAGATATTCTCCAGAGATGAGTTTGATGTGGGGTGTGCAAGGAGTGCCACCCATCGGATCCGCCTCCAGGAAGACAAGCCCTTCCGAGAGAGAGTCAGGCGGGTCCCCCTAGCAGATCTGGAGGATCTAAGGGAACAACTTGCAGAACTCAAGAGGACTGGTGTGATACGGGAGTCCAGGAGCCCCTATGCCTCTCCCATAGTGGTGGTCAGAAAGAAGAATGGGTCATTGAGGCTCTGTATAGACTACAGGACTCTCAACAGAAAAACCATCCCCGACCAATACACCACTCCGAGGATAGAGGATGCCCTACAGAGCCTCTCTGGAGCCAAATGGTTCAGCGTTATGGACCTCAAGAGCGGGTACTATCAGATCCCTATGCATCCAGAAGACAAGGAGAAGACAGCTTTCATAACCCCAGTGGGGTTCTTTGAATTCAATCGGATGCCCCAAGGTCTGTCTGGAGCCCCAGCTACTTTCCAACGTCTTATGGAGAAGACTGTAGGAGACATGAACCTTATTGAAGTCCTTGTATACCTGGACGATGTCATTGTCTTTGGGAGAACCTTGGAAGAACACGAAGAGAGGCTGGAAAAAGTGTTGAGAAGACTAAGTGAGGAAGGACTCAAGCTTTCGCCTGAGAAGTGTCGGTTCTACCAGTCTTCTGTGAACTATCTGGGGCACATAGTGTCTGAAGAGGGGGTGGCCACAGACCCTGAGAAATTGGAGGCAGTTACCTCCTGGCCACGACCCACCACAGTAACAGAACTCAGATCCTTCTTGGGGTTCTGCTCCTATTACAGGAGGTTTGTGGAAGGATTCGCCCGAATTGCTAGACCATTGAATGAACTACTCAAGACCGAGGGGGAAGAGGACGACTCAGGGCCCAGGAAGCCGGGAGAGTCAGTCAGAGATCAGTGGAACCAGAAGTGTGAAGAGGCCTTCCAGGCATTAAAGGAGAGCCTAACCACTGCCCCGGTCTTGGCCTACGCAGACCCAACCAAACCCTATGAACTGCACGTGGATGCTAGTCATGACGGTCTGGGAGGAGTACTTTACCAAGAACATGAAGGGCAACTGCGGCCTGTTGCCTATGTGAGTAGGAGCCTGAACCCCTCGGAGAAGAACTACCCCACCCACAAGCTGGAGTTCCTGGCCCTTAAGTGGGCGGTAGTAGACAAACTCAAAGACTACCTATATGGGGCGGAGTTCACTGTGAAGACCGACAACAACCCCCTTACCTACCTTTTCACCACGGCCAAGCTGGACGCCACTGGACACAGGTGGCTGGCCGCACTTTCTGGATTCAACTTCAGCCTAAAGTATAGGCCAGGGACTGGGAATCGAGATGCAGACGCTCTGTCCAGGAGATCTCATTCTCTCACCAGTGACGTAGAAGATTGGACCCAAGTGGCACCGGACAGGGTGCGGGCCCTTTGTCAAGGAGCTGAATTCCAAGCTCGAGGAGGTTCCAGAGCAGAGGAAATAGGAGTTACCATGGTGGGAGTCCCCAAACACTACTGTGGAGTAGCTCAACTGGGAGAGGACAACCTGCCAAGACTGTCCAAGAAGGAGTTGAGGTGTGACCAATTGGAAGACCCCATGGGGAGATTGGTCCTGGAGGCCCTGGAGAATCAGGATCCAAACAGACTCATGCGTCAACCTTCAAAAGAAGCTCGCCTGCTGAGGAAAGAGTGGGACAGGTTGCAGTTACATCAGGGAGTGGTCTACCGAAGGGGCCCCTCTGATGACTCAGAAGATAAATGGCAGCTGTTTCTGCCAGAAAAGCACCGAGAGACTGTTCTAGTCGCCATGCATGACAATCATGGCCACCTAGGAGCTGAAAGGACCTTCCAACTTGTCAGAAGTCGGTTCTATTGGCCCTGCATGAGGGCAGAGGTAGAAGAGTACTGCCACTCATGTGCCCGATGCATCCAGAGGAAGACTTTGCCCCATCAAGCTGCCCCAATGGGCCATCTACAAAGTCAAGGCCCAATGGATCTGGTATGCATTGATTTTCTCTGCCTCGAACCCGACCTGAGTGGACTAGGAAATGTTCTGGTGATAACCGACCATTTCACCCGGTATGCCCAGGCTTTCCTGACCAAAGACCAGAAGGCCTCCACCGTAGCCAAGGTACTTATGGAGAAGTACTTTGTCCACTATGGGCTGCCACAGCGACTCCATTCAGATCAAGGGAGGGACTTCGAGAGTAAACTGATCCGGAAGCTCCTGGATTCTTTGGGAATCAAGAAGACTCGAACTACACCTTACCATCCACAGGGAGATGCTCAGCCGGAAAGGTTCAACCGAACCTTGCTCAACATGTTGGGGACTCTGGAAAGTGAGAAAAAGCAACATTGGAGCAAACACATAGCAGCCACAGTACATGCTTACAACTGCACCATCAGTGATGCTACAGGCTACTCCCCATATCGACTCATGTTTGGGAGAGAGGCGAGACTACCTGTGGACCTGGCCTTTGGCACCTCTCTGGACCATTCCTCAGTCACATCCCACAAAGGGTACGTGGACAGGTTCAGACAAAGCCTGAAAGTAGCTTATGAGCAAGCTCAAGCAGCTTCCGACCAAAGGGGGGCTAGAAATAAGAGAAACTTCGACTTGAAGGTCCGGGTGCAAGACCTACAGCCTGGGGATCGAGTGCTGTTACGCAACCTGGGGATCCCTGGGAAGCACAAACTTGCAGACAGATGGAGATCTGAACCTTATGTCATCTGTAGGAAGTTGCCGGGCCTACCTGTCTATAAGTTGAAACCAGAAGGAAAGGTAGGCCCACTGAAGACGTGGCATCGGAATCACCTGCTCCCACTTGCTGAGGCAGTTAGAATACCTCCTGTGGGAGACTCCCCTGAACCGGCCTCTATCCTGGATACTCCTAGGCCGAACACTCGGTCGCAAACCTCCCGAGCTGAAGATGGAGAGGCCTCTCAACTTAGTGAAAATGAAGAAGGAGAACTTGATTGGCTGTGGCCTTCCCCAACTCCAGAAACTTCTAATATTGATCTTCCAGCCACTGAAGACACTCAAGATGGAACACTGAACCCAGAAGCCACAGAGTTCATCCCTTCTAGTCCTTCAGCAGAATACTGGGAAGATGCCCAGGATGGTTGTTCAGAGGAAGAGGAGCCTGAGGCGCCAGAGCCAGAAATCCCAAGAGAGCAAAGGGCTCGAAGAGTCATCCGGCCTCCTAAGAAGCTGACCTACCCACAAATGGGGAACAGTTCGGAAGACTCTGTAGTCACTGCTAGAAGGAATGCTGAGAATCCGGATCCTTCCACTGTCCATTTAGTGGAGGGCAACCCCAGCTCACTCTCTGGCACAGTTAGACAGGTCGCCCCCACTGAAGCGACCTGTAGACAGGACAGCTCCCCATCCTATGATGATTGGTGGGAGGCTCCTCTGTCAATCCTATGCAACCGCATTGAATCTAAAATGTTTTGCAGATCTAAAAATGTTAGATGTCTTTGGGGACCAAAGATTTAAAGTGGGGGGAGTGTGTAGTGGGGTATTCCCCTTTAAGACAGAGAGACAAGAAGTTCCAGGTGAGAGGTGAGTCGGGAGGAAGTAAAGAGACATTACTGGAAGTGAAAGCAGAGGAGAGAGAGACTACATCTCCCAGTACATCTTGCAGCACCCAGGGTGCATTGCTCCAGAACAGAGACTGCTGGGGCAGACTTTATAAAGGGGAGGCGGAGTTTTGGTCGCTCTCTTTGGACACCCCTCTCCTAGCAAGAGGATCTCTGTGCTGAACTGCTGTGTGCACAAGGCCTGAAGCTTGGGCCGTGTGCTCCTTTCCAAAGAGCCCTCTGCCAGCCTAGCAGAGCATTAGAGACATCTTCTCCTCCTTGCTGCAGTACACCAGAAGGATTGAAGACTTGGATGTCGGTGGATTCCTGTTCCTAGACGAATCGATGGAGGAAACGGACTTGGACTTGCCCGGGTGGTGAGAGCTGTTTAAAGACAGATACTTTTATCTTTACTATTCGTTTGGATTACAAGTTGTTCTTCAAGTGCACCACCAAAGATTGCTAGCGAATATTGTTTCACTGAACTTCCATTTAGATCAGTCAGGCCTGACTGCATAGGTAGACATTGCTGGGTGTTAGTCTACCCATGAGGGGAAGTAGCTGTAAAAGGGCAGCGCTAGAGTTGCATAGCAATACTTAATTATTCTGATTACTCTGTTTATCCTTATTACTGTTTATTGCAGGGATCTGCAACTTGTTATACTGTTGTTTATTACTTGCCCATTAGCCTCAGTAAAATATCTGGGTCAAGTACATTGGTGTCAGTTTCACTTACTTTAATAGAAGTTTTAAAGTATATCACTGTGTGTGTTTGCCATAGGACTGCGTCACCTAGAGTTTCGGTCACGCGGTCCTATCTCCCCTTACTAGCTGTGCCAGTAGGGGGTTGAGCATATTGCCGGGGGTTGGCGGAGCTGTCTTCAGGGCCCAACTAAATCTGCGGCCTTCTTAGTTGGAGGTATCGCTACATCTATTTTCGCCCCTAGATATCCTCCCACCATATGATGCTGATGCTGCGGATGGGATGTGGAAGCTGACAGCCCTGGGCACAGAGGACTAAAATAAAATTGAAATGCATCACTGAGGCAGCCCCCTTCTCCACTGCTCCTCTCTTGACCAAAAGAAGCCTCAAAACTAGCCTTTCCATGAGACTGTAAACTAGCAGAGCCTGAAGACGCAAACCTCTGCTCCCTCTGTAAGGATGGAATGAGTTCTGAGACTTTTCCCTTGTGACGGTGGTCAAGGAGTGTTGTCAACCAATAGTGATCCTTCTCCTTGATGCCACAAATTCTCGGATCCTTTCGCAGGCTTTGAAGAATGAGGGAGTCCATGCACCGCAAGTTTGCGGAGGCATGTGAAGCAGAGTCCTTGGGGTCACTGAGGATTACAGTATCTGGAACTGCCTCCCAGCCACGTACTACTCCCAAGGGTTCTGGGGATAGAAAACCACCTCTTAAGGTTTGGCGTACAGTATGTCTTCCTCTGCTTTGATGCCTCCAAAACTGCCAGAATCCTCCTCCTCTTGTGTGTTCTGTGGCATCGCAAGAATAGTGTCTGCATAAAGCGGGCCTTGAGAGGAAAGGAAATCCTCCTCTTCCTGCCCAGTTCATAATGCCATGTAGAGTCTGCTCCAGCAGGAACACAATAGGGATTGTGTCACTGATGCATACAATGTCACGGTTCACCATCCTTGTTGCCTCCTCAAATGGTGACAGTACAGTGCATGGATCCTTTATTAGCAGCAATTGGCGTGGGAAAAAAAAACTGAGCCGGCCTGAGCCTGTCGTTGTGACATACTAAAACAGGTACTCGTTGATGGCCCTCTGCTGCATGTGCAGCCACTGCAGCATTGCCAAAGTCAAGTTCCACCTGGTATACAAAGAATTTCTGCGCTACTAAACAAAACACACAAGCAGCTGCACAACCAATGGACAAAGGTGAAAAACAGAACAAAAAACAAAAAACAAAAAACAAAAAACAAAAAATGCAGCGCTGAACAAAAGTGAAAATTGAAAACACCCAGTGTGATAAAAAATAATGTCCAATTAAGTGACAAAATTCATGTGAATGGTGAAAAAAGTCTCTAATAAATAAAGCGATTCTTGAACAGATGTGTATGAAATCTGCAATCTTGGAAAAGAAGTGTAGATAACCACCACCAATATATGGAAGGCTTACCGGAACAAGTGAACCCAAACAAACATGCGTTTGAAGGGTCACATCAGGCTTTTAGATGTATGTCTCCTCCTGCGCTGATCCTATGCAGGTAAATCCTCAGGACAATGCTCTCAGCAATGGTAATAGAGGTGAATGGAAAAAATGACTCAAATGGTGGTAAACCAGGATGCCGATCAGATAAATATATGGGAGAAAAGAGAAGGGCACATGGCATAATATCGTCTAAAAATCAAACTTTAATGTAGGCAAATACACTTACATCAAGATGGTTTAAACAAACGCTTGTACAACAGTGGCAGCAGTGGAATCTCCCGACGCGTTTCGCAAAAAGGATTGCATCATCTGGGGTTTTCTCCCATATATTTATCTGATCGGCATCCTGGTTTACCACCATTTGAGTCATTTTTTCCATTCACCTCTATTACCATTGCTGAGAGCATTGTCCTGAGGATTTACCTGCATAGGATCAGCGCAGGAGGAGACATACATCTAAAAGCCTGATGTGACCCTTCAAACGCATGTTTGTTTGGGTTCACTTGTTCCGGTAAGCCTTCCATATATTGGTGGTGGTTATCTACACTTCTTTTCCAAGATTGCAGATTTCATACACATCTGTTCAAGAATCGCTTTATTTATTAGAGACTTTTTTCACCATTCACATGAATTTTGTCACTTAATTGGACATTATTTTTTATCACACTGGGTGTTTTCAATTTTCACTTTTGTTCAGCGCTGCATTTTTTGTTTTTTGTTTTAAGTTCCACCTGGTAGGCATGTCACAAATCAGGTAGATTACGGGCAGGTGAAATTCCCACTGAATTTCAGCAAACTGAAACACTGGCTGTGTATGACCACCTGGAATGGCTACCGACTCTTCTGGCCTGCTTTAGCAGTTCTTCCAACCGTGGGTACCTGTTTAAGAAATGCTGCACCACCAAATTGAGGACATGTGCCAGGCACTTTCCCTGTCTAGTGGCGGACAGGAGGTTAGTGCCATTATAGCACACCAACATTCCTGGCTCCAGCTGGCAAGGCATGAACCACCTTTAGGCCTGCCCCTGCAGAGCTGAAAGAATCTCTGCTCCACTCCAGTGTGGCTCCTGTCCCCTACACAGACCAGCTGAAGCACTGCGTGGCATCTTTTTAGCCTGACTCATTGAATAGTCCCTTAAACGCTTAGGGGGTACTGGTGGTTCATAGGACAATTCAGCAGAGGAGGGCTTGGAGGAGGAGGGGGTGGAGCTGACAAATCTCACATTATTACCACTAACTGCACTGAGACATGGTGGCACAACAAGCTGCAGCACTGAGCCCTGTTCTGCATTCTTCCGAGTTGCAAGTAAAGTTACCCAGTGTGCATTGAACTAAATATATTGTCCCTGACCATGCTTGCTGGACCATATGTCAGCAGGACGTGGACTTGCAGGCTTATTGTCTTGCCCAATGATGCCACAACATTGCCTTCCATGTGATGGTAGAGAGCTTGTATGGCCTTACTTGCAAAGAAATAGCGACTGGGAACCAGCCATTGTGGTACAGCACATTCTGCAAAATCTTGGAGGGGGAAGAATCCACCAGATTGAAAGGCAGGAGTTAGAAGTCAGCAGCTTTGACAAGCTTGAATTTATATGCTGTGCATGTGGGTGGCAGTGACTGTATTTATTTTTCAGCTGCAACACCTGGAGCAGAGAAATTTGCCCGCTATACTCTACAGCTGGTGGTGTGCTGCTGGCAAACGTGCTATAAGGACTTGTGACACCCTTCTCTATACCATTATCCTTATCAGCAGAGGCTGCTGAGAGGTCATGAGATATAGTGGGGGTAGACCTGAAAGAAGTGAGGAGGAGCAGAATCGCATGCCTTTTGTGAGTCTTTCAGGTGGTCTTGCCAATGGGCTGAGTGATGGGAGGTTAAATGCCTTGTCGAGCATGTGGTACCCAAATGGCTGTTGTTTTTGCCACGCTTATACTGCTTGAGGCAAAGTTTGCAAATTGCGATCGGCTGCAGACAGCTGTGCTGTGGAAGTGGGCTGGGAGATAACAGCTCCACAATGTGATGGAAAAGGTGGCTGCTCTGTACACTTCCATGATGGCTGCCTCGTTGGGATTGTGCCTCACCCTCACTTTCCCCCTTTGCTCTATCCTGCACCCAAGTCCCTCCATCCTCATCATCACTGGAACCAAGTTGGCAATATGCTGCAGTTGGAGGAACATGACTGCCAATTTGTTGTTTACCAGTGTTCTCCCTACTCTGTAGGCTCAAGTTCCTACCTTTCCAAACCTCAGAACCAACATCAGAATTAAGTAATGGCGCATCGTCAAGGAGCAAGTGGCAGACTCTGTGTTCAAATAACTCAGCTGACTCCTCCATGCATGATGCTGGGGCTATGGCAGGAGTAGCTGTGGACAAGGAGGCATAATAAGTCGCTATGTCACCTGCAGTGGCCTGCGCACTAGTCTCTGCTTGGGTGACAGTTCTGAAAGCTGAAAATTGGCCTGGGAAGTGGGGGGGGGAGTGCCCAGTTGTGTAGTGGTTAATATACTGCAGTAAAAGTGCACTAATGCACTTCAATATACTGCAGTAAAAGTGCCCTGACATGCTACTATACTGCAGCACAACTGCCCTGACACTCTACACTGACACACCTCAGTAGGGATGAGCCGAACACCCCCCCCCCCCCCCCCCCCGGTACGGTTCGCACCAGCACCTGCGAACGGACCAAAAGTTTGCGCAAACTTTAGAACTCTATTAAATACAATGGACTTGAACGTTCGAAATCAAAAGTGCTAATTATGAAGGCTAATATGTAAGTTCTGCCCTAGGGGACATCTATCAATGCAAAAAGAAGTTTTAAAAACAGCCATTTTTTTGGGAGCAGTGATTTTAATGATGCATAAAGTGAAAAAAAAAGTGAAATATTCCTTTAAGTATCGTACCTGGGGTGTGTCTATAGTATGCCTGTGAAGTGGCACGTGTTTCCCGTGTTTAGAACTGTCCCTGCACAAAATGACACTTCTAAAGGAAAAAAAGTCATTTAAAACTGCTTGCGGCTTTAATGTAATGTCTGGTCCCGGCAATATGGATGAAAATCATTGCGAAAAATGGCATGGGTACCCCCCTCCCCCAGCCCATTACCATCCCCTTTGGGTCTTGTATGGATATTAAGGGGAATCCCACACCCAAATTAAAAAAAGGAAAGGCGTGGGGCCCCCAGGCCCTATATACTCTGAACAGAAGTATACAGGCGGAGCAAACAAGACAGGAACTGTAGGTTTGTTGTTACATAGAATCTGTTTGTAACTCCCTGCCTGTGGTATTAGTATGAGAACACTAGCAATTGTATTCAGGTAAGCTTTAGGTGCACACTGTGCAAAGGACACTAAATCAAAATACTGAAGCTCCCTGCCTGTATTTGTATCAGAACACCAGCAATTCTATTCAGGTAAGCTTTAGGTGCACACTGTACAAAGGACACTAAAGCAAAATACTGCAGCTCCCTGCCTGTAATTGTATTCAGGTAAGCTTTTGGTGCACACTGTGCAAAGGACACTAAAGCAAAATACTGCAGCTCCTTGCATGTATTTGTATGAGAACACCATCAATTGTATTCAGGTAAGCTTTAGGTGCACACTGTGCAAAGGACACAGTACACTAAGTGAAACACTGCAGCTAGCACAATCACCTGCCTGCCTGTGACAGTATAGAGAATAACAGGAATGGATCTAGCTAAACTGAATACAGTGTGTAAATATATATACAACACCTAGGATGCATATATATCCTCTACACACTGTAACTGCAGCTAACTGACTCGCCTGCCTGCTCTATCTAACTCAAATCAAAATACACTGTCTCTCTTTCTCCGCCTGTATTTTAACCAACACCGCAACACACTACACAAGGCTGACTTCCAGGCCGCCGTATATAGTGTGGGGCGTGTACTAAATCCCCTGAGGCATAATTGGCCAAAGCCACTCTGGCTTTGGCCAATTATGGCTCTCCGTTTTTTCCGCGCTGTGATTGGTCATAGTGCATGCTTGGCCAATCATCAGCCAGCAATGCACTGCGATGCCGCAGTGAATTATGGGCCGTGATGCGACACTCGAATTTGGCGCGAACCGCTCATAATGTTCGCAATTCGGTGAACAACCATACAGGCGATGTTCGAGTCGAATATAAACACAAGAAAAAGAAAAAAGTATTAAGGCGCAACTGATACCTAATTTTCTTTTAACTCAGCGCTATGAGTTTACAATCAAAATTTGAATCAACCTCTTAGATCGCAATAAAATATACAAATATCAGATTCTCCTCATGAATATCTGTAAACGGTCAGCAGCCACATTAAAAAATAAACATGTATTTCAAAAATGACTAAAAATGAATATATAACACAAATGTGAATTACTCTAATTGTCATATGCGGCACTCCTATCAAAACTAAATTTGATAAGGTTCCCTTTGTCCCTAGAGACAATGGTGTATGCAATCACCCGGTCTGTATATTGTATCACAAAGCAGAGTTCAATTTGTTTCACTTGTCAAGTATTCTTAAATGTTGTCTGCGGAATGTGCACCTTCCTCCAGATCACATGTAGACAGGTGTATGAGAAAAACCTCCCCTTAGGGACTGCACTCACCAGACTTCAGAAGTTAACGGGCCTCATACGAAAATCCAAGCAGGAGATCGAGAGCGTCCTTCTGTGGGCGTCCTTTTTATAGAGATACTCAGTTTTTCTCCAGGAGTACCAATATGGGGAGAGAGGAAAAACTCCACATAGTATAGTCCAGTTTTAAAACGATTTATTTATCTCCTTGTTAAAAATATATATTCATATATCTCTTTAAATTGAGCTTATTCCAGTATGTTCAGACACACTAATATGTCTGACAGCACGGGTTCCTTTTGATCCAGAAACTTGATGTTTGTATGATTGGAGTCAAATGTTGCCAAAGAGAGAGGATTTGTTTGTCCCACCGTGTGTCTATCTCGGCTTACCGACCAGCAGTTCGCCCGATGTCACTTCCGGTTTCTCTGGCTAGTTGCTTGGAATGCACAGCGTCACTCGTCACTTGCGGTTGCTGTAGGATCACGCTCTGATGCGTTTCGTCATTCCATACTGGAATAAGCTCAATTTAAAGAGATATATGAATATATATTTTTAACAAGGAGATAAATAAATCGTTTTAAAACTGGACTATACTATGTGGAGTTTTTCCTCTCTCCCCATATTGGTACTCCTGGAGAAAAACTGAGTATCTCTATAAAAAGGACGCCCACAGAAGGACGCTCTCGATCTCCTGCTTGGATTTTCTTATGAGGCCCGTTAACTTCTGAAGTCTGGTGAGTGCAGTCCCTAAGGGGAGTTTTTTCTCATACACCTGTCTACATGTGATCTGGAAGAAGGTGCACATTCCGCAGACAACATTTAAGAATACTTGACAAGTGAAACGAATTGAACTCTGCTTTGTGATACAATATACAGACCGGGTGATTGCATACACCATTGTCTCTAGGGACAAAGGGAACCTTATCAAATTTAGTTTTGATAGGAGCGCCGCATATGACAATTAGAGTAATTCACATTTGTGTTATATATTCATTTTTTGTCATTTTTGAAATAGATGTTCGAGTCGAACATGGGTTCGACTCGAACTCGAAGCTCATCCCTACACCTCAGTATACTGCAGGTATCCTGCCCTAAAACACTAAACTGACACTATAGTAAAATGAACGGTCACACTACACTCACGCTGCACTATAACTATATTCACAGTACACTTACACTCTACACTCACAATAGAATCACAATAGCACACTATAGCACACTAACTCACTAGCAGCAATGAACAGAGCCCTGTTCTATCTATCTCCACTCCAATATCACACTGCAAATGGCTGCTCTGGGAAGGAACCTTTTATAGTGGGGGTGGGTCTATGAGCAATGAGCCATGATTGGGCACAGTCATCATTACTTTTTCCAATCATAGCTCTGACAGTGTTCTGTGCCCTGATCGGGCAAATACTTCATTGCTTCAGGCAATCAGAGCTTCCAATGCACTGCGCGGTACACAGTGCATTGTGGGGCGCTCGACGGGCCGAACAAACAGTTGAACATCATAACAATTCAGGTGTTTGCAGAACGGGCGAAAAGCCAGTGTTCAGCCTGAATTCATGCTCAGGCCAAACTATTTGCCCAACCCTACGTGCCACATAGCAATGACCATGAAAATCTCAGAGCTCTATGCATCACATTACAGCTGGAATGTCTCTTTGATGGCTGCCTGTTAGAACAGAAGTTAAAGTGATATTAAAGGTAAAAAAAAATTGTTAAAATATCAAACATGTTATACTTACAGTACCTGCTCTGTGCAATGGTTTTGCCCAGAGAAGCCCCAATCCTCCCCTCTTGCACTCCTGCCCCCCACCCCTCTGCCGAGTGAATGCTGGATCCCAAACCCCACTCTGTGTGTCCATAAGACACACAGAGCGGGGCTCGGCCCCACCCAGATTCCTCATCACTGGCTGTGAGATTGACAGTAGCAGTAGTAGTAGTGGCAATGACTTTAATGCCAGAGTCGAGGCTCCTCCTCAGCTCTGACTTATGTTATGACAGAACACGAAGAGGAGCCTGGGAGGGAGGACATCCCCCAGCACTAAGCTGCACTATATCTAAGGTCTGTGCTGGGAGAGGGGATTTTGGGGGTTTGTAAAAGGATTTGTATTGGGAAGAAATTTGGAGGGAACAGCATTTGTACTAGAAGGAGGTGGGGGAGGATTTGTGCTTGTAGGGGGGATTTAGGGGGGGGTAAGAGGATTTGTGCTAGAAGGAGGGGTTTCGTGGGAGGAGAATTTATGTTGGGGGAGGGGAATTTGGGGAGATTAAGAGGATTTGTGCTGGAAGGGGGTATTCTGCTATTCCAAATGCTTCTGCCAGACCTCCTGCCAAATTAGTAGGCCCTTTGTCTGTAGTGCCTGTTTTGGTGGAAGGAATTTATACAAGAGCCCTTCTTAATTCAGGTGCTCAGGTTACTTTGCTGACAACTTTAAGACTTTTATGAGAGGTATTAGTCGTACATACACCTATGAAAGTTGGACGACATAGAGATCCAGGGTATTTAAACAGAGGATTAACCTTGTGATGGATACCTGCGGATCAAGCTAACATGTGATCCATTGAGGGCTGGAAAGCCTCAGAACTTTGAGACATTGGCCATTGTGTGTCCTTGGCTGCCAGGGTCCACAGTAAGTTTGTTATTCATAGGGACCAACACAGATCTGGTGAAGCGGCTGTTAGCCCCTGTTGTCCCCAGATGTGATCCACATTGGATGAAGAAGGATCCATAGTAGAAGTGAAAGGAACTGATCTGCAGGAGGCAGAAACAGTCAAATAGGGAGAAGAGGCTAGAGAGCCTACCATGCCTGTGTTAGTGGAACAGAGAAAACAAAGAGTTACCCACTCTCCCAAGAGACCGGCCTATGAAGTGTTGGGTGAGAGCACCGCAAAAGTTATCCTCACTCCTCAAGGGACTCTTGCAGAGTCTGACCTTCTCACCACAGATTTGATGAAAGGCAACCCTAACTCATCCTCTGGCACATCTAGCTGGGCCATTCCAATTAAGATGGCCTGTAGGCAGGACAGCCTTCCTTCCTATGCTCATTGGTGGGAGGTTCCTCTGCCAGGTTCTTATGCAAATGCAAATAGTTTGTTTTCCTGTGTACAATAACTTGTTTTCCTTCCGTGTGTATTCTAAAAGCATGTACCAGGTCAAGGACTGCCAATCAGCAGCAGCAGAAATGCATTCTGGGACCTGTAGTCCACACCAAAAATGGCCCCATAGCCTTGTATGGGGACAGGGCTACACACCCCAGGATTCTCCGGCAAGGGAAGAATCAAGGACACCATCTTGTTTGCCTGAGGTGAGTCAGTCACCACAAGGCAGTAGAAGAGACTGGACCCAGGGGAGAGATGTTGCCTCCCGGGTCAGTTCACCGCTTTTTTACAGCCATCCACAGCCGGCTGTGGACATCCATCCTGAGGGGGGATCCCAGGTGCATATCCAGGCACACCTGCACCAACACTGTGAAGTGATCCAGTGTGAGGGGACCTGTTCCAGGACGTTCATTTTGGGCCTTGGATTGGTGAGAGGACACTTGCCCATTTTCAGGAAACAAGGACACTGCACACAGACAGAGTTACTTCACTTTGCCCACACTTGCCAGAACCTGGGTCTTATTGACACCCTGTTAAGCAGTCACAGTGTCCGCCTTGCTATCCGGATACTGTCAGCATACCACAGTTACACCTCGTCAAGCAGAAATTTTAGTGCACCAACTAAAGTGGCTAGCCAAAGATACAAGGCCTCATCCTTCTTCCAAGGGACTGAAGTTACTGGTGTCATATGGGCATGCACACACATAATCAGGGTCCTGTATATGTAGTGTATGTGGGGGGTAGTCTGACTTGGGAGTTAAAGGGGTTGTAAAGGTTCATTTTTTATTTTCTAAATAGCTTCCTTTAAGCTAGTGCATTGTTGGTTCACTTACCTTTTCCTTCTATTTCCCTTCAAAATGTTTTTTTTATTTGTCTGAATATCTCACTTCCTGTTCCTCCTAATGAAGCTTGCTCCCATCATCCGAGCCATTCTGGCTGGTGGTTAGTCAGCGTGCTCGCCCCCTCCCTTGGGACTACATCCCTGCGGGGAGACGCTCTGTACGTTCACAGGCATGGGAGGCTCCCCGCAGGGATGTAGTCCCAAGGGAGGGGGCAAGCACGCTGACTAACCCCCAGCCAGAACGGCTCGGATGATGGGGGCAAGCTTCATGAGGAGGAACAGGAAGTGAGATATTCAGATAAAGAAAAAAACATTTAGAAGGGAAATAGAAGGAAAAGTTAAGTGAACCAACAATGCACTAGCTTAAAAGGAAGCTATTTATAAAATAAAAAACAAACCTTTACAACCCCTTTAAGCCACTGTACACTGAATTAGGTACAGTGTTTGTAGTTGGGCCTGTAGTGTCAGGGAACAAAAGAGAGTAGTCTGATATAAGAGAAGGCCATTTTTCTGCTCTCCTCCTGCCTGGTCTCATAGAGACAATTTAAGTAGAGGTGATGAACATGGTATAAGTTGCCATATTGTGATTTACTGTTATTGAAGTGTGTAGCACCCTATAGGTAGGTAGGTGCTAGAGATAGGATTTTTGTAGGCTAGATAAATTTAGGTAGGCCTGGCTGGCAGCCAGGCCTGTTTTCTTTGATCTGATTTGGGCTGGGAGTGGCTCAAGGTAGCAGCTGGTGACTCACAAGCAGCATCACTGAGACCTCCCTATTCTTTGTAGAGTTTGCTGGGGAGTTCTGGAAAGAGAGGAGGAGAGGAGAGGTGGAACTGCCTGGGGCGTTTTAGGGAGCCCTGACCAATCCCTAACCTGGATTGACAGGGGGCAAGCCTCCTTAAATACCCAGGGTCAGCCCAGCTGGGGAGAAGTTGTTCAGGTGGTAAAGCTGGAGATAGAGTGCTAGTCTGTCGGGGCCTTTGAGGGAGCTTCCAAGTCTTGGGACTGGATTTGGATGCGATCGGGGGCCCTCCTAGAAATCGTGGAGGTGTCCTGGACAGGAGACATAGAAGGAGCAAGAGAGGACAGCAGGAGAGAGCACTTCTGGGCAAGTCTCCAGGGAGAGAGACAACTGGTCGCAGCCAGGAGGGCTAGTGAGTGTCATGCACAGGCATGAGAGGACTGGGGAGGCACGCCTGAGAGGACTGGGAGAATGCAGTCTGGGATGGGTGCAGAACCAGCGAAGTGGATTGTGGTGTCATGGGCAGTGGAGAACGGCAGCTGCAGCCAGGAAGGCTGGCAGGGCCTGAAGATGGGTTACTGGACTCAGTAGCCTCATGTAGGACAGCTAGCACCAGGATTTTCTATTTTCTGCTACACTATAGGGGCCGGTGGTCCCTGCCTTCAAGGGGCAATTGCTAGGGCCTGGCGGAGCCAGTGTCAGGCCTGACTATTTTATGTGCTAGCTGTGCCTGGAAGTTCAAGTAAGCAAAGTGCTGGAGGAGTTGAGGAGTGATAGTCTGCAGCAAGAGTTGTGCTGGAGTGAAAACTGGAGTGCATATACCGGAGTGTTTATAGTTTGTCCCAAGCAAGTTCTGCAAATTCCACTGGGCATCCCATACTTTCCTTAGCCCATTCAAGTTCAAACCCCTCAATAAAACAAACAAAAACAAAGTACATGGACTGTTCTATGTCTCGGAGTGTCTGAGAGGTGAATGCCGGGCTGGGCAGGGTGACAGGTGGGCCACGACACACAGCAGCCCTTATGGGGGTACCTCTACAAGTGTTTGCCTCTGTTATTGGGGTTATTTGCCGTTGTGGAATCCCCTGAAAGCAGTCTGATATAATATATTGAGTTATATTGCACTTGATCTCAGTTATTGCTCTCCAGTTAATTAATTTGATAAATATATTGTTACTGTCTGTTACTTTGCCACAGAAACTTTACAGTAAAGACGATTTCTGTGTTTTAATATAATGTGTATGTTTTTCATTACGCTATTGCCAGGTATGCCATAGGGGTTGAGACTGTTTTTGGAGTTGAGAGGCAGAGTATGGAACCAACAATATTGAAGCGGCTCCTGCGGGAGTAGCGCTACACAAGCAATCCTAAATACAGTACATCCATGATGAGCTCATTGGCGGCAATCAATGAGATCCATGGCATGTCTGGGCTCATCTTCTTAAGAAACAATGACTCTGGCAGAGTAATGACTGGCTGGAATCAAAAGTGCACTCAATCACCAAAGCATTAATGCACAACAGGACAGTCAAACGCCACTTCTTCGTTTCTTAGATAGGGAATTTCTCCTGGCCCGGCTGTGAGGCATTCTGCTTTAACAGCCTCCTTTGTGTACACTGTACAGATGGAGCAGTCTCTTTGGCGATGGCCCAACTCTTGACAACCCCAGCACGGGTATGGTGACCTTGTCCTCCTTGACAATAAGTGCCAACGGGTTGCAGTTTGAGTGCCAAAGCCTTGCAGCCCGACACTGAGCCTGACACATCTGCTCTGACAATGAAAGAATACAAGAAAATGTATGCAGGTACTGGGCTACAGGAATATGGGGGAAGAGACCATGGGGGTTATTTACGAAAGGCAAATCCACTTTGCACTACAAGTGCAAACTACAAGTGCAGAGTGCACTTGAAATTGCACTGAAAGTGCACTTGGAAGTGCAGTCACTGTAGATCTGAGGGGGACATGCAAGGAAAATAAAAAACAGCATTTTAGCTTGCACATGATTGGATGGTAAAATCAGCAGAGCTTCCCCTCATTTCAGATCTACCCCTCAGATTTACAGCGACTGTACTCCCAAGTGCACTTTCAGTGCAATTTTTTTTATATATTTTTTTTATTTATTTATTTTAGTTGTCATACATACAGAGAAGAAAGCAATTTAATTAATCCATCAATCATATAAGCTCCAGCAAGTCCATTCAAAATCCAGTTAACAGCATTACTCCTATCTTAAATATATCCACCAAAAAAAAGAAAACAATAACAAGTTATTTGGGATAGTCCCCATTCTATCTTCCGTTAGACCTGCTTCTCTTGTATGCCCTGACAACATACTTTACTAAGAAGAAAAACCTCTACCTATCTGAAGAGGCAACAAAAGGAGAATGTAAGTAGCCCCATGAGGGAAAAAATTCCTCAAAAAAATAAAATAAAAGGAAAGGAAAAAGATAGAAAAAGAGAAGATAGAAAAAAAAAAGGAGGAAGAAAACACTGATAGGGGAAAGGGAGTCGGAGTTGGAGGGGAAAATGTACCGAGGCAAAGGTGACATTACTATACCATCATCCAGGGAAGTTAGGGCACCCCAAGGCCCCCCACTCCTCTCTTTTTCAAGTACTCTCAGGGGCAAAGAGGGAGCTCCCTTCCTCCGAAAATTTTAATGTGTTCCATTGGCCCGAAGTTTCTAAATATGTCTCCTTTCGATTTTGAGCCGATAATAACAGTTCTTCCATCCTATTAACCTCTTCAATTCGTGTGACCCATGTAAGAATTGTGGGAGGGTTCGTATCTCTCCACTGCCGTAAGATACATGATCTAGCAGCGGGTAATAAGATGGCACAAAATTAATTTACTATATGTTTTCCCCGGTATGTTTGAGACATGTAACAAAAATAAGGCTGGATCTTCTGGGAGGTTATACTCAGTAAATTTCTGTGCTATCCGCCGTATCTACCTCCAGAAGTACTCCAGTTTTGGGCAGGACCAGAGAACGTGAAGTAGAGTCCCTCTTTCCTCCTGACACCTTCAACATTTGTCCGGGATCTCCGGAGAAATTTCTTAAGTAATGAGTAGGGTTGTCCCGATACCACTTTTTTTTAGGACCGAGTACAAGTACCGATACTTTTTTTCATGTACTCGCCGATACCGATACTTTTTTTTAATGCCATGTGACAGTTTGACTGATGGGCACTGACAGGTGGTTGGCACTGATAGACGGCACTAATGGGCACTGATGGCACTGACAGTGGCTGGTACTGACAGGTGGCTGGTACTGTTAGATGGCACTGACAGGTGGCTGGCACTGACAGGCGGCACTGATGGCACTGACAGGCGGCACTTATGTGCACTGATGGCACTGACAGGCGGCATTTATGTGCACTGATGGCACTGACAGGTGGCTGGCACTGATAGGCGGCACTTATGGGCACTGACAGGTGGCACTTATGTGCACTGATGGCACTGACAGGTGGCTGGCACTGACAGGCGGCACTTATGGGCACTGACAGGCGGCATTTATGGGCACTGACAGGCAGCACTTATGGGCACTGATGGCACTGACAGGTGGCTGGCACTGAAGGCGGCACTTATGGGCACTGACAGGTGGCTGGCACTGACAGGTGGATGGCACTGAAATGCAGCAATAAATGACATGACTAAATGATACACCCTGCACTTGGCATCAGCAGACATCTTGTTACACCCAGCCTGAACTATTTCGGCTGGGTGTAACAAGATGTCAGCTGCTGGCTTACTGTGGCCAAGTGCAGGGTGTGCCAAGATGGACATCGGGATTTCCAAGCTGACGGTGACCGAATGTGACAGTCTGGTCACCGATCCTGATGCGGCTGCACTCTGACAGCTTACCTAGCTATTTCTCTACTGCAGGTGAGGACTCTCCGGCCCGCTGACTTCGCCCGCTCCGCCCACTGAGGCCGCCCGCCCTCTCCGCCTACTCACACCGCCCGCCCTCTCCGCCTACTCACACCGCCCGCCCTCTCCGCCTACTAACACCGCCCATCCTCTCCGCCCACTGAGTCCGCCCGCCGACCAAGTATCTGGTCAGGCATCGGGAGAATTTGTGCGAGTACAAGTACTTGCACAAATGCTTGGTATCGGTCCCGATACCGATTCTAGTATCGGTATCGGGACAACCCTAGTAATGAGGGTATACGGTACCATCTTATCATTATTTTAAAATTCATTTCTTGGATTCTTGTAGATATTGAAGATTTCAATGCAAGATTTACTATCTGCCTATGTTGTGCCTGGGTGAACGTCCTGTCTAATGTCATTTCCCACTTCCTTATATATGGAGGGACATAATCCTCTTGGGGGGCAACCAGTAGTGCATACATTTGCAAAATTAAGTGAGAGCAAGGCCCCGCCCCCTCACATAGTTGTTCTAAGGGTGTCAATGGTCATTGAAATCTATCCGGAGGTGGGAGAGTGTTAAGGAAATATCGCAACTGAGCTCCACTCCAGAAATCAAGACAGAAGCGGTCATTGGATGAGGTTAGTTCAGGTAATGACGGCCATGTCCCGGTCGCTATTTGTATAAAATGCGAGGCCTGAAAACACTGTGAGTCTGAAAGTTTCCTGAAGGGTCCCTCCTGTAGTCCCGGAGGGAAACAAAGATTCCCTACAATATGGTACAGGGGGGAGTTGACAGATGATAATATAGTGGTGGAACATATTCGAGAGCAAATACGCAGGGTTGGG
This sequence comes from Rana muscosa, assembly GCA_029206835.1. NCBI lineage: Eukaryota > Metazoa > Chordata > Amphibia > Anura > Ranidae > Rana > Rana muscosa. Next base: position 840,508,167 of record CM055122.1, read on the forward strand.
CCCAAGGTTGGGTGCTTTTTGAGGGCTGAACTCAGGTCTCCAAAGCGCACGACGCAATGGGACCTCACACTGTGATTGCTTGATCTTTGGCCATATTTTAGAGCTTGCGTGCCTACACCAGTCTACTAGTCGTGCCGCCTGATAATATTTCTGCATATCTGGTACCGCTACCCCCCCATATTGTTTAGGCATTATCATTAAACGGCGTTGAATTCTGGGCCTTTTATGGGCCCAAATTAATTCAGTTATCATCTTATTAGTCTGTTTAAAGAATTCAGGGGGTATATGAATGGGTAGAGTTTGAAAAAGATAGGAAAATTTAGGCAATATTGACATTTTTATTATGTTACATCTACCGAACCAAGAGAAAAGGCCCTGATGCCATTTAGAAAGTAAGACTTTCACTCTACTCAGTAGAGGTAAAAAATTCAACTCAAAGGTTTAATCCAATTTAGGTGGAATCAACGTGCCCAGGTATTTGATGCCCATATAGGTCCATCTAAACTTAATTTGAGTCATAGTCATAGATACACCCATTGCCTCTGACTTGGGCATATTAATTTTTAAATTGGACAGTGCATCATATTGATCCAATTCTCTTAGTAGGTTCGGCATAGATATAACAGGTTTGGTAAGGCAGAATAAAAGATCATCCGCATATGCGGATACTTTATGATGTAAATCTCTGATTATTAACCCCCTAATATCCGGGTTTTGCCTAACCTTACAAAGAAATGGCTCTAAGGTGATAGCAAAAAGGAGTGGTGATAAAGGGCACCCTTGGCGGGTGCCGTTAGAGATAGAGAAAGGTTCAGATAGAACTCCATTTGCTTTTATTTGTGCCTCCGGCCTTGTGCTCGAGATCCACCCTACCATCCTCTCCCCTACACCCACATACCGTAGGGCTGAGAACATAAAAGACCAATTAACCCGGTCGAATGCCTTTTCAGTGCAAATTCAAGTGCACTTTGCACTTGTAGTTTGCACTTGTAGTGCAACGTGGATTTGCCTTTCGTAAATAACCCCCATTGCCTTTTATTCCTCTCTCTCTCTACTGAGATACTGATATTATGATGCACCATACTCCTCAGGCAAGCGGGGGGAGTGATAAAGCCAAGCAAGCCCACAGACTTCTATGCAGAGTGCTGAGAATCCTGGGAGTTGTAGTTTGAGACAACAACCATGATGGGCAGCACAGTGGCTAAGTGGTCAGCACTTCCACCTGTCAGCACTAGGGTTGTCGATTCAAATCCCAACCACGGCACTACCTGCATGTTCTCCCTGTGCCTGCGTGGGTTTCCTCTGGGTACTCCAGTTTCCTCCCACACTCCAAAGACATGCTGGTAGGTTAATTTGATCCTGTCTAAATTTATCCTAGTATGTTTATATAGATATGTGAGTTAGGGATCTTAGACTGTAAACTTCTTGAGGGCAGGGACTGATGTGAATGTACAATACAGATGTAAAGTGCTACGTAAATTGAGGGCACTATATAAGTGCCTGTATTAAATAAATAAAGTATAATGGAACAAATAGACTCCTTACATTTCAGATCCCACTAGGCACTGTGGAGAGATAATTTTTATTAAACTGAAGATATTTCTTAACACCTTCCCGCCTGGCCTATAGCAGATTGATGGCCGGAAGGGCCTTTCGTCCTTCTGAGTGGATGTCATATGACGTCCACCCAGAAGATGCCGCTCGCACAGCCACAGGGCCACAAAGTGGCGCAATCTGTCACCGCCTGTGTCTACCAGATACAACCGATGACTGATCACTATACCGGCCCGCTGCTAGTATCATGTGATTGCTGTGACCAATTACAGCAGATCACATGATATTTGTAAACAATGGTTTGCTTCTTTTCATGCCATCCATTGTATACAATTGTGTTGCTCACTGTGATTGGTCACAGTGATCACATGGTACAGATAGGGCCAATCATGGCCCATAAATACCACGTGATTAGCTTTGGCCAATCACAGCTAACCACAAAAATACATTGAATGAATCAGTTTTATTCAGTAAAAATGGTTGCTTATACCAATTATTTTTCTTTTTTTTCTTTTACATACTGTCACCAGTCAGTGTCCCTGATCACTGCCCCACCATTTATATGATAACACTGTACTGTACTGGTGACAATATGTAAAAAAAAACATGCCTTTTAGGCTACTTTCACACTGGGGCGAGTTTAAGCGATGCTTTACCGCTGTAATAGCAGCGCTTTTCGGCCGCTAGCGGGCACTTTTAACCCCTACTAGCGGCCGAATAAAGGGTTAAAAGCACCCACAAAGCACCGCTGCTGAAGTGCTTTGCAGGCGCTTTGGCAGCGCTGCCCATTGGTTTCAATGGGCAGGGGCAGTGGAGGAGCGGTCCCGCACCACCCAAAAAATTCTGCTTGCAGGACTTTTTTTCCTGTCCTGCAAGCGCACTGCCCCAGTGTGAAAGCACTCAGGCTTTCATACTGGGGCTGCATAAAAGGCAGTTTACAGGCGCTTTTCAGGCGCTATTTTTAGCGCAAAAATGCCTGTAAACTTCAGTGTGAAAGTAGCCTAACTAAATACCTTGGACTGTATACTTTCCAAAATGGGGTCATTTGGGGATATTTGTACTGTATTAAGCTTGGACAATAAGCCCTGGTTCACATTGGTACGATTTGACCGTGCAAGTTCAGTGTGAACCTGGGCTATAACCTAGAAGCTGATTGGCTACTATGCACAGATGCACCAGATTCTGTGGGGGTAAAAGTGGTTAATGACATTGGCTGTATGTTTGGGGTCATTGTTACATAGTTTTTTTGTTTTTTTAGACTTTATCTCTTTATTACGTTTTTCACAATTTACAAACAGTTGATAAACAGTGTTCCCCAAACTGCCCCGACCCTACAACATTTTTCCCTCCTTCGGTTCGATAAACTGTACTTGACGGATGTATCTCGGGGGAGGGGGGGACCTGATGAAGGGGGATCCCTGGGGTTATCTGTGAGAACCACTGTTCTAACACTGAGATTCATACCCATTCACCACTTCATTCATGCCTGTCCTTCCTCAACTTTCACTCCCTTATCCAACAGTTTCTCTTGGGCCATTGCTCACCATTTTAAGTATTTTATCTTGCACTTATTGAGTATTACATACTGATCCCTCTTGCTTCCCACCAGGGTTTCCAGATCTTGTCATATGTCGTTGGAGCACCTTGCTTTATATATACCGATTTCTCTTTAAGGATTACCCCATTCATTCTATTCTGCCATTCCTCACTGGACGGAGGCAGTGTTGACTGCCATCTACGGGCAATCAAAATCCTTGCTTGAAATAGACATCTCATAGCTGCTATTTGGGGGCTCCCGGGTTTACCCCCTTCCCCCAATAGTCCCAATAGCCATTGCTTCGGCCTCAGCTCAATAGAAATCCCAAACACCCTATCAATAGTTTTTACCACCTCCGTCCAGTACCGGAATAGCTTCGGGCACCTCCAGAACATGTGGAGCAGGTCCCCTTTGGGGTCCCTACATCTGGGACAACTAGAGTCTGGCCGACGGCCAAACTGAAAAAGTCTATGTGGGGTATAATAAGTTCTATACAGTAAGAAAAGATGTGATATCCTCTGAGAGGGGGACAGCGAGACCAGCGGGGCTACTTCGAGGATCCTATTCCACTGGGTGTCAGAGATAGTTCCTACGTCTTTCTCCCACTTCGTTTTGTATAAGGGAGGTTCTAGCCTACTCAATCTCCCTTTGTTGATATAAGGATACACCTTGGAAATTAAACCTTTCACTGAGTCTGCATTGATTAATTTTTTAAGTATCGGAATTGTTGTCCATTCTAGAATCTGTCCTTTAAATTGTTCCTCCAATGCATGCCTGACCTGCAAGTATTTAAAAAAAGATTTATTCGGCAAGGCATGTTTGTTACATAGTTACATAGTTAGTCAGGTTGGAAAAAGACACAAGTCCATCAAGTTAAACCAAAAAAATATAACAATACAATCCCATATACACAATCCTTCACCTTCAGTTGATCCAGAGGAAGGCGAAAAACCACAGCAAAGCATGCTCCAAAAAAAAATCCATACCTGATCCCCCGAGAGGCAATCGGATTTTCCCTGGATCAACTATACCTATAAAAGGTTAGTACCCAGTAACATTATGTAAATTTAGGAAAGTATCCAGGCCTTTTTAAAAGCAATCTACTGAGCTCGCCAGAACCACGTCCAGAGGAAGGTCTATTCCACATTTTCACAGCTCTTACTGTAAAGAAACCTTTCCATATTTGGAGCTGAAATCTTTTCTCCGCTAGATGTAAAGAGTGCCCCTTTGTCCTCTGTGATGACCTTAACGTGAATAACTCAACACCAAGTTCACTATATGGACCAATTGTGTATTTGAACATGTTGATAATTTCCCCCTTTAATCTCCTCTTTTTAAGAGTGAATAAATTCAGTTCCTCTAATCTTTCCTCATAGCTGAGCTCCTCCATGCCTCTTATCAGTTTGGTTGCCCTTCTCTGCACTTTCTCCAGTTCTCCTTTTTGATAACTGGTGCCCAAAACTGAACTGCATATTGAGAGATGAGATCTTACTAATGATTTGAACAGGGAAAACATATCTCTCTCTCTCTGGAGTCCATACCTCTCTTAATACAAGAAAGGACTTTGCTCGCTTTGGAAACCGCAGCTTGGCATTGCATGCCATTATTGAGCTTATGATCTACAAAAAAAAACAGATCCTTCTCCACTATGGATCTCCCCAGTTGTATTCCCCCTAGTATGTATGATGCATGCATATTCTTAGCCCCCAAGGGCATAACTTTTACATTTATCAACATTAAACCTCATTTGACACTTAGCTGCCCAATTAGACAGAGCATTGAGGTCAGCTTGTAAATTGGCAACATCCTGTAAGGACGTTATTCCACTGCATAGCTTGGTGTCATCTGCAAAGACAGAAATGTTACTTTTGATCCTAGACCCAATATCATTTATAAAGATATTAAAAAGTAAGGGTCCCAACACTGAACCTTGGGGTACACCACTGATAACCTTAGACCAGTGGTCTCCAAACTGCGGCCCTGGGGCCAGATGCGGCCCTTTGCTTGCCTTAATGCGGCCCTTGGGGCACTATTCCATCCAAATCCAATTGGGCAAAATTCTTGTTGCTGACACCATTGAGGCACTATTCCTCCAACTGACACCATCAATTATTTCCATTGACACCAACGATGGGGGCACTAGTCCTCCCACTGACACCAAAGATATGGTATTATTTACTCCCACTGGACATTTTCTACTCCCAATGGCCCTAGTCTGGCCCCCCCTAAAGTCTGAAGGACTGTAAACTGGCCCTTTGTTTAGAAAGTTTGGAGACCCCTGCCTTAGACCATTCAGAGTAAGAATCATTAAATCGGAGAATCAGTAATACCTGTATTACACAGGTATCTGCTCCCTCCTCCCCCCTGAAAGGTGCCAAATGTGACACCGGAGGGGGGATTCCAAAAAGTGGAAGTTCCATTTTTGGGTGGAACTCCACTTTAAACTAACAGGTCTATAGTTACTTGGTAAAGACTTTGATCCCTTTTTAAATATGGGCACCACATTGGCCATGTGCCAATCCAATGGTACCATTCCAGTCATTACTGAGTCCCTAAATATTAAAAACAATGGCCTTGAAATGACAGAGCTTGATTCTTTTAGGATCCGTGGGTAGATGCCATCTGGTCCAGGTGCTTTATCCATCTTTATTCTGTCTAAATATTTCTGGACCATATCACTTTTGAGCCATTGTGGATCATTTGGGGCCAGGGATGGACTGGCCATAGGGACTACCGGGAGCACAGTGGGCCGTAATTTTTTATTTTTTTTTGGGGGCCGTTTTTTTATGCAGTTCGGCGGCAGCGAGAGCGTGGCAGCAAACAGCGGCGGGGATTCGGGGAATGTGGCCAGCGAGGGGGGCAGCTGGATGTAAAATTACGAGGAGGGAGAAGAGCTCCACCCCCTCCCTGACCACCGAAGAGGCGGACAGTAGCGATCGCGGCCACCCCGGCGCTCCCAGAACCTCGAATCCTCCACCTCCTCTCTGCTCCAGGAACCATGCGGCCTGGGCCGGAGGGCAGGTTGACTGGGAGCCCAGAGGAAGAGAACATGCGCCGCTGTAAGGAGCAGAGCAGCGAGAGCACCCCCCGGATCAAGAGGGAGACTCGGCGCTGCCGCTGCTGGCCATCAGGTACCTGGCATCCTACACAAACATGCCAGAACACTGAGACAGCGGGGAGGTGAGCAGAGGAGGGACTGCAGAAAGGGACAGTGCTATGTGGTCTGTCTCAGCCCTCCCCTCTGTCTCTCTGCCCCCTCCGTCTCTCAGTCCCCTCTCTGTCTCTCAGTCCCCCCTCTTTCAGCTCCCTCCTCTGTCTCTCAGCCCCCCTCACTATCTCTCAGACCCTCCTCTGTCTCTCAGACCCCCCCTCTGTCTCTCAGACCCCCCCCCTCTGTCTCTCAGACCCCCCCTCTGTCTCTCAGACCCCCCCTCTGTCTCTCAGTCCCCTCCTCTGTCTCTCAGACCCCCCTTCTGTCTCTTAGACCCCCCTCTGTCTCTCAGACCCCCCTCTGTCTCTAAGTCCCCCCTCTTTTAGCCCGTCCTCTGTCTCTCAGCTCCCCTCTATCTCTCAGACCTCCTCTGTCTCTCAGACCCCCCCTCTTTCTCTCAGACCCCTCCTCTGTCTCTCAGACCCTTCCTCTGTCTCTCAGACCCCTCCTCTGTCTCTCAGACCCCTCCTCTGTCTCTCAGACCCCTCTATCTCTCAGCTCTCCTCTCTGTCTCTCGGCTCCCCCCTCTGTCTCTCAGCCCCCTGTCTCTCAGCCCCCCTCTATCTCTCAGCTCCCCCCTCTCTCTCTCTCAGCTCCACCCTCTGTCTCTCAGCTCCCCCTCTGTCTCTCAGGTCCCTCCTTCTGTCTCTCAGCTCCCCCTGTCTCTCAGCTCCCTATCTCTCAGCTCCCCCCTCTGTCTCTCAGACCCCCCTCTGTCTCTCAGCTCCCTCCCATTGTCTCTTAGCTCCCCCTCTGTCTCTCAGCTTCCCCCTCTGTGTCTCAGCTCCCCTCTGTCTCTCAGATCCCCCTCTGTCTCTCAGCTCCCCCTCTGTCTCTCAGCTCCCCCCATTGTCTCTTAGCTCCCCCCTCTGTCTCTCAGCTTCCCCATCTGTCTCTCAGCTCCCCCTCTGTCTCTCAGCCCCCTCCTCTCTCTCAGCCCCCTCCTCTCTCTCTCAGCCCCTCCTCTGTCTCTCAGCTCTCCTCCTCTATCTCTCAGCTCCCCCTCTATCTCTCAGCTCCCCCTCTATCTCTCAGCTCTCCTCCTCTATCTCTCAGCTCGCCCCTCTGTCTCTCTGCCCTTTCCTCTGTCTCATTCACTCCCTGACTCTTAGGCTGCTTTCACACTGGGGCGGGCATTGATGGTAAAGCGCTGCTAGTTTAGCAGCACTTTACTGTCGTTTTAGCTGCGCTATTTGGCTTCTAGCAGGTGCTTTTAACCCTGACTAGCAGCCAAATTAAAGGTTAAATGCGCCCGTGTAGCGCTGCTGCCAAAGTGCTTTGCAGGCGCTTCAGCAGCGGTGGCCATTCATTTCAATGGGCAGGAGCGGTGTGTACACCGCTCCTCCACCGCCCCAAAGATGCTGTTTGGAGGACTTTCACACTGGGACTGCAGCAGAGGCGTTTTCAGGCGCTTTACAGGCGCTATTTTTAGTCCAAAAGCGCCTGAAAAACGCCTGTGTGAAAGGGGTCCTACACTCACCCCCTCTCTTTTACACTCACTCCCTCTCTCTTACACTCACCCCCTCCTCTCACCCCCGTTCCCTCAACCCTCCCTCTCTCTCTCGCTCATCCTCTCATTATATACAATAATGGATGTAGGGGCCTTTTGGTGGGCGTGATTTGTTGGGGGGGTGGGGGGCAGAATTTTATTGAATTAAAGTGGGACGGTCTGGATGAAGTCCAGGGCCAAATTTTTGTCCCAGTCCAGCCCTGTTTGGGGCTGTGTCACTACCACCCCCATTATGGACATGAGCTCCCCCATACTACTTGTCCTGCTGCAGAATACATTTGGGGCCAATCACACACCTCCCTGATGGTATGGCTTGCAAGGAATGTCCACTATGCCCTACTGTTGCCTGCAGACACTCATCATTGTACTGCTCTAGCCCTTTGGCGAACAAACTGCCTCCTGCTACAGCAACATATTTCAAATTTAGACTCATCAGTCCAAAGCACCTGCTGCCATTTACTGTACACCAGTTGTTATGTTTTTGTGCATAGAATTTGGCTTACATAGCTGTTTCAATTTCAGTTAATGACTGTGTTTCAACCTACATATGACATTGATGATCATTAGCACCTGCTTGGTATAATTAATAAATCATACACCTGAAACTAATCCTACAAAATCCCTGACTTTGTACAAGTGTACAAAGTGTGCAAGTTTAACAAATTATGCTGGTTTGAAGCCAAAGGGTAGTCACAGCAAATATTGATTTGATTTAGATTTTTCTTACGTTCACTCACTTTGCATTTTGTAAATTGATAAAAATAAACAATTAAAATATATATTTTTGAAAGCATTCCTACTTTACAGCATTTCCCACCTGCCTAAAACTTTTGCACAGTACTGTAAATCAACTCTATACTGCATTATATCAAGCCTTTACTACACATAAACCCCACCTACCTTGCACTTGTGCCGAGACTATACCATACCTATACTACATGCAGGTTTACTGGGACTGTCATTTAGTCCACCAATACACTTAAAGGGCCCCAATGGTAGCCAGCAGAAGAACATCTCAAAGAACTGCCCCTCCCGTAATAATTGTTCTGCAAGCCCCCTTTGTTCCCCTGTTTCTTCCACTACCGTCCTCCTTTTCTTTTGGACAATTTATACCCAGTCAGTCTAGGACTAGCATCACCACCATAAATGCGCTCTGGCAGTATAGTTCCAGCACTCAGTAGATTATACCTTACTACTGCTCACTGCTGTATTTGAGGTGGCATTGCTACTGTTTATGCTGATCTGGACAACAAATCTCATTTTATGCCTAGTCCCTACTGCTAATTAGGGATGAGCTTCGAGTTTGAGTCGAACTCATGTTTGACTCGAACATTGCCTGTTCGCCCGTTCGCCAAACAGCGAACAATTTGGGGTGTTCGCGGCAAATTCGAAAAGCCGCGGAACACCCTGTAAAAGTCTATGGGAGAAATCTAAAGTGTACATTTTAATGGCTTATATGAAAGTTATTGTCATAAAAAGTGTTTGGGGACGTGGGTCCTGCCCCGGGGACATGTATCAATGCAATTTTTTTTTTTAAAAACACCCGTTTTTTTCGGGAGCAGTGATTTTAATAATGCTTAAAGTGAAACAATAAAAGTGAAATTTTCCTTTAAATTTTGTACCTAGGGGGTGTGTATAGTATGCCTGTAAAGTAGCGCTTGTTTCCCGTGCTTATTACTGTCCCTGCACAAAATGTCATTTCTGAAGGAAAAAAAGTAATTTAAAAGCACTCGCGGCTATAATGAATTGTCGGCTCCCGGCAATACAGAGAAAAGTCATTGAAAATCATTGATTTAAAAAAAAAAATGCGTGGGGGTCCCCCCAAATTCAATTACCAGGCCCTTCAGGTCTGGTATGGATATTAAGGGGAACCCTGCGTCAAATAAAAAAAAAATGACGTAAGGTTTCCCCCCAAATATCCATACCAGACCCTTCAGGTCTGGTATGGATTTTAAGGGGAACTCCAACCAAATAAAAAAAAAATGGCATGGCGTTCCCCCCAAAAATCCATACCAGACCCTTTATCCGAGCACGCAACCTGGCAGGCTGCAGGCAAAGACGCCCCCTCTGATGTAACGCAGGTTTCCGTTGAATCAGAGGGGGGCAGGGTCACCCACACGTCACTGGGGAAGCCCGGGTTTCCCCTTGCGTCAGAGGGGGACGGGGTCACGTGATGGGTGGCCCCGTCCTCAGCTACATAAGAGACCTGTCAGGCTGCCGAGATTCCCGAGCTGTCTCCAGTGGAGACAGGATGCTTGCTGTTCCTCGCTGCGCTGGACATCTCCCCTGGGGCAGGACCTGGGTCCCCAAACACTTTTTATGACAATAACTTGCATATAAGCCTTTAAAATTAGCACTTTAGATTTTTCATGTTTGAGTCCCATAGACTTTAACGGTGTTCGGATGTTCGAACAAATTTATTGCCTGTTCGCATGTTCTGATGCGACCCGAACTGGGGGGTGTTCGGCTCATCCCTACTGCTAATCACTTTATATGCTAAATTGTGTTATTACCATGGTTAATCCATTTTGTGCTTGCCTGGTTACCAACCATATCGGATGACAACAAGATAAGATAAGATAATACTTAATTGTCATTGTAGGCATACAACAAAATGTATCAAGGTCAGTGTTAATTTTGGCAGCAAATTTCGATTTAGTTTTAGTCTTATGGCCCATACACACAATCCGAATATCGTCCGAAAACGGTCGTCTGAGGAAGAATCGTACGATTTTCGGATCGTCTGTACACTACTTTCGAGAGCCAATGACGACAGTTCATCAATATTATTAGATCGGACAAACACGAGTTTTTCCTCGTACAATACCAGATCGTACGATTTTCATTTAGTCAGTATAGTTGTCGTCCGAAAATACAATACAAATACATTACAACACATGACATCACTTCCGATTTTTTTTTTCTGTCGTACGAAAATTATCGGGACTTTATTACCCTATTCAATTTCTACTTGCGACTATTAAGAGAAAAAAGTCGTACCATCTGTCGTACGATATTCGGATCGTGTGTACGGGGCATTAGTCTTGGGACTAAAATGGCATTTTAGTTTTAGTCCCATTTTAGTCTTCTGCAATTGTTTTAGTCTTAGTCGTATTTAGTCGACTAAAATGTCCTACGTTTTAGTCGACTAAAATGTCCAGTACATTTTTAGTCGACTAAAACACATTTTAGACGTCTAAAATCTAATGGGTGAAATTAAATTGTAATGCATTCTTTTAAATTTTTCTACAATTTCCAAACTCATTATATACTGCTGGAGGGAAAAATCTAATATGCTATTATTTATGGTTATGAGGTATGAACATGCACTGCAGACCAGTGTTAATTTTGAAGTCAAATTTCAATTTAGTTTCAGTCTTAAGCCTCGTACACACGGCCGAGAATCTCGTCAGGAAAAAACACGTTGTTTTTCCTGACGAGATTCTTGACAAGAATCTTGTCCAGGCTGAGTGTACACACGCTCGATTCAAAAGAGCCGCCGTTCTTTTGAATGGAACGAACGCGGTGACGTCAACGACTATGTCGAGCGTGCGCTCGTCACATTCGATGCCGCCGCCGCCATCTTGCTACACCCTACCTATGCCTAGGAAGCTACCGCGCATGCGTCAAAGTCATTTCGAGCATGCGCGGGTCCCCACGGCGACAGGTAAGCGTACACAGTCTCAGGTTTCTCGTCAGGAATACAGGCCGCCGAGAATCTCGATGAGAAAATAGAGAGCAGGTTCTCTATTTTTCTCGTCGAGATTCTGGCCAGTTTTCTTGACAAGAAACCTGAAAGCCTCGTACACACGTCCGGTTTTCTCGGCAAGAAAGCTCTCCCGGAAGTTTTCTTGACGTTTCTTGACGAGAAAACCGTCCGTGTGTACGAGGCTTCAGTCTTTTGACTAAAATGGCATTTTAGTTTTAGTCCCATTTTAGTCTTTTGACTAAAATGCCATTTTCGTTTTAGTCGTATTTTAGTCATCTGAGTTGTTTTAGTTTTAGTCGTATTTTAGTCAACTAAAATAGTATTCATTTAGTCGACTAAAATGTTTTAGTTTTAAAATGTTTTACTGATCAAGGTACTCAACAGCAATTAAAAAAAAAAAAAAAAACATTTCTCAACACAACCACTCATACATACTTCTAACACATGCCCATGTATCTGTTCTGAAATATAACAAAATGTTAAATATTTTTAAAAACAGTAAAACTTTCACATAAGATTACTAAAACTCTGTACCTGGTGGGTTTATAGACAATACAGCCCTAAGGGGAAAAGGGCTATACTTCAAACAATTATGGTGCGTTTTGAGTGCTCTATACTAACTTTGCCTTTACTACCAGGTTTTGTGCCTGTTTTCTTTGAAATAGTACTATTGGGTACTAAGTATTCGTTTTGGTGAATTCCTGTGATATTGTATGTTTGTACACTCAACCTGTGGTGTGTCAAAGGGGCTGAGGTTCTTGAGAAGGTTGAGGCAAAGAACAGAGGTCCCATCCTATCCAGCAGCTCCTATGGGTTAGTGCTACACGAAGAAAACAAAAAGCAAATCTCTAAGACCCCATTCACACAGGGGCGACTCGTCAGGCGTCTCAGCCGCCTGACGAGTCGCGTCCCATTCTGTACAATGGAACCGTTCTAAGCGGAGCGACTGAAGTCGCTCCGACTTAGAAAAAGGTTCCTGTACTACTTCTAGGTGACTTCAAGGCGACTTCCATTGACTTCAATACAGAAGTCATTTTGGAAGTCTGCTTTGAAGTCGTATGGAGATCGCCCAGCACAGTCGCGGCACAAGTCCTGCCGCCCCTGTGTGAATGGGCTCTTAAGGTAACTGTTACAAGTGTCCATTGATTACGGGTTCTTTTTATGAACAGAAAATTACATACAGAAGCAATGTGAAGAGTCTTGTGTTGGATACTTACCAGGTAATAAATACTTCAAAAGGAAACATTACATTTTCTTTGGCATTTCGAGTTACCAAGTTTCATCCCCAAAAGTGACGGAGGCAACTAGCACAAGCTAACTTGTTCCTGGCTCCCATAACAGTAGATCTCCACAGCTCCATCAAACGCCTTCTACACAAACAGCACAGTGTTACAATGCCTTTGTTCCTTAAATCCTCTGTGTCGACAGCCCAAGCATGGAATACTGGATTAATAGCAGAACAGAAAGGTTTTATCAGTATTGTACTGTCACTGAATGCAGCAGCCAGAGATTTTCTGTTGTTCAAAACGTAAGTGGATATTATAGCGATTTCTCAATAATTCCCCAAACTGCGTTCTTCTGAGCCAGCTCCTGCCTAACAATTGCAAGAATTAAGAGTTATTTTCTTATTCCTTGTATCTTCCTTTGTCTTAAGCTTTTCTTTACCCACGATGCACACTGTGTAACACAATGTGACATCAAAATGTTGTCAAGGTCACTTGAATAGATGTTGACAATAAACCAGGGGAGAAGAATGCTGATTAAATTGCAATCCCATATAGAGACAATTTGAAATGCAACAATGGTATCCTCAGCACTTAATAGAGGACAGTTGTGGCATGAAACAAAATATTGGATGTCCCTGACATGTTCAGATAGAGAGCATGTATCTGTGATAATACACATACATGTATATTGTCCTGTTATTGGAAGGAAGAAGGAAGAATGGTAACAAAAAGAAAATGATTGTAAAAGCTTACATTGCTGGGGTTCCTGTCCAGAAAATAGGCAACACATTTATGGACATACTGAAAAATGTAAAAGGCCTAGTCTTGCTAGGCATTGTCTATTCTCATTGTTTCTTTTCTACTGCTCAGATTCTACCTACTGGTGACTCTTTAACTTGGTGACAGAAAATGTGCAAAGTGTAATTTCACAAACCAGTTAGCAACAGGGTGACCACATTTCCAAACTACCATTCAGGGACACCCTCCCTTCCTAAAAATCAGCTTGTGCTGTAACAAATCACAGCACAGTTATTGGACACAAGAGGCGGGATTTATGATTTCTCCAATCACAAGCAGGGGGCGGGGATTGTGCTCCCCCAGACATTCCCGGCCAGGACGAGTACTGTCAGTGAGTAAAGCGGTGATGTGGCAGACTTTTTTTTGGGGCATTAGATTGGCCTGGGGGGTGGCTGTGTCAGTTTCATTCCGGGACACTGTATTGTCCTGGAATGAATGTGCCCGGGACAGACCTGCAAAATGCGGGACTGTCCCGGGCAATCCGGGACACGTGGTCACCCTAGTTAGCAATCTTTCTCTATAACCTGGAATCGGATTGGTTGCTATGTTTCATATCATCTTTGCTCCTTGTGCTACCTTACTGAATAAGCCAGCATGAGGCTGTTTTTGATCAGATATATCCTGGTAGGGTAGTCCCTAGTCTGCCATTATAAGAGCTATTTACTAATCCTTTTTTCCTAAATCACCAAATTATAAATAGTATGCTTTTTTTAGCTACAAAAATGTCTAAAATACATTTGCTAGAATTGAACATACGGTATTTATATTTATTCATTTTGGAAGTGTTTCTACATTTACAGCCTAAAGCCCATCTCCGGACAAAACTGTAACCCAACACCCCACTTCAATACATTCCTATTTAAAAAAAAAAAAAAGCTTTCTATTTCTAAATGACCTGAATCCACCCTTTATGGTACTGGAGATCATCCACTTTAGTCCAGGCCTACCGCTGATCCAGCTTATTGACACTCTTCATTCTGACATCACTATGCAACTACTGGGGTCTTCATAACTCTGCGAGGACATGCTGATGTCTAAGGCCTCGTAAACATGATACGAAAATCAGAAGGGAAAATTTGTAAGACGAGCTGTCTGCGGATTTTCAGATCGTTGGTACGCTGCTTTCGACAGACAATTTGACTTTTACATCAGACAAATGCTGGATGTGCAGGCTATACATTTTTTGTCGGATGTGAACTCAACGTCTGATTTTCGGATGGTCAGTACAGAAATCGTCACATAAAAGTCGAAAGTACAAACACGCATGATCGGAATCAAGGAACGACTGGGAAGAGTTCGGTCTTTTAAACTACTGTTTGTAATCTAGAATTAACATTCGTGACGCGGCAATTGATGAAATTTCGAAATGCAGCGCACATTCTCATCTTCTTTAATGGGATAATAATGAATCTGCTTTGTTGGCGATACTGATGTAGGTATGCCAAATGTATTTTAAAAGGCATTTGTTTTGTAGGATCTGAAAATCGCGAATCAACGCTCACCAAACTTCTACTAACACGAAATTAGCAGAAGGGGCCAAAGGGTGGCGCTTGAGAAATTAACTTCCTCTTTATACTCTCATAGTACGTCTCTACGTTCGTGTTTGTCAAACGACAATTTGCAGATAGTTAATATGCAAGACAAGATCATGCACGCGCGCTTTTGACAAAAATCAGATGCTTGTGTGTACGAGGCCTTACAGGCAGTAAAACAATGAGGTCGCCCTGCAATTTTCCAGTCCAGGATCCTGTGCCTCACGTAACCAATGATTCAATTAAATATTTGAACCATTTAGACAAGGGTTTTTGTTTGTTTTGTTTTTTTAAATACTGGAGAGAGTAGCTGTCAAATTCCCTAGCCATTTCTCAGGACAAGTTTTTATATAATGACAACAGTGGACCATATTTATGTAATGTGTTAAAACAGCCTCTTGCAATCTCAATGGGAAGCCTGTGTGACAGAATTACAATACAGGAGCACGATTGGGAGACAAGGACAACCTAGAACAGAAAGTGCCTAAGCAAGGAACACAGAGACCTTTTTATGGGATAGGCACTAGGGTCCAAATGTGTTATTGCATTATGGAAAATCAATGCTGGCACTCTCTAAAGTTGTGTGTCTGTGCCTACCCCTTTCATTTGTCAGCTTTTATTCTCTGGACAGTGTTATTCAGCAAAAATATACTTACAGTATAACTAAAGGCAAAACTTTATTTTTTAGTTTTAGAGTGGAGAGGGATTAGAACACTTGTCAGTGCCTGTGCCCCCGTTAGGGAGATTCATACTCTCTATTTGTCCTGTTTACTATTATCATTAACCTCCCTGGCGGTATGATTCTGTCTGGAATTTTGTACCAAAAGCGGTACAATTATTTTGCATGGAAATTTGGTGTTATGCATTGTAGGCCTGCGATTCTTAGTAATTACTTACTTAAACCTGACCAAACAAGAGTCTAGTAGACATCCCGGGTATGATAAAGTTTGAAACACAAAATCATAAATTATAATATAATAAATAACTATAAATAATTATAACAAATAATAATGTAATTATAAAAAAAATGATTCAATAATGTAATCAAATCAAAAACACTGAAATTTGCTCAGTTACAGAATTGTCGCTGTCATTAGATTTTTTGTTTGATGATGAATTTCCCCACAAATCGCTATCGCTCAATTCTGCAAGTGATTCTAATTTATTATCGCTGTTTTCTAGCTAACCTAAAATCACTTTTGACATAAAGGGACACTTTTTGGTTGCTATGGACAATCTCCAAATTCCAGGCAGAAAGAACAGTTTTTATTATATAAAACTGCATGCAAGACACTGGACAGACCACTAGGGACAAAGGGGATGTGTTTTTATTACATACAGTACTGTAATCAGTAAGATTACAGTACTATGTGTTTACTTTTTTGAATTTGGCGCCGAACTCCGCCCCCGTGCGCCGCAACGTCGCAGGGAACAGAGCTCGGCACTTGGCAGTGAGGATCGAGCGAGACACGGCTCGCACACACTGCGGAAGGACATCGCAGGATCCAGGGAACAAGGTAAGTTACTTCCCCTGGATACTGCGATGATGCAGCCCGAGTCTGGCTCAGGGTTACCAATTTTAGCATAAAAAAATCACCCCGAGCCCGACTCGGGATTACCGCTAGGGAGGTTAAAGTGAAAATAAAATAAAATTCCAAATTTTGGGTTGTCCCCAGAAAAGTAATAGAAGAGAAATCTTCCAATAAGGACACTATTTCTGGTGACAAGGGGGTCCAGAGGAGATTCCCTTAATCTGTAGGGATTTCCTCTCACTTGCTGTTTTCCTATGGGACAGAAAGAGAAGGAGAAATCTCCCCAGTGGGACAAAGATGGCAAAAATACGCCCTTTTTTATACTCTGTCCAAAGTGAAGAAAAAAGTTTTGTCTATAGTTCTACTTTAAAAAAGAAGTGGCCAGACAAACAAAAATAATATTTTTAAGTTCCACTATATTTGCCATATACAGTATGACCCAATATTAGCAAGTAATGTATCATATTCAAACATCATGTATGACAATCAAGTCTATTATGGTTAATGAGAGGGGTGATCCCCCATATCACGTAGGGGAGAACAGAAGAAATTTTACACACATGATTGACATCTTCACTGGCAACCCAGAACACTCATCTTACACCATCTGCCTTCTGCTCTAAAGTTGGTGTCCCCTTTACAGAGAAGACCCACATGTACACACACATCAATGCTATCCTTTACCCTAGCCTATTATCCTTCCTTAGCAGCAGTATAGATATTACCTGGCCTTGAAAGTTGGTAGAGGACCATGTACAAACAGATTTCTGCCACAGAAAGGGTAAAATCAACACTTTCTGCCAAAAAGTCAGCCTAGCCATAAGTACCTTAATATGATAATGTTAGTTATCGCAGTACGGTCACAGTTACTTAAGTTATTTCTTGGATTCCAGCATGTAACATTGAACTCACTTTGAAAATAGGTCAGCTTTGGTGAGGGTGGCTGAGATTGTAAGGGACAGAGCAATTAACACCCGAATAGCACTTCAAACGTCAATGTGAAATACATTAAAACTCTAAACTGCAAATGTCTCAGAGGAATATATACCTTGATTTGGACTGGCAATAATTCAACTAGCTTCATGTTTAATAAAAAGGACTTCATGGGCCATTATGATAAATTGCTAGTGTATCATGGGGAGATCTTGTTTGCATCACAATGTAAAATGGTTGGTGACACATTTTATTCCAACATAGACTGACATATTAGCCTTAGGAGTGTAATTTTCTTTTTCTCTTTCTTTCGTCCCTATTTTCTCCCCAGACTAAGGTCACAGAGGACCACTTTTAAGAAACAGAAACACTTCGTTATTCTGCATTTCAATGCAAAAAATGAAAATGTTTTTGTAGGATTTTTTTTTTTGTAGCCAAATGTAATGTATCACATAAGACATCTGAACAATGAGCAACCTAATCAGTTTATCAAATCTATGTTACTGTATTAACACTGTTTTGTGTTGTGCAGAATACAGAAAATAACCCAAAGCTATCAGATGGCAGATGTTCTAATCTCCAAAAGAGTTTTTCCTACACATTTAGTACATACTCATATCAAATCAGTGTTCATGTCTACAGTAAATGCACATTCAAAAACCCTGGGGCATATCCTATCTTTGTTACATATGTTGGGTTGAAAAAATAGAAAGGCACATAAAGTTGAACCCTGCACAATCTCAAGCCATGCGTGTGAAGGTGGAGACATTTGGGGAGCAATAAGCAATTGGATTTAAACAACAACTTGTTCAATAGCCTTTTCAGAGGCGGCTCTCTAATTAGGCAAATTAGGCGGTCGCCTAAGGCCTCGCACTCACAGTGGCCTCGCAGCCGCCTAATTTACCTGTGATCAATACTAATGTCGGCATCATTGGATCTCTCTATTGCCCCTCTCTCTTTCTCACTTCCCCCTCTCTCCCCCCTCTTGCATTGGCTGAATATGTCTGATGGGTGAGGAGGGTGCCCAGGAAGTGGTGCTGATCACCTGTGTGCTAGATCCGTGCATTTTCTGCAGCCATTTTTCTTGCTTGAATTATTTTTCCCATTATGGGCATGAGTAGGGCCTCATGTCTAAGTTTTGCCTAGGGCCTCACAAAGCCTAGAGCCGCCTCTGAGCAAAAACTACCACATAGACACTTTCATCAATGTCTGACTCTACAATATTTTTTTTGTAATGTACATTAGTACATCAATGCTCATATAAAATCTGTAGTGCTACCCCCAGGCTGTATTGTTTGGGTCTCTCTTCTCTGCTCCAGAGATGACCAGTGACGATGACCAACCCTGTACCTGAATGCAAGTGATGCCAACATACCTGGAAGCAGTTTAAATGGGCTTATTAAAGTGATTGGAAAGTTTATTTATTACATTTTTTAAATAACAAACATTTTGTACTTTCCTGCTCTGTGGAATGGTTTGCCAGCACTCCTGGTCCCTCTCCCCTGCTGAGTGCCCACTATTGCAGGACGCTTGCTATGGGGGCATGCAAGTGTGCGTGCTCCAGAGCCGCCATCTGCTCCCTCCCCACTGGCTGCAATTGAAAACAGTCGAAGC
Organism: Rana muscosa; assembly: GCA_029206835.1. Classification (NCBI taxonomy): domain Eukaryota; kingdom Metazoa; phylum Chordata; class Amphibia; order Anura; family Ranidae; genus Rana; species Rana muscosa. The sequence goes on from CM055122.1 coordinate 840,527,323, forward strand.
CAATGGCTCTCACTGCTGCCTCTGAGCCAGTGAGGAAGCACAGAGCTGAGAGAGATTCTGCTCTCATGCACATTGCTGGATCCAGATCCGGCTCGGGTAAGTATTTGGGGGGATGGCGAAGAAGCTGCACGCAGAACGTTTTTTTACCTTAACCACTTAAGGACCGGAATGATTTTCCCCCTTAATGACCAGGCCAATTTTTTGCGATATGGCACTGCGGCGCTTTAACTGACAATTGCGCGGTCATGCGACGCTGTACCCAAACAAAATGTATGTCCTTTTTTTCCCACAAATAGAGCTTTCTTTTGGTAGTATTTGATCACCTATGCGATTTTTATTTTTTGCGCTATAAACAAAAAAATAACCCCCAATTTTGAAAATAAAAAACAATTTTTTTTTACTTTTTGCTATAATAAATATAAAAAAAAAAATTCTTCCTCAGTTTAGGCCGATATGTATTCTTCTACTTATTTTTGGTAAAAATAAAATCATAATAAACGTATATTGATTGGTTTGCGCAATAATGTTATAACGTCTACAAAATAGGGGATAGATTTATGACATTTTTATTATTTATTTATTTTTTACTAACGGCAGTGATCAGCGATTTTTAGCGGGACTGCGACATTGCAGCGGATAGATTGGAATTGCAGCAAAACTGTCTGGGCTCTTGGAACAGAGTGTTCCAAGAGCCCAGACAGTTTTGCCGCAATTCCGCCCAGACAGTTTTGCTGCAGAGTGCCCAGCACACCACAGATCACTGTTCAGACTGCTCTGCCCAGGATTTCGGACAGTCTAATTCCTGAATCTCACATTGGTGGCCCCTGAGCCCTGTTGTTCTTGGGCTCCACAAAGCCTTCTCACTCGCAATACAATTACAGCTGCAGCAGCCCCCTCAAGCCCTTCCTCTCCTGTATTCCAGCCACTTGCAACTCTCTGTCGGGCCCTGGGTAGGACAAACTCCTACCAGCCAATAGAAAGTTCTCTTAATGCACAATTGCTAGGTACAGTCTTGCCAGAGTTATGCTTTCCTGCAGCTGCACATAATGCACACGGAGGAGAGATATGTTCTCCAGCAAAGAAAAAGTCTGCTGGGTGGCTTAAAGGGGTCACAGCCCGGTAAACGCTACAGAAACCTTTAGGATAAGTTCTACTCAGCCTAGTTACCTAAATGGGTTTAACTTGGAGGGTAACAGAATGTCCAAACATACAAGGGTTCTTCAAAAAGTTTCCGCACATTTTGTAACTCTAATAAATATAAAAAAGTGCAGAAACTTTTTGAACACCCCTCGTACATATCCTAGTTCAACTTAAAGCCCAACTGCAGCATATTTGGTTTTTCATTCATTGCCCTGTGCCTGTGTCTTCAGCGCTGCTGGCAGCACACTAACCAGTTTTCAATCCAAAGCCAATTGTTTTCTGGGTTGAATGACACCAGCATCACTCAACTCATTTCTTGTAAGCCCAGGAGGTCAAAAACCGACTCTATAAGGTGCATTATCTGGCTATCCTTGACTCGCAGAGGAATTCTAAAGAGAGTAGCACCTCCGTGTTATGTAGCTCCACTGTTTGTGGCATTCAGAGCCCATCTACCATTACATGTTGAAAACCTTTACCTATTTACCTCAAGGACTCATGAGGTCACACAACCAAACCTAACATTGAAGGAAAAAGGATTGTATGCGCATTGAAAAAGGAGAAAAAAAAGAGTAATGCTCTAAACATGGTGGGCGCAGGAAGGGGGAGTGCCAGCATGAGCTGAGCTTTAAAGAAAAACGATGTAGAATTGTAAGGGGGGTGAAGGTAAGTCTAATGCCTTGTACACACGATCGGATTTTCCGTTGGAATAAACTCCGACGGGTTTTTCCGACGGAATTCCATTCAAGCTGTCTTGCATACACACTGTCACCCCAAATTCCGACCGTCAAGAACACGGTGACGTACAACACTACGACGAGCCGAGAAAAATTAAGTTCAATGCTTCCGAGCATGCGTCGACTTGATTCTGAGCATGCGTGTTTTTTTATCCAACAGAGTTCCATACAGACGAATGGAATTTCTGATAGAAAGTTTTTCCGTCGGAAAAAAAGAGAACGTGTTCTCTTTCTAACTCCGTCTGAATTTCCGACGGAAAAAGTCAGATGGGGCATACACACGGTCGGAATATCCGATGAAAAAATTCCGTCTGACTTTTTTTCTTGGAAATTCCGATTGTGTGTACGGGTGCATAAGTTATTGTGGAGAGCTGCATTAAAATAAACCCCTTTTTGGAATCCGAACTCCAACTGCACCTTCTTACTTTACCACAATTGCATGATTTCTAAATAGCATTAGTAGTGCACTGATTTATTTTATTTGTTGCCTTGAGTTTCTCAAAATGATCTCTGAAGCAGAAAATGTCCTTAATCCTAGAGGAGTGATGATTAATTGTTACCTAACACAATCACCCTGGGATAGAATTGTAAAACTGATTGGGACATTTCAATGCCCCTTTTACTGTCTATTTCTAGCTTCAAAATAATTTTCTCCAACTGTTGTGTACATTAGAGGTCGACCGATATATCGGCCGGCCGATATATCGGCCGATATTTAGCCTTTTTAAAGAAATCGGCATCGGCCGATTATTATGTAAAGAGGCCGATTGTTTGGGATCTGAGGCAGGGGCGTGCTGGGTGGAAATCTCCCCCCCCCCCCCCGGCCGCCAACCGTCTATTCTAAACGGCTGCTATGACGGCCGCTGCCCGCTGACTTTTTTTTTCTTTTTTTCCCCAATGGAGGGAGTCGGCAGCGGCGGCCACCGTCGATTGGCTGTTCCCGGCCGCGCTGCATTCTGGGGTTTGTAGTCTGGAGGCTGGGCGCGCAGCACGTCAGGGGACGAATGGAACAGTCTTTGGCCATGCAAGGGTACAGAAGGGAGTCGGGAGCGCTCCGCTGGTGGGCACTGATGAGGTGGCAGTGAATGACAGCTTGGCACTGGTGAGCTGGGCACTGGTGGGCACTGATGAACTGGGCACTGGTGGGCACTGCTGAGCTTGGCACTGCTGAGCTTGGCACTGCTGAGCTTGGCACTGGGCACTGCTGAGCTGGGCACTTGTGAGGTGGGCACTTGTGAGCTGGGCACTGGTGGGCACTTGTGAGCTGGGCACTGGTGGGCACTTGTGAGCTGGGCACTGGTGGGCACTGGTGAGCTTGGCAATGGTGGGCACTGATGAGCTGGGCACTGGTGGGCACTGATGAGCTGGGCACTGGTGGGCACTGCTGAGCTTGGCTTTGGGCACTGCTGAGCTTGGCACTGGGCACTGCTGAGCTTGGCACTGGGCACTGCTGGGCACCGATGAGGTGGCACTGATGGACATTGATAGGCTGCACCCCACCTCTCCACCCTAAACAATAACCTCCTCCCCACCTCTCCACCCTAAACAATAACCTCCTCCCCACCTCTCCACCCTAGATTTTTATGAGATGAAGGAAAAAGAAAAAAAATCGGCCTAAAATATCGGCCGCAAAAATTGGCAACATGTATCGGCCATCGGCCGCCCCGATTTCTAAATATCGGCATCGGCATCGGCCAGAGAAAAACCCATATCAGTCGACCTCTAGTGTACATACTGTTCTGTTTTTGTCTTTTTACAAGTTCTTCTCAGCTGTAAAACCATTCAGAGGCTCACATAGACATTAGTATATCTTTCAATTAAACAGTAGCTCCCAGTGAATTAAAACCACCCTTTGGAAAACATCAAATGAAGTTGTTCAGGGCATTTTCCTCTTTAATCTGGGATGGATTTTTCATTCTATGAAGAACTAAAGAACCATAAAAATTGTCTAATGTTTCAGCTAAATTACTATATAGTTAATGTTTCTTCTGATTAGGTACATGGATGAGATTACAGGGTTGTAAATGAGGGATTTCCTACTTAACGCAGCCTTTTAGTTAAAAATTGGTGTGTAAGTGACAGAGTATCAGTGAATGGATCTATTTCATGCTGTGACAGCCTAAGATTGTAGAGCAGTGGTGGTCAACCTAGTAGATGTAGAGGGCATCAAGTGCAGCTGCAGACAGCACCAAAGAGCCACACAATATATTCATAATATGCAATACTAAAAAAAGAATGCCTGGAACTTTTGGACATAATAGACAGACAGAGAATGCAGACATGCTACAGGAGATGGTCAGAGATTATAATAATGTACAGTAAATTGCTGAGAAGTGTTGAAGTCCTATTCATTTTGTATAATGCCCCAACAGTGCATACCGATAGAGGTGATATTTAACCTCCCTGGCGGTAATCCCGAGTTTTTACTACCAAAAGCGGTAACCCCAAGCCAGACTCGGACTGCATCGCAGTATCCAGGGAGAGTTACGATACTTACCTTGTTCCCTGGATCCAGCAATGTCTCCCGTGTCGTGAGCTGTGTCTCGCTCGATTCACACTGCCGAGTGCCGAGCTCCGTTCCCTGCGACGTTGCGACGCACGGAGATAGAGTTCGGCGCCAAATTCAAAAAGTTAAAAACACAGTATAGATACAGTATACTGTAATCTTACTGATTACAGTACTGTATCAAATAATTGCACATTCTCTTTGTCCCTAGTGGTCTGTCCAGTGTCCTGCATCCAGTTTTATACTATAAAAACTGTTCTTTCTGCCTGGAAACTGGAGATTGTACATAGCAACCAAAAAGTGTCCCTTTATGTCAAAAGTGGTTTTAGACCGGCTAGAAAACAGCGATAATAAATTAGAATCACTTGCAGAATTGAGCGATAGCGATTTGTGGGGAAATTCATCATCAAACACTAAATCTAACGACAGCGACAATTCTGCAACTAAGCAAATTTCAGTGTTTTTGATTTGATTACATTATTGAATAAATGTAATTATTATTATATATTATTTGTTATAATTTATTATAGTTATTTATTATATTATAATTTATGGTTTTGTGTTTCAAACTTTATCATACCCGGGATGTCTACTAGACTCTTGTTTGGATAGATTTAAGTGAGTTATTCTTAAGAATTACAGGCCACAATATAAAACGCCAAATTTCCATGCAAAATAATTGTACCGCTTTCAGCACCTAAAATCTGACAGAATCATACCGCCAGGGAGGTTAAAGGCAACACATAGAATGAACGTGTTGTATTCATTCGCACAATCTAAATGAATGCAATGCAGAATCATTTGGAAAAAGTAAATACATCCCTTGAAATTCGCTGTAATTTGACGATGGAGCATGAACAGTGTGGTGCCACCTTTAGTTATTGATCTACTGGATTCTGGCTGCACTCTGCAGTGTAATTTTCTTAGAATTTTGACCATTGAAGGTTGCGGGCTCTATAGGTAATGTTTTTGTGTCTTATGTCTGACCTTTGGGTATTTATCTGTGTGCCTGTGAAGTGACCCCTCTAACATTGCTCTCGTGTACCCTAGTGACGATTGACATAATTTTATCTGGCTGTACTGTTCCTTATTGCTGCCACGGATTTTGATGAAGCATTGAAAAGCGAAACGCACCAACTCTGCATGCGTACCTTTTGTGAACATTACTTAAACCTGTAGTACACATTGTAATATGTTTTTTGAATGTATTGAGTTCTGTATTTGCCAGACTGGCTGAAGGGAGCTACTGTGGCAGAGCCTGAGAGTCTCAACCACAGAGAGAACTAAGAGTTCTGGAAAGGGAAAAGGCCTCTAATCCATACAATGCTGGCTTGAGGAGGAAGCCCTGTGTATGTGTGACTGGACCTCTCACCTGGCTTTCAGGCACCAAAGACCAGCGTTTATGTTGAGAGGCCACTTGGCCATCAGCGTTTATTATGACTTTGGTGCCTGTTGCGCTTAATTGCCCTTTCTAAACCTTGCCGTCACCCAGAGACAGTCCAGTACCTTTTTAGGTGCAACTTCTTCCCCAACTTGACATTATAAACACTCTTTACAGTGAGTGCTCCTACTAGAGACACAGACAGACTGTACTTAAAACCCCACTGGCATAGATAGGGCATTTTCATTATAGTTTTTTTTTTTTTTTTACATCAAAATGTTCCTTTATTGAGACAGATAAGTCAGAGCATGATACAACATGTGTCCAAAATGGACCAAATCAAAAAGATACAGTACAGGTGAATTTTCATACAAGGAATAATGTATACAACAACTATGCGACATTTCCCATCAATACAGTGGGGTACCATCTAGTCCTACCCAATCAGGAGCCAGGACAATTACTACACCCCTATACATCAGGATCCTGCGGTCAGGGGGCTACTCCTCCCTATGCCGTCCATGGCTGCCAAATTGTATTACATTTTTTGGGGCAGTTCCTGTTAAGGTATGTTAATTTGTATAGTGGAAGCACAGCATTGATTGATTTTTCCCAGGATCCCACCGTGGGGGAAGAGGGGGCATTCCAACACAAAACAATTTCCCTCTTTGCGTAGAAGAAAAGGTAAGTTAGTAGAAATTTAGTGTAGCGAGGCCTCTGATCGTCATCCTGGACAACCATAAGCACCAGCTCGGGGGATAGAGGAAGCGTCAGTTGGAGGCGGCCATTAACAGAGTCCACTACCTCAGCCCAATATCTAGCAATTTTGGGGCAGCTCCAAAACATATGGAAGTACGTACCTATGCTGTTCTGGCACCGGGGACAATCCTGTGTGCGCTGTGGGTATACCTTATGGAGCCTCTGGGGGGGGGGGGGTATAATAAACCCTGTGTAGGAATTTGACCTGTATTAACCTTTCTTTGGTGGATATTAGTAAAGCAGTGCTATCAGCTAAGTATTCATCCCAGTCCTCCCTATCCAGGTCCAGTATGTCCATTTTCCACTGATCCCAGAGTCTGTCCACCTTAGAGGTATCAATTTTCTGCAGATCTAGATATAAGGCAGAAAGGGGTTTTTGCAGTCGCTCTTGAGCTAGCAATTCCTCAATGGGGTCCATAGTCAGTCTGGGTGGCGTGGGGAATTGGGCCCGAGTGGCGTGGCGTGGCGTAGCTGGAGGTACCTAAAGTACATCCACCCTGGCAGTCGGTATTTGGTTTGGAGAGTTGTGAATGGCAGTAGGGCACCCGCTGAAATAATATCACTGAGCGTTTTGATACCGTGTCTAGCCCAGATCTGGGGGTCAGGTACTGTCCTAAGGTGCGGAAGGTTAGGGTTCCCCCAGAGGGGACAAAAAAGGGACCAGCTCCGATGGCTAAGAAGCCCCCGCCTGGCCACTGTCCAAGTCTTTAGGGTGGCTTGGGTCGGTTGCGGGAGATTAGCATATGCCCGATGTCCCCTGTAGACTAGGTTACTCAACTCTCGGAGCGAGCCAAGAACAGCTGCTTCAAGGCATACCGCTGCATTACTCTTGGAAAGGACATACCACCATCTGACTGTAACAATGACAGCCGCCCAGTAATAAGTTCGGTAATTTGGCAGCGATAGGCCTCTACAATGGACAGGGAATGTCAGGGTCGATCTAGCCAGTCTGGGGGTCGTTCCCCCCCAAATGAAGGAGCCCACGCATCTGTCCATCTCCGCAAAAAAGGAGTTGGATATCCAGGTAGGGCTGTTGCGAAAAGCATATAAAAATTTAGGGAGAAACAGCATCTTCAGAAGATTTATGCAGCCCATAATGTTCAGAGGCAGGGATGCCCATTAGGCGCACCTGGTCCAAAGTTGGGACAGGGCCAGAAGCAGATTGAGGTCTATGAAGCTTGACAGCTCCCTCCAAACCTCAATACCCAAGTACTTGAATTGATTCACCCAAAGTAAAGGTACCACTATGCCAGGATCACGGGCCCGAGGGTCCAGGGGGAAAATAATTGATTTGGACCAATTAATATGTATGCCTGAGAACCTACCAAATGCGTCAAATATCTCCAGCGCCGCTGTCAGTGACTCGCCTGCATCCTACAGATACAGTAAGGTGTCGTCCGCATAGAGAGAAATTTTTCCCTTAGGGATCCCACCTTCAGTCCTCTCACTCTGTCTGAGTTCCTGATTAAGATGGCCAGGGGCTCCAGTGCAAGTGGGAATAGAGCCGGGATAAAGGACACCCCTGATATGTACCCCTCTGCAATGAAAAGGGCGCAGACAGCCTGTCATTGGTTGGGATACAAGCCGAGGGTGCCCGGTATAGCATAAGTAGCCATCGGAGAAACCTGGGACCGAATCCGAACCGGCGCAGCGCTTCCCATAGAAAGACCCATTACACCGAGTCAAACGCCTTCTCGCCGTCTAAGGAGGTGATGACCCGCTTACCACTGTTTTCATGGGTTACAGACATGTTGAGAAAGAGGCGCAGGAGGTTGATATCGGTTGCCTTCCCGGGCATAAACCCAGTTTGATCTGGATGGACTACCTCCTCCAAAACCGCATATAACCTGTTTGCCAGGATTTTCGCCAATATCTTGGCATCCACGTTTAGGAGGGAAATTGGTCTGTATGAGGAGCAGTCCTCAGGATCCTTGCCCGGTTTGGGAATCAACACCACCACTGCCTCAGACATGGAGTCAGGAAGTGCCTCTAACTTGAAGAACTGCACATATAGGGACACCAGCCGAGGGGCCAGCAGGTCCTGATAATGGGAGTAAAAAACTCCACTGGTAGGCCGTCCGCCCCGGGCGTTTTCCCCGCCTGGAGTTGGGAGAGAGCAATCTGAACCTCCTCCAGGGTGATATTGGCCTCCAATGCTGTATATGCCCCATCCCCCAGCGTCGGAAGAGGGACCCCAGATAAATACTCAGAAAGTTCCTGAGGAGAGTAATACGCCCTGGAGGAGTACAGGTGCTGGTAATATTGGGCAAATCTATGGTTTATGTCACTAGGCGATTTCAGCAATACCCCCTCTGAATCCTTGATTCCGCCAATGTGTGTGACAGCAAACTGTCCCTTAGCCAGCCACGCCATTAGTCGGCCACTCTTATTGCCATATTCAAAGATTTTTTGAGCCGTAGTGAGGAGTGATTTCTGCGTCCCCTCCACTCTACACAGAGATAGTTGTCGCAAGGCGAACTGCCATGCCCCATAGGTCACCTGATCTGGACGTGCTACATAAGCTTCCTCCGTCAGTCTGGCCTCCTCCTCCAACCCCTCCAGAGAGTGTGCGGATTTCTTACGAGCTGCTGTTATACGTGCCATGTACTCCCCTCTGGTCCAGGCCTTGAAGGCATCCCAGGTGACCAGAGGGGAAGTAGTGTCAGTGTTACCCAGCCAATAGTGGCATATACCATCCTGGACCACCTCCTGAATTCCTCCATCCTCAATCCAGTGTCTAGATAGCCTCCACAACCTCTCCGCAGGGGGCCCGAGGGACAGCTTGAGAAGTAAGGGGGCATGGTCTGGGATTCCCCTGGACAGAATACCAACATCTGTGACCTTCGTAAGCATAGAGTGAGAGGCATACATCATGTCAATTTGAGATTGGGTTTTAAACGTGGTGGAGTGACAAGTGAACTGCTTAGTGGTGGGGTTAAAGTGGCGCCAGACGTCCGTCAAAGCAAAGATATGAGCCCACTCTGTTAAACCAGGCACCCATCGGGATGCAGAATGGAGTTTATATAGGTCAGAGGCAGGGGTCGGGTTAAAATCTCCCATCACCAAGACGTCCTCCACCCCATAGTCAATCACCATCTGCATAACTGTGTACAGTAAGGCCGGATCAGCCGGGGGAGGGAGGTATAGCCCCACCAGTAGGGATGAGCTTCGTGTTCGAGTCGAACATACGTTCGACTCGAACATTGGCTGTTCGATCGTTCGACGAAGATCGAACGATTTGGGCCGTTCGCGCCAAATTCGAGTGACGCGAACGGCCCACAATGCACTACGCCATCGCAGTGTCATCCAGGCGCTGTGATTGGCCAAGCATGCACTGTGACCCCGCATGCTTGGCCAATCACAGCGCCGGCAGCGAGGAGAGCAATGATTGGCCACAGGCAGGATGCCTGTGGCCAATTATTGCTGAGGGTGTTTAGTACACGCCCCACACTATAAAAGGCCGCCAGCACGGCGGCCCAGTGTAGTGTGTTCCGGAGCAGGGATAGAGTAGCATAGGCAGGGACAGTGACTGTTATTTCTTTCTTGCTTAACCTGGATTCCTTTAGTTTAGGGAAAGAGAAGGATAGGTAGGGAGAGTGTCAGTGTGTTTTGTGCTTCTGCTATAGTGTGCTTAAAAAAAACATTTATTCTAGGGACAGAAAACTCTAGGTAGGGACAGTGTCAGTTTCTTTCACTCTGCAAGTCCTTGTTTCCAGGGACCTGTAAGGACAGTGAGTTAATTGTCCTTGTGCTATATTGTGCTTAAAAAAAACATTTATTCTAGGGACAGAAAACTCTAGGTAGGGACAGTGTCAGTTTCTTTCACTCTGCAAGTCCTTGTTTCCAGGGACCTGTAAGGACAGTGAGTTAATTGTCCTTGTGCTATATTGTGATTAAAAAAAACATTTATTCTAGGGACAGAAAACTCTAGGTAGGGACAGTGTCAGTTTCTTTCACTCTGCAAGTCCTTGTTTCCAGGGACCTGTAAGGACAGTGAGTTAATTTTCCTTGTGCTATATTGTGATTAAAAAAAACATTTTTTCTAGGGACAGAAAACTGTAGGTAGGGAGAGTGTTTTTTTTCTTTCACTCTGCAAGTCCTTGTTTCCAGGGACCTGTAAGGACAGTGAGTTAATTGTCCTTGTGCTATATTGTGCTTAAAAAAAACATTTATTCTAGGGACAGAAAACTCTAGGTAGGGACAGTGTCAGTTTCTTTCACTCTGCAAGTCCTTGTTTCCAGGGACCTGTAAGGACAGTGAGTTAATTTTCCTTGTGCTATATTGTGATTAAAAAAAACATTTTTTCTAGGGACAGAAAACTGTAGGTAGGGAGAGTGTTTTTTTTCTTTCACTCTGCAAGTCCTTGTTTCCAGGGACCTGTAAGGACAGTGAGTTAATTTTACTTGTGCTATATTGTGCTTAAAAAAAACATTTTTTCTAGGGACAGAAAACTGTAGGTAGGGAGAGTGTTTTTTTTCTTTCACTCTGCAAGTCCTTGTTTCCAGGGACCTGTAAGGACAGTGAGTTAATTGTCCTTGTGCTATATTGTGCTTAAAAAAAACATTTATTCTAGGGACAGAAAACTCTAGGTAGGGACAGTGTCAGTTTCTTTCACTCTGCAAGTCCTTGTTTCCAGGGACCTGTAAGGACAGTGAGTTAATTGTCCTTGTGCTATATTGTGATTAAAAAAAAACATTTATTCTAGGGACAGAAAACTCTAGGTAGGGACAGTGTCAGTTTCTTTCACTCTGCAAGTCCTTGTTTCCAGGGACCTGTAAGGACAGTGAGTTAATTTTCCTTGTGCTATATTGTGATTAAAAAAAACATTTTTTCTAGGGACAGAAAACTGTAGGTAGGGAGAGTGTTTTTTTTCTTTCACTCTGCAAGTCCTTGTTTCCAGGGACCTGTAAGGACAGTGAGTTAATTTTACTTGTGCTATATTGTGCTTAAAAAAAACATTTTTTCTAGGGACAGAAAACTGTAGGTAGGGAGAGTGTTTTTTTTCTTTCACTCTGCAAGTCCTTGTTTCCAGGGACCTGTAAGGACAGTGAGTTAATTGTCCTTGTGCTATATTGTGCTTAAAAAAAACATTTATTCTAGGGACAGAAAACTCTAGGTAGGGACAGTGTCAGTTTCTTTCACTCTGCAAGTCCTTGTTTCCAGGGACCTGTAAGGACAGTGAGTTAATTTTCCTTGTGCTATATTGTGATTAAAAAAAACATTTTTTCTAGGGACAGAAAACTGTAGGTAGGGAGAGTGTTTTTTTTCTTTCACTCTGCAAGTCCTTGTTTCCAGGGACCTGTAAGGACAGTGAGTTAATTTTACTTGTGCTATATTGTGCTTAAAAAAAACATTTTTTCTAGGGACAGAAAACTGTAGGTAGGGAGAGTGTTTTTTTTCTTTCACTCTGCAAGTCCTTGTTTCCAGGGACCTGTAAGGACAGTGAGTTAATTGTCCTTGTGCTATATTGTGCTTAAAAAAAACATTTATTCTAGGGACAGAAAACTCTAGGTAGGGACAGTGTCAGTTTCTTTCACTCTGCAAGTCCTTGTTTCCAGGGACCTGTAAGGACAGTGAGTTAATTGTCCTTGTGCTATATTGTGATTAAAAAAAAACATTTATTCTAGGGACAGAAAACTCTAGGTAGGGACAGTGTCAGTTTCTTTCACTCTGCAAGTCCTTGTTTCCAGGGACCTGTAAGGACAGTGAGTTAATTTTCCTTGTGCTATATTGTGATTAAAAAAAACATTTTTTCTAGGGACAGAAAACTGTAGGTAGGGAGAGTGTTTTTTTTCTTTCACTCTGCAAGTCCTTGTTTCCAGGGACCTGTAAGGACAGTGAGTTAATTGTCCTTGTGCTATATTGTGCTTAAAAAAAACATTTATTCTAGGGACAGAAAACTCTAGGTAGGGACAGTGTCAGTTTCTTTCACTCTGCAAGTCCTTGTTTCCAGGGACCTGTAAGGACAGTGAGTTAATTTTCCTTGTGCTATATTGTGATTAAAAAAAACATTTTTTCTAGGGACAGAAAACTGTAGGTAGGGAGAGTGTTTTTTTTCTTTCACTCTGCAAGTCCTTGTTTCCAGGGACCTGTAAGGACAGTGAGTTAATTTTACTTGTGCTATATTGTGCTTAAAAAAAACATTTTTTCTAGGGACAGAAAACTGTAGGTAGGGAGAGTGTTTTTTTTCTTTCACTCTGCAAGTCCTTGTTTCCAGGGACCTGTAAGGACAGTGAGTTAATTGTCCTTGTGCTATATTGTGCTTAAAAAAAACATTTATTCTAGGGACAGAAAACTCTAGGTAGGGACAGTGTCAGTTTCTTTCACTCTGCAAGTCCTTGTTTCCAGGGACCTGTAAGGACAGTGAGTTAATTGTCCTTGTGCTATATTGTGATTAAAAAAAAACATTTATTCTAGGGACAGAAAACTCTAGGTAGGGACAGTGTCAGTTTCTTTCACTCTGCAAGTCCTTGTTTCCAGGGACCTGTAAGGACAGTGAGTTAATTTTCCTTGTGCTATATTGTGATTAAAAAAAACATTTTTTCTAGGGACAGAAAACTGTAGGTAGGGAGAGTGTTTTTTTTCTTTCACTCTGCAAGTCCTTGTTTCCAGGGACCTGTAAGGACAGTGAGTTAATTTTACTTGTGCTATATTGTGCTTAAAAAAAACATTTTTTCTAGGGACAGAAAACTGTAGGTAGGGAGAGTGTTTTTTTTCTTTCACTCTGCAAGTCCTTGTTTCCAGGGACCTGTAAGGACAGTGAGTTAATTGTCCTTGTGCTATATTGTGCTTAAAAAAAACATTTATTCTAGGGACAGAAAACTCTAGGTAGGGACAGTGTCAGTTTCTTTCACTCTGCAAGTCCTTGTTTCCAGGGACCTGTAAGGACAGTGAGTTAATTGTCCTTGTGCTATATTGTGCTTAAAAAAAACATTTATTCTAGGGACAGAAAACTCTAGGTAGGGACAGTGTCAGTTTCTTTCACTCTGCAAGTCCTTGTTTCCAGGGACCTGGAGAGACATTGAGTGAATTGTCCTTGTGCTATATTGTGATTAAAAAAAACATTTATTCTAGGGACAGAAAACTCTAGGTAGGGACAGTGTCAGTTTCTTTCACTGTGAAAGTCCTTGTTTCAAGGGACAGAGAAGGACACCTCAAGGTAGCCCTTATTGCTTTTTTCCCATCTCCCTGCAGGCCATCTATTAGAATGTCTGGAAGGCAAACAAGGAGAGGCAGACATTCAGGAGGCAATAAAAGAGGGCAAGCAGGCTCTGTGTCTGGGGGCAACAGTGCTGGTCGTGGACGCGGTGCATTGTCATCAGCACATGGCCATGGGACACGCTTGTCCTTCTTTTCGGCAGCTGGACATGTTGAGCCACATCATGCCGAAGACTTGGTAGAGTGGATGACCAAGCCCTCCTCCTCCTCCTCATCCTCTCTCACCCAGGCTCAGGGTACTGGAAAAGCAGCTGCCAAAGCGTCGTCTTCCCTGGTATCAATGTCAGACAAATCATCAGTCACTCCTTCCCTAGACCCACCATGTCCTCCTCCTGAGGAGTCCCCCGAACTGTTTCAGCACAGTGTTGGGTACATGCTCCAGGAGGATGCCCAGCGTTTCGAAGGGTCTGATGATGAAACCCAGCTAGAGGAAGGCAGTAGCGTGAGAGCAGACAGAGGGGATGCTCAAGAAGGACACCAATCTGGCAGTCATGTTCCAGCAGCTGCAGCATACTGCCAGATTGGCTCCAGTGATGAGGAGGGAGGGGATGATGAGGTCAATGACTCCACGTGGGTGCCTAATAGGAGAGAGGAGGAGGAGGAGGATGAGGAGGAGGCACATCTCCAACGAGGCAGGATGCCCTTTGGTGGCCAGCGTAAGGGCAGTACACCGACGGAATCACACCGCAGAGCTCCGCCTGTGCAGGGCGCTGCCTCTGCCCGTCATTCAAAAAGTTCTTTGGTGTGGGCCTTTTTTGAGGCTAGTGCATCAGATCGCACAGCTGCTGTTTGCAACATATGTCTCAAGCGTATATCGCGTGGCCAAAACATCAGCCGCTTGGGTACCACATGCCTGACCAGACATATGTTGACCTGCCATGCAGCTCGTTGGCAAGCCTACCTCAAAGACCCACACCAAAGAACAAAGCGGACCTCTCCTTGCACCGCATCAGCTGGGATCTCCAACCCCACTATAACTTCAGTCCTCTCTGAAACATGCACTGAGAGGAATGAAGGTGTAGAATTAGGTGTGTCACAGCCAAGTACTTGCGCCCACTCTGCTAGCAGTACACCGACGTCCGATTCTAGCAGGCAAATTTCCCTGCCCCAGCTGCTGGACCGTCGAAAGAAGTTCACTCCCAGCCATCCACATGCCCAGCGGTTGAATGCTAGCTTGGCTAAATTGCTAGCGCTTCAACTGCTGCCTTTTCAGTTGGTAGACTCGGCCCCCTTCCGTGAGTTTGTGCAATGTGCGGTTCCTCAGTGGCAGGTTCCCAAACGCCACTTTTTCTCACGGAAGGCTATTCCGGCTCTCTACCGGCATGTGGAAGGCAATGTCTTGGCCTCGCTGGACAGGGCGGTCAGCGGTAAGGTGCATATTACCGCTGACTCATGGTCCAGCAGGCATGGACAGGGACGTTACCTTTCTTTCACGGCCCATTGGGTCACTCTTTTGGCAGCTGGGAAGGATTCAGGACAAGGTGCAGTAGTGTTGGAGGTTGTCCCACCGCCACGCCTCCAAAATGCTACTACTGGTTGTGACACACCTCTCTCCTCCACCCCCTCCTCTTCTTCTTCCTCCATGGCCTCTTCCTGTGGTTTGTCCTATGAACCAGCGGTGCTCCGTAGCCGTTCACGGGGCTACGCAAGTACGCAGGCAAAAAGATGCCATGCCGTGCTTGCGCTGGTGTGTTTGGGGGACAGAAGCCACACTGGGGCAGAGGTCCTGTCTGCTCTGCAGGGCCAGGCCGAGAGGTGGTTGACGCCACGCCAGCTTAAGCCAGGAATGGTGGTTTGCGACAATGGCACCAACCTCCTCTCCGCCCTCCGACAGGGACAACTGACCCATGTGCCCTGTGTGGCTCACGTCCTTAACCTGGTGGTGCAGCGCTTCTTGGGCAGGTACCCGGGCTTACAGGATGTCCTGAGGCAGGCCAGGAAAGTCTGTGTGCATTTCCGCAGATCTTATAATGCCAGTGCTCGCCTGGCTGAGCTGCAAAAGGAGTTGAACCTGCCCAAGAACCGCCTTATATGTGACATGCCCACCAGGTGGAACTCAACGTTGGCCATGCTGCAGCGGCTGCACACGCAGCAGAGGGCCATCAATGAGTACCTGTGCGACTACGGCACCAGGACAGGGTCAGGGGAGCTTGGTTTTTTTTCTCCACGCCAGTGGGGCATGATCAGGGATGCATGCACTGTCCTGGCACCATTTGAGGAGGCCACGAGGATGGTGAGCAGTGACAGTGCATGCATCAGTGACACTGTACCTCTTGTCCACCTGTTGGAGCACACGCTGCGTGGAATAATGGACAGGGCACTTGAGGCAGAACAGAGGCAGGAAGAGGAGGACTTCCTTGCCTCTCAAGGCCCCCTTTACCCAGACAGTGTTCCTTCTGTCCCACCCATCGCACAGGAAGAGGAGGAGGAGGAGGAGGAGGAGGAGGAGGATTGTGTCAGCATGGAGGTGGAGGCTGGCACTCAGCATCATCAGCAGCAGTCTTTTAGGGATGATTTACAGTCCCAAGAAACCAGTGGACTTGTACGTGGCTGGGAGGAGGTGGCTGCGGATCATGTCGTCCTTAGTGACCCAGAGGACTCCGGAGCGAATGCCTCAGCAAACCTACGCTGCATGGCCTCCCTGATCCTGCAAAGTCTGCGGAAGGATCCTCGTATTCTTCGGATCAAGGAGAGGGACCATTACTGGCTGGCCACTCTCCTTGATCCACGGTACAAGGGTAAGGTTGCGGACCTTATGTTACCGTCGCAGAGGGAGCAGAGGATGAGACAACTCCGGGAGGCCTTGCAGAAAGGTCTGTGCAACGCGTTCCCAGAGACTGGGAGGTTGCAAACTCCTGGTCCTGGACAACGAGTTGCTGAGGCTTCGGCCAGTCAAAGAAGGAGCGGTGGGGAAGGTGGCCGTCTGACCGATGCGTTCAGACAATTCTTTAGTCCGCAGCCCCAAAGTATGATCGGTTCCAGCAACCATCGCCAGCGTCTGATAAACATGGTGCAGGAATATCTAGGGGCAAGGTCAGACTTGGACACCTTCCCCACCGAAAATCCTCTGGCTTACTGGGTCTTGAGGATGGATCACTGGCCAGAGCTTGCACAGTATGCAATTGAGCTACTGGCCTGTCCTGCATCCAGCGTTCTTTCGGAACGCACATTCAGTGCTGCTGGAGGATTTGTCACGGATCACAGGGTGCGCCTGTCCACCGACTCGGTTGATCGACTGACTTTCATCAAGATGAACCAGTCTTGGATCACCACCAGCTACCACACACCTGATGCTGATATAACAGACTAATTGATTTTAAAATGTCACATCCCTTCAAGACTGATGCTGATGCTGAGTGCCTGTGCTGTTATGTTGACTGGCTATCCTCCTCCTCCGAGTCCTCAATGATACGATTGATGATGATAGCTTGGAAGATCATTTTTGTTTATGGGTGCCGCCACCAGTGCCTAACGCCCAATTTTTCAGCCCCTGTTTAACAGGGGCGTGTAATTACAATTTTTGAAGCAATACTTTGCAACAGGGCTCATTGCTGTGCTCCAAGTACAGTATCTGTGAGGAGTTGCAGTGTTGTGCCACCAGTGCCTAAGGCCCAATTTTTCAGCCCCTGTTTAACAGGGGCGTGTCATTACAATTTTTGAAGCAATACTTTGCAACAGGGCTCATTGCTGTGCTCCAAGTACAGTATCTGTGAAGGGTTGCAGTGTTGTGCCACCAGTGCCTAAGGCCCAATTTTTCAGCCCCTGTTCAACAGGGGCATGTAATTACAATTCTTGATCTAATAATTCACAGCAGGGCCCATTGCTGCACCCACCAAGAGTAACTGTCAGGGCTTACAGTGTTGTGGCACCAGCACCACCATCAAAGGCCCAATTTTTACTACCACTGTTCAACAATTATATGTAATTAAAATTCCTGATATAATAGTTGACAGCAGGGCGTTCCAGCACCAACCAAGAGTAACTGTGAGTGCTTACAGTGTTGTGCCAACACCAACAACTAAGGGGCCTATTTCTGCAGAGTATATACGGCAGGTCCCTACTTTCAAACATCCAACTTACAAACGACTCCTACTTGCAAACGCAAGAAGACAACAGGAAGTGAGAGGAAATCTACCACTAGGAAGGAAAATTCTCTCCTGTAAGAATAAATATGGGAGAAAGGTGTCTCCTCTGTACTGATGCTTTATCAGCAATCCTTGTTTCAAGAAAAACACCACATTTCAAAAACAGTTGTCATTAGGACGGAAAGTGAGGTGAAATGTTCTGAACAGGGGCACAGACAGCAAAACAAATGTTACAGGAGTGATAACCCTTACCTATGTTTTCCAAAAAGTTTAAAAATAGATTTTTGGTCTGGAGCTACACTTCAACAATGTACCTGTTCAAAATTACAAACAGATTCTACATAAGAACAAACCTACAGTCCCTGTCTTGTATGCACCGCCTGTATACGGCTGTTCAGAGTATATAGGGCCTTTTTTATTTTATGTGCGGGGTTCCCCTTAATATCCATACAAGACCCAAAGGGGCTGGTAATGGGCTGGGGTAGGGGGGGGGGTCATGGGGTAGCTATGCCATTTTTCTTAAAGATTTTCATCCATATTACCGGGACCAGACATTACATTAAAGCCGCAAGCAGTTTTAAATGGCTTTTTTTTCCTTTAGAAGTGTCATTTTGTGCAGGGACAGTTCTAAACACGGGAAACACGTGGCACTTCACAGGCATACTTTAGACACCCCCCAGGTACGATATTTAAAGGAATATTTGACTTTTTTTTTTCACTTTATGCATCATTAAAATGACTGCTCCCGGAAAACGACCGTTTTTAAAACTTATTTTTGCATTGATACATGTCCCCTGGTGCAGAACCCGGGTTCCCAAACCCTTTTTAGGACAATAACATGCATAATAGTTTTTATAATTAGCACTTTAGAATTCGAACGTTCGCATCCATTGTATTTAATAGGGTTCTAATGTTCGTTCGAACTTTCGGTCCGTTCGCGGGTTCTGGTGCGAACCGAACCCGGGGGTGTTCGGCTCATCACTACCCACCAGTACACAAGGGCTACTGGCAATCAGTGCGTGGAGGATAATATACTTACCCCCGGGGTCAGTCCTGATACCCAAGAGCTGGAAGGGTAGCTGCTTGCGTACCAGGATGCTGACTCCCCTAGAGTCAGTGGAGTATGTTGCATGGTAATGATAGCCCACCCAGGCCTTTTTGAGGCTCAGGATTCGAGATCCCATTAGGTGGGTCTCCTGTAACACACAAATGTAGGGGGAGTACTTTCTGACATAATTGAAGACCAGGGATCTCTAATTGGCAGAATTAAGTCCCTGCACGTTCCAAGAGATTACAGATATCTGAGCCATTGCGGTGTGAACTTGCTAATTTGACACTTACGGAGTTCTTTAGGTGAAAGTACTCCACCTCCCTTGGGGTTTAACCAGCCGCCACCAAACCTCCCAATCCTCCCCGCACTGTAGTCACAAACAACAAAAAAGTGACCATGCCATAAAGGAACAAACAAAAAACAAAACAGTGTTGACTTAAAACTGTAAACCATTCCCAACAGTGTATTCAAAACTGGGTCAGCAATGGCCAACTTTCCCTTCCCCCCACCCAGCAGATCCCACCCAAGGCAAGTCTGCATGTTACCAAATTAACCTGCCCGAAGGCAACCAACGTCTGGGAGGCGTGTGTGTATTTTCCAAGGGTCAGCGGTTTTGCATCGCCTGTGCTCCAGCAGCAAACTTAGAGAAAAGAAAAGGGGTTAGTCACAGAAGTTTTGGTTGCTGAGAGGGCAACATAGGAACCAAGAGATGCTGCTATGGCATCATAATCGGGTTGCGTAAATTACATAGGCTGTGCCAGGGGCTTAAAACTTACAGGTTACTGTTGCAACAAGAGTAAAGTAGAAAAACTGACAGAGTTATGGTAGTCTGGCAGTCGGTACCGAACATGGGGCAAACGTAGCCACCGGCAACGAAGAGGGGGGGGAAGCAGCCGACTTCAGTGTAGCAGAGGGAAACAGTTCTCCAGGGCCGTCCTAGACGGGGTGCGAGGGGTACAGTTCACCCAGGCGCCACAGAGGTGGGGGCGCTCAAGCACCAGAGTGTTCCCCTCCTCCCTCCTCCTCCTCCTTATTGGTATACAGAGCGAGGCCGCTCTCAGTCTCCGCCGCTCACTGCCGCCGATCATTGCCACTGCGGCGCTGCTGTTTCCTGCTCCCCCATCCTCCAGGCAGAGGAGATCAGAGATTGGAGCGGCTGGGAGACAGACCCACGGTGACGTAGTGGGGGGCGGGGCGGTCCGGTCCGTGCGGTGCAGTGCAATGAATGCAGTGCATCAGCGTGACATTTGTTCTAACTGTCACGATCCTCTCCACCTAGGCGGCGCGGCTGCACACTGTCCTCTCCAGCTGCCGCCCGGGTGGGGTTTGCATTTGTCCAGAGGGGGGGTCTGTAGACTGTACTAATGAAGGGGGGATAATTTGTGGGGGGTCTGTACTTATGGAGGGGGTCTGGTGTGTGGGGGCCAGGGGGGGTCTGTACTAATGGAAGGGGGTGGTTTGTGGGCGCCAGGGGGGTCTGTACTAATGGACGGGGGTGTGGTGTGTGGGGGCCAGGGGGGGTCTGTACTAATGGAGGGGGGATGGTTTGTGGGGGCCAGGGGGGTCTGTACTAATGAAGGGAGGATGGTTTGTGGGGGTCTGTACTAATGGAAGGGGGTGGTTTGTTGTGGCCAGGGGGGTCTGTACTAATGGAGGGGTGATTGTTTGTGGGGGCCAGGGGGGATCTGTACTAATGGAGGGGGGATGGTTTGTGGGGGCCAGGGGGGGATCTGTACTAATGGAGGGGGGATGGTTTGTGGGGGGTCTGTACTAATGGAGGGGGGATGGTTTGTGGGGGCCAGGAGGGGGTCTGTACTAATGGAGGGGGGCTGGTTTGTGGGGGGTCTGTACTAATGGAGGGGGGATGGTTTGTGGGGGGTCTGTACTAATGGGCGGGTGGTTTGTGGGGGGGTCTCTACTAATGGAGGGGGTGGTCTGTACTAATGGGGGGTGGTTTGTGGGGGAGTCTGTACTAATGGGGGGTGCTTTGTCCTGAGGGGGGGTCTGTACTAATTGAGGGTGGGGGTGGTTTGTGTGGGTCTCTACTAATAGAAGGGGGTGTTCTGTACTAATGGGAGGTGGTCTGTACTAATGGGGGGGTTTGTGGGGGGATCTCTACTAATGGAGGGGGGTGGTCTGTCCTAATGGGGGAGGTGGTTTGTGGGGGGGTCTGTACTAATGGGGGGTTTGTGGGAGGGTCTGTACTAATGGGGGGTGGTTTGTGGGGGGGTCTCTACTAATGGAGGGGGGTGGTTTGTCCTGAGGGGGGTCTGTACTAATGGAGGGAGGATGGTTTGTGGGGTGGTCTTTACTAATGGAGGGGGGTGGTTTGTGGGGGGTCTCTACTAATGCAGCGGGGGTGGTCTGTACTAATGGGGGGGTGGTTTGTGGGGGGGTCTGTACTAATGGAGGGGGGTGGTTTGTCCTGGGGGGTCTGTACTAATGGAGGGGGGGTTTGTCCTGGGGGGTCTGTACTAATGGAGGGGGGTCTGTATTGAGGGAGGGGTTTATACTTAGTAGGGAGTCTATAGGGGAGTAGGGAGTCTATACTTTATACAGATCTGGACTCGGTGGAGTCACTACGGGCACTTCAGAGTGAGCTGACTCCTGATCAGAGGAACCGCTGTTGCTGTATCGCTGGGTCAGGTGAGAGACATTATCTCCTATATTATGTCTGCAGTCTCTGACCATCTCCTGTATTATATCTGCAGTCTCTGACCGTCTCCTGTAATATGTCTGCACTCTCTGATCATCTCCTGTATTATGTCTGCAGTCTCTGATAATTTCCTGTTTTATATCTGCAGTCTCTGACCATCTCCTGTACTATGTCTGCACTCTCTGTCTCCTGTACTATGTCTGCACTCTCTGACCATCTCCTGTAATATGTCTGCAGTCTCTGACAGTCTCTTGTGTCATATCTGCACTCTCTGATGGTCACCTGTAATATGTCTGCACTCTCTGACCATCTCTTGTACTATGTCTGGGGGCTCTTCCTAACAGACTCTCTAACAGAAGCCCTCTCTGTGTGCATCAGAGAGACTCCCCTCCAGGTCTCATTAGTGTACGCTCTTCCTGTATTTTCTTTATTGTTAAAGGATCATGGGAGGATCCTAGAGTAACGACGACTTCTTAGGGGAGCATCTCTGTGTTTGAATCGTTGCCATAGAAACATGTGTAAAGGGGAGGAGTTTGTAGGATGACCACGCCATGTGGGGGCGCCAGAAATATTTCTGCACCCAGGCGTCTGTGACCCTAGGATCGGCCCTGCAGTTCTCCTTTACCAACAGGGTCAGGCAACTTCACGCCGGAGGAACACATCTATGCGGTAAGTAAGTGGTATGTTATATACAGCAGAGGACATGCAGTGGTACATACCATATTTGCAGGCCAGCAGTAAGGCACATCAATGGGAGGAGGTGGACAGCCGATCCCCAGGTCAGTAGAGTAATGCTGATCTGCAGTGCAAACAACGTAGTCTCAGTCAGTACAATCCAAGGAACATGGCCATTTAGTGGAAAAGCATATTAACAACAGCTCCGTGGGTCTTCACCCCAGAGGGGCCACAGTTTCCAGCCATCTTGCAGCCTCCCTTGGGGAGGTAAAAAAGCGGACCGTTTCACCGTTGATCACCCATAACTTGGCAGGGAAAAGCACACTATATTTAATCTCCTTAAAATGGAGGCCTGCCTTTACGGCATCAAATGAGCGCCGAAGCTTTTGGGTTTCAATAGAAAACTCCGGGAACAGCATCAGGCGGTTGTTCCGGTATGTCAGTTCCCCTGCCGCTCTATCCACTCTAAGCAGCTCATCCCGGTCTCTAAAATTGAGGAGACGCAAAATAAAAATGCAGGGAGGGGAGCCTTGCAGACCATGTTGTGGTGGTAATCTGTGGGCTCTCTCCACTGTGAAATAAGGGGACAGGTGAACCGCCGGGAGCAGGGAGCGGAGCAGCTCCTCTGCAAAGACAGTGGAGTTCTTACCCTCAACGCCTTCCACCAGTCCCCCAATTCGGATATTGTTCCTGCTGCATCTGTTGTCAGAATACTCGCCACGGTGCTCCAGCATTTTCACCCTGGATTGCAACGAGCGGATCGCACCGGTATTGTCTCCCACCGCGTCTTCCACCTGTCCCACCCGATTCTCAGCCTCGGTAAGCCTGGAGCGGACTTTATCCAGGTCCTGCCAGATGAGGCCCACGACCATCTGCACCTCCTCGATCTTGGTTGTCAGAGCCGCCTGGCAAGAGGCCACGGCTGTCTGGCATGTAGCGATTGCCGCCATTACCTCCAGGATGCTTGGAGTAGATACAGCAGGTCCTTCCTGTGTGTCCGTTTGCGACGCTATGTTAGCACGAGGCGGCTGTACACTAGGCCTCTGGACAGCAGGGCTGGTCTCCGGCGGTATTTCTTGGGGGAATTTAAGTTTTTTTACCCCCTTTGCCTCAACCGGACTGTCTAGAAGACATTCACCACTGTTAGATCCAGCACACGGCGCAAAATGACCCGGTTAGAGAAGATACAGGATCAATGGAGCAGCAGAGCTCTGAGATGCCAGTCCGTTCACTCCGCCATCTTGGACACGCCCCCTTTTCATTATAGTTAGTCTGTAAGGTTATCATTATAGTGTTGCTATAACACTGCCTTAACAAACTCTTTTTCTGCTGGGCTTCTTTTGTTGGTTTTTATAATAAAGCCTGCTACTGGTATGTCTATGCTTTTGTGTACAGTTAGGGACAGTCCCATCTATCAAAGCTGCCCCTAAAGGTAATAGCGTTATGCCAAGATAAAAAAGAGAGCTGGCCGTAGATAGATGGAAATTCGGCAAAAAAATTCAAACTATGTGGGGCCACTCCTGCTTGTTTGAAATAATTTATTGATCAGTGTATTCTGACAGCAGAGCAGTTCCAATGCCAGAATACAATGGCACTGTGGGGAGAATTCTTCCATCCACCTTGTGTAGATGGAGGAATGTATATGGAGGAAGCCCACTGGCTGATCGAAAAAAAACATGTCATCTATGGCCAGTCTTAGACCCTTAGAAGATTGTGGATACCTTTGAGTCTGGCAAGGGAATTACAAAGATCATTAAATCACTTGAAATCGATCATTCCACTGTAAAGAAAACAATCTACAATTAGCACAGATATGACATCATTAATTCTGTTTTCAGCCAGCTATAATTTTGTAAATATGGCAAAAAAAAAGTTTAATGGATAATTGTGTACAGAATGTCTCCAGAATGTCTCCAGA
This sequence comes from Rana muscosa, assembly GCA_029206835.1. Classification (NCBI taxonomy): domain Eukaryota; kingdom Metazoa; phylum Chordata; class Amphibia; order Anura; family Ranidae; genus Rana; species Rana muscosa. Next base: position 840,551,446 of record CM055122.1, read on the forward strand.
AATCTAACATCTAGCTTATGTGATTGGCTTGCTGCTTTTCACAAACATCTTCACCAGGTTAGAGGTTAAGTTTTAGGTATCCTCAGAAACATCCCTAGGTTTCCTGCAGTGAGAACACCTTTGGTACCAATGAGTTCTGTAGTAAAGTCAGGGTTCAGATTTCTCTTTCTAGGAAGGAAGGAAGGAGACCTTCCTGTTAAATAGTCTAAGGCCTCGTACACACGACAGATTTTCTCGGCAAGAACCAGCAAGAAACTTGCTGGCAGAGAGGTCTTGCCGAGTAAATCGGTCGTGTGTACGCTGCTATCGGGTTTCTCGTCGAGAAAACCGACAAGAAACCTCGACGAGAAAATAGAGAACCTGCTCTCTATTTTCTCGTCGAGATTCTCCTCGGCATGTTTCTCGATGAGAAAAGTGAGTGTGTGTACACTTACCTGTCCTCCCCCATGTTCGAAATGAATTCGACGCATGCGCGGTAGCTTCCTAGGCATACGTAGGGTATACCAAGATGGCGGCGACGGCATCGAATGTGACGAGCGCATGCTCGACGTAGTCGATGACGTCACCGCGTACACTCCTTTCAAAGAACCGCGGGTTCTTTGAAACGAGCGTGTGTACACTCGGCCGGGACAAGTTTCTTGTCCAAGAATCTCGTCGAAAAAAACGACATGTTTTTTTCAACGAGAATCTCGGCCGTGTGTACGAGGCCTTAGGCAGTGGTTCTCAACCTCAGTCCTCAAGTACCCCCAACAGGCCATGTTTTCAGGTTTTCCTTTATCTTGCACAGGTGCCTTAAATCAGAGTCAATGGCTTGGTATTTTGGACAGTATTTTATCTGAGGCCTCGTACACACGGCCGGTTTTCTCGTCAAGAAACGACAAGAAAACTGCTGAGAGAGCTTTCTTGGCGAGAAAACCGGCCGTGTGTACGAGCCTTTCAGGTTTCTCGTCAGGAAATCTGCCCAGAATCTCGGTGAGAAAAATAGAGAACCTGCTCTCTATTTTCTCGTCGGGATTCTTGTCGACCTGTTTCCCAACGAGAAACCCGAGCGTGTGTATACTTACCTGTCGCCGTGGAAACCCGCACATGCTGGAAATTACTTTGACGCATTCGCGGTAGCTTCCTAGGCATAGGTAGGGTGTAGCAAGATGGAGGCGACGGCATCGAATGTGACGAGCGCATGCTCGTCGTAGTCGAAGACGTCACCGCGTTCGTGCCATTCAAAAGAACGGTGGTTCTTTTGAAGTGTACGTGTGTGCACTCGGCCAGGACAAGATTCTTTTCAAGAATCTCGTCAGGAAAAACAACGGGTTTTTTCCTGACGAGATTCTCAGCCGTGTGTACTAGGCTTAAGAGAAATCCCCAAAACATGGCCTGTTGGGGGTACTTGAGGACCGAGGTTGAGAACCACTGGTCTAAAGAATGGTCTGTCTAGAGGGGCATTGGACAGAAGGGAGGGGACAGGAACGTTGGCGGGGAACCTGAAAAGAGGAGGTTCGCAGCCGCTCTGTGCAATTACATTGCACAGAGCAGGTAAGTATAGACAAATTTGTTATTTTTTTTATTTACCTTTACAATCCTTTTAAGGATACTTACCCAGATATCAAGGATAACTTGCCACAAATGTGTGGCAGTTTGAATTGTAAGTCTTGTTAACTTGCTACACATTTTCCCTGTCAAGTTGTACACTTGCAGAAACACAAGTTCTAGTTGACACTTTTCCAATTTATTGCAAATTTGCGTGGCAAGTCTCCAGCAAGAGAAAAGTTACAATGGTGGGTCTACAGCAAGAGCTCTGCAAGTCACAGTGACCCCTGTGGTGGGATGACTATTGCACAACATAACTGAACCAGAACTTGCAGCAGACCTGCAGAATGTTTGCAAAGAAAGTTGATCTGAAGTCATGCAATGCGGACTTGCCGCAATTGTGCAATAAACTTGTGAAGCCTGGCAAGTCTAGCAATAGCTTAGCTAATCATTTTCAAACTTGCAGCTCAATTGCTTCCTATCTGGGTAGCTGCACATTTCAGTCGTGAGTGCCCACCCTACCTAGAGTCTGCACATGTCAGCACTCAACATAGCTTTATTATTCCAGGTAAAACATGGACATCAGATTATGCTCCTCCGCTGGTGTGTGCCCTATCATAGGGCCTAATCATAGAGGCACAATTGACAAGAAGTTCTGAGAATCAGATCAAATATTCCATAAAATATGACAAAAGTAGCTGTCCAGTATATGAAATAACTCGCATAATATTCAGAATGTATTTTGATGCTTAGATTAATTGTTTCTTTAATTCGCCAGCAAGTGTTGGAAACTTGCAAAATTTTCCAAGTGCCTCAATGTCTATCACAGTATGCCCCAGACTCGCATTAAACACCAGTAAGGCCTATTGTAAGTAAGCAAGGAGGCTTTTGCTTAAAATTAATTTTCTTCCAAAAGGGAAAAAAAACTTTAACAAAGCATTCTAGAGACTTTAGATGGTATTTTACAACTATCTCCTAGTAAAAATACAATTCAAAAGTGTTTTGGCATATATTCCTTTCAAAGCATGTGTGAATTCAATCTACTACAAGAAAAAAAGGGGGGGTACTAATGCGCCTACCACTTGGTATAAATAAAGTGCTAGCACCCAATAAAAATAAATACTAAAGTGAATAACAGTGACAGGTAGCAGCTGAACTCCTATGGTGTAACCAACACAGATGAAATTGTAAAAAAAATATTGAAGCAGCGCTAATAATCAAAGTGCAATAAGATGAATAACAAACAGAGTGCAATGTGCTAATATATGGTTCAATAAGACATAAAATTATGATAACTAAAAACACTTATAAATCCTTAAAGTGTCTGTGAATATTAATAAAGTGTCATCCAATCTAAAGTGCATCAGCAAAAAGAAACAAAAAGTATATAAAAAACAAATGAAAAATATATAATAATGAAAGTCCAAACGTGATATTTCCAAAAAAATAAATAAGGTGTATAGTAATATACAGTCATGCTCGAAATTGTTGGCACCCCAGAAATTTTTCCAAAAAATAAAGTATTTCTCACAGAAAAGTATTGCAGTAACACATGTTTTGCTATACACATGTTTATTCCCTTTGTGTGTATTGGAACAAATAAAAAAAAAGGGAGGAAAAAAAGCAAATTGGACATAATGTCACACAAAACTCAATGTCTGCTCAAAATTCTTGGCACCCTTTAAAAATTGTGGATAAATAAGATTGTTTCAAGCATGTGATGCGCCTTTAAACTCACCTGGGGCAAGTAACAGGTGTGGGCAATATAAAAAAAAAACCTGAAAGCAGCTAAAAAGGAGAGAAGTTCACTTAGTCTTTGCATTGTGTGTCTGTGTGTGCCACACTAAGCATGGACAACAGAAAGAGGAGAAGAGAACTGTCTGAGAACTTGAGAACCAAAATTGTGGAAAAATATCAACAATCTCAAGGTTACAAGTCCAACTCCAGAGATCTAGATTTGCCTTTGTCCACAGTGCGCAACATTATCAAGAAGTTTGCAACCCATGGCACTGTAGCTAATCTCTCTGGGCGTGGACGGAAGAGAAAAAATTGATGAAAGGTTGCAACGCAGGATAGTCCGGATGGTGGATAAGCAGCTCCAAACAAGTTCCAAAGAAATTCAAGCTGTCCTGCAGGCTCAGGGAACATCAGTGTCAGTGTGAACTATCCGTCGACATTTAAATGAAATGAAACGCTATGGCAGGAGACCCAGGAGGACCCCACTACTGACACAGAGACATAAAAAAGCAAGACTACAGTTTGCCAAAATGTACTTGAGTAAGCCAAAATCCTTCTGGGAAAATGTCTTGTGGACAGATGAGACCAAGATAGAGCTTTTTGGTAAAGTACATCATTCTACTGTTTACCGAAAATGGAATGAGGCCTACAAAGAAAAGAACACAGTACCTACAGTGAAATATGGTGGAGGTTCATTGAAGTTTTGGGGTTGTTTTGCTGACTCTGGCACTGGGTGCCTTAATTGTGTGCAAGGCATCATGAAATCTGAGGGTTACCAAAGGATTTTGGGTCGCACTGTAGAGCCCAGTGTCAGAAAGCTGGGTTTGCGTCCGAGATCTTGGGTCTTCCAGCAGGACAATGACCCCAAACATATGTCAAAAAGCACCCAGAAATGGATGGCAACAAAGCGCTGGAGAGTTCTAAAGTGGCCAGCAATGAGTCCAGATCTAAATCCCATTGAACACCTGTGGAGAGATCTTAAAATTGCTGTTGGAAAAAGGCACCCTTCCAATAAGAGAGACCTGGAGCAGTTTTCAAAGGAAGAGCGGTCCAAAATTCTGGGTGAGATGTGTAAGAAGCTTATTGATGGTTATAGGAAGCGACTGATTTCAGTTATTTTTTCCAAAGGATGTGCAACCAAATATTAAGTTAAGGGTGGCAAGAATTTTGACCAGCCCATTTTTGAAGTTTTGTGCGACATTATGTCCAATTTGCTTTTTTTCCTCCCTTTTTTTTGATTTGTTCCAATACACACAAAGGGAATAAACATGTGTATAGCAAAACATGTGTTACTGCAATACTTTTCTGTGAGAAATACTTGATTTTCTGGAAAAATTTCTGGGGTGCCAACAATTTCGAGCATGACTGTAGTTCATATAAACCATAACAATCTCCCAAGAAAGATGAAATAATCCGGTAGATTAGGGGAGAAGAACAGGTGTGGGAGTCCCAGAATTCACATCAAATGGAAAGCCAACAATGCAGGTAAAATTCCACAATCCTCCTCAGGTAGTGCCAGCCTCTCACCTTATAGATGGACCCAAAAGGGTCAGACACCGCTCTGATCACTCTCCAGCACACACTCCACAGAGGATCACTGCAACTTTTTCACTTTTCACCACTTCCACCAGTCTTGTGGATGGATCCAGAAGGGTCAAGACAAGGCTCTCACCAATCTCCAGCACAAGCTCCAAAGAGGATATCTGCAGGTTCTTTCACCACTACCACCAGTATGTGCCTGGGGTCTAAAGTCCCTTCGATACACAGTTGTAGACAGGTAGAGGTTACAGCTGCGGGCTTTGCTGGGTCTGGCCCACTGGTTTCCGTGCGATTGAAAAGGAACAGGGGGTCCGCATCCGAGAGAATGGGAATGTGGGGGCTGGAAAGCTGCTATGCTGTTATTGGGGGCCAATAACAGCTTGTGCTGGAGATCGGTGAGAGCCTTGTCTTGACCCTTGCCAACATCCCGTATGTTAATGGAACAGAGAAAGTTGTCCCCCTAACTAGGGGCTGGGACTTTAACGGCAACAGAGTGTGACACAAACAATTGTGTAAATATAAAGTAATTTAATATAATTGTTTAAGAAGCCAACTCAGTGGCAAGATAGAATTAACTGTAGAATAAAAAAAATCATGTACAGTAGAGTATATAAAAACAAAGAAATACAAATTTGTTTTTATATACTCTACTGTACATGAATTTTTTATTCTACAGTTAATTCTATCTTGCCACTGAGTTGGCTTCTTAAACAATTATATTAAATTACTTTATATTTACACAATTGTTTGTGTCACACTCTGTTGCCGTTAAAGTCCCAGCCCCTAGTTAGGGGGACAACTTTCTCTGTTCCATTAACATACGGGATGTTGGCAACTTTTTGATCTAGTCCTGGTGTATAACCCTATTTTTGAGCTACAGACTGTGAAGTTGGTCTCTGCCACAGACCCGATGAAGCTGATCCCCTTCTTTAGCTATGGCCCCTTTTTAGGAGAAGACATCCCTCCGGAGAGTTACCGGGACCCTACCATCACCATGACACTGCACTGGGTCTTCGGAGAGTTCCTTTCCCGACCTCCTCATCCTAGATACAGGTCCCCTCGCAAGGCGGCACCCTGAGAGTTCTCGATCCTCGGTGGACCCCAGCCAAAGGCGCTGGGCCCCAGGCCTCCGCTGCAGTCCCTGGGCTTACATACCCAGGGCGGATAGGAACAGCATGGTAGTACCTCACCCTGAGCTAAAGGTGCCCAGGATGGAACAGGAACACCCGCCCCTGGGTCTAAGGTGCCCAGGGCGGACAGGAACAAGAGCCTGGGGTAGGACCCCACTGACTGCACAAAAAAAAACCCGTACATGCAGCTTCTGCCCCTTTTATATCCTCTCCCATCATGCCCAGCAGGTAGACCACACTCATCGTATGGCTGCTGAGAGGGGACACACAAGGCACAGCACTGTATCAGCGGTTCAACCCTAGACTACTATGGCAGCACCACCTTTATGCCACAGGGAACTGTACACCGATACTCACCCTGTGGATAAAAATGGTTGCAAAAACCCTGAAAAATTAGGGTGTTTGAGCAAACTACCACTCAAACACTTCCCCTAATTTTAGCACCCCGCTACATACTCCCCCCACTAATGGACACTGTTCCACAGTGTCTGGATCAAACCTATGCCTCTCAATCCTTAGTCAACATAGACTTATTCCAGAATCTAAAAAACAAAAAAAACAATTTGGAATAACGTTAGTTTGTGCCGGAACCTGAACATGGGGAAAGGGTAGTTAAATGCAGAGGTGAAAGAAGAGCAGAGAAACATATGTGTACATCACATTCTCAATGTCACAATAAACCACATTTGTCTTTTTTTTTTTTTTTTCCCTCCCGACTAAAATAGCTAAGCCACCCTTTCTCAATGACTTGCTCGGCGTCCACCTGTAGAGAAGGAAATACACAGAAACCCATATTTACATTCTAACTTATGAACATTTAGATTGAAAAGACTTTCCCCTAGGGAAAAATCCCTTCCTTCTAAAAAGTAGACAAAAACATACAACACCGCCTGCCACCTAGTGGAAGTGCTACCGTCAAGACACCCGTCCCCAAAAAAAACTCTTCTTTTCCTGGGGGGTAAATCTTCCTTCTTCTTCTTCTTTGGCCCAGCTCTGAATTATTCTACCCCAAAAGTCAATGTCTTTCAGGTGCTGCGAGCAAAGGGAGAAAAAAAAAAACAACCGCTCCCGCTTGTAGCAAAGTAGATTACCTCTTTTGTGAGGGCAAAGTTATTGGGCTCCAGGAGAGTACACTCCGGAATGAACAAAAGGCAAACAAAAAAAAAGTCCAGTCTCTAGAGGTAGTATTGCGGATCTGGCAACACAAGTGGTCTCCAATGTTTGTCAAAGGTGTCTATGTGGTATTCGACATTGTCTCTATCTTTTCGGCAAATGACCACTTTGTCCATGTGTATGTGTCTGCCTAGCATCCAGGATTCTTTGCAGTCTTTATACCGCTTGGTAGCGGTGATGGAACAAGAGTAGTACCTACGGGCCTCGGGTACTTTCAAATGAGTCCAGACAAAGTCCGCGTACCACCGACATCTATAAACTTCCACCTCAAACAAAAGTTCCTTGGGCAGGTACGGATATTCCCACCCGTATTCGCTGGCCACTCTCTGGTTGAACAACCGCTGCAGTCGGGACAATGGTGGCATGGTTGCTCGATCTCCCACACCTGGCAGAACGATGGCATCCGGGTGTCGAGGCACTTTCACTGCCTCTGGGCCAGACACAGGGTCCCGCAATGACACTCTTGATACCACACTAGCAGGTGCAGATGTCTCAAGGGGTGGAAGGGCAGATGGTGAGATAGATCCCTCCTCAGGCTCCGGGGCCTCCACTTGGGGTGTAGTATCCCCAGTGAGCATGGGCGAGTCCCTTTTCCTACGGGATGAGGACAGGGGTACCTTATCCCAACCCTTCTTTTCAAATACCTCATCAATGGCTGCATCATCTCCCGCATCGGAGACTGACTCCAGGTCAGAGGTATCACATTCCTCCGCCGGCAGGTAACTCCGGGTAGACGACGAGTCACCGCCTCGAATAAGTTCAATAGCCCTGGGATCCCCGACACTTCGGACCTTGTCCAAGGCCCCTTTCCCCGGCTTACCTTGGCTTGTAGCTGAAGCAGGATGTCTGGAACTTTTTCCAATGGAAGCATCCGATCCGAGCAAAGGGCAGGGGTGTAGCTCCACCACGGCCGCAGGAAGCCTTTACGAAGCCGATCTTCCTCTTGGGCGGCGGAAGCGAGGATCCAGTGGCCACCGAAGCAACATCCTCCGGTCTCTCCGACTCCGGTTCCTCAATCACCGGAACATTCACAGTTGCGACTTCCTCCGAAGTCCCGACAGTGCGCGTAGGGGTGGCCGCAGAAGCTCTGGTTTCTTCTTCTTCCAAAGCAGTGGCGCCTGTAAGGCAGTTCAAACGGAAGGCCCGAGGTTTTTCAGTAGGCTGCTCCACCTCGAATAGGAACTCCTTGCACCGTTCACATCTTCCAAACGGCCTAAGATGCACCACCAGTCCCTGGCATCCGGGACAAACCACTCCAAGGGCCTCCGTCTCTTTGCAGACATAAAGAGCGAAGCGACCCGAGGCTTCAGCCGAATCCCCGTGTCAGTCACAGAAGCAGCAAACGAGGCTCACATTTATGGTAGAAGTAGCCGGAACCCATGAGACATCAGACGCCATGTTACCCGCTTGCCGATCCATGTCGCAATGTCCCTTTGGCCCCAAAACCACCACGTGTAACTCCTCACATGGCATGGCTCCTCCCATCTCTCTGCAATGTTCGCGGGCTTTTTCTCTGTAGGCACGCCCACGAACCACGCAGCATGGACTCTCCTCGCGGCGCAGACACTTTTCTCTCAATATGGCCGACCTCCATGGAACTTTACAGGGAAATAAAGTTCAAACTCTGGGGGGGTTCCAACACTTTTTCACACATTTCTGCCGTAGAAATCCCGGACTCGAGCCCCCATGTGTAGCCCACCCACCTCACTCTTACCTGCATTTAACTTTGGCTCCTCGCAGGAAGAGAGAGGCACACCGCACAGCCCATACCCTCCTGTATGAGGAGGTTGAGCGATGTTGTTGTTGGGTCTTCCACGGTCAGAACATGAAAACCTCCAGAGCCTGATTCTCACCTCTATGTTGAGGTAGAGACAAGTCTTTGACTTCCCAGTAAAGTGAATGTCCACACCACCTGAAACTCCAACTCAGAGTTTAGTTACTCTTAGCCAAAAACACAGTCTCTGACAGGAAAAGGTTGGAGCAAGAAACAGAACAGTACAAGGTGTGGAGGAGGTCCAGGCACAAACGTTACAGATGTTTGCTCAGATTCTCAAGCAAGTTTAACTAGGCGCACAGTCTCTGCCACAGACTGTGAAGTTAGTCTCTGCCACAGACCTGATGAAGCTGATCCCCTTTAGCTATGGCCCCTTTTTAGGAGAAGACATCCCTCCGGAGAGTTGCCGGGACCCTACCGTCACCATGACACTGCACTGGGTCTTCAGAGAGTTCCTTTCCCAGCCTCCTCATCCTGGATACAGGTCCCCTCGCAAGGCGGCACCCTGAGGGTCCTCGATCCTTGGTGGACCCCAGCCAAAGGCGCTGGGCCCCAGGCCTCCGCTGCAGTCCCTGGGCTTACATACCCAGGGTGGACAGGAACAGCATAGTAGTACCTCACCCTGGGCTAAAGGTGCCCAGGATGGAACAGGAACACCCGCCCCTGGGTCTAAGGTGCCCAGGGCAGACAGGAACAAGAATCTGGGGTAGGACCCCACTGACTGCACACAAAAAAAAACCCCGAACAGGCAGCGTCTGCCCCTTTTATATCCTCTCCCAGCATGCCCAGCAGGTAGACCACACCCACCGTATGGCTGCTGAGAGGGGACACACAAGGCACAGCACTGTATCAGCGGTTCAACCCTAGACTACTATGGCAGCGCCACCTGTAGGCCACAGGGAACTGTACACCGATACTCTCCCTGTGGATAAAAATGGTTGCAAAAACCCTGACAAATTAGGGTGTTTGAGCAAACTACCACTCAAACACTTCCCCTAAATTTAGCACCCCGCTACATATACTTTTTGTTTCTTTTTGTTGATGCACTTTAGATTGGATGACACTTTATTAATATTCACAGACACTTTAAGGAGTTAAGTTATAAGTGTTTTTAGTTATCATAATTTTATGTCTTATTGAACCAAATATTAGCACATTGCACTCTGTTTGTTATTCATGTTATTGCACTTTGATTATTAGCGCTGCTTCAAAAAAAAATTTACAATCTACTATGAGGCATGCAGAACACCGAGTCATCATGGCAGTCCTTTGTAACAGGTAAGAATACTCAGCCTCTGACAAAACCAAGTGCTATAAGGAATGGATCATTTGGAACTGAGTTCAATAACATTCCGCCTGCAGCCATTAGGCAATCATTGCTGGTGTCTTTGAATGACTCTTACGATAGAGGACTAACTTTTGACCCACATAGACTTGAGACAGGTGAGATCTTGTTTGTTGGCATAACTCACTGAAGCCTTATTAATACATATAAGTAAAATGTTAATAATAATCTCAGGCTATATGGATAACATGATTGAGTCTTTGTTCTAGATCTGTCAATTCCTTAAGAATGCCCATTAAGAAATTAAAAAAACCTGACATAAGTAATATGTCTGTTGCCTAAAAGGTCTAAGAAAAAAGAAACACTCTCTAATAGGTTATAAACCACTCAAATAAATTCAACTGTGCTTAACTTTAAAGTGTCGGTTTTATTTAACCGTTGGTAGATTATTTCAGTCCTAGAATGATCCATAGTGCCTAGCATTGCTGCTGACAGGCTCTCATTTAATATACAGTCTTTGCTGGATTTAGCATTGATTGAAGCTACACCAAAGTGTATGCCAATTAATTCCTACTATGTAATTAATATCTGGTAGAATAACTGCCAGGAGCCTTACAACTAATGAACTGTGATTCCAGGTTAATTCCTTGCCTCGCGCTTTAACACTTCATCAAAACCAGAAGTCACTTCCATCAAATATCCCTTCAAGGTAAAGAAGCAGAGAAAAACGGAGCATGGAAAAGACATACATACAGTGGAAACAGGAAAAGTGATGAATGGAGAGATAGAGGAAGAAGCAATTGAACCTACAGCAAAAGGAAAATGAAATAATAATATTAATAATAACACAGACAATGTAATGGGAAAGAATGAGCTGCCAGAAATTAAAGAAGAGGAGAAAAATGAAAAATTACACTTTTGCTAAATAAAGGACTACAAGGACAAAAGAGATGTAATTTATAAGAAATATACATGTATATAATTTTACATTTCCATTGACCTCCCCTTCTGTCCCAGCTGACTCTCCCCCACCTCCTCATTCCTCCATCCATCAACACAGTGTCGGTCCATTATTCTAAATAGAAGGCTCTTTTATTCCACATATCAGGTTTTGTGGATGCAATCTGCATGCCAATTATGGGAATGGACCCCTGATACCAAGAAATGGAAATCAGCACCGCTCGGTACAGTCTTAGAGGAGATTGTCATGCTCTGCACCCAGAGTGGCCATATATGTTCACCTGGAACTAGTTCAATGTCAACCATATATATGGTAAAGACCAGGCAATTTTACAGCATCAAGAAACATTAGAAGGTTGTCTGGACTCTGGTTCGAGGGGTATATGGGGGACAGATGTTAAATACTATTTTCTTAAAGAGTATATCCAAAGGAAATGGAAATCACTCAATTTTTAAGACCACAATTCCACTGCCACCTATTAACCCCAGGATTCCCACATTGCTGCTACTTTAAGCATTGGTTGGACTTGAAGACCTGACCTTGAAGACCTGTTACTTCATTTCACCAAAAGGTGGTACTGGAAGTCGAATCTGTAACTCAAAAGCAGAATGGGTTAATGCCCCACAGGGAGCAAATAAGATACTGCTTACTAGGGATGAGCCGAACACCCCCGGGTTCGGTTCGCACCAGAACCCGCGAATGGACCGAAAGTTCGCACGAACGTTAGAACCCTATTAAATACAATGGATGCGAACGTTCAAACTCTAAAGTGCTAATTATAACGACTAATATGCATGTTATTGTCCTAAAAAGGGTTTGGGAACCCGGGTTCTGCACCAGGGGACATGTATCAATGCAAAAATAAGTTTTAAAAACGGCCGTTTTTCGGGAGCAGTCATTTTAATGATACATAAAGTGAAAAAAAAAGTCAAATATTCCTTTAAATATCGTACCTGGGGGGTGTCTAAAGTATTCCTGTGAAGTGCCACGTCTTTCCCGTGTTTAGAACTGTTCCTGCACAAAATGACATTTCTAAAGGAAAAAAAAGCCATTTAAAACTGCTTGCGGCTTTAATGTAATGTCTGGTCCCGGTAATATGGATGAAAATCTTTGAGAAAAATGGCATAGCTACCCCATCACCCCCCCCCCCACCCCAGCCCATTACCAGCCCCTTTGGGTCTTGTATGGATATTAAGGGGAACCCGCACACAAAATAAAAAAGGCCCTATATGCTCTGAACAGCCGTATACAGGCGGTGCATACAAGACAGGGACTGTAGGTTTGTTCTTATGTAGAATCTGTTTGTAATTTTGAACAGGTACATTGTTTAAGTGTAGCTCCAGCCAAAAAATCTATTTTTAAGCTTTTTGGAAAACATAGGGAAGGGTTATCACCCCTGTAACATTTGTTTTCCTGTCTGTGCCCCTGTTCAGAACATTTCACCTCACTTTCCGTCCCAATGACAAATGTTTTTGAAAAGTGGGGTTTTTATTGAAACAAGGATTGGTGATAAAGCATCAGTAGAGAGGTTTTTCCCATATTAACTCTTACAGGAGAGAATTTCCCTTCCTAGGGGTAGATTTCCTCTTACTTCCTGTTGTCTCTCCTTTCGTTTGCAAGTAGGAGTCGGATGTTTGAAAGTAGGGGCCTGCCGTATATACTCTGCTGATATTTGCCCCTTACATGTTGGTGTTGCCACAACACTGTAAGCCCTCACAGTTACTCTTGGTGGGCGCATGAATGGGCCCTGCTGTGAATTATTAGATCAAGAATTGTAATTGCATGCCCCTGTTGAACAGGGGCTGAAAAATTGGGCATTTGGTGGTGGTGGTGGTGGTGTTGACACAACACTGTAAGGCCTCACAGTTACTCTTGGTGGGCGCAGGAATGGGCCCTGCTGTGAATTATTAGATCAAGAATTGTAATTACATGCCCCTGTTAAACAGGGGCAGAAAAATTGGGCCTTAGGCACTGGTGCCACAACACTGCAACCCCTCACAGATACTGTACTTGGAGCACAGCAATGAGCCCTGTTGCAAAGTATTGCATCAAAAATTGTAATTACACGCCCCTGTTAAACAGGGGCTGAAAAATTGGGCCTTAGCCACTGGTGCTGGTGCCACGACACTGCAACCTCTCCCAGATACTCTAGTTGAAGTGCAGGAATGAGCCCTGCTGCAAAGCATTGCATAAAAAATTGTAATTACATGCTCCTGTTAAACAGGGGCTGAAAAATTGGGCCTTAGGCACTGGTGCTGGTGCCACGACACTGCAACCTCTCCCAGATACTCTAGTTAGAGTGCAGGAATGAGCCCTGCTGCAAAGCTTTGCATAAAAAATTGTAATTACATGCCCCTGTTAAACAGAGGCTGAAAAATTGGGCCTTAGCCACTGATGGCGGCACCCAGAAACAAAAATGTTCTTCCAAGCTATCATCATCAATCGGATCATTGAGGAGGAGGAGGATAGTCAGTCAACATAACAGGACAGTCACTCAGCATCAGCATCAGTCTTGAAGGGATGTGACATTTGAAAATAAATAAGTCTGTTATATCAGCTTCAGGTGTTTGGTAGCTGGTGGTGATCCAAGACTGGTTCATCTTTATGAAGGTCAGTCGATCAACCGAGTCGGTGGACAGGCGCACCCTGTGATCCGTGACAAATCCTCCAGCAGCACTGAATGTGCATTCTGAAAGAACGCTGGATGCAGGACAGGCCAGTAGCTCAATTGCATACTGTGAAAGCTCTGGCCAGTGATCCATCCTCAAGACCCAGTAAGCAAGAGGATTTTCAGTGGGGAAGGTGTCCAAGTCTGACCTTGCCCCTAGGTATTCCTGCACCACGTATATCAGACGCTGGCGATGGTTGCTGGAACCGATCATACCTTGGGGCTGCGGACTAAAGAATTGTCTGAACGCATCGGTCAGACGGCCACCTTCCCCACCGCTCCTTCTTTGACTGACCGAAGCCTCAGCAACTCGTTGTCCAGGACCATGAGTTTGTAACCTCCCAGTCTCTGGGAACGCGTTGCACAGACCTTTCTGCAAGGCCTCCCGGAGTTGTCTCATCCTCTGCTCCCTCTGCGACGGTAAGATAAGGTCCGCAACCTTACCCTTGTACCGTGGATCAAGGAGAGTGGCCAGCCAGTAATGGTCCCTCTCCTTGATCCGAAGAATACAAGGATCCTTCCGCAGACTTTGCAGGATCAGGGAGGCCATGCAGCGTAGGTTAGCTGAGGCATTCAGTCCGGAGTCCTCTCGGTCACTAAGGACGACATGATCCGCAGCCACCTCCTCCCAGCCACGTACAAGTCCACGGGTTTCTTTGGACTGTAAATCATCCCTAAAAGACTGCTGCTGATGATGCTGAGTGCCAGGCTCCACCTCCATGCTGACACAATCCTCCTCCTCCTCCTCTTCCTGTGCGATGGGTGGGACAGAAGGAACACTGTCTTGGTAAAGGGGGCCTTGAGAGACAAGGAAGTCCTCCTCTTCCTGCCTCTGTTCTGCCTCAAGTGCCCTGTCCATTATTCCATGCAGCGTATGTTCCAACAGGTGGACAAGAGGTACAGTGTCACTGATGCATGCACTGTCACTGCTCACCATCCTCGTGGCCTCCTCAAATGGTGCAAGGACAGTGCATGCATCCCTGATCATGCCCCACTGGCGTGGTGAAAAAAACCCGAGCTCCCCTGACCCTGTCCTGGTGCCATAGTCGCACAGGTACTCATTGATGGCCCTCTGCTACGTGTGCAGCCGCTGCAGCATGGCCAACGTTGAGTTCCACCTGGTGGGCATGTCACATATAAGGCGGTTCTTGGGCAAGTTCAACTCCTTTTGCAGCTCAGCCAGGCGAGCACTGGCATTTTAAGATCTGCGGAAATGCACACAGACTTTCCTAGCCTGCCTCAGGACATCCTATAAGCCCGGGTACCTGCCCAAGAACCGCTGCACCACCAGGTTAAGGACGTGAGCCACACAGGGCACATGGGTCAGTTGTCCCTGTCGGAGGGCGGAGAGGAGGTTGGTGCCATTGTCACAAACCACCATTCCTGGCTTAAGCTGGCGTGGCGTCAACCACCTCTCAGCCTGCCCCTGCAGAGCAGACAGAACCTCTGCCCCAGTGTGGCTCCTGTCCCCCAAACACACCAGCGCAAGCACGGCATGGCATCTTTTTGCCTGCGTACTTGCGTAGCCCCTTGAACGCCTACGGAGCACCACTGGTTCCGAGGACAAAGCACAGGAAGAGGCCATGGAGGAAGAAGAAGAGGAGGAAATGGAGGAGAGAGGTGTGTCACAACCAGTAGTAGCATTTTGGAGGCGTGGCGGCAGAACAACCTCCAACACTACTGCACCTTGTCCTGCATCCTTCCCAGCTGCCAAAAGAGTGACCCAATGGGCCGTGAAAGAAAGGTAACGTCCCTGTCCATGCCTGCTGGACCATGAGTCAGCGGTAATATGCACCTTACCGCTGACCGCCCTGTCCAGCGAGGCCAAGACATTGCCTTCCACATGCCGGTAGAGAGCCGGAATCGCCTTCCGTGAGAAAAAGTGGCGTTTGGGAACCTGCCACTGAGGAACCGCACATTGCACAAACTCACGGAAGGGGGCCGAGTCTACCAACTGAAAAGGCAGCAGTTGAAGCGCTAGCAATTTAGCCAAGCTAGCATTCAACCGCTGGGCATGTGGATGGCTGGGAGTGAACTTCTTTCGACGGTCCAGCAGCTGGGGCAGGGAAATTTGCCTGCTAGAATCGGACGTCGGTGTACTGCTAGCAGAGTGCCCGCAAGTACTTGGCTGTGACACACCTAATTCTACACCTTCATTCCTCTCAGTGCAGGTTTCAGAGAGGACTGAAGGTATAGTGGGGTTGGAGATCCCAGCTGATGCGGTGCAAGGAGAGGTCCGCTTTGTTCTTTGGTGTGGGTCTTTAAGGTAGGCTTGCCAACGAGCTGCATGGCAGGTCAACATATGTCTGGTCAAGCATGTGGTGCCCAAGCGGCTGATGTTTTGGCCACGCGATATACGCTTGAGACATATGTTGCAAACAGCAGCTGTGCGATCTGATGCGATCAAAAAAGGCCCACACCAAAGAACTTTTTGAATAACGGGCAGAGGCAGCGCCCAGCACAGGCGGAGCTCTGCGGTGTGATTAAGTCGGTGTGCTGCCCTTACGCTGGCCCCCCGAGGGAATCCTGCCTCGTTGGAGATGTGCCTCCTCCTCCTCCTCATCCTCCTCCTCCTCTCTCCTATTAGGCACCCACGTGGAGTCAGTGACCTCATCATCCCCTCCCTCCTCATCACTGGAGCCAATCTGGCAGTATGCTGCAGCTGCTGGAACATGACTGCCAGATTGGTGTCCTTCTTGAGCATCCCCTCTCTCTGCTCTCACGCTACTGCCTTCCTCTAGCTGGGTATCATCATCAGACCCTTCGAAACGCTGGGCATCCTCCTGGAGCATGTACCCAACACTGTGCTCAAACAGTTCGGGGGACTCCTCAGGAGGACATGGTGGGTCTAGGGAAGGAGTGACTGATGATGACATTGATACCAGGGAAGAGGATGCTTTGGCAGCTGCTTTGCCAGTACCCTGAGCCTGGGTGAGAGAGGATGAGGAGGATGAGGAGGGCTTGGTCATCCACTCTACCAAGTCTTCAGCATGATGCGGCTCAATGCGTCCAGCTGCCGAAAATAAGGACAAGAGTTTCCCATGGCCACGTGCTGATGACGATGCACCGCGTCCACGGCCAGCACTGTTGTCTCTAGACACAGAGCCTGCTTTTCCTCTTTTATTGGCTCCTGACTGTCTGCCTCTCCTTGTTTGCCTTCCAGACATTCTAATGGCCTGCAGGGAGATGGGAAAACCAGCAATAAGGGGTAGCTTCAGGTGTATATTTTGCAGGAAGCACACTACGCCCGCTGTAAGTGCTGCAGATGACTGCCCGTGTTACACAACAGGAAAAACAGCAATAAGGGCTAGCTTCAGGTGTTTATTTTGCAGGAAGCACACTCCGCCCGCTGTAAGTGCTGCAAATGCCTGTTAGTGTAACACAAAAGAAAAAAAGCTCCAGCAATAAGGGCTAGCTTCAGGTGTATAATGTGCAGGAGGCACACTCCGCCCGCTGTAAGTGCTGCAAATGCCTGTTAGTGTAACACACCAGGAAAACACAGCAATACGGGCTAGCTTCAGGTGTATATTTAGCAGGAAGCACACTCCGCCCGCTGTAAGTGCTGCAAATGCCTGTTAGTGTAACACACCAGGAAAACACAGCAATACGGGCTAGCTTCAGGTGTATATTTAGCAGGAAGCAAACTCCGCCCGCTGTAAGTGCTGCAAATGCCTGTTAGTGTAACACACTAGGAAAACACAACAATACGGGCTAGCTTCAGGTGTATATTTAGCAGGAAGCACACTCCGCCCGCTGTAAGTGCTGCAAATGCCTGTTAGTGTAACACACCAGGAAAACACAACAATACGGGCTAGCTTCAGGTGTATATTTAGCAGGAAGCACACTCTGCCCGCTGTAAGTGCTGCAAATGCCTGTTAGTGTAACACACCAGGAAAACACAACAATACAGGCTAGCTTCAGGTGTATATTTAGCAGGAAGCACACTCCGCCCGCTGTAAGTGCTGCAAATGCCTGTTAGTGTAACACACCAGGAAAACACAGCAATACGGGCTAGCTTCAGGTGTATATTTAGCAGGAATCCCACTCCGCCCGCTGTAAGTGCTGCAAATGCCTGTTAGTGTAACACACCAGGAAAACACAGCAATACGGGCTAGCTTCAGGTGTATAATGTGCAGGAGGCACACTCCGCCCGCTGTAAGTGCTGCAAATGCCTGTTAGTGTAACACACCAGGAAAACACAGCAATACAGGCTAGCTTCAGGTGTATATTTAGCAGGAATCCCACTCCGCCAGCTGTAAGTGCTGCAAATGCCTGTTAGTGTAACACACCAGGAAAACACAGCAATATGGGCTAGCTTCAGGTGTATATTTAGCAGGAATCCCACTCCGCCCGCTGTAAGTGCTGCAAATGCCTGTTAGTGTAACACACCAGAAAAACACAGCAATACGGGCTAGCTTCAGGTGTATAATGTGCAGGAGGCACACTCCGCCCGCTGTAAGTGCTGCAAATGCCTGTTAGTGTAACACACTAGGAAAACACAACAATACGGGCTAGCTTCAGGTGTATATTTAGCAGGAAGCACACTCCGCCCGCTGTAAGTGCTGCAAATGCCTGTTAGTGTAACACACCAGGAAAACACAACAATACGGGCTAGCTTCAGGTGTATATTTAGCAGGAAGCACACTCCGCCCGCTGTAAGTGCTGCAAATGCCTGTTAGTGTAACACACCAGGAAAACACAGCAATACGGGCTAGCTTCAGGTGTATAATGTGCAGGAGGCACACTCCGCCCGCTGTAAGTGCTGCAAATGCCTGTTAGTGTAACACACCAGGAAAACACAGCAATACAGGCTAGCTTCAGGTGTATATTTAGCAGGAATCCCACTCCGCCAGCTGTAAGTGCTGCAAATGCCTGTTAGTGTAACACACCAGGAAAACACAGCAATATGGGCTAGCTTCAGGTGTATATTTAGCAGGAATCCCACTCCGCCCGCTGTAAGTGCTGCAAATGCCTGTTAGTGTAACACACCAGAAAAACACAGCAATACGGGCTAGCTTCAGGTGTATAATGTGCAGGAGGCACACTCCGCCCGCTGTAAGTGCTGCAAATGCCTGTTAGTGTAACACACTAGGAAAACACAACAATACGGGCTAGCTTCAGGTGTATATTTAGCAGGAAGCACACTCCGCCCGCTGTAAGTGCTGCAAATGCCTGTTAGTGTAACACACCAGGAAAACACAACAATACGGGCTAGCTTCAGGTGTATATTTAGCAGGAAGCACACTCCGCCCGCTGTAAGTGCTGCAAATGCCTGTTAGTGTAACACACCAGGAAAACACAGCAATACGGGCTAGCTTCAGGTGTATATTTAGCAGGAAGCACACTCCGCCCGCTGTAAGTGCTGCAAATGCCTGTTAGTGTAACACACCAGGAAAACACAGCAATACGGGCTAGCTTCAGGTGTATAATGTGCAGGAGGCAGACTCCGCCCGCTGTAAGTGCTGCAAATGCCTGTTAGTGTAACACACCAGGAAAACACAGCAATACAGGCTAGCTTCAGGTGTATGTTTAGCAGGAATCCCACTCCGCCAGCTGTAAGTGCTGCAAATGCCTGTTAGTGTAACACACCAGGAAAACACAGCAATACGGGCTAGCTTCAGGTGTATATTTAGCAGGAAGCACACTCCGCCCGCTGTAAGTGCTGCAAATGCCTGTTAGTGTAACACACCAGGAAAACACAACAATACAGGCTAGCTTCAGGTGTATATTTAGCAGGAAGCACACTCCGCCCGCTGTAAGTGCTGCAAATGCCTGTTAGTGTAACACACCAGGAAAACACAGCAATACGGGCTAGCTTCAGGTGTATATTTAGCAGGAAGCACACTCCGCCCGCTGTAAGTGCTGCAAATGCCTGTCAGTGTAACACACCAGGAAAACACAGCAATACGGGCTAGCTTCAGGTGTATAATGTGCAGGAGGCAGACTCCGCCCGCTGTAAGTGCTGCAAATGCCTGTTAGTGTAACACACCAGGAAAACACAGCAATACAGGCTAGCTTCAGGTGTATATTTAGCAGGAATCCCACTCCGCCAGCTGTAAGTGCTGCAAATGCCTGTTAGTGTAACACACCAGGAAAACACAGCAATACGGGCTAGCTTCAGGTGTATATTTAGCAGGAATCCCACTCCGCCCGCTGTAAGTGCTGCAAATGCCTGTTAGTGTAACACACCAGAAAAACACAGCAATACGGGCTAGCTTCAGGTGTATAATGTGCAGGAGGCACACTCCGCCCGCTGTAAGTGCTGCAAATGCCTGTTAGTGTAACACACCAGGAAAACACAGCAATACGGGCTAGCTTCAGGTGTATATTTAGCAGGAAGCACACTCCGCCCGCTGTAAGTGCTGCAAATGCCTGTTAGTGTAACACACCAGGAAAACACAGCAATACGGGCTAGCTTCAGGTGTATATTTAGCAGGAAGCAAACTCCGCCCGCTGTAAGTGCTGCAAATGCCTGTTAGTGTAACACACTAGGAAAACACAACAATACGGGCTAGCTTCAGGTGTATATTTAGCAGGAAGCACACTCCGCCCGCTGTAAGTGCTGCAAATGCCTGTTAGTGTAACACACCAGGAAAACACAGCAATACGGGCTAGCTTCAGGTGTATATTTAGCAGGAATCCCACTCCGCCCGCTGTAAGTGCTGCAAATGCCTGTTAGTGTAACACACCAGGAAAACACAGCAATACGGGCTAGCTTCAGGTGTATATTTAGCAGGAAGCACACTCCGCCCGCTGTAAGTGCTGCAAATGCCTGTTAGTGTAACACACCAGGAAAACACAGCAATACGGGCTAGCTTCAGGTGTATATTTAGCAGGAAGCAAACTCCGCCCGCTGTAAGTGCTGCAAATGCCTGTTAGTGTAACACACTAGGAAAACACAACAATACGGGCTAGCTTCAGGTGTATATTTAGCAGGAAGCACACTCCGCCCGCTGTAAGTGCTGCAAATGCCTGTTAGTGTAACACACCAGGAAAACACAACAATACGGGCTAGCTTCAGGTGTATATTTAGCAGGAAGCACACTCTGCCCGCTGTAAGTGCTGCAAATGCCTGTTAGTGTAACACACCAGGAAAACACAACAATACAGGCTAGCTTCAGGTGTATATTTAGCAGGAAGCACACTCCGCCCGCTGTAAGTGCTGCAAATGCCTGTTAGTGTAACACACCAGGAAAACACAGCAATACGGGCTAGCTTCAGGTGTATATTTAGCAGGAATCCCACTCCGCCCGCTGTAAGTGCTGCAAATGCCTGTTAGTGTAACACACCAGGAAAACACAGCAATACGGGCTAGCTTCAGGTGTATAATGTGCAGGAGGCACACTCCACCTGCTGTAAGTGCTGCAAATGCCTGTTAGTGTAACACACCAGGAAAACACAGCAATACAGGCTAGCTTCAGGTGTATATTTAGCAGGAATCCCACTCCGCCAGCTGTAAGTGCTGCAAATGCCTGTTAGTGTAACACAGCAGGAAAACACAGCAATATGGGCTAGCTTCAGGTGTATATTTAGCAGGAATCCCACTCCGCCCGCTGTAAGTGCTGCAAATGCCTGTTAGTGTAACACACCAGAAAAACACAGCAATACGGGCTAGCTTCAGGTGTATAATGTGCAGGAGGCACACTCCGCCCGCTGTAAGTGCTGCAAATGCCTGTTAGTGTAACACACTAGGAAAACACAACAATACGGGCTAGCTTCAGGTGTATATTTAGCAGGAAGCACACTCCGCCCGCTGTAAGTGCTGCAAATGCCTGTTAGTGTAACACACCAGGAAAACACAACAATACGGGCTAGCTTCAGGTGTATATTTAGCAGGAAGCACACTCCGCCCGCTGTAAGTGCTGCAAATGCCTGTTAGTGTAACACACAAGGAAAACACAGCAATACGGGCTAGCTTCAGGTGTATATTTAGCAGGAAGCACACTCCGCCCGCTGTAAGTGCTGCAAATGCCTGTTAGTGTAACACACCAGGAAAACACAGCAATACGGGCTAGCTTCAGGTGTATAATGTGCAGGAGGCAGACTCCGCCCGCTGTAAGTGCTGCAAATGCCTGTTAGTGTAACACACCAGGAAAACACAGCAATACAGGCTAGCTTCAGGCGTATGTTTAGCAGGAATCCCACTCCGCCAGCTGTAAGTGCTGCAAATGCCTGTTAGTGTAACACACCAGGAAAACACAGCAATACGGGCTAGCTTCAGGTGTATATTTAGCAGGAAGCACACTCCGCCCGCTGTAAGTGCTGCAAATGCCTGTTAGTGTAACACACCAGGAAAACACAACAATACAGGCTAGCTTCAGGTGTATATTTAGCAGGAAGCACACTCCGCCCGCTGTAAGTGCTGCAAATGCCTGTTAGTGTAACACACCAGGAAAACACAGCAATACGGGCTAGCTTCAGGTGTATATTTAGCAGGAAGCACACTCCGCCCGCTGTAAGTGCTGCAAATGCCTGTCAGTGTAACACACTAGGAAAACACAACAATACGGGCTAGCTTCAGGTGTATATATAGCAGGAAGCACACTCCGCCCGCTGTAAGTGCTGCAAATGCCTGTTAGTGTAACACACCAGGAAAACACAGCAATACGGGCTAGCTTCAGGTGTATAATGTGCAGGAGGCAGACTCCGCCCGCTGTAAGTGCTGCAAATGCCTGTTAGTGTAACACACCAGGAAAACACAGCAATACAGGCTAGCTTCAGGTGTATATTTAGCAGGAATCCCACTCCGCCAGCTGTAAGTGCTGCAAATGCCTGTTAGTGTAACACACCAGGAAAACACAGCAATACGGGCTAGCTTCAGGTGTATATTTAGCAGGAATCCCACTCCGCCCGCTGTAAGTGCTGCAAATGCCTGTTAGTGTAACACACCAGAAAAACACAGCAATACGGGCTAGCTTCAGGTGTATAATGTGCAGGAGGCACACTCCGCCCGCTGTAAGTGCTGCAAATGCCTGTTAGTGTAACACACCAGGAAAACACTGCAATACGGATTAGCTTTAGGTGTATATTTAGCAGGAAGCACACTCCGCCCACTGTAAGTGCTGCAAATGCCTGTTAGTGTAACACACCAGGAAAACACAGCAATACGGGCTAGCTTCAGGTGTATATTTAGCAGGAAGCACACTCCGCCCGCTGTAAGTGCTGCAAATGCCTGTTAGTGTAACACACCAGGAAAACACAGCAATACGAGCTAGCTTCAGGTGTATATTTAGCAGGAAGCACACTCCGCCCGCTGTAAGTGCTGCAAATGCCTGTTAGTGTAACACACCAGGAAAACACAGCAATACGGGCTAGCTTCAGGTGTATATTTAGAAGGAAGCACACTCCGCCCGCTGTAAGTGCTGCAAATGCCTGTTAGTGTAACACACCAGGAAAACACAGCAATACGGGCTAGCTTCAGGTGTATATTTAGCAGGAAGCACACTCCGCCCGCTGTAAGTGCTGCAAATGCCTGTTAGTGTAACACACCAGGAAAACACAGCAATACGGGCTAGCTTCAGGTGTATAATGTGCAGGAGGCAGACTCCGCCCGCTGTAAGTGCTGCAAATGCCTGTTAGTGTAACACACCAGGAAAACACAGCAATACAGGCTAGCTTCAGGTGTATGTTTAGCAGGAATCCCACTCCGCCAGCTGTAAGTGCTGCAAATGCCTGTTAGTGTAACACACCAGGAAAACACAGCAATACGGGCTAGCTTCAGGTGTATATTTAGCAGGAAGCACACTCCGCCCGCTGTAAGTGCTGCAAATGCCTGTTAGTGTAACACACCAGGAAAACACAACAATACAGGCTAGCTTCAGGTGTATATTTAGCAGGAAGCACACTCCGCCCGCTGTAAGTGCTGCAAATGCCTGTTAGTGTAACACACCAGGAAAACACAGCAATACGGGCTAGCTTCAGGTGTATATTTAGCAGGAAGCACACTCCGCCCGCTGTAAGTGCTGCAAATGCCTGTTAGTGTAACACACCAGGAAAACACAGCAATACGGGCTAGCTTCAGGTGTATAATGTGCAGGAGGCAGACTCCGCCCGCTGTAAGTGCTGCAAATGCCTGTTAGTGTAACACACCAGGAAAACCCAGCAATACAGGCTAGCTTCAGGTGTATATTTAGCAGGAATCCCACTCCGCCAGCTGTAAGTGCTGCAAATGCTTGTTAGTGTAACACACCAGGAAAACACAGCAATACGGGCTAGCTTCAGGTGTATATTTAGCAGGAATCCCACTCCGCCCGCTGTAAGTGCTGCAAATGCCTGTTAGTGTAACACACCAGAAAAACACAGCAATACGGGCTAGCTTCAGGTGTATAATGTGCAGGAGGCACACTCCGCCCGCTGTAAGTGCTGCAAATGCCTGTTAGTGTAACACACCAGGAAAACACTGCAATACGGGCTAGCTTCAGGTGTATATTTAGCAGGAAGCACACTCCGCCCACTGTAAGTGCTGCAAATGCCTGTTAGTGTAACACACCAGGAAAACACAGCAATACGGGCTAGCTTCAGGTGTATATTTAGCAGGAAGCACACTCCGCCCGCTGTAAGTGCTGCAAATGCCTGTTAGTGTAACACACCAGGAAAACACAGCAATACGAGCTAGCTTCAGGTGTATATTTAGCAGGAAGCACACTCCGCCCGCTGTAAGTGCTGCAAATGCCTGTTAGTGTAACACACCAGGAAAACACAGCAATACGGGCTAGCTTCAGGTGTATATTTAGAAGGAAGCACACTCCGCCCGCTGTAAGTGCTGCAAATGCCTGTTAGTGTAACACACCAGGAAAACACAGCAATACGGGCTAGCTTCAGGTGCATATTTAGCAGGAAGCACACTCCGCCTGCTGTAAGTGCTGCAAATGCCTGTTAGTGTAACACACCAGGAAAACACAGCAATACGGGCTAGCTTCAGGTGTATATTTAGCAGGAAGCACACTCCGCCCGCTGTAAGTGCTGCAAATGCCTGTTAGTGTAAAACACCAGAAAAACACAGCAATACGGGCTAGCTTCAGGTGTATACTGTGCAGGAGGCTTAGCAACAATGACACTGACACTGTCCCCTGCCTATCCTTCTCTCTCCCTGCACACAAGGTTTAGCAAAGAATATGACACTGACACTCTCCCTGCCTATCCTTCTCTCTCCCTACACACAAGGTTTAGCAAAGAATAGCACAATGACACTGTCCCTGCCTATCCTTCTCTTTCCCTGCGTGGGAACACACTACACAAGGCGCCGCTGGTGGTCTTTTATAGTGTGGGGCGTGTGCTAAACCCCCATAGCTATAATTGGCCACAGGCAACCTGCCTGTGGCCAATTATTGCTCTCCTAGCTGCCGGCGCTGCGATTGGCCAAGTATGCGGGGTCACAGTGCATGCTTGGCCAATCACAGCGCCGGGATTGCACTACGATGGCGCAGTGTATTGTGGGCCGTTCGCGTCACTCGAATTTGGCGCGAACGGCCCAAATAGTTCGATCTTCGTGGAACGATCGAACAGCCGATGTTCGAGTCGAACGCATGTTCAACTCAAACACCGAGCTCATCCCTACTGCTTACCAGAGTCACCATAGAAAATAGAAAAAGTATAGAAAAACCTACTTAGTGTATAAAAGTAAATAGGGGGATATTTACTAAAAATGGTGCACTTAGAATCTGGTGCAGCTGTGCATGGCAGCCAATCAGCTTCTGACCTCAGCTGGTTCAATTGAGCATTGACAATAAAACCTGGAAGCTGATTGGTTTCTATGCTGAGCTGCACCAGATTTTCACCATCCAGTTTTAGTAAATAACCCCCTCAGTGTCACTAACCCCACATCATAAAAAACTATTAATAAATGGTATATTCACTATGCTCAGTCACTATGAGATTTATTTTCTGTATTCAGCAAACATCATTGATTGCTGTTCTCTATCGCCACCTTCTGTTCATGTCCCCAATTCAGCTAGTCCCCAATTCAGCTAAGGACTTTGCAGCTGTGGTGGAAGCTCTGCACGTGCTCAATTTTAAGTGAGTTTCTATGCTAAGCATTTCCAATGATCACACCCCCCCTTACACACACACACACACACACACACACAGAGCCATTTACTTGGAAGACCAGTGTACTGCTGTTTCCCCTCCCCTAGCTCTCTGAGTTCCTTATGCAGCTGAGAACAGCGGGTACGTATTCACTCTTAAAAAAGGGGGAAAACTGTATTTATTATATATATATATATATATATATATATATATATATATTTCATTTCTATTTTAAACTAAATGGGTTGTTTTATAAGAGACAGAGAACAGTCTGTGACATTGTTTTTGTGGTTTATTGAGGAATAATAACTTGGATGGGGACGGGAGGTTATGGGTTGCCCACTTAAATTTTAGCAAAAAAACTTTGGCAACAACTTCAGGGACATCTTCCTGAACACAGTCTATATACAATCTCTATACAGTCTCCTTGACACTCCTCCTGCACATTACTTGTTTGCAGACTCTGGATCACTGTAAATGGATCTTACAGGCACAGTCAGATCTAGCAGAACACATTGATCAGCTTGCACTTTCCCCCCTGTGGCTTCTGACCCCAGTACCACCGCATCAGGCACTGCCAACCCACCTGGGTGCAGCTGCCCCTTTCACTAGCCCTCCAGGCCAACTTTCCTCCACAGTCCTCCAGACTAACTCTCACCAGCCCACCTGGCTGACCCTAAAGGAGATCTACCAGGGAAGGGATGAAGACTTGGCACACCGCTGTCTTCATGGAGGACTGGCTACATGTGGCAGTCTCCCCCCTAGTCCCCAGTAGTGCTGCTTTACTCACACTGTCCTCTCCCTTGCTCCCATGCCTCCAGGAGGGTCTTCCTTCGTGTGTTGTGGCAGGATCCGTCCAGCATCTGTGCCCCGGCCCAAGGTTACCCAAAGCCCACTGACAGCCTCCACAGCACAATATCTCCATCTTCCACCCGACTGCCCCTGCTGGCATGGCTCATGCCTATTTAAGCCTTGGCCACTGCCAGCCCTTTACTGTGGATTGGCTGAGGCCCTCATAAATATTCCAGGCAGCCCCTCCTAACCTCCACCCACTAGCGCTAGAAGTTTCTGTCAGGATGAGTCATCCAGCACTGACCCAGATTCACAGCTCAGGCTTAGCCCTGAGCAAACCTAAATTTTCCTACACTAACAAAACCTACGCTACAAAACATATCCTACATCAAGCACACACTAGAGAGTGCTGCATAAGAAACTTTGTATTACTGACTCTGTATGCTAGAGAGGCAATCATACCTCCCAACAGTCCTGGATTGGACCTTTGTCCCGCTATCCCAATGTGCAGGGGCTTTGTCCCGCATAATTATGTTGATTATAATCAAATAGGACCTCAAGCTCATTAGGACCTGTAGCAGTGTAAAAATCCAGCACAGACAGGGACTTGCAAGCAAGCTGGCTTGATGTGCACTGTGCAGCCACGATGAGAGACTACACCTGTCAGATCCGAGCTGTGATGTTGGGAATGGGCGGGACTTCTACCCATACCCACCCCCTATATCAAGCAACCAGTGCAGTGCATAGGGAAAGAGGCATTCGAACAATGGCCAGGGAAAAGTTGCCAAGGCAGGGTTTTTTTTTCCAGCCTTCTGCAGTAGATGAAAGTGAAATTAGAACAGCTCTCCCACAGTTCCTTCAACAGCCTCCCTGCTCTACACCATGATCCTTATCTCCTATCTGGTTGGGAGTTTAGGAGCTGAAAAGGATTGTGCACTGAAAAGAAAGCTGTGACAGAGGCAGAGCCAATTACAGAAAAGTGCTTTTAGAAAGGTAATCATGTGGAAGGTGGTGGAGCTTGGTGGGGAATGGTAAGATGAGGGCAGAGGAGAGATGTGTGTGTTGCAGGGGTTTTAGCAGCCGAGGAGAGGTGCAGTATTGAGATGTAGATGTCTGAATGGACTATGTACCTAGTGTACTCTTGAACCCTGTGCATAACTCACTCCAGAACCCACCTTCATGTACATAACTCACTCCAGAACCCACCTTCATGTACATAACGCACTCCAGAACCCACTTTCATGTACATACCTCACGCCAGAACCCACCTTCATGTACATAACGCACTCCAGAATCCAGTACATAATGCACTCTTGAACCCTGCACTCTGTACGTAATGCACTGCAATCAAAGCATATGTAGCGGGGTCCCCATATTTGGGGGCCGCTATGTTTGAAATTTAGGGGGTAGTCTGAGCATTAGTTTGGCTCAGGCTGTTTGTTTACTTTAAATTGGACTCTGCTCTGCTGTGATGTTGTCTGGTCGTACAGTTCCCTTTGACCTGCAGGTGGTGATGTTGCCCAGGTCCCAGGTTGAACCACAGGAAACATTGCAGCGTGATTGGGTGTCCTCTCTCAGCAGCTGTGCGGTGGGCGTGGTCTGCCTGCTGTGCATGCTTGGAGAGGGTACTTAAGGGGCAGACGCGATTGGCGCGGGGTCTTCGTCCTCGGCACGTACCCCACCTTCGGTGGCCCTCATGGCCAGAGGTGCGTGTGAATATGCTGGGTCCCGGGCACCTTTAGCCCGAGGCCCCATCGTTCCAGGTAGGCCCAGTACCTTTAACTGAGGCCTACAACCAACCCGCGGAATCCCAGGGTGCCCGTGGGAGGGTGACCCACTCTGAAGGAGAGGCAACCAGGGGAGGACCTTTCTAAGGGGATCGGTGAAGGAAGTCACTGTCTCGGGAGAGGCCTGGTTACCTGTCAGAGGGAAGGATTCTGTGATCTGTGAAACAGCCCTGTAAAGTGCCCCATTGGCACCCACGGTCTCTAAAATTACAGGTGCTAAGGAGTTCTGGATTTAAGAACCAAAAGATTCTGTGGCAGAGGATCTTCTGAAAAGTAAATGTCCGTGTTTCACTCCGGCTGCTAGAACCGTAAGGGGGATCTATCCGGGTGAGCAAAACCCACTCAGGAGTGAGTGGCGACGAGAGTAAATAAGCGCCGCGTGCCTGAACCTCCCTTCCTGTTTAACTCTCTCTCTATCCTCAACTTTCTCTAATAAGTTACAAGCAAGAAAATAAACTCGTCTGTTGGAGTTTAACACTGTCTGGACATTGGCCTTCTTTAAGAGAGAGAATAGACTTTTCCCTACACTCTAGGGACAAGAACCAACCGAAGGAGCTAAATCGCTGTAGGACCCAAAACTGTTAACACCACTCACCCTCTACAAAATGGAGGATACTGGGCATGTGGCATGGTGCGTCCCACTCTGCGAGTGAAGGTAAGCAGAGGCCAGGGATCTTTGCGCTACACGTGGGGGGGCTCGAGTGTGGGATTTTACAGCTACTACTGGAAGTCGGACTATTTTTTTCTCCTGTATATGTGGTTCTGTGGAGATTGGCCATTTAGGAAAAATTGGACTGCGTCACTTGTGAGGGAAATGGAGGTACAGGCCTGTACTGAGTTTTTCGAACTGCGTAGTTCGTAGGCGTGTTCCAGACATAGAAAAGCCCGCAAGCTGCGTGCAGCAAGAGAAAAGGGGGAGGAGCCCCCGCCAACTGTGAGTTGCACGTGGCGCATTGGCGCCAAGGGACAATACGAGCTGGACTAGTGAAGGAGAAGCAATATGTCTGCTACCCCATGGACTTCCATTGCACGGGGACCTCGGATGTTCCCAACTACCTCTACCATGGACATTGCTCCCCTCACTGCCCTCCTGACGGATACAGGGATCCGGCTCAAGCCTAGGGGCCGCTTCGCCCTTTATACTTGTAGAGATGCGGAGGCTCTGGGCGTGCTCTGTCCCAGATGTGATGGTTTGATCGTGTAGATACGGCCGTTTGGAAGATGTCTGACCTGCGAGTTCTTGTTCGAGGTGGATAAGCCCACCGAGTCGCCCCGAGCTTACCGGGTCAATTTTGTTACAGGTATTGTTGCTTCCGAGGAAGAAAACTACGCCCCAGTGGCCGGACCCACGCGCATCACCGCGTCTACAGTGGATGCGGAAGATGGAGCTCCAGCCACCACAGAGCCAGCGACGGACACTACAGCGGATGCTGCTTCCGTCACCACCGAGACCTCCATCCCACCCGCCAAGCGAAAGGTGGACTACATTAAGGCCTCCCACGGTCGCGGTAGAAGCCTGCCCCAGCGCCTGCCTGAACCGGATCTTCGCAGCGGAGGGATCTCCGGGAAGTCCACGTCAGGGGACGGTAAGGAGGCTGGGGGAACTGTGATAGCAAGTTTGCCGGGGAAGGGGAAGAAGCCCATACCCCAAACTACTGGGGATGTGTGGACAGCCGACCCGTGAGAACTTTCAAAATTTGGGGACAATGTGTCCGTGTCCACCAGAACTTACTTGCCGGCAGAGGAGTATGATACTTCTGATCTGGACTCATCGTCCGATGTGGGTGATGACGTGGAGATTGATGAGATCTTCACTAAGAAGGGTTGGGACAAAATTACGGTGACTTCACCCCGCAGCCTTAGAAGGGGATTGCCCATGGACTCTGGGGACACTAAACCCCGAGTGAAAGCCCCTGCTTTGAAGGAAGAAGTTATTCCCATACCCGCACTGCCTGCACCTGCATCGTCTGTACCTGCTACCACAGAGGGACGTCCGCCGTTGCGGCCCCCTCTGCCACAGCTGGAACTAGCACCAATAAAAAGGGCCCCAGATGCCATTGTCCTACCTGGAGCAGGAGATTGTGCAACCATACTTCCCATAGCCCGGTTGCAACGGCTCCTAAACAAGAAGGTTGCCACGGAGTACGGATGGGAGTATCCTTATGTTCCCAAAGAACTTCTTTTTGAAATTGAGGCCTACCGAGAGAGATGGTACTCCGACTTTGTTTGGGATTACCTGGAAGTACCTAAAGCCCGCAGGTATTTCATATGTTCAGCCGCCATGGCTGATCGCTTTAAAGGATGCCGAAAGGAATGGAACTATGGCCGGCACATACATGCGGACCGGGTGGTAATTTGTAACGAGAGAGAGAATGCTGTGTATTCCATTGAGACTTTGGATAGGCAGTGGAAAACCCTCGATCTCACAGATCCTCAATATTACATTTGAAATGGGAACTTGTGTGTTTGTTCTATTATCCCGTTTCACAGGAACAGCCTGCCCTGAACTCATGACTTTACCCTCTGTTACAAGGGGGGGATTTACTCAACTGAGGAACCGGAGAACTGTTGTTGTTTTTCTCTCTCCCTCCTCAACTCCGCAAAAAGAAAATAAATAGTTTTTTTCTTAAACTGAACTTTGGGTTAGATCAGCCAGGGCCAAAGCTGGAAACCGCTGTGGTCAAGATGGAAAGTTTAGGTACAGTAAATTCATTCCCACGCGCAATTGTGGAGAGTGTAGTGACTTGTGCTGCCACCAGGTGGTAGTGGTTTGCAGAACTATAGTAATAGTATATGCTCAGTGATGCTAGGCTTAGCAATTCATGCTTTCAGAGGGTGGTCATTTCTTTTCGGAGAGATGACTTGCTTCTGTATATAATAGGAAGTACGATGTGTTTATTGCATGTTTTTTTTTTTTCTCCCTCTGCAGGTGATCTGCTATCAACTCCACCGGAGCATGGGTGGAGTAGATATGTTAGGAGGGGTGGAATTGTCGATTGTGATGTACTGTGTGTTATTATACAAACTGTGATGTGTATTGCTACATGTTTTCTTTCTTTCTTTCTCTACCCCATTCCCAAAGTACTTGGTTCAGGCACCATTTCTAAACGCTGTATATAGTTTGGAATAAATCAGAGCCCACTCAGGATTGAGGGGGTCTTCTGATCTATTCCAGCCACTGGGAGAGTGGCTTATTCAGGAGGGGGTGTATGTAGCGGGGTCCCCATATTTGGGGGCCGCTATGTTTGAAATTTAGGGGGTAGCCTGAGCATTAGTTTGGCTCAGGCTGTTTGTTTTCTTTAAATTGGACTCTGCTCTGCTGTGATGTTGTCTGGTCGTACAGTTCCCATTGACCTGCAGGTGGCGATGTTGCCCAGGTCCCAGGTTGAACCACAGGAAACATTGCAGCATGATTGGGTGTCCTCTCTCGGCAGCCGTGCGGCGGGCGTGGTCTGCCTGCTGTGCATGCTGGGAGAGGGTACTTAAGGGGCAGACGCGATTGGCGCGGGGTCCTAATCATCGGCACGTACCCCACCTTCGGTGGCCCTCATGGCTAGGGGTGCGTGTGAATGTGCTGGGTCCCGGGCACCTTTAGCCTGAGGCCCCATCGTTCCAGGTAGGCCCAGTACCTTTAACTGAGGCCTACAACCAACCAGCGGAATCCCAGGGTGCCCGTGGGAGGGTGACCCGCTCTGAAGGAGAGGCAACCAGGGGAGGACCTTTCTAAGGGGATCGGTGAAGGAAGTCACTGTCTCGGGAGAGGCCTGGTTACCTGTCAGAGGGAAGGATTCTGTGATCTGTGAAACAGCCCTGTAAAGTGCCCCATTGGCACCTACGGTCTCTAAAATTACAGGTGCTAAGGAGTTCTGGATTTAAGAACCGAAAGATTCTGTGGCAGAGGATCTTCTGAAAAGTAAATGTCCGTGTTTCACTCTGGCTGCTAAAATCGTGAGAGGGATCTATCCGGGTGAGCAAAACCCACTCAGGAGTGAGTGGCGACGAGAGTAAATAAGTGTCGCGTGCCTGAACCTCCCTTCCTGTTAAACTCTTTCTCTATCCACAACTTTCTCTACTAAGTTACAAGCAAGAAAAATAAACTTGTCAGTTGGAGTTTAACACTGTCTGGACATTCTTTAAGAGAGAGAATAGACTTTTCCCTACACTCTAGGGACGAGAACCAACGGAAGGAGGTAACTCGCTGCAGGACCCAAAACTGTTAACACCGCTCACCCTCTACAAAATGGAGGATACTGGGCATGTGGCATGGTGTGTCCCACTCTGCGAGTGAAGGTAAGCAGAGGCCAGGGATCTGTGTGCTACACATATTTTATAGGTACATTAAGCCCCTCCCATTGTTAGTTTTGGTCACACCCACTTTTGTCGCAGTGCACGTAGCGCACCACAGGTTGCTTCTTCCCTCAAGTGTCCCTCATTCTGAAGTTCAAAAGTTAGGAGGTATGGGCAATGATCCTGCAAGGGGTGTCTTTAGGAATTCCTTTACTGAATTGGTCACAGTTTGTGGTGTTGGGGGGAGCGTAGTTACATTCAAAAAACTTTTAGATGTGTTTCTTAGTGAACACAGTGTACAGGCATATGGACAATGGTAGTGACATAAATGTTGAAGTGAATGAACTGGTGTCTTTATTTAATCTTTCCAACCATTATCTGCTAATTATGACCTCTTAATCTGCACTGGAGAAGTTTAGTAAAAGTTCCACAGAATGGGGCGTGTCTGGATGTAGAGCGAGGAGGACGTGCTGATGAGGAGCTCCGCACATCCTGATTTAATCTGATGCCATCCTGCCTTCCCACCGCCCTGGTAAGCCCCCAAACTTACCCTGGGGGTTCCTGAACGTCCCCTGCCTCGGCCCCAGCTTGTATTTTCTGCCCTGGTCACCCGATTGTGCCGCTACTGGGACCCGCGGCTGGCTCTGTGCTCCTGGGACCCGCCGCCATCTTGCGGCCTGCTGACACTCCCGAATCCTCTGAGCTAAATTGCTGCGATTCGCGGGGCTGGAGGAGCCTCATCCAAACACACCAAGGGCGCCAGTGGCGAGGAGGGTGCTCCGGACCTGCGCTGCGACCACCGGGGGGCCTCGGGAGGTTGATTGCCCCGGCCCGCGGCCTACAGCCATCTTGCGACCTACCGCACTTCCCGCGGCCTCCGTCGTCAATTACTTTATGCCGCGAGACGAGCGGCGGACATTCACATCCTCCTGAGACACCATCCGTGCGGGGGGGGGTTGGCACTGCATCCGAGGATTTTTAGAGAGCTGCTTCCCTGCACCCACACCTGTGGCCCACTGCCGTCTTGCGGCCTGCAGTGCCAGCCCCATCCACCAGACACTGTGGGACAGTCATACCTTCCCTCCTCCTGTGATCCTTGGCAACACTGCACCTCTCCACCTTGTCATTACTACGGCCTCCATCCTCCCCCTTGAACTGAGCCCCCTGCCCACGAACCCCCCGCCAAACTCTCCTTAATCTTGGGGTAAGGCTTGGATGGGCCGTCCTAAGACCCGCTACTCCACAAACAAGGACCCGAAGGCTCCTCATATCCCCCCGTTAGCGGTTGCTTCGTCTGCACGGCGCTCCTCGGCTGGGATGGTGGCCAATACACAGATGGCTGCGGAGTCGGGGGTGGCGGCGCCCCCCACGGGAGTGGAGATCCTGGCGGCCATCACATCCTGTAAGGAAACTCTGACATCTAAGATCGACTTCTTGACAGTGGATGTCGGTCTCATCCGTCAAGATATGGATAAATTTCGCTCTCGCATCGCGGAGGTGGAAGACAGGGTCTCCATGGTGGAGGATACGGTCCGGTCGGACTCCAGGGAGGTACGGGCCCTCCAACTTCAAGTGAAAGCGCTGCAGGAACGCGCAATAGATACCGAGAACCGCCTCAGGCGGAACAACATCCGCATAATTGGACTGCCCGAGAGGGCTGAGGGCCCTAGACCTGCTGAATTTACTGAGCAATTACTGACCACCCTGTTTGACCTGGGTGCCACGCCATCTACCTTTGTGGTTGAAAGAGCCCACAGGGTTCCGCCGCTCCCTCCGAGACCTGGGGCCCCTCCACGCCCCTTCCTGCTACGAATGCTGAACTACGGGACCGGGACCGCATTCTGGCGGCGGCACGCGCCATGCCTGAAATTAAATATGAGAATACCAGACTACTTTTCTTCCCAGACTTCTCTCAGGAGGTACAGCAACGTCGCAAGTCCTTTACTGATGTGAGACGCCGACTCCGGGAGAAGGGAATACGCTTTGGCCTGTTGTATCCCAGCAGACTGCGAATCACCGATGGTAGCGACACTCACTTCTTTGACACCCCAGAGGCGGCAACGGCGTGGCTAGACGCCCGTTAACTACACAAAGCCGAGGACCCATGGTGGAATACACCCGGCAGGGAGCAGATGCGCATCAACTATCCCATCAATGGGCATCTCTCCTGTCTCATGGCGAATCCCAGCAATACCCCCTTCTGTGTCCCCAATCCTGTTTATCCCTGCTGACTTCCACCTTTACTCCATCTACATAAGTGTTAACTTCTGCTGGCTAGACTGCCACTTACTCCTGCCTAAGGAGCTCCAACAGCAACTACTGAACTGCCCCGCCCGTGAACCGAGGTGACCCGAGTTGTTCCTTGTCTCCCTTTCCACACTTTGGACCCCCACCAAGAGTCGAGACGGACTTCCCTGGAGACTTCTCCTTCACCTGCGGTCCTACGGGCCGACTTCTTGAGGTCGCAGTGACCTAAAGATTCTATGTTTTTTTCAGTTATGGGACGAAACCCTGCATCAGTTTTTATGGCTCTTGGGCCCCTTTTTTTTTGGCCCTTGAAGCTAGGTTTGTATGATGTTTGGGTAGGGTGTTCTATGTTCTGGGGAGGAGGGTTTCATTGTTATGACGGTCCAGATAATTACTGTGTTGCTCAATTAACTTATGGGTCTCTGACCCTATTGAATAGGTGTGCCAATGCTGAGTTTAATTATATGTGTTGGGTTAATGGGCTCATCCTGCTTCTATTTCCCCCTGGTGCTCCTTGAAGGCTCCCCCGGACGCTGAACTCCTGACCATTCTGTCATGGAATATTCGGGGGCTCAACTCAAAATTTAAAAGGTCACTATTATTCCAATATTTGAAATTACATAATCCCCACATAGTGTTACTGCAGGAGACACATTTAACCGGTAGCAAGGTTCTGGCTCTGAAGAAGCCCTGGGTGCAGAGGGCGCTTCATGCGACCTACTCTCCGTATTCTCGTGGGGTATCTATCCTGATTAGCAAACGTATATCGTGTGTGATTCATGATGTTCATCTGGACCCCCAGGGAAAATTCGTTATGGTAGTGCTAAGTGTATATAACAAAAAGTATGTTATTGTGAATGTCTATCTGCCTCCCCGGAGTCAGATACAGACTTTGTACGCTCTCTATGAGAGGCTGGCTCCGCATTGCCCAGCGCAGGTTCTGTTCATGGGAGATTTTAATGCTACACTGTCCCGTGACCTGGACAGGCCTTCCCCCCAATCCAATTTTAATTCTGATCTCGGAACGTGGGCTCAGGCCACGGAGTTCCAGGAGGCGTGGAGGTGGCTTCATCCCCATGATAGAACGTACTCATGCTTTTCGACCACATTTCGAACCTCCTCCCGCATTGATCTGGCTTTTGCCAATTCCACCATGCTGGCTAACATTCAAGAGGCATGTTACCTTCCCTCTGGCCTCTCTGACCATCACCCACTTAAATTGACCATTAGGACCACCAGGTCGCAGAACAATACCCTTTGGAGGTTACAACCCCATTGGATCAACAATGATGCTGTACATGACAGAGTTCTCTCTCCCCTGGGGGAATATTGGGCACACAATGCAGGGTCGGCTTCTCTGGAGATGACCTGGGACGCCTCCAAGGCTCACAGCAGGGGTCAGTATATCTCGGCTGTAGCGGCGGTAAAGGCGGAACTGGGAGACGGGGTATCTGACCTGCAGCGTAGGGTGGACGAGGCACTGAATCAGTATTCAGCCTCGCCAACGGTCTCCAATTTTGAGCACCTTTCATCACTTAGGCGAGAACTACATCTCCATGTTTCAGATACCACTAGGCTTGGTATACAAAGTAGCAGACAGGAATACTTTGAACATGGAGACAAAAATAGCAAACTGCTAGCGCTGCTAACGCAGCAGGACAGGCCCTCAGCGGTTATACCGGAGATCCTCACGACAGATGGTGCTTTAGTCACCTCTCAGGAGGATATTCTGGCTGCGTTCACCACATTTTACACCTCCTTGTATGTCTCTTCACTTCCTGACGGGTTTGACCCTACACCTATGATCTCCCTACTGGACACGCTAGCCCTGGGATGGCTCTCTGACACGGAGAGGCAACTCCTTGTCTTGGAGATCACTCCAGAAGAGGTCACACTGGCCATTAAGTCTTTTCCGGCAGGTAAAACCCCAGGGCCGGACGGCCTGCCCATTGAGTACTATAGGGCCCACGCAGAATTGCTCGCCCCCAAACTAGCTCAGATGTTTCAAGCTTGCTTTAACCAAGACTCCTTACCGCCCTCTATGAGAGAAGCCCACGTAATTCTCATTCCAAAGCCTAATAGGGACCCTAAGTTATGCGCCTCCTACAGGCCAATTGCACTTCTCAACTGTGACCTTAAAATCTTGACCAAGTTATTGGCCACTAGACTTAACGTAGTAATAAAATCCCTGATTGACTCTGACCAAACGGGCTTTATGCCCGGTAGATCTACAGACATTAACATACGCAGATCATTCACTAATATTCATGCCCCCCATACTAACCAAGGTACTAGAACCATTGCCACCTTAGATATAGAGAAGGCATTCGACACAGTGGAATGGGTCTATCTGTGGGAGGTGCTTAGAAGAATGGGGTTCCCGTTAAAATTCATAGGTTGGATATGCACACTTTACACTGGTCCCACGGCATGCATTAAGCTGAATGGCTCCCTGTCTCCTCCGTTCCCCCTGCAGAGGGGCACCAGACAGGGATGCCCTCTCTCCCCGGCTCTGTTCGCCCTGGCCGTGGAGCCTATTGCTAAAGCCCTTAGGAGCTCGGCCGAGGTCCGTGGTCTTAGGGTGGGCTGGCTGGAGGAGAGAGTGGCTCTCTACGCGGACGATATGCTCCTGTTCTTGAATGACGCTGGTGACTCTCTGCGGGGCGCACTTGGTATCATGGATGCCTTCGCCGCCTTTACGGGGCTGAGAGTGAACTGGCACAAGTCGCAGTTGTTTCCAGTGGATGCGGGGGCCAGGTCCTCCTCACCCTCCTCTCTCCCGCTTCAATGGGTTGAGCAGTTCACCTACTTGGGAATTGTTGTCTCAAGAGAGAGTGGGGATTTTGTGCGGATCAATCTCGACCCTGTATTGGTAGCCATTAAAGACAAACTTAAGGCGTGGAGTAATCTCCCCCTTTCTCTCATTGGGCGTATTAACTTGCTCAAGATGAAAGTCCTCCCTAAACTCACATACATTTTTCGGAACTCCCCTCACTGGTTGACTAAAGTTTTTTTTAATTCCCTCAGGCAACTCTTCCTCTCCTTTATTTGGGGGTCCAGGCCACCTAGATTCAAATATTCCACCTTGACCAGGCCTGTGGACAGTGGAGGCCTGGCCCTCCCTGATTGTTACAAGTATTATTTGGCCACTCAGCTTGTGACCGCCCATTGGTGGCTACGACCGGACCTGACCAACTCTGCAACGGTGCTGGAGGCAGCCATAGTGGGGTCCTTGGAGGCACTGGAGGGGCTGCTATTCAGGGGGCCTAATATGCCCCACAATCTCACCCCTTCGATGCGTACCACTATTCGGGCATGGAAGGCGGGTGAGGCGCTGAGGGCACCCCAGCCGAACTCTTGGTCTCCTCACACCCCCTTGTGGCTGAATCCTAACCTATCGCAATTCCACACTATCCCAGATCCGCAGGCCTGGGCCAAATACAAAATACTGACCCTCAAACATATCATCACCAACGGAGATCTCACCCCATTTCACACTTTATGCGCCAAATTTAACGTGCCTGAACGAGCCCATTTTAGATATCTCCAAATTGCACATGCCTACAGGTGCCAATTTTTGAGCAGGCCAGTTGAACTGGCATACTCCGAGCTAGAATCTACCATCTGGGTGAAAGACCTGGAGAAGCCCACGTCTCAGATCTATGGATCCCTGCTGGTTGCTGCTATCCCCGATCTGTCTTCCCTCCGCAGGAAATGGGTGGAGGACATACCGGGGCTGGACGAAGACGACTGGAGGGAGGTTTGGGACTTTCCCTTCTCCCCCTGGTCTCAGCGAGGGATAAATTAGTCCAATATAAAATTGTAGACAGAGCTCACTACACACCTCACAGGCTACACCAGATGTCGCCGGAGCATTCTCCGGAGTGCTGGCGTTGCTCCTACCAACCAGGGGGTTTCTTCCACATTTTCTGGGCTTGCCCAGCAATCGTACACTATTGGAATGAAGTGCTACGGGTGATCACTAAGGCCACTGGGACTTGCGTCCCATATGAGCCTATATACTGTTTGCTAGGACTAGTTGACCAACTGCCAATGATCAGAGCCAGGAAAACACTCATATCCCTGCTACTATACTATGCGCGCAAAGCCATTACGATGAACTGGAAACAACCGTCTCCCCCCTCTGTTAAATTCTGGAAAAGATTAGTTAATGCCAGTTTGCCCCTATATAAAGCCACTTACTCGTCCAGAGGTTGTCCGCACAAATTTGAAAAGGTGTGGAGTTGTTGGCTAGAGGACAGAAGCACGGCAAGTGATATAGTGACCAATGTCTAGACTTGTAAAGTATCATTAGATCATCATTTTATTAACCCAAATAATTTTTTCAGCCTACCCTCCTCTATTGATATCACTTTGAGCATGACTTATCTTGAATGGACCCTCTCCCCCAGTTTGGGGTTATAGTGTAAGTTAAGTTAAAGTGTATGTGTTATTTGTTGCCCTGTGGCGGTATGTTGCCGAAACAGGGTAACGGCCCCTACGTGGGCAGATGTTGTGCCTATGTGTGGGCAAAATGTGTGTGTCTATAAAACTTCAATAAAAAGATTTTACAAAAAAAGTTCCACAGAATGATGGTAAGTGTCATGGTAACCAAGCAGCACTATAAACTGAAAATGGGTAAGCAAGAATGGTTCCCAGATTTTTAGATGACAGAAAAAGGAGAGTAAAGATGACAGCTCCATTACAGCAATGTCTGGATAAAAACTGAAGTCCTGAGCAGGTAGGCTATCCATCCCATATACATATCAAGGTTTCATTTTTCATTTTTACTGGCGTTTATTATGAAAAAATTCATAAGACCACAATCAGATTTAATGTTACTAAAACGTTACTAAAATTAGATCAACAGTAAAAGATCATGATTCTGCAGGTTATATTTAACACAACTATCTTAAACAGCTAACTCTTAGGATAACCGGTGTAGGGTGGCATTTACCATAGTGGTACTTTTGGAACAATGTCAAGAGCAACAGAATAGGAGTGGGAAGCGCCAAATTTCTAAATCTGAAAATCAGGGAAACCTTTTCTTGGTTGTCATTCCTTCTTTATGCCACTTCTGGACATTAAAGCGGAGCTCCACTCAAAAGTTATCCGTCTCCTCCCCCCCCCCCCCCTTCCGGTGCCATACTGTATTTGGCACCTTTCACTTGGGAGGGAAGAACAGGGACCTGTATTTGACAGGTACCGTTTACCACTTCCGGGAGACAGGGCCCCGTCTCCCCGAAGTTCGGCTCCCTCCTCCTTCCTCTGCCACCAGACCAATTAGAAAGCGTAGCGTGCTTCACGCCTGCGCAGTAGGGACTTCACTGCCGGGTTTCCTTACCAGGAATGGCGGCAGCTGCACGCGACAGCCGATCCGAAGATCAGTTGGGGTGCCGATATCGCGTGCTCCCTGGACAAGTAAGTGTCCTAATGTTAAAAGTCAGAGAACAGTATGGTAGAGGGGTGCAGGCAGTGGTGGCTGGTGCTCAAAAAACATCAATTGTCGCCACTGTGCCATCAAACACAGCCACTGTGCCATCAAACGCAGCCACTGTGCCATCAAACGCAGCCACTGTGCCCATCAATTGTTGCCACTGTGCCCATCAAGCGCAGCCACTGTGCGATTAAACGCAGCCACTGTGCCATCAAACGCTGCCACTGTGCCATCAAACGCAGCCACTGTGCGATCAATTGTCACCACTGTGCCATCAATTGTAGCCACTGTGCCCATCAAACGCAGCCACTGTGCCCATCAATTGTCGCCACTGTGCCATCAAATGCAGCCACTGTGCCATCAAACGCAGCCACTGTGCCCATCAATTGTTGCCACTGTGCCATCAATTGTCGTCACTGTACCCATCAATTTCCGCCAGTTTTCCCCCTCA
The DNA here is from genome assembly GCA_029206835.1 of Rana muscosa. Classification (NCBI taxonomy): domain Eukaryota; kingdom Metazoa; phylum Chordata; class Amphibia; order Anura; family Ranidae; genus Rana; species Rana muscosa. The sequence continues at coordinate 840,592,268 of CM055122.1, forward strand.
AATACCGCCAGTTTGCCCCCTCAAATGCTGCCAGATTGCCCCATCAGCCATCAAATACCGCCAGTTCCCCCCCCCCCCCACCCGGCACTTACCTTTCTCGGGTCAGCCATCCTCCTCCACGTTCCCTCGATGTCTTCTCCCACCCTCGATGTTGCTTCAGCCAATCAGGTGACCGGTAACCAGACCCGGTCAACCTGATTGGCTGAAACGCGTGTCAGTGTTAACCAGGGAACGCACACCCTGTGCGCCCTCTAGTTAACCATTTGGAAGCCGATTAGAGCCCGCTGGCTCTGATAGACAATCCAAAACACACCCACCGCTATTATTCAGATGGCCAGCGCTCACCAGGGGGCCGGCCACCTGAATAGTGGGTGGCAGCGGCGACAATACATAGATTCATGCAATGCATGAATCTATGTATTGTTGAGTGACGGTGCAGGAGAGAGGGGGCGGTACTCCTGAGCCCACTATGGACGCACCGCCACTGGGTGCAGGGGATGTGTAAATTAGTCCAGCACATTTAAAAAGCTCTGACATTCAGCAAACTTTTACTGCATGTATATCTTCTAGGTTCATGTGTTTTAAGTGGCAGTTATTGATTCTCTACCAAAGAATGTTTGGTGAAAGTCACATCTACAGCTTGCTAAATAGAGTGTTTTTAAAGGGGTATTAAAGGTCCTCCCCTTCTTGGTTCCCCCGCTGTTGCTCCTGGCTCCTCCCCCTTGACCAGTGCCCCCAATAGCAAGCCCCTTGCTATGGGGGCACTGGTGCATGCTCGCTCCTGAGCCCTGCTCCAAAAGACACATGGGGCCATGGCTCAGCCCCACACCCACTCTCTACTCATTGGCTCTCTCGCTCATTGTTGCCAATGAGGAGAGGGAGTCCTGGGACAGCTGAGGCTCTTGTGCACATGGCTGGATTAAGAGGGGGCTCAGGTGAGTATTGGGGGGGCTGAAGGGGGAGCAACACATAGGTTTTTTACCTTTATGCTTAGAATACATAAATGTAAAAAACCTTCAGCCTTTACAACCACTTGAATGCCAAATTTTGGAAACAGAATAGAGTTTAGAACTTCTGTCAGGATTTTATTGCTGTCTGTGTCTTTATTGAGGAGATGCACACTTTCTAACCATTGTTATTTTTTTTGTATATTTTTTGGGGGGGGCGGCCAACAATCCATAGCCCGAGATTGGCTTAATAATGACTGTGAATATAGAGGGAACCATATTCTTTCTCTAACAGAACATTCTACATTGAGTTTTACATAAAATAATTATGGGAACTGGAGAAAGTCAAAAGAAGGGCAACAAAGTTAGTAAGGGGACTGGAGGACCCCAGTTACGAGGAATGACTACAAGCATTAAACATATTCTCTATGGAGAAGAGACGCTTGAGAGGTGATATGAAAGTGATATACTGTACAAATACCTCAATGGTGATTCTGGGAATAAGTGATTCAGTCTCAGAGCGTGTAAGAAGACACGGGACCACTCAATGAAATTGGAGGAGAAGTGGTTTAACCTTAAACTGTGTAGGGGGTTTTTCACTATCAGGGTGGTAAGGATGTGGAATTCACTTCCACAGTTGGTGGTGTCAGCGGGAAGTATTGATAGTTTTCAAAAAACTCTTGGTTTGGTATCTTAGTGAAAACAGTATACAGGTATACGCGAAATGATTTTGAACACACACAGGTTAAACTGGAAGGACTGATGTCTTTATTCAACCTTACCTACTATGTAACTATGATGCCGCGTACACACGATCATTTTTCCAGTCGATAAAAATGACATTTTTCCATTTGGACGAGAAAAACGATCGTCTGTGGGCTTTTTGTCATTTTTCTCGACGGGAAAAACAGCATTAATCACGACGAGAAAAATTAGAACATGCTCTAATTTTTCTCGTCGTGATTCCCGTCGTTTTTTGCCGCGGCAGTTTTCCCACACACGGTCGTTTTAAAATGTCATTTAAAACGACCGTGTGTGGGGGGAACAAGCTGTTCCTCGTTTTTAACGTCGATTTTCTCGACGGTGTTTTCACCGTTGAAAAAATCGATCGTGTGTACGCGGCATGACACAAGTAACAGAGCTTGTACGAAATGTTATAAATACTCATGTGTGTCCGGGGCAGTGGAGTATTTATATAAATATGGCCCTTAACCCCTGCCCTAAATATATGCACACACATTTACAGATTTAGTTCAGTTATTCCCCTTTTCTTCTAAAAAAATATATCAATATTAATGCCTATAGATGGACTAAATGTTTAGAAAATTGACAAATGTATTTAACAATCTGACTATTCTTAGGAAGAAATTGTTCCACTTTTTTTTTTTTAACAATATTTACGCCACTTGTTTAAGGATAGAAAAACTTGTAGGAACATACAGTAAATAGAAATTACCACACAGTCCTTTCCTGAAACTTATTCCAATAAAGGATTTAGTCCCAGAGGGGACATAATGCCCCATTAAACAGTTCAACTTTGAAGAATGTGGAAATACATTGAGATTAATGATATGTTTATTCTTAATGTCGCAGAAAAGGAATGAATTGCTTAACTGTGTTCTCCCCATTAAAGATCTATCAATTTATAGAAGGTCTTCACGGTCTGTAGAACAACAGCCCCGTTCTACAAACCACATACATACACAAATCAGCACTGACACCCAGGACTGCTCTACTACAAACTCTATCTGGGGACTTGTGGGTCCTTGAGGCAAAGAGTAGGTGACAGGCTCCACTTAGCATTCATTACCTGCATATAATAACCTCATATATCAAACTGGAATTGACCGAGAAACCCCATGATAGTAGGTCTTCTGTTATACATGGCAAACACCATTAACCAAAAGTCCCTTGTTCCCTTGCTTGATATGCAAAATCGGCAGGGCCGTAGAAAAAGAAACAGCCGTCACAATGACTATTTTGTTAGCGCTATACATAATATGAATGAATTATGCAAAACAGTCACAACTCTGTAATCGGATGCTTTGAGAAATAAGACCTGAGCTGACACCCAGTGGCCTGGAAAATAATGAGGCTGGGCTGAACAAAATTATAAATAAAATAAATTAATTTAAAGTGGACACTGATGCATGGAGAGGGGACCAGTCAGAAGCTCCATGTTCATTCACCCGGGAAGTGTATTCATTGCTCGCAAGTGTGGCACCCCGAGGGGAAGCCGCCTCTATTATGAAGTGGATAAAGGTTGAATCACTGCTGGCTATTTGGGTGTAGGTTTTTTCTAATTGCTTTTGCTCTCTGCAGGGGAAGAGGAATGCAAACTGATGCCCCTTTATTGTATCTGAAGATGTTTAAAGAGACTTCCTTTTCCAGGACATAATGGCAGGCTTTATATGCTAAATACTGATGGAGTTTCTTTTACAAAGTGTACCTGTCACTTATAACCATGAAGCATATATGTTTTCTAAAAAGGGACATGACTGAGTCATGGGGAATGCCTCAGGTAGGGGGGTTTTTTTCGTCCTATTTTTGGGCCTCAGGGCAGAGCTGCTGCAACCCTATTATATGTTTTTATATATATATATATATATATATATATATATATATATATATATATATTTATATACACAGTGGGGTTGATTTACTAAAGGGAAATCCACTCAGCACTAAAAGTTCACTTGTAAGTGCAGTTGCTGTAGATCTGAGGGGAAGCTCTGAAATGAGGGGAAGCTCTGCTGATTTTATCATCCAATCATGTGAAAGCAAAAATGCTGTTTTTTATTTTCCTTGCATGTCCCCCTCAGATCTACAGCGACTGCACTTCCAAGTGCACTTGTAGTACAAAGTGGTCTTGCCTTTCGTAAATAAACCCCAGTATCTCACAAAAAGTGAGTACACCCCTCATATTTTCGTAAAATATTTTGTGACAACACTGAAGAAATGACACTTTGCTACAATTTAAAGTAGTGAGTTTACATCTTGTATAAAAGTGTAAATTTGCTGTCCCCTGAAAATAACTCAACACACAGCCATTAATGTCTAAATCGCTGGCAACAAAAGGGAGTACACCTCTAAGTGAAAATGTCCAAATTGGGACCAATTAGCCATTTTCTCTCCCCGGTGTCATGTGACTCATTAGGTCCCAGGTGTGAATGGGGGGGGGAGCAGGTGTGTTAAATTTGGTGTTATCCCTCTCCATCTCTCATACTGGTCACTTGAAGTTCACATGCCACCTCATGGCAAAGAACTCTTTGAGGATCTGAAAAAAAGAATTGTTGCTCTACATAAAGATAGCCTAGGCTATAAGAAGACTGCCAAGACCCTGAAACTGAGCTGAAGCACGGTGGCCAAGACCATACAGTGGTTTAACAGGACAGATTCCACTCAGAACAGGCTTCGCCATGGTCGACCAAAGAGGTTGAGTGTACGTGCTCAGCTTCATATACAGGGGTTGTCTTTGGGAAATAGACGTATGAGTGCTGCCAGCATTGCTGCAGAGGTTGAATAAAATAATGGTGGCCACACAAAATATTGACACTTTGGGCCCAATTTGGACATTTTCACTTAGGGGTGTACTCACTTTTGTTGCCAGCGGTTTAGACATTAATGGCTGTGTTGAGTTATTTTCAGGGCACAGCAAATTTACACTGTTATACAAGCTGTACACTCACTACTTTACATTGTAGCAATTTCTTCAGTGTTGTCACATGAAAAAATATAATAAAATATTTACAAAAATTTGAGAAGTGTACTCACTTTTGTGAGATACTGTATATATATATATATATATGTAGCGGGCAATATAAGTATTGAACATGTCACCTTTTTTTTTTAGGTATTTCGATTTCTAAAGGTGCTATTGACATGAAACTTTCACCACATGTCAGTAACAACCCATGCAACCAGTACATACAAAAAAATAAAAAATAAGTCCAGAAGTTAAGTGTAATAAAAATGGAATGACACAGGGAAATAAGTATTGAACACACGAAGAAAGGGAGGTGCAAAAAAGCATGGAAAGCCAAGACCGCAGCTGAAACCTATTAGTACTTAGAAAGCAACCCTCCCCCTTGTCAGTGCAAATTAATGTTAGCTGGTTCAGTCTCAACTGATGGCCTTTAAAAAGGTGTCTCATTACCAAGGTGTCACAAAAGAAACATCTCATGATGAGTAAAAGCAAAGTGCTCTCTCAAGACCTTCGCAACCTTATTGTTGCAAAACATACTGATGAAATTGGTTACAGAAGGATTTCTAAACTTCTGAATGTTCCAGTGAACACTGTTGGAGCCATAATCTGGAAGCGGAAAGAACATCATTTCACCATAAACCAGCCATGACCAGCTGCTCCTCTCAAAATTTCTGACAGAGGAGGCAAAATAATTATCAGAATAGTTGTCCAAGAGCCAAGGACCACTTGTGGAGAGCTTCAGAAAGACCTGGAATTAGCAGTTATAATTGTTTCAAATCCCTATAGCCTGTATACATGAGCACCATACAAAACTCCATCGCTGAAGAAAAAGCATGTTGAAGCTCATTTAAAGTTTGCTGCACAACATTTTAGACAAACCTTTGAAATACTGGGAGAATATGATCTGGTCAGGTGAGACCAAACTTGAACTCTTTGGATGCCATAATACACATCATGTTTGGACGTCAAATCTGCTGCCATCTACCAGGATGATTAAGAGGATGAATGAGGGTGGACATTTCAGCAAGATAATGATCCCAAACACAGAGCCAAGGAAACTCTCAATTGGTTTCAAAGAAAGAAAATAAAACTGCTAGAATGGCCCAGTCAATTGAAAATTTATGGAAAGAACTAAAAATCAGAGTTCATAGAAGAGGCTCACGGAACCTTCAAGACTTGAAGACTGTTTGTATGGAAGAATGGGCCAAAATCACAACTGAGCAATGCATGCAACTCGTTTCTCCATACAGGAGGCGTCTTGAAGCTGTCATTACCACAGAGGATTTTGTACCAAGTATTAAATACATTTCAGTTAGCATGTTCAATACTTTTTCCCTGTTTCATTCTATTTTATTACACATAACTTCATTTCTGAACATATTTGTTTTGGTTTATTTGTATGTACGAAATGCATGGGTTGTTAGTGACATGTGGTGAAAATTTCATGTCAATAGCACCTTTAGAAATATATTTACCTAGAAAAATGCCGATGTGTTTAATACTTATTTTACCCAAGGTACAACAATTAACATACACATATGTGGTCATCCAGAGCAGGAGAATTTATTTTGGGTTGTTCTTTGGTGGTAGGTCATGATCGTAACAAGAAATATACAGCTAAATAAGAAAAAAAAAAATCCACTATTTTGGGCCAGTTTTTCTATGATAAAAAAAAAAAATCAGGATATATCCATTACCATTAATCACCAAATGAAAGCCCAATTTGTCCTGAAAAAACCAAGGTATAATCCACCTGGATGCACGAAGTAGTTGTAATGATATGTACGGTTTTAGTAACACATGTCAAAATTGCAAAATTGTACTTAGGCATTACCATTTGTTTTACCCTTGATGAAGTGGTTAAACAATCTGATAACAATGTCATACCTTTATGGCGGGTTGGCTGTTTTCTCATATTCCTAATAACTATGTGTTTAGGGACAGATGATCTCCGCTGATGCAGAAAGATGTGTCCAGGGTCAGACATCTGTCCCTAACCACTGGATGTGCGGATAAATGTGAACAGAAAAAGCTTCTGTCCACCTGTCATTACTTTGTACCAGCTGAGTGGCAGCAGCTGTTTGCATACACCTGTATTCTCACCTACAACATTTGCTGATTCTTTCTGCTGGAATGTACTGTATGCCCCTAGTCACCCATGTGAAGGACGTCTACGAGTAAAAGGAGGCATAGAACTTTACAGAAGTCCTCTCTTCTCCCCTGCCACCGCTGCTGATGTTTCTTCACTGCCACTACTATTATCTTCCTAGCAGGGCAAAGGGTGGGAGGTGTGACGGGTCTAGATGGTCTTTTCAAGTTATCAAGTGAGTGATTGGTTGCTATAGCTCGGGACAATCCTAGCAACCAATTACTCACTTGTAAACATGAAAAACTGGGAAGCTCCCGACCTCCATCCAGACCTGTCGCACCTCCCGTCCTCTGCCCTGCTAGGTAAGGCATGACTGGAAAGGGGGTGTGATGTTAAGTGAGGGAGACTGAAGACACTGATGTAAAAGGGGGCTGTCATGTAAGGGAAGGGACTGTGATGTAAAGAGTGATGCTGTAATATAGAGAGGGGAGAGCGATGTAAAAAGGGCGGGCTCTGATGTAAAGGGTGCTATGAACTAAATGGGGGTTGCTTTGATGTAATGGGAGGGCTTTAAATGAGGGCACTGTGATGTAAAGAGGGGTGCTGTGGTGCAAAGGAGGGACTGCGATGTAAAGTGGGCACTGTAATGTAAAGGGGGCACTGTAATGTAAAGGGGGCACTGTGATGCAAAGGGGGCACTGTGATGTAAGGGGGAGGCTGCAATGTAAAAGGGAAGACTGTGATGTGAATGGTAGTGATGTTAAAAAAGGGGCAACTGCAAAGTAATGGGGGGTGCTATGATGTAAAGGGGGGTAGTGATATAAATGAGGGTTGTGGTGTGAAGTGTGTGTGGGTGGGGCCTACTCACCCTGCACCCGGGGTTACCTCTTCTCTTGAACATGCTCACCAATGCCCAGGTCCAGGTGAGGCCACGTTCATGTGAAAGTCAGCATTGAGGCAAAACTCCAATTTAGATGTGAGCCACTCACTGTGTGCAGCTGTACAGCCACTGTAACTCCCTTCTGAATGACACTTCATCCTATTCTGCTGCACACATTGTCTTCTGAATGTAGTATTTAGAGTAAGGTGACCAGATTTTTTAAATGAAATCCGGGCACAACTTTTTTTTTTATATTACTAGTAATGGCGGCAATCTCTATGCCCGTCGACGCCGCCCGCCTCACAGCCTGTCAAGTCTTAAGCCTCGTACACACGACCAAGTTTCTCGTCAAAAAACGACAAGAAAACTGCTGGGAGAGCTTTCTTGCCGAGAAAACCGTTGGTGTGTATGGTTTCTCGTCGAGAAAACTGCCAGGAATCTCGACGAGAAAAATAGAGAACCTGCTCTCTATTTTCTCGTCAGGATTCTCGTTTTTCTCGTCGGGTTTCTCGTTGGCCTGTTTCCCGACGAGAAAACCGGTCGTGTGTATGCTTTTCCGAGTCTTAAAAAATTGCACATGCTCAGAATCAAGTGATGAAACGGGAGCGCTCCTTCTGGAAAAACTAGCATTCGTAATGGAGATAGCACATTCGTCACGCTGAACTGAAAAGCACGAGGCTGAAAAGCGCGAATCATCTCTCACCAAATTTTTTACTAACACGCGGTAACACGAGATCAGCAAAAGCAGCCCAAGGAGTGGCACCATTGGAATCGAACTTCCCCTTTATACTGCCGTCGTACGTGCTGTACGTCACCGCGCAGAACAACGACGAGATTTGGAATTGACAGTGTGTACGCAAGGAAAGCTTGACAAGAAGCTCGTCGAGAAAATCGACGGGTTTTTTTTACGACGAGAAACTCGGTTGTGTGTACGAGGCTTGACTCTCCGGGCCCCGGCTACTACTGGGTGGGGAGCAGAGGAAGATCACTCCACCAGGGAAGGCAAGGAGATAGGCAGGCAGGCGGCTGTCTGGGACTTGAGCCAAGGCAGAAGAACATGTGAGCGGAGCTGAATGGGCACCCGAAACTGAAGAAATATTCCCTCCGCTCCGACCAGCACATGATCATCAGAAAGGGGCACAGATAATGGAACAAAATACACCCCCCTAAGCTAGTAGCAGCGGCAGACCGGGGGTGTGTAATTCTGAATTTTATTTTTTTAATTCTGCACTGACTGTCTTTGAAATTGCCCCAGCCCCTGTTCAAATCCAATCCGGGGACAAAACCGGGGACAGATTTGGTCCGGGGACAGTGTCCTCAATTTTAAACCAACTTTAAACCAATTGCCGCCCACCATATAGCAATATGACATCAGCAAAGGTGTTTAGTTATCCTGACCGGACGTCGTATGACGTGAACAGGATATCAAGTCTGACACACCGCAACTCCGATCGTGGTATGGAGCTTCTGATGGAGGCTTCTTACCACGTGATCAGCTGTGACCAATCACAGCTGATCATCGTGTGAACCAGGAAGTGCCAGTAAACGGCTTTCCTCAGTTCACGCTGACAGGCAGAGCCAATCGGCGGCTCTCCATGTCAGAGGGGTGGTCTGTGCTGATAATCAGTACATTGTTTATTAGCACAGCCCCATCAGATGTGCCCATCAGCTGCAAATCACTGCCCATCAGCTGCCAGCCTGTGCCCCATAAAGAGCGCATGTCAGTGCCTATAAATGTGCCAATCAGTGCCCATAAAAGTGCCAATCAGTGGCCCATCAGTAATGCCTGTCAGTGCCCTTCAGATGCCACTCAGTAATGCCTGTCAGTAGCTCCTCATCAGTGCTGCCTATCCAGTGCCATCTATTAGTGCCCATCAGTGCCACCTATCAGTGCCCATCAGTGCCGCCTATTAGTGCCGCCTATTTTTTTCAAAAATGTCAGTCTTTTTTAGTTTGTTTAGCAAAAAATAAAAACCCCAGTGGTGATCAAATACCACCAAAAGAAAGCTCTATTTGTGGGAAGAAAATTATAAAAATTTAGTTTGGGCACAGTGTTGCATGACAATTGTCATTCAAAGTGCGACACAGCTCAAAGCTGAAAATTGTCCTGGGCAGGAAGATGCGAAAGTGCCTGGTTTTGAAGTGGTTAATTATCTAGCTGCAACAATGCACTCCAAAGTGCACACTTTTAGTACTTCTCTAACTATTTAGACCCGGGCTGCCCTGGCATACCTTTCCAGGTAGCAATCCAGATCTGGAAAAGCCCTTATGAGGTAGATTCCAGAGTGGGGAGCTTGCAGGTTGCTGGTGGTTACATCTTCAATAGTGGACTTCTTCCTTCTTTCCTATCTGACTCCCTCAAACTCTTCATCCCTTCGTCCCTTCCGACTCCTTCAAACCCAGAATTCCCCCTCTTTATATGCAACACAGGGTGAAGGGCAGAATCCAGAAAAGCCCGGGAAGAATGCAGAACCCACATTAACCCTTCCCCACCGGGCAGCCCAGAATCTACATTTAATAGCAGCACCATTAGCAGGCACTGTGTTTTGATTTGATTTCCTTTGCGCGGAGACACCCCATCCATTTTTCATATACCCATTGGTTACACCAATTAGTCTCTGCTGCAATGGATATATTCAAGTACATACACGGTAGATCCATCAATTTAGTAGAGGTATTTAACCAGGAGCAGGTGGTTAATAAACAAGATATGGATAGCCTCTTTAAACAACTCAGACACAGTTTAGAAAAACAACTCAGAGTCTGGTGGGACGTAGCAACATTGGAAATGTATATAGCAGAAAAAATCACCCCAAGAAGACTTAGATGGGACATTTCACCCAATGATGCACTTAATGATAAAGGACTAATGGAGGAATGGTATCGTTTCTTTAATCAAAGTGAAACGGATCTGTTACATAAAATAGTAGTTAGGAGACAACATAAGCTTAAAGCTATTGAGACAGAAATCTTCTCCATTAGAGATCAATTAATACCATTTGCTGAAGCAAAAGAATATAAGGACAAGGAAACCTTCCTACAGGAAGCCATTAAGAAGTATGATAGTGACATACAATCCAAAAAGCAAAAGAAATTTAAAAGAGACGTGCTGGACTACAAGAACCTCCAGGTGTACAAATGGCAAACAGACGAAAACTACAATGAACAAGAAAACAACATTTCCATGAATGAGGAATCTAGAGAAAATTCCCCAGAAAGGGAAGTTCCTTGGCAAAACATAAGACCTATTCAGACAACCAGAACAAAGTGACAGCAGAACGCAACACTTACCACCTACCACACCAAGAATACCAAGACACCAGAATAGATATTCACCACTAAGACATTTTCCACAGTATACCCCCTATAGAAGACCACAACAGGGAGGGGATTTTAACAGAGGGAACAGATGGAGACCCCCTGCGAACAGGGGTTGGAATGGCCAACATCGACCATACCAAACACAAGGAGGCTGGAGACCTTTCAGACATCCAGAACGAAATCAACAACAATACCAGGGAGAACAAAGGAATCACAGAGGACAGCAAGGATGGAACCCCAGGGAATCACGACCCTATGGGAGACGAATGAACAACTGGGAACCCGAAGAATACCAATACGAGGAGAGGACAGATTACAATTACAGACCCCAACATTGGGTAGGAGAAAACGGACCAGAGGCAAACGAGGGGGCGTCAAGAAAAAGAAGACGCGTATAGTGGGAGAAGGCATTTTTAATTTAAGTGATACTACTTTTACAGCTATGAGTAAGCGTCAATTCGTGACGTGAAACGCGTTAGCCACCCTTCCCTGCATGCACACTATCTGCATTTGTTGTTTTGGATTTATGGATTTATTTTGAATTTGGATTTTTTACCTGAAATTTTGGAATAAATAACTGTCTATACAGAGTGCGGCAGTCCAGGGTTTCTTTTTCTCCCACTACTTTTAATGAGGAAGAACTTAAAATATTAGACCTAGGCTTAAAATATGCACCCGACAAAAATCTGGACAAATTTGAAGCATATATAGATCTACAAAAATTTGCCAGGAAGATGAACATCAAAAAATTCTTTGCTCAAAAGGAGCCTAGAAACAAGGAAAACCATGCAGACACCCACTTCCAACATTCCAAACTAAAGAATAATTCGATTTTTAATCCAAAGATGCAACATAATGAAAACATTTTGGTTTTTAAAAAAATGGTGGAAGAAGATATTAGGAAATTAAAAACAAGCAAAACCAAAAGCGACAAAATCTGGAAGACCATAAAAGAAATAGAAAAGAAGAAAAACATCATAATCAGACCAGCAGACAAAGGAGGGGGGCTGGTCATTATCAAGAAAAAGGACTATGAAATAGAAATGAACAACCTATTAAGCGTCCAGGATACATATAAGAAACTAAGGGGGAATCCAAAAATGGAATATGATAAAAAACTGAAAGCACTGATTAAAAAAGGTGAAGACAAAAGGGTCCTAACCAAAAAAGAAGCCATTTTTCTGACCCCAGAAACAGCAAAGACACCAGTAATATACTATGTGCCCAAAATACATAAAAATCAAACATCACCACCAGGAAGACCGATTATTAGTGGTATCGTCTCACTTTTTTCAAGACTAGGCTCTTATATAGATGGATATCTGCAACCTCTAGTAACAGAGGGAAGGTCATACTTGAAAGATAGTAGACAACTCATTGCAGAAATAAAAGATCTTAACATCAGGGATAGCGACATACTAGTGACAATTGATGTCAACTCACTTTATACAAACATCATACAAAAAGATGGCATCAATAGTGTAGAATGGGCCCTGTATAAACAAACAAACATGAAGGAACAGCAAATTAAATTTATTTTAGAAGGATTGGAAATGGCTATGAGCCATAATTATTTTTGGTATAAAGGCGAGTATTACACCCAAACCAAGGGGGTAGCCATGGGAGCAAAGTACGCTCCAAGCGTAGCCAATTTGTTCTTAAACCGATGGGAAGAAGAGCAGGTTTTTAGTGTACATAGAAAACATCTAATCCTATACAGACGGTATATAGACGATATCGTCATTATATGGGGAGGCACAGAACAACAACTGCAAGATTTTTTTGATGAAATCAACCAGAACATTTATGGCATTACTTTTACCCGCATATGGAACCATAACAGCATAGACTATCTGGATCTGCAAATATATAAAGATAATGGACATCTGAATACAAAGACCTTTTTCAAACAGACAGATAGGAACGGGTACATCCCAACAAAAAGTTGCCACCATCCAAAGTGGATTGGGAATATACCAAAGGGCCAACTGATGCGTATTTTCCGCAATTGTAGTAACCTCAATGAATATGAAGAACAAGCAAACATCATCATTAACAGATTCATAGCCAAGGGCTACAAAGAAAAAGACCTACTCAATCTAAAAGAGCAGGTCAAGAAAATGGATAGAAATACCATGGTAACAGGAAATACCACAAAGAATAAGAACAAGAAAAATCTAGATATGGCCTTCCTCACAGGTTTCAATAGACAGCACAAAAGTGTAGAGAAAATTATAAGGAAACACTGGCCAATCCTAAAATCCGACAAAGTACTAAACAGCATATTACCAGCCAAACCATCCTTCATCTACAGAAAAGCCCCTAACCTAAGAAACAGATTAGTTCATAACGTACTGGATCCTCCAAAACAGATCAAGATCTTCAAAAATCTTAAAGGATTCTTTAAATGCGGACATTGCCTTCCCTGCAGAACCAGTAAGAAGACTGAGAAGAAAACATCAAAATTCACCTCAACTGCAAATGGAACTGAATACAATATCAGAGAACTGATCACATGTCACAGCACACACGTAACTTACGTGTTAGAATGCCCATGCCACAAGCAGTATGTGGGGAGAACCACCAGAGAGCTACATGTCAGAGTCAGAGAACACATAAATAACATTAAGAATGGGTTCCCTAAACACAGCGTCTCCAGACATTTCAGGGACTATCATAAAAAAGACCCCTCCTGTATGGTCTTCTATGGCATAGACAGAATAAAAGGTCATTGGAGAGGGGAAAATAAGAAAATTAAAATATCACAAAACAAGACTAAGTGGATATACCAGCTAGAGACCCTCCAACCAACAGGAATGAACATTGATCTCAACCTTAACTGCTTCCTCACCAATTTTTAATAATTTTCAACTGAAATTTTAATATAATTCTAATTTAATTTTGCTTTAAAATAGCCACATTCTTAACAATCCATACTTCTTCCACCAATTATCCACCAATTATCCACCAATTATCCTCAAAGGTACAAAATATCCAGTTCCCATTTAATCAGATATATTTTTTCCTCTTTTAATACACATATTGCTCACACAGTAGGATTTACACCTATTTTAATTGTATTTTAATCGTACCTCAATACAAGCATTTTGGTACCTACAGCACCAACATAAGATGGTCGCTGTGTTTTTTACGAATCTTGTCTACACTGAGATTGAATAATTTTAACATTTCTTGATTTTTTCCAAGTTCCCGTAATATTACATGGTTCATTTTTACTTTTATTTTTATTTTAATTTTTTCTTATTTTAATTAAATTTGTATCAAATATTCTATATTAAAGTATAAGTGTACATATATATATGTTTCTGCAAATTAGAATGCTATAGCCCCTCAGAGCACTTTTTAGTAATGAGATTGCTGTTAGACCTGAAAGAAACTGTTCTGATTTGCAAAAAACCTATTAAATACAGCCATGGACTTCTGTCCTCAAAATCTCATCCAAAATGGTGGCTGAAAAGTTTTATCACACATGCGCAAGAAGGGCTATAAATTCTAGAGTGAAGTGCAGACCGACGTTACGCTCCCGATGACGTCAGACTGACGAAACGTGTAGGGCGGAGACACGTCGGCACATCACTTCCTACTTGGAATCACTTTGTATTGGCTGAGCGCCATTTTATACAAAAACGCTCAATTTTACTTGTCGTATTGTAAGTACCCCCTTCTGATTTTAAAATTAAAACATTTTAAAACGGGTTCACGCTATGGACAGCCTTTCTTCCCTCCTATAACAACTTTTTTCATCATCTCGGAATCTGCACCCCGGAGAACCGCAAGGAACCCCTGGAACCATCCCCTGATTGCTACACAGTGGCACATACTGTGGCTGCAGCATACCCCTAGAGGGTATGAAGGATCTGGTGAGTGCATATATTTAAACTCTTACGGATTGTCTCACTCATAAGAAAACTGAAGGAACATAAAGCATACCAAGAAAAAGTCACATTTTTTCACTGCCACCTAATTATTGGACTTTTCTGTTATCACTATACTATGTATATCGCATGTTTTATATAGTTTTAAGCTTCATTTGAATGCTATAAGGCAGCACTTTTTTCTGAACATATTAGGAGTAGTAAACACCCGGCTGAGACCATATCAGCTTATCTACCCCTTTACTAGCATAGACTATTACCAATATCACACATCTCTTTATGAACACATCTTTAACACATTTTGGACAATTTTTTGTTTTAGCAAACACCCGGCCGACCATCGGTCTCACTAATGCTTTTCCATTAAAAAAGTATTTTATTCACTTTTTCAAATAAAATTTTCGCTTCACACATGAGGGACACGTCTTGCTGGAAAGACACCCAATCAAAATATTTCAATTTAACAAAAAATTATTTTTAACAAACACCCGGCTGAGCCAATTTATTTTTTCAATTTTATTTCAATTTTATTTTAATCTTTTATTTATATATTTATTTTTCTTGTATTTATAATACTCTAAAGTGGATACCGTCATAGGTATAGCATCACCTAAAATTTCCTTGTCTATTACATTGCATATCTGGACAGCGCCACATCTACCACCCCCCCTTTTTCAGAACCCACATTAACCCTTCCCCACCGGGCAGCCCAGAATCTACATTTAATAGCAGCACCATTAGCAGGCACATGCCTACAGTGGGACTAAGGACACTGATGTACAGGGGGGATTGTGCGGTAAAAGGACAGGGAGCTGAGATGTGAAGGATCTGAGCTATAGCACATACATGCTGGAAGAATATTTTACTGACCAGACCTCCATGAATTTTTATTCAATACTGCTGCTATAGAGGGCATGCGCTATAGAGGGCCATCTCTTTGCTTCTTCGTCTAAAGAATTCACAATAAAACAGGTAATAGTCTGTAGCCTTGATCAGTTGTAACACAGTTCAATAAAGAAAAGCAACTTTGCACAACAGCACTATCCGCTGATCTGTAAAATGTAACATCTGTCACCTTTCCTCTCTCCCCTGGCCTGGGCTGGCTAAATTTAGTGTATAGTTTTGCTGTAACCAGATGACCTGCAATTATTTTTCAGGGCTGATCAGGATTTTCCTAAACCTAGCGACTGATTGCTACTGCCTGCTTCTGGAAGAATGTTCCATATATACTGCAGGAAGATCAGTCACTAAATAGTTATCTGATGTGCTATGGGCTGAGGGCCTGGAAGAAGATTTGCTGGCCCTTCGGCTTCGGCGGCTCTCCATGTCAGAGGGGTGGTCTGTGCTGATAATCAGTACATTGTTATTAGCACAGCCCCATCAGATGTGCCCATCAGCTGCAAATCACTGCCCATCAGCTGCCAGCCTGTGCCCCATAACCACTTCTCTACTGTGCACGAAAACCCCCTTCCTGCCCAAGCCATTTTTCAGCTTTCAGCGCTGTCACACTTTGAATGACAATTGCGCGGTCGTGCGATGTGGCTCCCAAACGAAATTTGTGTCCTTTTTTTCCCACAACTAGAGCTTTCTTTTGGGGGTATTTGATCACCTCTGCGGTTTTTATTTTTTGCGCTATAAACAAAAGAAGAGCGTCCAGTTTGGAAAAAAAACACTATTTTTTACTTTTTGCTATAATAAATACCCATTTTTTTTTTTAAATAAAATTTTTCTCAGTTTAGGCCGATACGTATTCTTCTACATATTTTTTGGTATAAAAAAAATCGCAATAAGCGCGTATTGATTGGTTTGCGCAAAAGTTATAGCGTCTACAAAATAGGGGATAGATTTATAGCATTTTTATTTTTTTATTTTTTTATTAGTAATGGCGGCGATCTGCGATTTTTTATTGTGACTGCGATATTGCAGCGGACACATCGGACACTTTTGACACATTTTTGGGACCATTCACATTTATACAGCGATCCCTGCTATAAAAATGCATTGATTACTGTATAAATGTGATTGGCAGGGAAGGGGTTAACCACTAGGGGGCGGGAAGGGGTTAAATATGTTCTCTCAAAGTGTTCTTACTGTGGGGGGAGGGGACTGGCTGGGGGAGGTGACCGATGGTTGTCCCTATGTACAAGGGACACACCATCGGTCCCCTCTCCCTCACAGGACGTGGATCTCTGTGTTTACACACAGAGACCCACTTTCCTGCTCGTTTCCCGGGCAATCGCGGGTGCCCGGCGGCAATCGCGGCCACCGGGCACGCGCACCGGGGCCTTGTGAACGAGGCGCGCGCGCGCACCGCCGGCGGCGCACGCGCGCCTCCTAGTTCGTTTTAAAGGGAGGATGTCATATGACGTCCTCCCAGAACGTGAGTATCCTCCGCCCGCCGTCAATTGACAGTGGGCGGGGGACAAGTGGATAAAGAGCGCATGTCAGTGCCTATAAATGTGCCAATCAGTGCCCATAAAAGTGCCAATCAGTGGCCCATCAGTAATGCCTGTCAGTGCCCTTCAGATGCCACTCAGTAATGCCTGTCAGTAGCTCATCAGTGCTGCCTTTCCATTGCCATCTATCAGTGCCCATCAGTGCCGCCTATTAGTGCCGCCTATTTTTTTCAAAAATGTCAGTCTTTTTTAGTTTGTTTAGCAAAAAATAAAAACCCCAGTGGTGATCAAATACCACCAAAAGAAAGCTCTATTTGTGGGAAGAAAATTATAAAAATTTAGTTTGGGCACAGTGTTGCATGACAATTGTCATTCAAAGTGCGACAGCGCTCAAAGCTGAAAATTGTCCTGGGCAGGAAGATGCGAAAGTGCCTGGTTTTGAAGTGGTTAATTATCTAGCTGCAACAATACACTCCAAAGTGCACACTTTTAGTACTTCTCTAACTATTTAGACCCGGGCTGCCCTGGCATACCTTTCCAGGTAGCAATCCAGATCTGGAAAAGCCCTTATGAGGTAGATTCCAGAGTTAGGAGCTTGCAGGTTGCTGGTGGTTACATCTTCAATAGTGGACTTCTTCCTTCTTTCCTATCTGACTCCCTCAAACTCTTCATCCCTTCGTCCCTTCCGACTCCTTCAAACCCAGAATTCCCCCTCTTTATATGCAACACAGGGTGAAGGGCAGAATCCAGAAAAGCCCGGGAAGAATGCAGAACCCACATTAACCCTTCCCCACCGGGCAGCCCAGAATCTACATCTAATAGCAGCACCATTAGCAGGCACATGCCTACAGGGGGACTAAGGACACTGATGTACAGGGGGGATTGTGCGGTAAAAGGGCAGGGAGCTGAGATGTGAAGGATCTGAGCTATAGCACATACATGAGATTAAGAACACTGCTGGAAGAATATTTTACTGACCAGACCTCCATTAATTTTTATTCAATACTGCTGCTATAGAGGGCATGCGCTATAGAGGGCCATCTCTTTGCTTCTTCGTCTAAAGAATTGACAATAAAACAGGTAATAGTCTGTAGCCTTGATCAGTTGTAACACAGTTCAATAAAGAAAAGCAACTTTGCACAACAGCACTATCCGCTGATCTGTAAAATGTAACATCTGCCGCCTTTCCTCTCTCCCCTGGCCTGGGCTGGCTAAATTTAGTGTATAGTTTTGGTGTAACCAGATGAACTGCAATTATTTTTCAGGGCTGATCAGGATTTTCCTAAACCTAGCGACTGATTGCTACTGCCTGCTTCTGGAAGAATGTTCCATATATACTGCAGGAAGATCAGTCACTAAATAGTTATCTGATGTGCTATGGGCTGAGGGCCTGGGAGAAGATTTGCTGGAAGGAGCCTTGCCTGTGGAAGCTTGTCTGTAGAAGTTGGTGTATTTTGCATGAATCTCAAGGTGTTGAAGTACTTCTTGAGGACAAGATGCTAGAAGTTGCTGCAAGGACTGCAAGGACTGCTCTCATAGCGTCTCAGATTTACTGGCTGTCTCCTTTTTTTTTCAGAATTATTTTCTTGAGGCTGCTATTTGGGTGTCCTGCATCCTCAAAACTCTTCCCTGCATTTGTCTCAAAATCTGCAATGAAAGGTAAAAAGACTGAGCCTGAATTTAATGGTGTGCTTCTGGGGACTAAAAGCTGGGTGGGCATCCTCTGAACAGATAAGGGGGACCCAATATAATTCCAGCAGCCCCTCCAGGGATTCAAACGTTTTAAAACACCCCAATTTCTCCAGTTTTTATTGAAATTTAAACAGCTCAAGTCCAGGGACTAACCTAAAATGGTACAAAGGTAAGCGGTAAACTGCCGGAGGTGAAAAAAAATAATGTACATATCAGAGTTATACAAAAAGGCATTTTCAGGGAAGCAGTAATGTTAAAGTTAACAAACAGAACAGTCGTTCTGCAGAAATTTAAGTAAATTAAGCCTTGAAAGTTTAGGCCAGGAGTGCCCAACTAGTGGCTCGGGGCCACATGTGGCCCGCGGAGCCCTCTGATGCGGCCCGTGACCTCCTTCTCTATAATGGTGGGTCATCACACCACCATCCCAGAGCATCAGTGTTGTGAATAAAGCCGGCGGTATAGGAAGCAAGCAGCTGCAGAGCAGAGCCGCATAAGCTGATGCTTCCTATGTAGTGCCGTCTCCTGTCACAGGTGGAGTGATACCAAATGCAGTCTGCCTGTGACAGTAACAGTCGGTGATTCCTGAATGAAAGAATGTTATTTAAGGTAAGTTTATTACTAAAATCAAGCACCTGCAGGTTACCTGCGCTAAGCTATAGACTTCTGTAAGTACCTGCGGGTTTGGTGCGCTTTCTGAAAGTGCACAATACCTACAGGATATAACAGAAGTCTATGGCAAAGTGCAGCTAACATTGCACCGGCGGTGTGGGTAAACCACACCGCATTAGTGTAAAAAACAGCCTTAGGCCCCTTTCACACGATCAGTCCGACCCAATCGGACCCCTCATTTGCCTCTATGGAGCGACAGGTGTAAAAGGGCTTGAGTCCATTTACACCCGCCTACCTCCAATCTGCAAAAAAAAGAAGGGGATCTGTCTTGTTCCATCTCGAACCGGTGTCCCAACTTTTGTTACTTAAAAGCTCTATATAAAAGCAGTATTGAAACAGACTGTGTTACTACAACCAATTAAGAAATAATTGGACAGTATTATACTGTAAGAAATAGTATATTGCTCTCAAAATGGTGGGAAAAAGGCAATTACCAAAGAAAGACACACAGTCCATTATAATTCTAAAAAGTTTAGGTCTTTCCTTTAAAGGTTGATACTAAAGGCAAACCAACTTTGCACTTCAAGTGCACTTGGAAGTGCAGTCACTGTAGATCTGAGGGGAAGATCTGAAATGAGGGGAAGCTCTGCTGATTTATATATTCTAATCATGTACAAACAAAAATGCTGGTTTTTTTTCCTTGCATGTCCCCCTCAGATCTACAGTGACTGCACTCCCAGGTGCACTTGTAGTGCAATGTGGATTTGCCTTTAGTAAATAAACCCGATGTTTGGAAGAACTTTCCAAACAATATTTGATTTCAGTTGTAGAAAGAATGCCACAAGTGTGTTCAGCGGTTATATCTGCAAAAGGTGGCTACTTTGATGAGTCAAAAATGTAGATTACATTTTGACTAGGAGCTACAGAAATTAAAAAGTCATGTACGGAGCCGTAGTGAAATGGAGGTGTAGGACAGACATGACGGGGTGGAAGGAGCTTACAGGAGAGGAATAGGTTAAGGAAAAGGGGGGTGTTCAAGAAAAAGTCTGATCTTACCGGATTGGGGGGAGGAGAAGATGAGGGAGGAGTGGCTGGGGTAAGCAGTCAGAGGGAAGAAGCGAGGTGAGAAGTCCCGCCCTCCCACCCTTTAATAGAGGATGTTCCTCTTGATGGTGGTGGACGGTTGACAGGTAGTTGCGGTTGGGTCCCTGATTTTGGTGGAAAACAGGAGGTATGTGAAAAACGGTGGGACCCATCTTTGGTATGGAGTCCTCCCGGTTGGTCTGGTGTTAGTCTGGACCACCAGTGATAAGTTGGTGGGTCCGTGGTCAGTTAGTGGTCCTCGAGGCGATTTTGGCGGCTGGGGACAGGATGCTAACTAAAAGGTTTTACAGACCCTAAAAAGTGTTAAAGAGTTCAAAATGTTAAATTATTAAAATAATGTATATATATATATTTTATATATGTTTTATTTTGGTTGTTTGTTAAATAAAAGGCCGAACAGACCATTTAAATCCAGCAGGTGTCAGCGTTTCATTTGTAGTAAGGAAAGGTTATATGCATGGGTGTTTAGGTGCAGTAAGGCCCCTTTCACACGGACGGTCCGTTCAGGTCCGCCTGTCAGTTTTTTAGGCGGACCTGAACGGATGCACCATGTAGCCCTATGGAGCCACGGATGTCAGCGGTGACATGTCCGCTGACATCCGACCCGCTCCGCTCCGCCAAAGTGTGACGGAGGAAAACCCTATTTTTCCATCCGTCGGCGGAGCGGATCGGATGAACACGGACAGACGGTCCGTGTTCATCTGATCCCCCCCATAGGGGAGAGCGGCGCTCTGACAGGGCGGTCCCTGCACAGTGTGCTGGGACTGCCCAGTCATCCGCCGGCTCAGCGGGGATCAACGGAGCGATCCCCGCTGAGCAAGCGGAGCTTCACGGGGCGGATCTTCACGGATCCGTCCCGTGTGAAAGAGCCCCAAGTTATCTGACTGCCCTAGTCAAGGTTGAGCTTAGGTTTGGACCAAACCTGGCAGGAAGCTGACACTTCAACCCACTGCAGCCCAATCAGCTGCAGCCAGGGCATTCCCTGCCCTTCTCAGCTTCTCCTAGCCTTATCAGCATGAGTCACTTCTGAGAAGTTTATAAGTGAGTCAGGGTTTACAACTACTTTGAAGGATAAGTTCACCTTTGTAAAAATCAAATGCACATCTTTTTTGCAGGTAAAAAAAGATGCATTTATTTTTTTACTAGGAGCAATCTCAAGCTCCTGCAGACTGTCTTTGTAATCTGTCTGCTCATACCTCGTATGGTCAGGCAATTACACAATGACAGGAAGCATCAATGAACTACCTTGAGTGCTCATCATCGCCCTGGTAGTTCGCTGAGAACTATAAGCCGTCAGCCGTTGTTGGTACTTGTAGTTTGCAGCTGGGTGGGCAGAGACCTTTTTTTTTATTGGGACAGCAGGGAGAGGATTCCTGGCCCGCTGTCACAATTAGGTTTTGGGGGGGGAGGCGGGGGTACGGGGGCTGCTGCAATAGTAACATGTAACACCTTAAATACGGGTGTAACCTGTTACAAAAGGTGAACTTATCCTCTAATGCTAAATAAGAACAAAATTGTTTATTTTTTTCTGTATAGCGTCATGTCACAAGGCCTCATGCTTTAACCACCTGCTTCTAATACTTTGAAGTATTCAGGGTCCTGACTGATTTACAAGCTGATTTACAACAACACGCATTAAAATGCACAATATGGTAATACGAGTTAGGGCACTGTATATGTGTGTTGTGGTGCATTGCCATTCATTGCTAATTGCACCCCAATGCACACATACAATGCACTGAACTGCACCTTCACTATAGCACACCACAATGCTTGAATGCAAATGCTCTGCACATTGTAATGCATTTTCAGAAACAAGGGACCTACCGTGTTTCCCCGAAAATAAGACCTGACCCGAAAATAAGACCTAGTGTTATTTTCCAGGAGGGCTGCAATATAAGCCCTACCCTGAAAATAAGCCCTAGTTTAAAATGTTTGTAACATCCTATAATCCTCTCTATTACAATAGTATATAATGTACAATGTATGTGTTTCTGTAATATAATTGCGGGGAAAAGAGCTCCGGCAGGTCACAGAAGTGCAGAACGGCGCTATAACGAAGGTATTCAGCACAATTATATTACAGAAACACACACATTGTACATTATTTACTACTGTAATAGAGTGGATTACCTACCCCGAAAATTAGCCCTACTGTGTCTTTTGTTGCCAAAATGAATATTAGACCCGGGCTTATTTTCGGGGAAACGCGGTATTATTTCATGTGTTGTGCTGCATTCACAGCATATTCAAAAGGAGGGGCTGCCCAATGCAATGCACCTCACTAAACAAAAATGCAAGCCTAATGTGATTGTGTTAAATATGTATATAATAGGCAAGAGTTATTTTTAAATAACACAACGTTTTTGCTGCTCAATAAGTAAAAAGTTAAAATCCAGCCCAAAAAAATAAAAAATCAGTTGGGGTAAAAAATTAATCACTTACCTCAACTTGAGATTAACACGTTAATTTTTGAGGCCTTAAATGTTTTCTTTTTGGTGTCACTGGTTATACCGTTTTGGTAAACAACTGCCTGATTTGCACAAACTGTCTTCGTTAGAATCAATGGACAAAGTTGGCACAGGGGTTTCTGGGAACGAAGTGTGCTCTGTATCACATGCCAGATGCCTCTACAGGGATAGAGGTTTTTTTTTTTTTTTTTCATTAAAAACTATCGCAGTCAGTGATGGAATTCAGAACATCACCTAAAGCCAGTGCTGATTGTGCGTCGTCAGATAATGGGACCTTGATATTATTAGGCACATACATGTTTTTACTATCAGCCATCAAATCAATCTCCCAGTGCAGGAGCAAATGTGCTGAATGGGATAGGTTAAGCCACTTAATCATCTGCCGCTAGGAATTACTAGTCAGGAAAATAATAGGGTCACAGAGTTTAGGTGTGTGTGGGGGGGGGGGACTAAATACAAATAATAAATGGGATTTTGAAATGGCAGAGAGCATTGCATAAATCCACCTGAATATAAAGGGCTGAAGCAGCATCTAATGCTTTTCCAAAATAGCCACCCGCTCTGTGTAAGGAGGACATTGTCCGCCGTAGAATAGCCCCTCTCTGTCAAGCGGACACACTCCTTATTAATCGGAAGAGGTAATTGTATGGAGGAGGGGGGAGAGTGAGCCTGGATTCTGCTGCTGCTGCCACAAGAGATAAAAAAGCAGCAAATTGCACTCAGTTGAACAGCTAGTGCTGAGAAGTGAGGGTTTGTTGAGTGCTGGGTAATTATCAGCCACAAAAGGGACCAAATTGCTGGCTCTATGCTCTGGACCCAACTCCAATTTCGCTGCCTTACGAAAGCTGATCAAGCTTTTATAACCTGATAAGACTCTGGATGGGAACTTGCTGAATCTTAAGGGACAGTCCAGTTCAATATAAATCCATATATAAATAAATAGATACACACGTATGCATATACAGTATATATATATATATATATATATACTAGACATGCGTATGTATGTGTGTGTGCATATCCAAATTATATACACACTTATATACAGTGTTATTGCTTTATACAACACATTTTTAGTGCTTTATACGATTTATGAACTATCTACATATCTCCCAACACCCCCCTCCTCTCCCAGAATAGCATACAATCTACTTCAACTGAACCAACTCACGGACTGGGACATATTTTGGGTGGAAGCTGAAAACCCATAGCTCCCAACTGTCCCTAAATTCGAGGGACTATCCCTTATTTGGAGCAATGTCCCTCTGTCCCTCTTTCCTCCTCATTTGTCCCTCATTTTGGTCTGATCTATATAGTTGTATATGTAGCGGCCTCCACTCTCTCTCCCTGATATCACATCATCTGTCTCTGGCTTTTGTCTAGGGGTACATTGGTTGAGAGAGTGCGGGGTCACCACGCCAAGTTCCCACCACAGATGTGTGTGTGGTGTGAGAAGATCCTCTTTACCTTCGGGTCGGTGTTCTGCATCAGAGCCTCCTCCTCCTTTTGCACAGTGTCTGCCAGAAAATGAGCCCCACACGATAAAAGTCCAACACTCCTTTATTCTTCCAATATCAGAGTAAAACACAGTCAGTTGGACTCCCTCAACGAGTAGAACAGACAGGGGGGTGTGGATACGAGTAGGCCCAGACACAATGAACTCTTCTTCTCTCCTTCTAAAAGTGTATTGCGGTCCCTTGGCGAGGGAGATATCCCTCCGGGCAGTCTCCGGAGGCTCACCCGTCACTGGCAATATGCTGCACCAGGTCTTCAGGCGAGTACCCCCTCCGGTCCCTTACGCCACTGGATTCGGGGAGCCCACTCCCGGGGTCCCCTAGGAAATCCATCCCTCGTGGAACCCAGTGAAGGACACTGGGCCCCAGACCTCCATCCGAGCACCTCACCCCAGGCTAAAGGTGCCTGGGATGGAACACGACATCCGAACGTCCTCTAGGCCTAGGCCGCCTAGACTCCCGACACGAACCACCGCCCTCAGGCTGAAGGTGCCTGGGACTCGACCCCGTGACAAAGATGGCTGGCCCCTTTATACCCTCTCCCAGCAAGCACAGCGTGTTCCCCGCCCCACCAAACAACCGCTGAGAGAGGACAAAAAGGGGTACGGCACACAGCAATGGTTCAACCCCAGCCCAAGGCGACAGCGCCACCGCTGGGCTGCAGGGAACTGCACATTACTGGTGTCTCTGACAGTTTTAAATACACTGGGAAAGTGCATGCCCGCTACATATATAAAATGCACTATTTATCTTTCAAAAAATGTTTCCCAATGCTAAACCTTTCATCCAAATTCTAAATTGCTGCATTTTTCAATTTTAAAAGCCAGTATAAAGAATAAGTAGTGGATTTAATTAACCTTTTTTTGGTTATTTCCCTTTAAGGGGGTGTGGCAAGGGCGTGTCCTATGCCTGCATACATTTGCTAGTAGGTGTCCCTCATTCCCATCTCAAAATGTTGGGAGGTAAGGAAAACCTAATGCAAATGTGGGTGGGAACCAGTATATCTTTATATACTTGTAGCACCCTCTACCTAAGTAGGTGCTAGAGGTGTTGTGGAAATTTTATTATATAAGATTTATGTGGACATTTTATTCTAGGATGTGCGTTTTATAGATTGTCATCTGTCTCCCTGTGTCTGATGTTTAATCGAGGAGCGCTCTAGCAGAGCGCACTTGGGTTGAATCAAGACCAGCGGTAAAAACGGTCAGTATGAAAACCTTCTTATGGGATTGAAACGTGTTCTCTGCGTGTGTGGGCGTTTGTTGGTTTGTAGATATCAAGCGCAATGTGCTGGACTGCATGCTTTCCAATGGCTATACACTTTAGAGAAGCGAAGTCCGCATAATGAGAGAAACCTATTAATTCTCTCTTGCGGACTTCGTTATCCGCTTTATGGATACATATCTGTATTTATAAGAGGACATTGATATCTGCCTTGTCGGTGTACTCGTACCGTATATTGACAACAGCAGTAGCAATGTCCCCGCAGATTGTCCCAAAACTATAAGAACAAGTAGAATGATCTCACTAGATACTGTTTACTTTGAACAGTATTGTGTGGGCTCCATGCTGATTAAGATAGGGGGTGTGCACTTCCTCCCCTTTACTGTTTGTCATTTCCTGTGATGTCATTTTGTATTAAGGGAAGTGATTGGCTGTTGGGGCCATCACTTCCTGTTTTGTTATCCTTTTGTTTCCAATGAATAAAAGAATCCGGGTGGCTGAGCTCTGCCCAGACGCTTGAGACTCCAGCTTGAAGCAGCATCGTTTCTGATTCTACCTGGTGCCATTGAAGTACTTCAAATTCCTTGTACCAAAGAGCTTGATACAAACGTGCTTTTAAGCATGAAGGAATTGTTTTGTGCTTTGTGTGCATTTAGACGCTGGAAGTCCACATTTAGGCGCAGTGTGGATTTGCGTACAAAGCCCAAGGGAATTCTTCCACGACATTTCGGCGAGCCAGCTTGGAGCCAACGTAGTTCCAGCGCAGCGATCCGAGAGGAGAGATTGGGTCCTCGGTTCTGGGACAGGAAAAGGCCGGCAAAGTTTGGTAAGACAGACTCCATTTCAACTTTTGAAATTTTTGTTGTTCTAGAACCGGAATCTGGTCTCTCTGCTCGCTGTTGCAGGTAACTCCGCTTAGCAAAAGAACAAATTTTTGCGGTTTCACTCTTTGTGTAAAAGGACGGGGATTTATATTTGTACTGGGAGGGATAGCTGTATTGGCTTGGGATAGAAGTCTATATTACTGTCCTCTGTGTAGACCCCATAGTCAATACAGCCTAGAGGGTCTTTGTATGGGGTTTATGTTAAATGTAAAACCATTTCCTGTAGTACAACGTGACGGTATGCATGGAGTGTGCTAGTTGATGTTTTAAATGTGCGGCAGAGATTGAATGACATAGCATTGTGTGTCTGAGTTATTTCATAGTGCTGGTCACCGTGTGAAATAACTTTTGTAAAGTGTGTAGCTATTATAGTTCGTCTAACGTTTAGTATGAGTTAAGTAGCACAGTCTGTTTTGTGTTAAAACAGTGATTTTTGTTTGTAAGAGGCACGGTTTGGTCTTGTTTTGAAGACACCATTTTGTTTTCCTTTGTGTTTGTTCAGCCATGTGGCCTGAGGACACCATCTTGTTTTGAAGACACCATTTTGTTTTCCTTTGTGTTTGTTCAGCCATGTGGTCTGAGTCACCATTTTTGTTTTTCTTTGTATGAACCCAATCTTCAGGTTTGGTTATTTTTGCATATTTTTTTGTAAAATGATTGTGTTTTCTTTTGGTTTTAATTTCAGTTTAAAGTGAAAATTTTGCTTTACACTGAATTTCAATAGATAGTAAAACTAACTTTAACTGAGTTTTTGTACTCTTAATGGGGTGTGTGTTTTAATTTTTTTATTTTAATTTTTAATTGTTTGGGCATTTTCTTTGAGTTTCTCAGAAGGCAATTCATGCCCCTCCCCCATTGTTTTTGGTTTTAGAGCTGCATCTTTTATTGTATAGCTTGCGGTAGGAAAGAAAGGCTTTGGTTTTAAAACTCGCTTTATATTCACTTTTATTGTTGAGTTACTTTTGCGCAGCAAGTAGTCAATTTTTTGTTCACGCTCAGACGGTTAGTTTATTAGTTTGATCGTGTAACTACTGAGACATCGTACAACTGCTGAAATAGACAACAGAAGGCTATCCCCATTTAATTTTTTTATTCTATTTTTGTGATTATTTAGAGAAGCCACATTGCTCTGTAGCGAAAATAAACGGAAGTGTGCTGTGCAGTTTAATCTGACGACGCAGTGTACAGTCGTACAGAGGTATGTATGCATACACTGTAAGGGGTAGAGACATAATTCGGGGGGTGGTCTGTGGTTGTTGACTAATCATTGGGCATAGTTATTACGAGTATTACGGTGTAAAAGAGTAGTACTCTGTAGTTCTGTGCCAAAAGTGTTGGGGCAACAAGCCATAGAGTTAATAACACCTCGGTTAGGTTTTCTAGTTGGGGGACTGGACCAGATATAGTGGTTGCAGTTCGTCAATCCACCGTAGAAGAAGGCACCTGACGGTGCTCTCCTAAATAGGTGCAGGGGTTTTTCCTGGACGCAGGAATAAGACTATAAGCCGATTCGAATCGCCATGGGCAATTTGAAGTCCATGCAAGGGAAGGAATGTGAGGCTTCCCAGAGTCAGACGGCTGCACAGTACATGAAATCTAGCTTTGGGGCAAAGGTCATGAAACCTCTAAAGGAATGGCATAGTTGGTCCAAGGATACTACTTGGGCTATTCCTCTAGAGGGGACATTTGATGCCTGGAGGTGGGAGAAATTCATAACTGAGTTTAAACCCAGGCTCTGGGCAGCAAAAACCTTAGATGTAGCTGAGCTGTGGCTTCAGAAGTCTATTATGGTAAGCAGGCAGGGTATACAGAAGGCAGTTTCAGTCCGGAAGAACCGCATTATGTACACCTGGCCTGAGGGGATAGCAGTGACTGGTGATCCAATGCTGGAAGCGGAAGAGGCTCTTTCTGGGCTAACTCTGCTCAGGCAGGCTGGATCCACCAACACTAGATCTGTTGTAGTTTCCTCTGATGCTTCTGCCTTCACCAATCTAACCAACACTACTCTGCACTCTCCAACTAACATCTCTCTCTCTCCCACGTCTCCATCTAACCATGTCACCTCTGACGCTAAACCTCAAGCTAACCCTCTCTATCAGTCGCCTTTCCCCATATCTGGGGCATTTTCTCCGCCGATTGCGGCTGATTATGAATCATTTTCAACTGGTGATCTACAGATGCTATGTGAGTCTAAGGGAATTGAGACCAGACTAAGGAACCGTGGGGATTGCATAACTGCGCTGAGAGCTTTTGACTCAGTCATACCTACCATCTACCCTTCATTGGTTGGCTTCCAGACAGGGAACGTTGTGGGCAAGGTAGCACACATTAGCCAACCAATGAAGCCACAACCTCCAAAGTACACACCTAGCCCCACTTATGTCACTGAACCTGGTACTTACCCAGTCCGGGTGCAACAATATGAGGGTGTTCCAAATACCAACGGTGAAAGGACTTTGGGGGAAAGGGTGGTATGGCATGTCCCTTTTGCTTCCTCAGAAATCAGGACCATACTGGCCGAACTGCCTGACTATAGAACAAATCCACGAGGGTTCGCGAGAATGTTTTGTCAAAATCAATTTAGCTACGGCATGAGCGGAACAGATTGTGCCCAGGTTCTGAGGGCGAAAGTAGGAGAAGAACTGGCAGGGGTTATAATCTCCTGTTGCGGCATTGTCACCCACGAACAAGCCACTTCTGGAGGTAAGCAATTCTGTGTAGCCCTGCTAGCCAAACTTCCAGAGTTGTATGGTGCATCTTCAACCACAGATGTGATGAAACTCAGTCAAAACCCAGGCGAGGAATGTGCTTGTTTCTGGCGTCGCCTGAAACAAGCTGCATTGGATGCAGATCTGGAGGTTGGTCCGGATGTGCCAACCGACGGAGGTAAGTTATCCGCCATTCACCTTTTGCTAAGAGCCAAATTTTTAGAAGGCATCCATATGAAGATTCGAGACCGGCTATTATTAGCCAGACCCGAATTTAATGAAATGACAATACCTGCCATTCTATCCACTCTCTCCGCTATAGAGGGAGAGATGGATAGGAAGAAACAGGACAAAGCATCCAAAATCCTTGTGTCTCAAGCCCCTTCTGCAGGACAAACGGGCCAGGATGGTGGGAAAAAGACACAACGCTGGAAAGCCCGAACTTGTTACATCTGTGGAAAGGAAGGACATCTAAGGCGTAACTGTCCTAACAGACCCAAGGGTAAGTGGCAGTTCATCCCAGACGATCCGGTACCAGGCTCACGCGATCCAACAACTTCAGTTGTAGGGATGGCCAGCCACGACTATGATTCTTCATAGGACGTTGGCAAAGCGGTGTCAGGACATATCAACCTGTTTATCGAGGAATTAAAATATCCCCTCCCTTGCCTCATTGACACCAGTGTCGTTCGAACTGTTCTGAGATCCAAAGATCTCAGAGGCAAGGTTCCCCTTTCTGGGGAGACTATACCCACTGTGGGTCTAACAGGTCAGACAGTGTCTCTACATACCACCAAACCACTCCATTGTAGGTTGGGCCAACACACAGAAGCCATTAAGTCGGTACTGGTATCGGATGATGTTCCCATCAACCTATTGGGAGCTGATATTTTATCTGAGATACAAGCGGTCATTGAGTACACTCCAACAGGTGTTGTGGTTAGCAGTGCATTGACAGATGAGCGCCTATGTGCAATGGTGGCTCTACCGTATATGATAGAACCTGGTTGTTTTCTGGGGTTGGATGTGCTAGCAGAAGTGGATCCCAAACTTTGGGCGCTTGATAAGTATGATGTGGGTCTTCTGCCGGTCCCGCCAACCACAGTAAACATCAGACCAGGGAGTATTTTGCCCCAATTACCACAATACCCTTTGAGTGTGGCTCAGATGGATAGCCTTAAAATCCAAATAGACCGGTACCTGCTGATAAAAGTTCTTACGCCAACCAAATCCCCCTGTAACACCCCTTTGTTTCCAGTGGCTAAAAAGTCTGTCAAGGGTCAGGAAACAACTTTCCGTTTAGTACATGATTTAAGGGCTATCAATAAAATCATTATCAGCGATGCCCCTTTGGTACCCAACCCACACACCTTGTTGGCCTCTATACCACCTAACGCAATTTTCTTCAGTGTTATTGATCTGACTAATGCATTTTTTTCGTACCACTGGACCCCCAGTGCCAGTACCTTTTTGCTTTTTCATTCCAGGGTCGACAACTGACTTGGACACGTCTCGTTCAGGGGTCTGTGACTAGTCCCTCGGAGTACAGTTGCAAACTTAAAATAGTGTTGGATCAATGGACCCCAACGAATCCAGAGGTGGTGCTGATCCAGTATGTTGATGACTTGCTGCTTTGTTGCCCTGCAAGGGATGTCTGTTATCAGCATACTGTCTCATTGCTTAACCATCTGGCGTCCACGGGGAATAAAGCTAGCAAGGAGAAATTGCAGTTTTGTAGGGAGAAGGTCACCTTTTTAGGACATTGTATATCTTAGGGTACTCGACACCTGACAACCCAGAGAATTCAGACACTGAAAGACTTCCCGAAACCCCGAAACGCACGACAAACGAGAGCCATTCTCGGTCTTATCAACTACTGTAGAGACTGGGTCCCTAACATCTCTTCGACTTTAGGACCCCTTTACGAAATCCTATCCCAAACTCCCTTTCAACTGACTGATGATAACTGGTCAACCCTACAGGACTTGATCCAAGAACTCTCCAAAGCACCTGCTTTAGATTTGCCCAACTATGACCTCCCCTTCTACCTTTTCTGCTATGAAAGCAAAGGCCACGCCACTGGAGTACTGACCCAACTACATGGGTCCAGGTACCGACCCATTATGTATCTATCAACTGCCCTAGATCCAGTCATTCGAGGTTCACCAGGTTGTGTACGAGCCGTAGCCGCCTGCGCTGTATTGTTAAAGAAGGTAGGTGACATAGTCTTAGACTCCCCACTGACCCTCTATACTCCCCATTCAGTGCAGGAAATCCTAAATCAAGTTCAGACAAAACACCTCTGTGCTGCCAGATTGACTAAGTACGAAGTGGCTCTCCTAACCCCTACTAACCTGACTTTAAGACGATGCACCATTTTAAACCCAGCCTCTCTTCTTCCTACTGAGGAGGAAGAGAAGGGGGGAGATAATGGTGTTAAAAATGATACTCAAACCTTCCAGACTAACAATACCAACCTCTCTACCTCTAACCAACTTGTTAATTTAGAAGGACAACATGCTGATGATCACCACGACTGTGTTTCTCTGATGGAACTCGAGTCAACAACCATCAGCCCGGTGAAGGAGACCCCCATCCCAAACGCTAAAAACCTTTTTGTCGATGGTTCCAGGTATTACACCCCAGATGGTAAGCCACACACAGGTTATGCAGTGACTACAGTCAGTGAAATTGTGGAAAAGGGTTCATTGAGTTCCAACATGTCTGCACAGGAAGATGAGCTGTGGGCACTGGCAAGAGCCTGTGAGACCCAAGAGGGTCAAAGGATCAATATCTACACGGATTCTAGGTATGCTTTTGGGATAGCCCATGATTTTGGTCCTATCTGGAAAGCAAGAGGCTTTCTGACTAGTTCAGGGAAGCCCGTGAAACATGCGCAGTTAATCAACAGGTTATTCGTTGCTTTCAACCTGCCGCGTGAGATAGCCATTCTAAAAGTTAAGGCCCACACGACTGATAGGACTTTGGAGGCCGATGGCAATGCCTTGGCAGATAGAGCTGCCAAAGAAGGTG
Organism: Rana muscosa; assembly: GCA_029206835.1. Lineage (NCBI taxonomy): Eukaryota > Metazoa > Chordata > Amphibia > Anura > Ranidae > Rana > Rana muscosa. The sequence continues at coordinate 840,624,742 of CM055122.1, forward strand.
CTCTGCACCCTCCTGGGAAAACCCTGATGCTAGCCATCCCCTCTGATGTGTCTCTGGAAGAGTTTAAGAGACTACAGTCACAAGCGGAATTACATGAAAAGAGGAGATGGACAGCACTAGGGGCCATGAGAGGTCCAGATGACATCTGGGGTCTTGGTAAAAAATGGTGTCTGCCAAGATCGCTTTTTCCAATGATGGCCCATTCGGCTCATTATCCAGGGCATCAGTCAAAGATGGTTATGTGTGCGCAGGTGGATGAGCATTGGATCGCCCCTGGATTTACTACCGCAGCTGCTAATTTTGCAGCAGCCTGCCTGGTTTGCGCATTGCACAATCCAGGTAGGACGGTACCAGTACCCAAACGACATTCCCCCCGACCAGAATATCCATTTCAGCGCATCCAGATAGACTACATTACGTTGCCAAGGAGTGGGCCGTACGAACACGTCTTAGTCTGTGTAGATATGTTTTCAGGTTAGCCGGAGGCATGGCCGGTTCAGAAAGCAAACGCCACAACCACAGCCAAAAAGATCCTGTCCGAAATAGTGTGTCGCTGGGGCCTACCTGAAACGATCGAGTCGGATCGAGGCTCCCACTTCACTGGTCAAATATTTGCAGAAGTGTGTAAAGCCCTCCATATCAATCAGGGATTACACACTCCTTATCACCCCCAAAGTAGTGGTAAGGTTGAAAGGTTAAACGGAACCCTTAAAAACAAAATCTCCAAAATAATAGCTGATACTGGGAAACCTTGGCCTGAATGTCTCCCCATAGCTCTCCACTCCATCAGAAATGCACCTAGATGACCTCACGGGTTATCTCCATATGAGGTTTTGTTCGGATGTCAACCAAAAACAGGGTTGTACTTTCCCCAGCAGCTGTCATCTTTACATTCTCAGCTGACGGGGTATGTGCAGTCACTGCAACGTGAGCTAAAAAAAATCCACCACAGGGTTCATGAGTCCCTTCCAGACCCTGACTCAATAACCGGTTTACATTCTATCCAACCAGGTGACTGGGTCGTTGTAAAGAAACACCAGAGGACAGGACTAGAATCGAGATACCTCGGACCATTCCAGGTTCAGCTGACCACGCCAACCTCACTAAAGCTTGAAGAACGGGACAACTGAATCCACGCCAGCCACTGCAAGAAGCTGCTCAACTACATCAAAGAATGAGGAGTATCTTCTTTATTTATAGTTTTAGTTTAGTGTATTTTAGCAAGGGTAATGATGAAAAGCATCCCAATTTATTGTTTAAAATGCATCTCCAGCTGGCAAAAATGGCGAACAGGACCAACTGCTGGGTATGCTCCAAACCTCCACCAAGCCTTGATGCCCCGGCAATGGCAGCAGTACATGCGATATATGATGTCCGTATCGGTATGAGGAAACTAAAGACTCCAAACAGACACTTGTTAATAGAACTTAATGATACATTCCTAGAGGGTAAAATTAGTTATAGTTTTAACATTAGCTCTGGCTTTTGCCCCTCCCTCACAAAACCAGTATGGGTATCGGGACAACTAGGTAGCCCACAAGTGTGCTTCAACTTTAGTTTCGGTAGAGGGGATAACTTTGTTGGGTCCACCACCTGTAAGAAGGTATAACAGTTAATCTAACCAACGAAACCCCGTCTTCTTTAATAACACTAATAGACCAGATTACATCTGTTGGAAGGAAGGGTGTGACGTTCAGACCGAGGGAGCAATCCCCCAGTCTATCCTGTTACTACTCAATGCACGTAACCGTCAGAGTGGTTCCCCCTGTGCGACTCTGACTGGCCCCTACTACTTCTTATGCGGTACCTCAGCTTATAAGGTAATCCCCCCTAATGCAAGAGGTTCATGTGTCCTGGTTAAACTAGTCCCAGCATCTTACATCGCGGATGATCGAGAGGATCTGATGGCACGAGAGAAGGTAAGAACGTCAGGAAAAGCTAGAAGGGAATTGTTCACCAACTCTGACCAGGCCTGGGCATGGTTTCCTGCTTGGACGGGTTGGGGGATTGAACTTATGAAACGATTGAATAATTTCTCATCCATTGTGGATGGGATATTCAATGAAACCATAGAGGCTGTAAGGGAAATCTCACAGGAACAACGGCAGATCAGGACCCTTCTTTTACAGGAAAAGATGGCCCTTGATTATCTGTTAGCATCCAAGGGGGGTTTCTGTGAATTCATAGGTGAAGATTGTTGTACCTGGATTGAGGATACCAATGACAAAGTTCAGGCCCATATGGATAAGGCTAGATCCCTGCAAGGCAAAGCCAGAGCTATAGCTAGTGAGGGTTGGAATCCTTTTAAGGGTTTGGGAAACTTTGGGGATTTTTTATTTTCCATTGGATCGTGGTTGAAGGAAGTAGGGGTGTATATACTCATGTCATTTTTGTTTCTATTCCTTTTATATGTCGTGATGAGGTGCTCCTGTTGCCTGATTGGACGCGTGACCAGAGCCCGAGCAGATGACCACATTTTCCTCAATGAGATAAGACGCCCCGAAGCCCAACCAACGTATCAGATGCAGAGGATTCCAGACCGATCGGCGATTACTACAGCTCACCATTTCGTACCCTCCTTAATAAGTCATGTCTCCTGAAGAACAGAGTCTACATGTCAAGCCGCGTTTTCCTTTTTATGGATTGTAAGGACTGATTCATTTCCAGGTGTAAGAAGATCAAGTTTTGAGAGACACATGGGAGCATATGACAAAAAGGAGGGACTGTTGTGGAAATTTTATTATATAAGATTTATGTGGACATTTTATTCTAGGATGTGCGTTTTATAGATTGTCATCTGTCTCCCTGTGTCTGATGTTTAATCGAGGAGCGCTCTAGCAGAGCGCACTTGGGTTGAATCGAGACCAGCGGTAAAAACGGTCAGTATGAAAACCTTCTTATGGGATTGAAACGTGTTCTCTGCGTGTGTGGGCGTTTGTTGGTTTGTAGATATCAAGCGCAATGTGCTGGACTGCATGCTTTCCAATGGCTATACACTTTAGAGAAGCGAAGTCCGCATAATGAGAGAAACCTATTAATTCTCTGTTGCGGACTTCGTTATCCGCTTTATGGATACATATCTGTATTTATAAGAGGACATTGATATCTGCCTTGTCGGTGTACTTGTACCGTATATTGACAACAGCAGTAGCAATGTCCCCGCAGATTGTCCCAAAACTATAAGAACAAGTAGAATGATCTCACTAGATACTGTTTACTTTGAACAGTATTGTGTGGGCTCCATGCTGATTAAGATGGGGGTGTGCACTTCCTCCCCTTTCCCTCCTGTGAGTGCCCTCCCCTTTACTGTTTGTCATTTCCTGTGATGTCATTTTGTATTAAGGGAAGTGATTGGCTGTTGGGGCCATCACTTCCTGTTTTGTTATCCTTTTGTTTCCAATGAATAAAAGAATCCGGGTGGCTGAGCTCTGCCCAGACGCTTGAGACTCCAGCTTGAAGCAGCATCATTTCTGATTCTACCTGGTGCCATTGAAGTACTTCAAATTCCTTGTACCAAAGAGCTTGATACAAACGTGCTTTTAAGCACGAAGGAATTGTTTTGTGCTTTGTGTGCATTTAGACGCTGGAAGTCCACATTTAGGCGCGGTGTGGATTTGCGTACAAAGCCCAAGGGAATTCTTCCACGACAGAGGTGAGATTATTTTGGTGAGTGTAGGTAAATTTAAGCAGACCTAGCTGGAAGCTAGGCCTGTTTGTTTTGATCTGTGTGGGCTGGGAGTGGCTCAGAGTAGGCTGGTAAATCACAGATAGCATCACTTCTAGGTTACCTCCCTTTGGCTTCTAGAGGATTCTAGAAGAGGAGGGGAAGAGAGATGGAGCTGTCTGAGGTGTCTCAGGGAGCCCTGACCAATCCCCAACTAGGATTGACAGGGGGCAGGCCTCCTTGATATACCCAGGGTCAGCCCAGCTGGGGAGGAGTTGTCGGGTGGAAGAACTGAGGATGGAGTGCTAGGCTATCAAGGCTTTTGAGGGCACTCCCCATTCTGGGGGGGTAACCTTGGGCCTGGGTCTCAGGTGTAGGAAGGATCCCTTCAGGAACGCATGAAGGATCTGGACAGGAGGCACAGAGAGGAGTCAGAGAGAACAGCAGAACTAGCGCTGCCGGGAAAGTCTTCAGGAGGGAACCACCAGTGTGTGTGCAGTCAGAAGGGCTGGTGAGTAGGGATGAGCCGAACACCCCCGGGTTCGGTTCGCACCAGAACCTGTGAACAGACTGAAAGTTTGTGCAAACTATCGAACCCTGTTAAAGTCTATGGGACTCGAACGTTCAGAATCAAAAGTGCAAATTTTAAAGGCTAATATGCAAGTTATTGTCCTAAAAAAGGGTTTGGGGACCCGGGTCCTGCCCCAGGGGTCATGTATCAATGCAAAAAAAAGTTTTAAAAACTGCAGTTTTTTCGGGAGCAGTGATTTTAATGATGATTAAAGTGAAAAAAAAAGTGAAATATTCCTTTAAATATCATACCTGGGGGGGGGGGGGCTGTCTATAGTATGCCTGTGAAGTGGCACATGTTTGCTGTGTTTAGAACTGTCCCTGCACAAAATGACATTTCTAAAGGAAAAAAAGTCATTTAAAACTGCTTGCGGCTTTAATGTAATGTGTGGTCCCGGCAATATGGATGAAAATCATTGAGAAAATCGGCATAGGTACCCATCCCCCCCCCCAGCCTAATTGGGTCTTGTATGGATATTAAGGGGAACCCCGCACCCAAATTAAAAAAAAGAAAGGCATGGGGCCCTCAGGCCCTATATACTCTGTACAGCAGTATACAGGCGGTGCAAGCAAGACAGGGACTGTAGGTTTGTATTTAAGTAGAATCTGTTTGTAATTTAGAACTGGTACATTTTTAAAGTGTAGCTCCAGCCATAAAAACTATTTCTAAGCATTTTGGAAAACATAGGGAAGGGTTATCACCCCTGTAACATTTGTTTTGCTGTCTATGCACCTGTTCAGAAGATTTCACCTCACTTTCTGTCCCAATGACAATTGTTTTTTGAAAATTTGGGGGTTTTAGTGAAACAAGGATTAATGATAAAGCATAGGTGGAGAGGAGACACGTGTTTCCCATATTAACTCTTGCAGGAGAGAATTTCCCTTCCTAGGGGTAGATTTCCTCTCACTTCCTGTTGTCTCCCTCTGTTTGCAAGTAGGAGTCGTTTGTAAGTTGGATGTTTGAAAGTAGGGGCCTGCCCTATATACTCTGCAGTAATTTGGGCCTTAGGTGTTGGTGTTGCCACAACACTGTAAAGCCCTGTACACACGATCGGTTTTACCGATGAAAACAGTCCAATGGACTTTTTTCATCGGACAAACCGATCGTGTATGGGACCCATCTGTCTTTTTTCCATCGGTGTCAAAAATAGAACATGTTTTAAATTTTTCCGATGGATAAAAAAACTGATAGCAAATTCCGATCGTCTATGGGCAAGTCCATCGGATAAAAAACCCACGCATGCTCAGAATCAAGTCGACGCATGCTCAGAAGCATTGAACTTCATTTTTCTCGGCTCATCGGAGTGTTTTACGTCACAGCGTTTGGAACGGTCGGTTTTTGGACTGATGGTGTGTAGGCAAGACTGATGGAAGTCAGCTTCATCTAATTTCCGATGGACAAAACCATCAGGTTAGAATCCATAGGATATCCGATCGTGTGTACAAGGCTTAAGGCCTCACAGTTACTCTTGGTGGGCGCAGGAATGGGCCCTGCTGTGAAATATTAGATCAAGAATTGTAATTACATGCCCCTGTTGAACAGGGGCAGAGAAATTGGGCCTTAGGCACAGGTGCTGGTGCCACAAACCTGCAACCCCTCACAGAAACTCTAGTTGGAGCGCATGAATGAGCCCTGCTGCAAATTATTGCATCAAAAATTGTAATTACACGCCCCTGTTAAACAGGGGCAGAAATATTGGGCCTTAGGCACTGGTGCTGGTGCCACAACACTGCAACCCCTCACAGAAACTCTAGTTAGAGCGCAAGAATGAGCCCTACTGCAAATTATTGCATCAAAAATTGTAATTACACACCCCTGTTAAACAGGGGCAGAAAAATTGGGCCTTAGGCACTGGTGCCACAACACTGCAACCCCTCACATATACTATAGTTTGAGCACAGGAATGAGCCCTGCTGCAAAGTATTGCATCAAAAATTTTAATTACATGCCCCTGTTAAACAGGGGCTGAAAAATTGGGCCTTAGCCACTGGTGGCGGTGCCCAGAACCAAAAATGTTCTTACAAGCTATCAGCATGAATATTGAGGAGGAAGAGGATAGTCACACAGGTGCTTGGTAGCTGATGATCCAAGACTGATTCATTTTTATGAAGGTCAGCCGATCGACCGATTCGGTGGATCTGTTTGCAGGTTATGGTGCGAACCGAACCTGAGGGTGTTCGGCAAATCCCTACTCCCGAAGATGTTTCATACTCTACTCCCTCTGCGACGGCAAGATAAGGTCCGCAACCTTTCCCTTGTAACGTGGATCAAGGAGGGTTGCCAGCCAGTAATGATCCCTCTCCTTGATCACACGAATACGAGGATCCTTCCACAGGCTTTGCAGGATCAGGGAGGCCATGCAGCGTAGGTTTGCTGAGGCATTCGGTCTGGAGTCCTCTGGGTCACTCAGGATGACATGATCTGCAGCCACCTCCTCCCAGCCACGTACAAGTCCATGGGTTTCTTGGGAGTGTAATTGATCCCTTGAAGACTGCTGCTGATGCTGAGTGCTAGGCACCACCTCCATGCTGACACAATCCTCCTCCTCCTCCTTCTCCTCCTCCTCTTCCTGTGTGATAGGCGGTCCAGCAGGAACACTGTCTGGATAAAGGGGGCCTTGAGAGGTAAGGAAGTCCTCCTCTTCCTCCCTCTGTTCTGCCTCAAGTGCCCTGTCCATTATTCTACGCAGCGTGTGCTCCAACAGGTGGACAAGAGGGACAGTGTCACTGATGCATGCACTGTCACTGCTCACCATCCTCGTGGCCTCCTCAAATGGTGCCAGGACAGTGCATGCATCCCTGATCATGACCCACAGGCGTGACAAAAATAACCAAGCTCCCCTGACCCTGTCCTGGTGTCATATTGGCACAGATACTCATTGATGGCCCTCTGCTGCGTGTGCAGCTGCTGCAGCATGGCCAACGTTGAGTTCCACCTGGTGGGCATGTCACAGATTAGGCGGTTCTTGGGCTGTATTCCTTTTGGAGGTCAGCCAGCCGAGCACTGGCGTTATATGACCGGCGGAAATGCACACAGAGTTTCCTGGCCTACCTCAGGACATCCTGTAAGCCCGGGTACCTGCCCAAGAAGCGCTGCACCACCAGGTTAAGGACCTGAGCCAAACAGGGCACATGGGTCAGTTGTCCCTGTCGGAGGGCGGAGAGGAGGTTGGTGCCATTGTCGCAAACCACCATTCCTGGCTTAAGCTGGCATGGCATCAACAACCTCCTAGCCTGCCCCTGCAGAGCTGACAGAATCTCTGCCCAAGTGTGGCTCCTGTCCCCCAAGCACACCAGCTCAAGCACCGCATTGCATCTTTTTGCCTGCGTACTTGCGTAGCCCCTTGAACACCTACGGAGCACCGCTGGTTCTGAGGACAAAGCACAGGAAGAGGCCATGGAGGAAGAAGAAGAGGAGGGGGTGGAGGAGAGAGGTGTGTCAGAATGACCAGTAGTAGCATTTTGGAGGCGTGGTGGTGGAACAACCTCCAACACTACTGCACCTTGTCCTGCATCCTTCCCAGCTGCCAGCAGAGTCACCCAATGCGCCGTGAAAGATAGGTAACGTCCCCGTCTATGCCTGCTGGAACATGACCATGAGTCTGACCGCCCTGTCCAGTGAGGCCAAGACATTGCCTTCCACATGCCAGTAGAGAGCCGGAATCGCCTTCATGAGAAAAAGTGGCGTTTGGGAACCTGTCACTGAGGAACCACACATTCCACAAACTCACGGAAGGGGGCAGAGTCTACCAACTAAAAAGGCAGCAGTTGAAGTGCTAGCAATTTAGCCAAGCTAGCATTCAACTGCTGGGCATATGGATGGCTAGGAGCGAACTTCTTTCGGCGGTGCAGCAGCTGGGGCAGGGAAATTTGCCTGGTACAATCTGACGTTGGTGTACCGATAGCAGATTGCCCACAAGTTCTTGGCTTTGACACACCTAATTCTACACCTTCATTCCTCTCAGTGCAGGTTTCAGAGAGGACTGAAGGTATAGTGGGGTTGGAGATCCCAGCTGATGAGGAGCAAGGAGAGGTCCGCTTTGTTCTTTGGTGTGGGTCTTTTAGGTATGCTTGCCAACGGACTGCATGGCAGGTCGACATATGTCTAATCAAGCATGTGGTGCCCAAGTGGGTGATGTTTTGGCCACGCGAGATACGCCTGAGACATATGTTGCAAATAGCAGCGCTGCGATCTGATGCACTCGTCTCAAAAAAGGCCCACACCAAAGAACTTTTGGAATAACGTGCAGAGACAGCAGCGGCCTGCACATGCGGAGCTCTGCGATGTGATGCTGTTGGTATGCTGCCCTTAAGCTGGCCCCTGGAGGGCAGCCTGCCTCGTTGGAGATGTGCCTCCTCCTCTATCTTATCAGGCACCCACGTAGAGTCCGTGTGTCAGGAACTTGGTAGAAGCCCGAGATGCTAGGAGGGCTCCCCTTGAGGCAGAGCGCAGCACACCACTGGAGGTGACACAGCAGGTGTGGTGCCAACAGAAGATTGGGTGCCTGGTAGCTGGAACTGGAGACCGGCGTGCTTGGATGGTCCAAGAAGCAGGGACCGGTGGACAGACTTGATAAAGGAGTCAGGAGCCAGGCCAGGGGTCAACACAGGAAGTCAGTCCAGGATCAGAGTCAAGTTCAGGGAGCAAGATAAACAAGTCCAGTAGCCAAGCCGGGATCAGATGCAGGAAGCAGGCAGAGAGAAGTCAGATGCAATGCAAGCCAAGGATCAAGCCAGGGAGTCAGAAGAATCAGGTCAGGACAAGCCGGGTCGGTACACAGATCAGGAACAGCAGATACACAGGACACAGGAATGCAGGACAAGCTGAAGATACACCAGCGATGCGCCGCTGTCAGCAATAGGTTTAAATAGGCTGTCCTTGTGCGCACATGCGCATCAAATCGTCTATTTCCCTGATACCGTGACCTCATCATCCCCTCCCTCCTCATCACTGTAGCAAACCTGGCAGTATGCTGCAGCTGGGGGAACATGACTGCCAGATTGCTGTCCTTCTTGGGCACCCCCTCTTTCTGGGCTCACGTTACTGCCTTCCTCTAGATGGGTACCATAATCGGAGCCTTCGAAACGCTGCGCATCCTCCTGCAGCATGTACCCAACACTGTGGTCAAACAGTTCGGGGGAGTCCTCAGGAGGACATGGTGGGGCTAGGGAAGGAGTGACTGATGCCATTGAGCCGAGGGAAGAGGCCGTTTGGCAGCTGCTTTGCCAGACAAAGTACCCTGAGCCTGGGTGAGAGAGGATGAGGAGGATGAGGACGGCTTGGTCATCCACTCTACCAAGTCTTCGGCATGTTGCGGCTCAACACGGCCAGCTGCCGAAAAAAAGGACAAGCGTTTCCCACGGCCACGTGCTGATGAGGATGCACCGTGTCCACGACCAGCACTGTTGCCTCTAGACACAGAGCCTGCTTGCCCTCTTTTATTGGATCGTGACTGTCTGCCTCTCCTTGTTGTCCTTCCAGACATACTAATGGCCTGCAGTGAGATGTAGCTGCACAAAGCTGGGATGTATATATATATATATATACCGATTATACTGCAGCTAGCAGAATCAACTGCCTTCCTGTAGTATTATTAGTAAGAGAACACCAGCAATTGTCTTTAGTTATCTTTAGTTGCACACTGTGCAGAGGACACAGTACACTAATGCTGTGTACACACGATCGGCTTTACCAATGAAAACAGTCCGATGGACTTTTCTCATCGGACAAACCGATCGTGTATGGGCCCCGTCGGTCTTTTTTCCATCGGTGAGAAAAAATAGAACATGTTTTAAATTTATCCGATGGGGAAAAAAAACGATAGCAAATTCTGATCGTCTGTGTGGAACTCCATCGGACAAAAAACCCACGCATGCTCAGAATCAAGTCGACGCATGCTCAGAAGCATTAAACTTCATTTTTCTCGGCTTGTCGGAGTGTTTTACGTCACGGCGTTTGGGACGGTTGGATTTTTGACTGATGGTGTGTGGGCAAGACTGATGGAAGTCAGCTTCATCGGTTTTCCGATGGAAAAATCCATCGGTTTAAAAACCATAGGAAATCCGATCGTGTGTACAGGGCTTAACTGAAAATACTGCAGCTCCCTGCCTGTGGTATGAGTATGAGAACACCAGCAATTGTATTCCGGTAGTTTTAAAAAATAGAACTTGTTTTAAAATTTTCCGATGGATCAAAAACCGATGGTAAATTCCGATCATCTATGGTCAAGTCCATCGGTTAAAAAACCCACGCATGCTCAGAATCAAGTCGACGCATGCTCAGAAGCATTGAACTTAATTTTTCTCGGCTCATCGGAGTGTTTTACGTCACCGCGTTTGGAACGGTCGGTTTTTTGACTGATGGTGTGTGGGCAAGACTGATGGAAGTCAGCTTCATCGGTTTTCCGATGGAAAAATCCATCGGTTTAAAAACCATAGGAAATCCGATCGTGTGTACAGGGCTTAACTGAAAATACTGCAGCTCCCTGCCTGTGGTATGAGTATGAGAACACCAGCAATTGTATTCCGGTAGCTTTAGGTGCACATTGTGCAAAGGACACAGTACACTAACTGAAAATACTTGCAGCTCCCTGCCTGTGATATTAATATGAGAACACCAGCAATTGTATTCAGGTAGCTTTAAATGCACACTGTGCAAAAGAAACAGTACACTAACTGAAAATACTTGCAGCTCCCTGCCTGTGATATTATTATGAGAACACCAGCAATTGTATTCAGGTAGCTTTAGATGCACACTGTGCAAAGGACACAGTACACTAACTGAAAATACTGCAGCTCCCTGCCTGTGGTATTAATATGAGAACACCAGCAATTGTATTCAGGTAGCTTTAGGTGCACACTGTGCAAAGGACACAGTACACTAACTGAAAATACTGCAGCTACCACAATCACCTGCCTGCCTATCAGTATATTATGAAGAGAATAACAGGAACTGATCTAGCTAAACTGAATACAGTGTATATATATATATATATATATATATATATATATATATATTGTGGGAGATTAGCTCGTGGGGATCACCTTTTCTCAGAATGAAGGTCAGCGTACAGGCAGTTTCTTTAAAACTGCCAGCTTTATTTACAAGTGGTTTGCAATAGTCATACAAAAATAAACAAAACAGTAAAACAAATCCTTGCCGTCCGGCGCTAAACTATACAGTAACCGCTCTCTATCCGGTGAGGGGCTGGTCCCCATCACCCACAAAACACAAGGTAAAGTAAAGCAAACCTTTTCTTTCAGCCCAAAATAACCAGCGCTCCTCTTACTCAGATTCCCTTCTGAGTCTCAGGCCAGAGCATTGCTGTGCTCTCTTCCTGGATCTTTAAAGCCCAGCTGCCTATGGATTCCAGTGAACCTGAATATCCGGACCGGAACCCAGCCAACTACAGAGGCTGGAAAAACCTGGGCCGGATTCTGGTTCAGTCCCTTACAATGGACCGAATGCGAGGTGAAACATAGCGACTGTCATATATCTCACCTCGCATACCGTCACATATCCTCCCCCTCAGCTCAAGCCCCTGCGGCTGAGCACTTGACCCAGCCATACAGTGCACGCGGGAGAGGGCATCAGCATTATCCTGGAGTTTGCCCGGCCTGTGCTCAACCGTTAATTTAAAGGGCTGTAAAGCCAGGAACCACCTTGTCACACGGGCATTTTTCTCCCTGTTGTCACACATCCACTTCAGGGGAGCATGGTCAGTGACCAGCCTGAACGACCTCCCGAGTAGATAATACCTCAGGGAGTCTAAGGCCCATTTAATGGCGAGACACTCCTTTTCAACAATGGCATAGTTCCTTTCGTGCTTGTTCAGCTTCCGGCTTAGGTATACAACCGGGTGTTCCTCACCATTCCTGACCTGTGACAGTACAGCCCCTAGGCCCACCTCAGAGGCGTCTGTCTGTACGACAAACTCCTTTGTGAAGTCCGGGGTCACCAGCACCGCTAGTGCACAAAGGGCCTGTTTTAATTTTTGAAACGCCTTCTCGGCCTCAGTGTTCCATTTGATCATGACCGACCCTCTGCCCTTCGTCAGGTCAGTCAGAGGGACGGCATTAGTGGCAAAGTCAGGTATAAACCGTTGGTAATACCCCGTAATGCCTAGGAAGGCCCGAACTTGTTTATTGTTTACGGGTTGGGGCCACTTTTGAATTGCCTCAATTTTATTGGTCTGAGGCTTGACAAGTCCCCGGCCAATAACATAGCCCAGGTACTTGGCCTCCTCCAGGCCTATGGCACACTTCTTTGGGTTAGCCGTGAGGCCTGCTTCTCTAAGGGAATCTACCACCGCCTGTACCCGGGGCAGGTGCGATTCCCAATCTGGGCTGTGGATGACCACATTGTCCAAATAAGCAGCCGCATACGGGCGATGTGGTCTCAAAGTTTTGTCCATCATTCGTTGGAATGATGCAGGGGCCCCATGCAGACCAAAAGGCATCCGCTTGTACTGAAACGAGCCCTCAGGAGTGGAAAAGGCAGTCTTCTCCTTGGCCGATTCAGACAGCGGTATTTGCCAATAGCCTTTTGTCAGGTCTAGGGTCATTATATAGCGAGCCTGTCCCAACCTGTCCACAAGTTCGTCGACCCGGGGCATCGGGTATGCATCGAACTTGGATACACTGTTACGTTTTCGAAAGTCATTACAAAACCTGATAGTGCCATCAGGTTTTGGGACCAGTACTATGGGGCTCAACCACTCACTGTGGGACTCTTGACCCTTGAAATTTTCCACATTTCATCAATTTACAATCAAAAACGTAACTGTATATTTGGGGGTTTTATGTGATAGACCAGGGGTCCTCAAACTTTTTAAACAGGGGGCCAGTTAACTGTTAAGACACGTTAACAGGCAGCCACGAGTCGGGATTCTTGTGAAGCTTTCCCGCGCTGGAACAGGCTCTCTGTGTCTCGGCCCCCACCCTAGACAGTGCCGAGATAGGCTCTTTTTTCCCCTATGGGGCGGGGTCCGCGGGGATCTCTCCGGACGGGCCGCTCATTGTGCCCAGTGTCTCCACTGCCGAACTCCCATGCAAGCCGAATAAATGACCCTGGCCGGCTGTAGTTTGACATAAGTGGCACATAATTGTGAAATGGAAGGAAAATGGTAAATGGTTTTCAATTTTTTTTACAAATAAATATCTGAAAAGTGTGGCGTGCATTTGTATTCAGCCCCTTTACTCTGATACCCCTAACTAAAATCTAGTGGAACCAATTGCATACAGAAGTCATCTGATTAGTAAATAGAGTCCACCTGTGTGTAACTTAATCTCAGTATAAATACAGCTGTTCTATGAAGCACTCAGAGGTTTTTTAGAGAATCATAGTGAACAAACAGCATCATGAAGGCCAAAGAACACACCAGACATGTCAGGGATAAAGTTGTGGAGAAGTATAAAGCAGGGTTAGGTTATAAAAAAATAAGCTTTGAACATCTCATGGAGCACTGTTTAATCCATCATCCGAAAATGGAGAGTATGGCACAACTGCAAACCTACCAAGACATGACCATCCACCTAAACTGACACGCCAGGCAAGGAGAGCATTCATAAGAGAAGCAGCCAAGAGGCCCATGGTGACTCTGGAGGAGCTGCAGAGATCCACAGCTCAGGTGGGAGAATTAGTCATGTACTCCACAAATCTGGTCTTTATGGAAGAGTGGCAAGAAGAAAGCCATTGTTGAAAGAAAGGCATAAGAAGTCCCATTTGCATTTTGGGAGAAGTCATGTGGGGGCACAGCAAACATGTGGAAGAAGGTGCTCCGGTCAGATGAGACCAAAATTGAACTTTTTGGCCTAAAAGCAAAATGCTGTGTGGATGAAAACTAACACTGCGCATCACCCTGAACACACCATCCCCACCGTGAAACATGGCGGTGGCAGCACCCTGTTGTGGGGATGCTTTTCTTCAGCAGGGACAGTGAAGCTGGTCAGAGTTAATGGGAAGATGGATGGAGCCAAATACAGGGTAATCTTAGAAGAAAACCTGTTAGAGTCTGAAAAGACTTGAGACTGGGGCAGAAGTTCACATTCCAGCATGACAACGACCCTAAACATACAGCCAGAGCTACAATGGGATGGTTTGGATTAAATCTAAGGGCAACAAAGGAGGATATTAGTTATGAAGAAAGGTTTGCGAACACTGAACTTATTCTCTATGGAGAAGAGATGCTTGACCCCGCCCCCCTCTGACGCCACAGGGGTTTCCTGCGGATTCCCGTGGCGTCAGAGGGGGCGGGGTCACCCGTGACGCCACTGGGAAACCGCAGAAAACCCCCGTGACGTTAGAGGGGGCGGGGTCACCCGCGTACGTCACGAGTGGCCCCGCCCTCAGCTATTAAAGAGCTGTCACGGCGGGTGTAGCATCATTTGATGGGAACCTCCCATAGAGGCATCAGTAGTGGCGTTTTATTTTATTTTTTTCCATAACCTCGGGTCGAGAATGGATTACAAAGCTGGAATTTTTTTTTTCTTTTTTAATAAAGGACTTGTCCCAAGCTGTTTTGTGTGGGGGTTTTTTTGACACTTTTTTTGTGAAATGGTAGGGGTACAATGTACCCCGTTACCAATTCACATAGGGGGGCGGGATCTGGGCTTCCCCTTAAGGGGGGCTTTCATATTTCCATAAGCCCCCCGCCCGCAAACCCCCACAACTACTGGGCAAGGGTTGTGGGGATGAGGCCCTTGCCCCCATTTTTTTTTTACATTTTGGCGCGGGGTTCCCCTTAAAATCCATATCAGACCTAAAGGGTCTTTTTAGTTGGGAGGTTCACACCATTATAGCACTTTGGATTTTTTTTTTTACTATAATAATGTGAATTATTACACTTGAAGTTAATTTTCCACCAACCTTGCTAAGTCCATGTCTTTGTGGACCTTGCTTTGTGCACTGGTGCGCAGTCATGTTGGAACAGGAAGGGGCCATCCCCAAACTGTTCCCACAAAGTTGGGAGTGTTAAACTGTCCAAAATGTCTCGGTAGGCTGACGCCTTAAGAGTTCCCTTCGCTGGAACTAAGGGGCCAAGCCCAACCCCTAAAAAACAACTCCACACCATAATTCCCCCTCCACCAAATGATTTGGACTAGTGCACAAATCAAGGCCCATAAAGACATGGGTGAGCAAGTTTGGGGTGAAGGAACTTCACTGGCCTTCACAGAGTCCTGACCTCAACCCAATACAACATCTTTGGGATGAATTAGAGTGGAGACTGCGAGCCAGGCCTTCTCGTCCAACATCAGTGTCTGACATCACAAATGTGTTTCTGAAAGAATGGTCAAACATTTCCATAGACACACTCCTAAACCTTGTGGACAGCCTTTCCAGAAGAGTTGAAGCTGTAAAAAGGGTGGGCCAACTCAATATTTAACCCTTACGGACTAAGACTGGGATGCCATTAAAGTTCATGTGCGTGTTAAGGCAGGCGTCCATATACTTTTGGTAATATAGTGTAAATATATATAAATATATACATATATACACGCATGTGTGTCTGAGCTTTGGGGTGCACACCCTAATGCAATAGGCTGCGCACGCCTATGCAGTGAGCACTGTTGGGGCCATAATTCAAAAGTTGAAAGAACATAATTTCACCATAAACCACGCCCAAGTGCTCCTCGCAAGAATTCTCACAGGAGTGAAAAGAATTATCAGAAGAGTTGTCCAAGAGTGAAGGACCACTTGTGGAGAGCTTCAGAAAGACCTGGAATTAGCAGGTACAATTGTTTCAAAGAAATCAATAATTAATGCACTTAACCACAATGACCTGTATGCACGCTCACCACAACGCCGTCTGCATCTACAGTTACCGTATATGGAATCTTTCTATGCTATATTTATATGGCTTTACATGTGAGTGTGCAATTTTTTATACATTTATCCGATTTTTAAATTAGCAGAGAGCACTTCGATTTTGTTTGTTCCTACATATCCGTATGGGCTGCATGAATTTACTGGAGTGCTGGCGATCCACCTTTTTTCTCTCATGTGGAGACAAGTGTGATTGACTTTCTGGTCATTCAGGTGTCCACTGGTTTTGGTAAGGGACCATTTCATCTGTTGGTGGAGGGATTGTCACACAGTGGCTAGTGGATTGGATCCATCCTTTCACGTGGTTTCTTCTACTAAGTTATGGGATCTGTGGTTCCACATTGGACTTTACACCTTGGACTTTAGACCCCATTCACACAGGGGCGACTCGTCAGGCGACTCAGCCGCCTGACAAGTCGCGTCCCATTCTGTACAATGAAACCGTTCTAATCGGAGCGACTGAAGTCACTCCGACTTAGAAAAAGGTTCCTGTACTACTTCAAGACGACTTCAGGGCGACTTCCATTGACTTCAATACAGAAGTCATTTTTGAAGTCACCTTTGAAGTCGTCTTCAGATCACCCAGCACAGTCGCGGGACTAGTCGTGCCGCCCCTGTGTGAATGGGCTCTTATTATTTATTATTGCACTGCACTTATTCCTTATTTAAATTGCTATAGCACTTAACAATTTATTTATTTTTTACCAAGGGTATGATATTGTTAAGGAATCTGGCAAATCATTTATTTTCGAAGATGCGCCAGGTAGTCATACTTTGCATTATCTCTTATGTTGCTGAGAGATGCTGTAAAATGTGGCCCATACAGCGTTTATACAATTCACAAAAAACACGTTGTGGCAGCACCAAAGCACATGCTAATTAAAGGCTTTTGAAAGTTCAGTAAGGTGAGTAAAAAGGTGTGAATGGTGCTTATCTTGACTCCAGTTGTTGTAATAGTGACTTCTCCCTTCACAAGACCTCTATGCCTGTTCTGAATATAGTAAAGACAATCACTGCAGACAATCCTTCTCAGATAGCTGAACTCACTAAACACTTGGCTTTGAAGTTAGGTGTCCGTTTATGAAGCAGTGAAATATATTCACTGCTTCTTTCTCCGGCATTCTCAGAGGAGATCGTTCTCTCTTCAAATTTTCAGAACGATTATAAATAAAATTCTGTGTAAAGAATAGCTGGTTGTTAAGGAGCGGGCCGGGAAGCCAGCTGCCGCATCCTTAACAACCGATGTTTCATCAGCTGTCAGAAGGCTTCCCCACTGAGAGCTGAAATGTAAACAGAAGAATGCCGGCAATAGAAAATTCTGAAAAAAAAAACAGCATGGAATCCCCCCAAATCCAAACCAGGCCCTTATCCGAGCATGCAGCCCAGCAGGTCAGGAAAGCGAGGAGACAAGCGAGTGCCCCCTCCTGAACCATACCAGGCCACATGCCCTTAACATGGGAGCGTGCTTACCCCTGTATGTACCCCATACTCATTCAGATGGGGGGGCAGGATCTGGGGGCCCCCTTTTTAAAGTAGGCTTCCAGATTCCCCCACCTGCAGAACCCCACAACCACCACCCAGGATTGTAGGGAAGAGGCCCTTGTCCCCATCAATATGGGGACCAGGTGCTTTGTCCCCATGAGGGCATGTGGGCTGGTATGGTTCAGAAGGGGGTTTGCTCACTCATCCCCCCCCTTTCCTGGCCTGCCGGGCTGCATGCTCAGATATGGGTCTTGTAGGGATTTGGGAGGGACCCCAAGCGGTTTTGTTTTTAATTTTGGCATGGGGTTCCCCTTAAAATCCATACCATCAGGATCAGATTAAAACGGACTGGTGGTCCATTTTCCCCCGATTTCCCCATAGAGGAGAGCGGGACTGTGTCTGTCTCCGCTCTGCACAGTGAGTGGACAGGACCTGTCATACACCTGCTCAGCAGGAATCAGTGGAGCGATCCCCTGCTGAGCAAGCGGATTCCACAAGACAGAGGCACCTGTGTGGAAGGGGCCTAAAACCTACAAGCTGATTGGCTACTATGCACAGCTGCACCAGTTTTAGTAAATTTCCCCCATTATGTTGCATATTACATAATCCTGTCCAAAGTGTGTTTACTGTCTCAACAGTTACTGGTTGTAATGAAGTTCTTCTTTACCACTTCAATACCAGGGACTTTCAACCCCTTCCTGCCCAGGCCAATTTTCAGTTTTTAGTGCTGTCACACTTTAAATGACAATTGTGCGGTCCTGCCACGCTGTACGCAAACAAAATGTTTTAATTTTTTTTAGACAGATAGAGCTTTCTTTTGGTGGTATTTAATCACCACTGGGTTTTTTATTTTTTGCTAAACAAACAAAAAAAGACCAAACATTTAAAAAAAAAAAAAGTTTTTCTTAGTTTCTGTTATAAAATATTGTAAATAAGTATTTTTTCTCCTTCACTGATGTGGCTAATGAGGCTACACTGACAGGCACTGATAGGCTGCACTGATGAGGAGGCACTGACAGGCACTGATGAGGCAGCACTGATGGGCACTGATGAGGAGGCACTAATATGCAGCACTGATAGACGGCACTTATATGCAGCACTGATATGCGGCACTGATGGGCACTAATAGGCGGCACGCATGTGCACTGATAGGCGGCACTGACGAAGAGCAACTGATGGGCACTAACAGACATCACTGATGGGCACTGAAAGGCATCACTGATTGGCATTAATGATGGACACTGATTGGCATCACTGGTGGGCACTGACAGGCATCAATGATGGGGATCACTCTCCTCTCTTCACACGCTGTCAGTGAGAGGAGAGGAATGCCGATAAGCAGCACTTCCTATTTACACTGGGATCAGTTGTGATTGAAAACAGCTGATCACATGGTAAAGAGCCTAACTCATAGGCTCTTTACCGTGACCGGTGATGCAGTGTGTCCGAGCTCAGCACCGCATCATGGATTGCCATTCTGCATGCCCCCTGAGGTTTATGTGTGTCTGTGGGAACGTCAAAGTAATTTGCAGTATTTTGTGGTTACAAGGACTGTGGCATAGGTGTTGTATACCGCAAAAAGGCACCAGTACTGTTTAATCAACTCCTTTTAGCCAACTCCCACTGTTAGGCATAATCCTGCCATATCAACCATTCACCCCAGAGCACCGCATGCAGCACAGACCCTGTTTCTGGATTCTATACCAGCATGCTCCAGGTCTTTCATAATCTTAGTCATGCCCATATCTTGTCACACTGCTTTACCTTTTAACATTAAGGGCTAGTTCGCACCATAATGCGGTACGGGAAAACTGAAAATTGTATCATACTTACCAGTAATTTTCCTTTCCTGGTGCCTATCCATGGCAGCATACCTGTGATAGAGCTCCGCCTCGACTCCTCCTTCAGGACTAGTGAATAGCATAAATTAAAGGCATAGCCCCTCCCCCAACATTCTCTGTAATATAGAATACCGAGGGTGGGAGTGTATGCTGCCATGGATAGGCACCAGGAAAGGAAAATTACTGGTAAGTATGATACAATTTTCAGTTTTCCTGGTGCCTCCAAGGCAGCATACCTGTGATAAATAACTAGCTGACATGGGTGGGATAATGCTTAACAATAAATGTTTAATTAGAAGAGGACTTAGCAGCCTGAACTGCCCTTCTTCCGAACTCAACAGTCGTGAGCGCTCCTGGATCAATATGGTAGTGTCTGAGAAACGTATGGTGAGAAGACCAGGTGGCGGCCCTGCACACCGTCTCCAACGAAACATTAGCCCTTGCTGCCCAGAAAGCTGAGGCTGCCCTTGTAGAATGAGCATTCACTCGGGATATATTCTTCACCCTGTAGGCCCTCTGGATTAACTTTACAACCCAAGATGCCAGCGTTCTGATGGAAGCTTCTTTGCCCCTGTATTTACCAAACGGTAAGATGAAAAGTCTGTCAGAATTTCTGAAGGTGACGGTGGCTTCTAGGTAGGCCCTGAGCACTCTGGATACATCCAGCTCGTGACAAGACTCTGAATCCGTGTCTGTAAATACTGGTAGTGCCCAGGGTTCCAACAGGTGGCTTGGAGTAGCGACCTTTGGTGTGAACCCCCGAAGGGGGCGAAGTTCCACTCTGTCGGGGAAGAAGGAGATGTAGTCAGCACCTATCCCTAAAGAGTGAAGTTCCGAGATCCTTCTGCCAGATGCAATGGCTAGCAGGAAAGCCGTCTTTAGTGTCAAGTTCCATATTGTTACTTGTTCCACTGGAGCAAAGGGATGGTCAGATAGAACTTCAAGGACCAGGGACAGATCCCACTTAGGAAATGGTCGTCTGACAGGAGGGCAAATCTTCAATACACCTCTAAGGAAAGTGACTACTAAAGGATCCTCCGCCCATCTCTTATTTGTTGCAGCAGAGATTGCTGCTACCTGCACTTTGAGGGAGCTCAGACCAAGTCTCAGATCAAGTCCTGTCTGAAGGAATCCTAGAACATGAGATGTAGAGGGAAAGATTGGATCAAATCCATTTCCGGAAGCAAATGACAAGAACTTGTCCCATATTCTTAAATATATGGCATTAGTTAAACAAATACAAAAAATTCCGCGCTGCCTAGTTGTATAGCAGCTCACACAACCAGTTGAAAGTGGTAAAGAACAAACAAAACAAAAATGTGTAGCGCTAAATTGAATGAGAACTGCACTCTGAACGAGTGCAGTATGTGACAGTGATGTATGATTGAACAGTCAACAAAACATCTAATAACAGATATATGAAAACGTTAAAGTGATCCACCGTGATGAAAATTATTCCGTGATAAAAAAATTGTTCAAATAATCCACAGTGATGTGAACTATGCAACATAAAAAGTCACCAGAAAAAATTAAGTTCATTAATAAAAACAAAATAAATTGAATTAAATGCTTGATGAAAAAAATGTGAATGATAGTCAAAGTGATAGTGCTCCCAACAAAACTTGACGTGAAGTGACCACCACCAATCGGTTGTAGAAAAGGCTTACCAGAAAGAGTGGACCCCAAAAACATACGTTCAGAGGGTCAACCAGGCATAGGTAAGCTGCTGTGGACAGCGAATCATCAGCAGCAATTCAAACGGGAACCTCAAGCTTCAATCCAAGGTGGAAGAAAGGTTGTCGCTCCTATCCGGATATGCGATGAGGCTTACAGACAGTGCCCGATTAGGGCCAGGCAATGTTACCAGATGAATTGCGAAAAAGTAAAGGAAAGAGAAGGCACATAGTGTAATACTGTATGTAAAGGTATTTTAATGTAGGTAGGAACACTTACATTTAGAAGAGTGTAACAGCGCTTATCAAATGATCAAAATGGCAACAGTAGGATCTCCCGACGCGTTTCGCATCCAAATGCATCATCTGGGATGATCCCCCACTGCTGCCCTCCATGAATTTATAGATAATGTGACCCCTAGTTTGAGAGGCCATCCCCTGGGCGTCCACGTGTTGATGAATCACTTCCTAGTTCAAACAAGATGGAATCCCCATGTGTGTTCCAAGCCTCTACCTGGAACACATCCGTATAAAATAATGGTACAAAGTTTGGAGGTGTACCAACATGGCTGCCCACCTTGTGTATCAAGCCTCCCTTTGGTTCTAATTTAATAAGCTGGGCTGTCTGCATAATATTATATTCAAATACATAATCGAAATAGGTAATCAAAATAAGGCATGCCCAGTCTTTGTGCATATAAGGCAACAAGCCTAGTGTAACTAGGCAGTGCCATTATATGCAGCGGAAGCTCCGCCACGCTACGAGTGCAATAACCGCATTGAATCACTGGCTTGTGTATCAAGCCTCATTCTGAGTGCCCAATGCGGATCTAGCCTCACTTTCAAAATCCGGAAGTGATACAGTGCCGCTTGCGTGTCACGCCTCGGTCTGACGAGCGGGCGCGCACCAAGCCTCACTGTGGAATTAATGACCACGCACGTCCGCAAGTAATACCGAGACGGACGGCACAACGTTACCTGCGACTCCATACGGAGACGCCCATAAAGGGGGATATACTGATGGCGTGAGTGCGATCACATGACGCCCCGCCAGCCTATTATAATCTAAGCATCAGCCTGGTGATAATACATTGTGTGTTGGAACGCAAAGATAAATGCGTTCCAACGGTGGCTGACAAAAAGTCTCAGGGTAGATTGATTAAACAATCTGTAAAAAAATCTATTGATAGAGTTTACACTGTGTAAGTCATTCCACCATGAGGTAAAAAACCATACAAATTATAAAATGTAATTTAAAACCGAAAATGACTTGGTATAATAAAAGGTGAAGCACAAAAATGAAATGTTAAAACTGAACCTGGACACGATCCATAGTATGGTTAATAGAGGTATGTGAAATAAATCGCACTCCTCAGCAGGACTTCAATACTACCCCTGTGTCCCTATGCAGGCCATATTGATGGACTGGAAGTGATTCACATGAAATGTGATTAAATGGGTGGATGCCAACCCATATGTTAGTGTTTACACACACCCAGGGAATATACTCCCACAAGATACATAAGATAACATTATATATATTTCTATATGTACATGGCCTACTGATATAATATAATATGGAAAAAACATGAATGACAAAAATGAATAAAAATATGACAAGTTAAGATATTAGTGAAGGAGAAAGCTGAAATGGGCCCATATCTATCTAGGATTTGTTGATGAATGAATTAATGTCCCACTCGACATTCAAACCAGAAGGCGTGTGCGACTGTAACTCATAAATCCAAAATGTTTTAAGTTGCGATACACCCCTGGTCTTAGGGCTACCCCTCCATGGGGGGACGAATTGATCTATTACCAGGAATTGCGTACTGGCAGGGTTTCTTTTATGGTGTGCCCTGTAGTGCCTCGGTACTGTGTGCTGTGTGTCACCACTGAGAATCAGAGCTACATGCTCTCCAACACACACGGAAAAAGATCGTATAGTGCGGCCAACATATTGTTTGCCGCACGGACAGGTTATGAGGTAAACCACGTATTTAGTGGCGCATGTGCAAAAACGCTTAATGGGATAGGTTTTACCCGTAATGGTGGAATTAAATTCCAAAGTCTTACTTCTCCCTGAAGAATTGA
Source organism: Rana muscosa (assembly GCA_029206835.1). Classification (NCBI taxonomy): domain Eukaryota; kingdom Metazoa; phylum Chordata; class Amphibia; order Anura; family Ranidae; genus Rana; species Rana muscosa. The sequence goes on from CM055122.1 coordinate 840,647,890, forward strand.
ATTTACACACGGAACATTTCTTACAAGGGTGATAACCCACTAGTTAATAAAAAAAGGAGGGTCGCACCGGGGGATTACCGTAATAATATTGGGTGCGATTTTGCTCTGAAGTGTAGGAACACCTCTGAACACCACTTTAGCTTGTTCCGGTAATACACTATGTAGGACTCTGTAATTTTTCAGCACTCCCCAGTGTTTCGCTATGATAGCTCTAACTTGTTTGTGTTGGGTAGAGAAAGATGTAAGCATTGCCCATTTATAGTTGTCAACCTGTTCTCTTTTCGGTTTGACCTCTAAGAGAGAACCTCTGTCAATTTCAAGAGTCCTTTCAAGGTCCCGTTCAATGTCTCTGGGGTTGTAACCCTTCTCAATAAATCTAAGTTTGAGAACATCAGCCTGTGCTTTAAATGACTCTATGGTAGTACAATTTCTACAGAGTCTTAAGAACTGGCTACGTGGGACTGAGTTCAACCAGGAGCGATGGTGACAGCTGTCAACGGGGATGAACCCGTTTCGATTAGTTTTTTTAAAAAAGGTTTGAAACTGAAACCTCTGATCTATAATGCTGATCTCTAAGTCCAGAAATTGTATTTTGTCTCTACTAGCTGTATGTGTCAGGGAGATGCCTCTATCATTATGGTTGAGATGGCACATGAAGGTCTCCAATGACGCCATGTCACCATCCCAGAGGAGGAGGATGTTGTCTATATATCTCACCCACAACACCAATGAAGGGGTGTCATGGGTATAGATGACATCCTCCTCCCACTTGGCCATAAAAAGGTTGGCGAGGCTGGGGGCAAATTTTGCCCCCATAGCTACGCCGCGTGATTGCCAATAAAAGTTGTCATTAAACCAAAAATAACTATGTTTAGTGGCAAACTCTAACAGTTCCATGATAAACTGGCATTGAAATGGGGCCAAGGAGGGCTCCTTCTCCAGAAAATACTGGACTGCCTCAAAGCCTTTATCATGAGGTATGCAAGTGTACAATGAAGTGACATCAGCTGTTACCATAATGATGTCGCTGCATATATTGACACTTTCCAGTTTTCTAATGGTGGCACCCGTATCACACAGATAGGATGGCACCCGTCTTACCAAAGGCTGTAAGTAATGGTCAATGTACCGACCGACCCTGGAAGTGACCGAGTCAATACCACTTACAATTGGTCGACCAGGAGGATGTATAGGGTCCTTGTGGACCTTGGGCAAAAAATAAATAGTGGGAATCCTAAGGACTGTAGGGACTAAAAAAGCTTTCTCCTTCTTGTTTAAAATAGCTCGATCAAAACCACTGTCAACCAACTTTTGAAGATCAGCTCTAAAGCGAGATGTAGGGTTAGTGGCTAACATCTGGTATGTACCAGGCTCGTTTAATATCCTGTACATTTCTTTTTCATAGTCACATTTATCTAATATGACTATGCCGCCCCCTTTGTCCGCCGGACGGATGACCAAGTCCCTGTTATGACACAGAGACTTAAGGCCAAAATCAGACAAAGGGCGGTGGTGTGTACGACTCACCGGCAACTCTGCTAGATCTTTAAGTACAAGATCCTTATAAATTCTAACTGCAGGTGCCACTGGAACTGGTGGATTGAATAAGGACGGGTTAGACAAACCAGAGTGGACAGTTACAGATGTAGCCGCTCTATTTTCACTCATGATGGGGTTGGTGATGAGGTAACGTTGTATGTTTACTTTACGAATATATTTTTGTATATCGATGAATGTATCGAATTTGTTCAATTTCTTGGGTGGGGCAAACTTGAGGCCCTTATCCAAGACAGACAATTCATCGTTCGTAAAGACCTTAGAGCTTAGATTAAAAACCCCTTGGCCCTTTACATGCGCCTTTTCTTTCCTTTTCTGAATTCTCCTCCCCCCTCTGGTCCCTCTCCTGGGTCGGGGCCCCTTTTGCGTGGGGCTGGGTCCCTGTGAAAATCCTGACCTCTGGTGGAAGAATCATAACCATAATTAGATGGATAGTGAGGATTCCTAGTGTGCGTATGGTAGCTATCATCGCGTACCTCACCAAGTGGAGAGAATCTATTGTGAGTGGAAATGGGTGGAGAGCCATAATATGGGGACTGGTCCCGGTGATACCCGGAACGTTCCCCATACCTGGCTGGTGATGAATCATAATAATAATCATCATAGTCATGGTTATACTGGACATTAGAATGTTGGGGATACCCTCTAGAGTGACCCCTGATACCCCTATTGCCTCTGGATTTGCCTCTCCCTCTGTGATGCTGATTTGGAGTAGGAGGACCGGACTGGTATGCCCTAGTCCGGGAACCTCAAGAATCAGCACCTCGAGTATCACGTGGAGGGGAAACCATAGGAGGTGCAACAGGAAGTTGACTCATAGTTGGACCTCTTAAAGGGGTAGGGGCAGATGAGGTGGAGGGCAACAAAGCTGGAGTGGAATCCATATCTGCTCCAGAGGAAGCAGAGAAAAGTTTTTGCCAAGCAAAGACAGTGCCATTCTTATAGTCACCCATATCCCTAGAATATTTCTTATGTTTTTTGTGCTTTTGATCCCTGTATTCCTTTTCCAGGAAGTTTTGTAGGTTAGCTGAGAGGGATGTATACTCTAAAGAGTTTTTATGTGACAATAACTTGTCTTTGAGATCTTTAATCTCTCTATCCAACACCGTCAGCCTAACCTTTTTCTTGGAGATCAAAACGCCCAAAAACGTAATGCCAGCATCGTTGAAATAGTTAAACCAAGAATCTATCTCAAGATCGCCTTGTTGAGAATTAACCTCCCACCTAAGGCTTCTCGGGACCATACGGTCTGTGATATAACGTTCCAAAAACGCAAGGTCCCACTGTAAGTGAAGTTCCGAAGACATCACATTTTTCAATCTTACAAAGAGACCACCTATCTCGGTATCACTACCTGTAGCCTCTGTGTTAACTTATATGGCATTAGTTGCAGGCTTCCTAGCTTTTAGAAGGGTTGATATGACTCCTGGGGAACATCCTAGGGACTCGAACCTTCGCCTCTCAACCTCCAGATTCGAAGATTCAACTTCTGCGGGTTTGGATAAACTAGACTGCCCTGTGACAGAAGTTGAGGGAAAGGAGGGATCTTGATTGGAGAGCCTACACTGAGGCACATGGCTAGAGGAAACCGGGTCTCTTCAGCCAATACGGAAGTACTGCCACCACCTGGACTGACTCCCTGAGGAGCCTCAGGAGGAATTTGAATATTAATGGCCTCAGAGGAAAGGCATATGCCATGGTGAACCTCCAGGGACATGACAGGGCATCCACTGCCTCGGCTTGTGGATGCGGCAGCCGAGAGAAGAACCTGTCCAGTTTGGCGTTCTTCGGGGGGGCGAACAGATCTACCTGAGGGGGATCCCATATGTTGGCAATCTGAAGGAAGACATGGGGGTGGAGAGCCCACTCGTTGTTGTCCAGGAAGTTTCTGGATAACGTGTCTGCTTCCGTGTTCAACCTGCCTGGCAGATACTCTGCCCAGAGCATGATCGGCTCTACCTCCTTGAGGAGTGACCTGCTGCGAGTGCCTCCCTGCCTCTGCAGATAAGAGACAGCTGCCCTGTTGTCTAGGCGTAAGAGTATTCTCTGGCCTCTGATTTGGGGTGCCAAAGAGGTCAGTGCCAAGAAGGCTGCCCTCATTTCCAAGATGTTGGATACCACTCCCTGGGTGGTGCATGACCATCTCCCCTGTATTCTGGTTTGTCCGCAATGGGCTCCCCAGCCCTGTCTGCATGCATCGGACGTAATTGTGATCCAAGGAAGGGAGCCCAGGTGATGAGGCTTGGAGAGGTCTTCGGGAACTGTCCACCAGTGAAGGCTCCTGCGCATTTTTCCCATCAGCAGGATCGTCTAAGATAGTTGTTGTTTCTTCCACTGCGCCAAGAAACCAGTCTGGAAATACCTCAAGTGCCAATGGGCCCAAGGAACCATGGGTATACAGGAAGACATTGTGCCAATGAGGCTCAGGCACTGTGTAGCCGTCAGATACGGGCTCCGGATGACTTTGATCATTCTCTGGATGACCATCCTTGCCTTTGGCGGTGGTAATGACACTGTTCCCTCCTGAGTGTCGAACATTGCGCCCAGGTAGATCATCTGCTGTGTTGGCGTGGGTTGACTCTTGTCGGAATTCACCAGCCACTCTAGCTCTTTTAGGGTCTGTAGAAGAATTTCCCGGTGACGTACCAACTGATCCGGATTGCTTGCTAGGAGGAGGATGTCGTCCAAGTAATGGTATATCCTCATGCCCCTCTCCCGCAGGGGAACTAAAGCAGATATTAGTATCTTGGTGAACACCCTGGGAGAGGTGTACAGACCGAAAGGCAGAACTTGAAACTGTAGGTGGGTCCTTCCCACTGCAAATCTCAGATATTTTTGAAATGCAGGTAGAATTGGAACGTGTAGGTACGCATCCTGCAGATCGACCAAAATCATCCAATCTGATGGCTGGACTGCCTGAATAATCGTCCGCAGGGACTCCATTTTGAAGCTTTCGGGGCGGATATACCAGTGGAGCCTCTTCAGGTCTATCACAGGCCTCCACCCACCTGCCCTCTTTGGGACCAGAAATAGGGTGGAGTAGAAGCCTGCGAATCGCTCTGCCAAGGGAACCGGAACAGCCGCCCCCTGAAGCTGGAGTGACGTTAGGAAGTTTTTCAGAGCATGAGGCTTCAGTGGAGAGGATGGAATCTCTGTTCTTTTGAAAGAATTCCGAGGTAGGGGGTGAGAGAAATTCCAAAAGTTCCCCCATTGAATTGTTGACAGAACCTAGGGGTCGTGGCAGCGGGTGGCCCAGACTGGGACAAAAAACTTTAGCCTGTCTCCCACCGGGAGTGCCTGGGTTACTCTGGCGTCAAAAAGACTGCTTCTGCTCCTGTGGAGCCGGAAGGGCTTTCATCCTTCTGTTCAAAAAAGGATCCCTGAGTACCTTTCCAAGGTCTTTTGTTGTCTCTGGGCTGTCTCGACTGCCAAAAATCTCTTGGATTTGACTGGCGGAACCTAGAGGAACCACCTCTGAATCTTCGCATCCTTCTGTCCTGTGGAAGCATACCAGACTTCCCTCCTGACAGCCTGGAGATAGCTTTATCCATTTTGTCTCCGAATAGTGCTTTACCATCGTACGGGATTTTGCACCAATTTTGTTTGGACGATAAGTCAGCCGTCCAGGGTTTCAGCCACAAGGCCCTCTTCGCCATTACTGAATGTAACATGGATCTTGCCGAGCACCTGATCGTGTCAATGGCCGCTACCCCGACAAAGTCTGCTGACAGTCTAAGCTCTTCCAAGGCTTTAATTATATCCTCCTTGGGGACATCCTGACGTAATGCCGTCTCAATGTTATCTGTCCAAGACCTTATGGCATTAGATACCGACGTGAGGGCGATAGCTGGCTTACACGCTGCTTCCGCAGCTAAGTAGCTCCTCTTCAGGTCCTGGTCGATTCGCCTGTCTAGAGGGTCTTTGAAGGAAGCGGAATCCTCCATTGGTAGAGTAATGTTTTTTGCGAGTCGCACCACCGACGCGTCTACCACTGGCATGGAGTTTAATGACTGCGTTCCCGACTCTGGTAAGGGGTATAGTTTATTGAACCGGCCCAAAGAAAGCTTTTTATCCGTCTTTGACCATTCACTCTGAATGACTTGGCTAACCTCGCCCATCAACGGGAAGAGAACCTGCTTCCTTTTGAGGAATGGAAAGTAGTTTGTAGACTCTTGGGGAGGCTCTTCTGCATCTTTCCAGGTGATTGCAGATTTGAGTGCCTGAATGAACGGCTTTACCAAGGAGAAAATGAAGCCGGAAGGCTCTGACTCCTCTGAAGAGTCCCCTGAAGAGTCTTCAGGTGGTGAATCTCTAGTTGGTCGGCCTGACGGCAGCAGAGGTGCACTGACCGCTGACGGACCAGGGAGATTAGGATCTGTATCCTGAACCTGGGATATCTGCTGAACTGGTTGAGCGGGGACCGAAGCCAAAAGCTCAGAGAAGGAGTCCTTCATTGTTCGCTTGAGCAGATCCACAGCGTGCTGATTTTCTAGCTCACGGTTGGACGCATAGTCCGTAAAACAGTCCTTACAGACCACTCTTTTTGGAAATGGTGTAGCCCCACATGTCCAGCATCTCTTCTTCCTATAGGTCCTAGGAGAGGGGGACCGATCACATCCTCTTGACCTCTCCGGTGTTTCGAGGATCTTCTGGAACTCTTGGAGTGGGCAGGGCTACGATGTAAGGAACTCACGTTAGACCAGTGAGCGCACTTTTTTTTTTTACTTTTTTTTTATACTCACGTAAAGTTGGTCACATACCTAATAGAAATGTGAGGATCTTTGTTACGGGATGAATGACTCATTGCGGAGTTGGGGAGAAGGATCAGCTGCGGAAAATAATAGATAGAGAAAAAGCTATGGGATCAAGAAATAAACACAGAATCGCCTGTCTGGGCCCATGCAAGCGAGCGCAAAAATACTGACACTTTTTTTTTTTTTTAAACCTACCACAGAGCTGGGTCAGGGGAACCCTGCAGGGCGTAGCTAAATTTGGCTCTGACAGCCATAACCCTCTCAGTAGTGCTTATATGCCATCCAGGTGGGAGGGCTAATCCAAAAACTCCACCCCTGGAATAATACTGGAGAGAAAGGGCAAAACGGACACTTTTTCCAGAAACCAAAATGGCCGCCGGCTCATCGGACAACTGCGCATGCGCCGAAGCCCGGAGTCTGTAACACAGGAATCCCTGTATTAGATTGCCGAGTCCCGCCCCGGACCGCGCCTGCGCAATACGGCGGCAGGGACGCTGACCTGCGCCATTCGTCCTCCCCAACAAATGGAAAACAGGGGAAAAGGGAAGAAACGACAGTGCACCCACGGTCCCCCCCGCTGCGTACCGGACATGCCAAGCAGCGAGAGGAGAGGTGCCAAGCTTGTCATGGAAACACCGGCCCTAAAAAAGTGTGTACAAAGTTTCTTTGTGTGTTTTTTTTTTTATATATAAAAGGTAAATAACCTAGGAGAGGGGACAACAGGGAAAATTACAAGGAAGCTAGAGGGGAGAGAGGGGGACATAACATGGGGAGAGAAAGAATGATTATTATGCATTGATATAGTAATAATGAAAAAGAAAAACTACCAGCCTGGGGAAATATTAGCTGATCCTTCTGCGACTCGCTTACGTATTCATCATTACATGCAATGGCAGATTGCGTTCCTGTGATGAAACTCTGCAAGAAGACCCCAACAGATCCACAGAGGGGTTCCCAGTCTTATCAGCGCTGTGCGCGGCCCAAGAACAGGGACTGCGCACGGGAAAGGCTAAACCCGGCGGACGCTGCGAACTGCAGAGGTATGGACATACTGCTACTCTTCACCAGCACAAGAAGGTATGAGGGAAAAAAAGGAGAATGTTGGGGGGGGGGGGGACTATGCCTTTAATTTATGCTATTCACTAGTCCTGAAGGGGGAGTCAAGGCGGAGCTCTATCACAGGTATGCTGCCATGGAGGCACCAGGAAACAACTCTTCCATAAAGGCCAGATTTGTGGAGTGAACGACTAATGTCGCGTACACACGCTCGGAATTTCCGACAACAAATGTTCGATGGGAGTTTGTTGTCGGAAATTCCGACCTTGTGTAGACCCCATTGGACATTTGCTGTTGGAATTTTCGACAACAAAAATTGGAGCGCTGGTTCTCAAATTTTCCGACAACAAAATCCGTTCTCGTAAATTCCGAGCGTGTGTAGACAATTCCACGCATGCTCTGAAACAAGTACGAGACGGAAGCGCTCGGTCTGGTAAAACTAGCGTTTGTAATGGAGATAGCACATTCGTCACGCTGCACACACGTCACGGACTGAAAAGCACGAGGCTGAAAAGCGCGAATCGTCTCTCACCAAACTTCTACTAACACGAGATTAGCAGAAGAAGCCCAAAGGGTGCCGCACTTGGTATTGAACTTCCCTTTTATTGTGCCGTCGTACGTGTTGTATGTAACCCCGTTCTTGACGCTCGGAATTTCCGACAACATTTGTGCGACCGTGTGTATGCAAGACAAGTTTGAGTGAACATCCGTCAGAAAAATATCCACGGTTTTGTTTGCCGGAATGTCCGATCGTGTGTATGCGGCATAATAGTTGTCCTGTGGACAGATTCTCCCACCTGAGCTGTGAATCTCTAAAGCTCCTCCAAAGTTACTATGGGCCTCTTGGCTGCTTCTCAGATTAATGTTCTACTTGCCCAGTCAGTTTAGCTGGACGGCCATGTCTTGTTAGGTTTGCAGTTGTGCCATACTCTTTCCATTTTCGGATGATGGATTGAACACAGTGCTCCATGAGATGTTCAAAGCTTGGGATATTTTTTTATAACCTAACCCTGCTTTAAACTTCTCCACAACTTTATCCCTGACCTGTCTGGTGTTTGTTCACTAAGGTTCTCTAACAAACCTCTGAGGGCTTCACAGAACAGCTGTATTTATACTGAGATTAAATTACACACAGCTGGACTCTTTTTACTAATTAGATGACTTCTGAAGGAAATTGGTTCCACTAGATTTTAGTTAGGCCCCTTTCACACGGAGGTCCGTTCAGGTCCGCCTGTCAGTTTTTTAGGCGGACCTGAAACGGATCCTCCATGTAGCCCTATGGAAGCACGGATGTCAGCGGAGACATGTCCGCTGACATCCGCTCCGCCCCGCTCCGCCAAAGTGTGACGGAGGAAAACCCTATTTTTCCTTCCGTCGGCGGAGCGGATCGGATGACAACGGACTCTACGGTCCGTCATCATCCGATTCCCCATAGGGGAGAGCGGCGCTCTGACAGGGCGGTCCCTGCACAGTGTGCGGGGACCGCCCAGTCATCCGTCGGCTCAGCGGGGATCAACGGAGCGATCCCCGCTGAGCAAGCGGAGCTTCACGGGGCGGATCTGCACGGATCCGCCCCGTGTGAAAGAGCCCTTAGGGGTATCAGAGTAAAGGGGGCTGAATACAAATGCATGCCACACTTTTCAGATATTTATTTGTAAACAAATGTGAAAAACATTGATAATTTTCCTTCCACTTCACAATTATGTGCCACTTTGTTGGTCTATCACATAAAATCCCAATAGAATACATTTATTAGTACATGGTTTGGTTGTAACATGACAAAATATGGAAAATTTCAAGGGGTGTGAATACTTTTTTAAGGCACTGTATATGTATGACATATGTGTAATAAAATGATAGACATATAAAAGTACGGGGTCCAGCAAAATTCTTGGGTTTTCCACGATTTCAGCAATTTTGATGCTAAAATATGCTAAACAACATGAGAATTTCCATTTGTCCTCTTCGACAGCTCTGTCTGTAGAGAAAATGATTTGCACCCGTCATGTTAGAACTGCACAGAGGCAATTATTTTCCTGTTTCCTTTCTGGTTTTTGGAAGTTTCTGGATAATGGGCTTCTGTTTGAAAATATCCCATATCAGTATACATAGCTAAAGGGTAAGACATATAGCAAATAATTGCTTTTCTTTGTTAAGTAGTGTGTGCCCGAAGTGTATGTTTATGTATGAGGACACACAGGCAGTGCTGTTGATTGTTGACTGGTTGATGTGTAGAACAGGCACTGCAAACACCATGTGTTTTTGCTTTAGTAATAGAACAATTCCCTGGTGACCCTTCCATGTCTAGGTTTGACAAGCACCTCATGGAATGCCAGAAGGCTGGAAATGTCTCATTGTTCAAAGTTCCCGGTCATGTCTTCACTGTCCTTTCACATCTTTACTGATCTGCTCTGATATGAAAGCTGCTACAAATTTTTCAGAGAGATCAAGTTGTCCAACATTTCCTTCATGCCTGCAGGTGGCCACCATCTTCAACAGATTAGGCCAACTACAGAGATGGCCAGATTTGACAGGTATAGGCACTTGTCATGGAAGCCAAACATTTAAATTGTGAAGTGGACAAGAAGATTTTTAATGTTATTGAAACCCATGCCCCTTGGTTCCTAAAGCTTTATGATCTTCACTTATTGTATATCTACTTCAGTGTTTCTCAACTCCAGTTCTCAAGGTGCCCCAACAGGTCATGTTTTCAGGATTTCCCTCAGATGAAACAGCTGTGGGAATTACTAAAGCAATTAAACTGATCAAATAACCTGTGTAAAACAATGGAGAGCCTGAAAACATGACCTGTTGGGGCGCCTTGAGGACTGGAGTTGAGAAACACTGATCTACTTAACACATTAGAAGTAAAAACGGTGGAAATGAACTCTTTCAAAACCCCTGCTTACAGAACAAAATGTAAACAGTGGAACCTCAGATTATGAGGATAATTCGTTCCAGGAGAGTGCTCTTAATCCAAAGTAATCGCATATCAAAGCGAGTTTCCCCATTGAAGTCAATGGAAACAAAAATAATTTGTTCCGCATTGACTTCAATGGCATGCAATACCGCATGCGGCCAGAGGCGGGGGGACGCCGGAGAGCCTCGGAAAAGGCCCGAGGACACCTCAGCTGACCTTGGAAAACCTCTGAAAGACTTTGTTCCTTAGATTTGCCAAGGTCAGCCGTGGTGTCCTCGGGCCTTTCCGAACGGCGCCGAACGGCTCCGTCGCCCCCCCACCTCAGGCCAAACGCGGTACTGCACACCGCTTTGGCCTGAATCGTGCTCGTTTTGTGAGACAACACTCGCAAACCGTGTTACGATTTAAAAAAATACAGTGCTCGTTTTGTGAAACGCTCGTTAACCACGTTACTCGCAATCCGAGGTTCCACTGTACTATGGAATCTACTTATCAAATATTTACCTAAAAGATTTAAACCAACATTCAACAGGATTCGCTCAGCAGTTTCTGCCAGCCTACGTTCTATTTAATATGCGGACAGCTGCTGTGCGAATCTTGCAAATGTAAACGTTGCCAATGCAAATCTCATTTGCATACTAGAGTACACTAGAGGATATTTTCATATTTCCGCAGGCTCCTGGGCACACGTCGCACATCCCAGGGGGACAAAAAAGAAAGAACAGGTCTGGTGTAACCACTATAGCACCTCCATCCCTATTAGTGAACCAAAAAAGAGAGAGAAATCGCCCTGGGACTTTAAATGAGGTGGGAGAGAGTAGGCACATGTTCACACAAATGAAATAAAATCACTTTATTGGTGGACAACAATGCAGTGCAACAGACGGAGACAGCAATGAATGTGCTTCACCAGGCATAATAGTCAAAGTTAACAACATGAGTGCAAACAAATATTGATACATTACAATTGCAATACCTCCATAAAACAGCAGTGATGGTAGTAGTAAATTAATAGGCCAGTCCAAATATGCATATATAAACTCAAAGAGAAGTGCCATGTTGACACAGTAGATATTCAACATTGCCATATATATATAGAGGCATCAATATTCCCACCGCGTTTCGCGAGCTCCACTCGCTTCCTCAAGGGCAGATGCATGATCATTGTATCTGTGATGGGCTAGAAATGGTAAATGAGTAACACTGTTCTGTGGTGGCATGGGGGATGGTGGGGTGGGTCAGACAAAAGGAGAGACCTCATACTCACCAATACTTCGGGCTGTAGGGCCAATCACTGAATACCAAGGTAGCGACAATTCGTGTATCCGGCTCGGGAGCTGAGGGGGCGAGGCACGCGGACACCGCCACACGGGGAAGTCTGGATGAACAGCAAGGTCTGGTTGGAAATAGCTGGCCAGTGGTCATAATGGCCCCAAAAGATTGGTGTGTCTAAAAAATAATATATATATATATATATTTGACAGTAAATGTAAACCAAATGGCATGTTGGTAGCAAGGTAGGCTAAATAGGAGATTGTTAAAACATGAAAGTAATATATGGGTATATATAATGAATGAATTAGCCTTGCTGAGATATGTGCATATGTGCAAAGTACTGTGCTGTAAATATAGTATATACATAGATTGTTGTGGGCCAGGGAATGATGCTGCATGCTCAAGGGCAGTATGGAAATGGTGTCATTCTAAGCAGGTAAGAAGTGTTCGAATGTATATACGGTATATAGTAAAATTCTGCTTTGTATTGAGGGTTATAAAACCACACATGTTGTTGCTGAGTGGATGAGAAAAATACCTTGATGTGAAAAAACAGATGACGATAAACAAACACAGCCGTTGAGGTGCCTTCCAACAAATGTGACCACTGCGCCAGACTACCAGACGGCTAACGCGAGTCCCAGCCATACCAAACATCCGGATATACTTCGCGGCGGGCCCAGGAGCTCCGCCCCCAGCGTCATGTACAGATGTCGACGTACCGGCGTCAAGGAGGCACTGACCGCCCTCCATCCAGGATGTTCCACACAGCCCATCATCAGCGTCAAATGACGCCACGGTGTGGGCGTGGAAAACATGGCGCCGATGCGCAGGTGGCCGCGCCCTCCGTGAAGACAGGCGGGGACAGCAGGTCAGAGGTACCTCCCCTTTGCGCATCGCAACCCCCGAACCGGACAAAAGACACACCACCATCCAAGGAGAGCAGCGAGAGGAAACAGACAGCTCAGAGTAAACACCGGAGTAACAGTGTGCTATCGCAACTGGCCATAAGGTGATGCTGTACTGGAAGTAACAGTGAAACCATAGCCAAGGTTAACACCAGACCTGATGTTGGGCTAATTGGGTGTCTACCATCCGGGCTATGAAACAAAAAAGAAAGAACAGGTCTGGTGTAACCACTCTAGCAACTCCATCCCTATTAGTGAACCAAAAAAGAGAGAGAAATTGCCCTGGGACTTTTATAGATGTTTTATGGATGTATTGCAATTGTAATGTATCAATATTTGTTTGTACTCATGTTGTTAACTTTAGCTATTTTGCCTGGCAACGCACATTCATTGCTGTTTCCGTCTGTAAGGCTGCATTCACACCTAAACGTTTTGTAGCCCTAAGCCTGAAGCTACAAAACGCTAGAGGGGAAAAAATACATTATTCTCTATGGAGATGGTTCACATCTCCACTCAAACGCCTGAAGCCGAACGCCTGAAGCTCAAACAAGTTCTGGACCCTTTTTTGTCGCGCAAATCGGGCAGATTGGGCGTTTTAGGATTCATATAATGTAATGGAAACGCCCGATTCAATTGTCTACCGCGACAACAAGCGTTTCGACGGGCGCAAATTCGCGCGTCAAAACGACGGTAAAAACGACGGTAAAAACGCTCAAAGCGCTACGCTCAGGTGTGAATGCAGCCTTACACTGCATTGTTGTCCACCAATAAATTGATTTTTTTTTTATTTGTGTGAACATGTGCCTACTCTCTCCCACCTCCTTTAAAGTCTCAGGGCGATTTCTCGCTCTTTTTTGGTTCAAATCCCAGGGGGCTGCAAGACTAATCTCCCTGCTCCACAAGATCTTGCGCATGTGCAGTGAGGAAATTAGTGTGATTCATCAGGAAGTCACAGCCGGCTCCCAAATCCAGAATGGTGGGGCCCAGAACCCGCAGAGGTGAGAATAATGGGCTGCGGGAAGACAGATTTTTAAAAGTCAGCACCTAGAGTGTTTGCAGCTGTTGAATTTTTTTTTTTTTTAAACTTAATAAAGTTCCTCTTCAATGTGAAACCCCTGCCTTATATTTCTTGATCAGGAATTCAGCAACAATGTCTCCCTACCCTAGTATTAGGGATGCACCGATACCATTTTTTTTTTTTACGAGAACAAGTACCGATACCTTTTTTTTTTTAGTACTCGCCGATACCAATTACCGATAACTACTGCAACTGATTTGTTTACACGTCAGCTGTCAGAAATGTTACAAAGCATTGAAAAGTTATTTACAAATTAAATATTTGTTTTCTTTTTACATTTTGGGCTTTTTTTAATGTGAAACATGTATATATATTATAACGGTGTAAAAATATTAACGAAAAAAGCAAACAAAAAAAAGTTGTATTTATTAATAGCTTATAAAAATAGAGGTGAAAAAAAACAAAAAAACTAAAAGATCAACAGGAAAATAATAATTAAATGGAGGAGAATAGAGAGTTAATTAAGGCTAATTTGAGTAAATTAAGGGTTAATAAGAGGTTAAACAGGGAAACATAAAAAACACAAAAAATTTTTTACTTGACAGGTTGCTTTAACCACTTGCCGACCGATATACGTCGGCAGAATGGCACGGGCAGGCAAATGGGCGTACCTGTACGTCCCTTTCAATTTGCTGCCCAGCGGGGGCGCGCGCCTCGTGAGTGCGCCTGCGGGTCCCAGGAACTCGATGTTGCCGTCTGCAAAGGCAGAACAGGGGGATGCCTTTGTAAACAAGGCATTTGCCTGTTCTGCCTAGTGACATGTCAGAGATCTACTTTTCCATGTGATCGGGAACAGTGATCGCTGACCTTTCACTGGGAGCTCCTTCCCCTCACAGTTAGAATCACTCCCTAGGACACACTTAACCCCTTCAGCATTGTACACTGCAGCAAGCAAACCTGGCACCCAGCACGCCCCTAAGGCCCCTTTCACATGGGATGGATCCGTCTGAGGGATCCGCTTGCTCAACGGGGGATCTCTCTGCTAATCTCCATTGAGCAAGTGGATGACAGGTCTATGCCTGCTCCATTAATCACAGCCGCTGTTCTCTACGGGGCGGTCGGATGGAAACAAACTTCTTGTCCATTTCCATCTGACTGTCATCTGTTCCCATTCCACCAGACGGATGGGGAATGGATCTCCCATTCATCTGTTTTTAATGGACAGGATCAGATTGGATGCCGGCAGGTGTCAGCGGACACATGTCACTCCATATAGAACTATGGATGGACCGATCAGGTCTGCCTGAAAAACAGACAGGTGGACCCGCTCCGTGGTGCCCACTGGCCGTAGGCTTTCCCTCCGGCTAGCAGTTCACTTCCGGAGTCTATACAGTGGACAGGAGAGGGGCCTCTGACCCGGGCAGGCACCAAATTCAGTAAACAGGTGAGTCGCTCTGCTTGTACAAGGAAGCCAATACCTGCCCGGGTCAGAGGCCCCTCCCCTCTCCACTGTGTAGGGCGAAGTGAACTGATGGCCGGAGGGGGGTCCCACTCCCCGCTGGCACCACGGAGCTGCCGATAGTCCTCTCCTGCCCCCTCTCTACTGCATAGTGAGCTGCTAGTTGGAGGTACAGAGGGAGATGATGGGTCTTGGGGTGCCCCCACAGTGGTGAAATGCCAGGGCCCGGTCGCAAGTGCGACTGCTGCAACCCTGGTACTTTCGCCACTGGGCCCAATACTGCTGAAACAGGATTTTTTTCCTCTAATTCCTGTCGATGCTTTTGAGTATCTTGCATCCTCATCCCTCCTTCCTGCCTATGTTAGGGAAATATTGTAGCTGCTGACTTTTACTATAAGGACACTTACCTATCCAGAGATCCTGTGATGTCGGCACCCCTAGCTGATTTGTCAATCGGCTTCGGGTGTAGGCGCCGGCATCTGTAGTAAGAGAAGCAGAAAGTGAAGCCTTCACAGCCTGTTTCTTACTGCGTATGCGCGAGTCATGCTTTGCTTTTTGAATGGTCCTGCTGTCTTCTGGGACCTCTGTGTGTCCCAGAATCAGCGGGGGGAGGAGGAGGGTCCGGAAATTACATAGATTGCCGTGCGGCGATCTTACCAGGAAGTGGAAGCGGGTACCTGTGAAAACTAGCACCGACCCTCCCCCAAAAAGTGGCAGTGGAGGGGGGGTGCGAACAAGCAGAGCTTTCCCTTTCGGGTAGAGCTCTGCTTTAACAGATTGGTCCCGTTTTAAATAGTATTTTATTTTTTATGCAAAAGGGATGACTTCTACACTGTGTTCATGTACAGTATTTATATGGAGTAAGCAACATTGTCTAAGCCTCTTTCTGTACTAGGAGGTGCATAAGAACAATAACATTTTTAATAGTGGCTGAACCACTCAAACAAATAGTCTCAAGCCTCGTACACACGACCGAGTTTCTCGACGTAAAAAAACAGTCGATTTTCTCGACGAGATTCTTGTCAAGCTTGACGAGCTTCTTGTCAAGCTTTCCTTGCATACACACTGTCAATTCCAAATCTCGTTGTTGTCCTGCACGATCACGTACAGCACGTACGACGGCAGTATAAAGGGCAAGTTCGATTTCAATGGCGCCACCCCTTGGGCTGCTTTTGCTGATCTCGTGTTAACGCGTGTTAGTAAAAGTTTGGGAAGAGACGATTCACGCTTTTCAGTCTTCGTGCTTTCAGTTCGTTTTAGCGTGACGAATGTGCCATCTCCATTACGAACGCTAGTTTTACCAGAAGGAGCGCTCCCGTCTTATACTTGATTCTGAAAATGCGCAATTTTTTAAGACTTGGAAAAGCATACACACGACCGGTTTTCTCGTCGGGAAACAGGCCGACGAGAAAAACAAGAATCCTGACGAGAAAAAAGAGAGCAGGTTCTCTCTTTTTCTCGTCGAGATTCCCGGCAGTTTCCTCGACGAGAAACCATACACACAAACGGTTTTCTCAGCAAGAAAGCTCTCTTGGCAGTTTTCTTGTTGTTTTTTGACGAGAAACTCAGTCGTGTGTACGAGGCTTCAGTGTTAAATATACAGATGTAATTGGGCAGTTTACTGAAAATGCAATTAAAATATGTAGGCTTCCATTGCTGACCTCTACTTCTGAAAATGCTAGTTGTCTGGCTCTGGCGGTCATAATGACAGCCACCACCAAGTCACCAAGAGGGCCTCTGTGCAAGACCAATTTTGGTCCCCTAATGTACCAGCTGGCCAAGTAAAAAATGAAAGATTAATAGAAATAAGTAGTATTAATCCATCAATCCATGATTGATGGATTAATGAAATTGTTTATTTCTCTGTATGTATGACAATTAAAATAAAGAAATTATAAATAGGAAAAGATAAATAAAAAATAAGTAGTATTTAGGCCTACATGAAATTGAGAGGGATCCCACCACCCAACTCATCTACATTTAGTAAAATCTGATGCTTAAGTCTCCAGGGACTTCATAAATGGTATGGCCACTGAGTTTCCTGCTTCTGTGGTTTACGTTACTGAACCAGAACAATAATACAAATTAGACCTTCTGACTTTCTCCGACTTTTCTAATTGACACGGGTTCTGAGTTGGTGTCTGAGATTGCATTGAGATCATTGGGGCTACATAACAGCCACCCAACTAACATTTTTGAAGGAGGTCAGTGATGTTCACCATGTTTGCCTCATGAAATATTTTCTTTAAGAAGAGATGACAGTACATTTGTATATTAACCACCTGTCTAAGCAGAAGGGACTTTAATGTTTACGCTTTAGTCGCACAAAAGGAAAAATGAAATAGAAGACGTGATGCAGTCTTGCACTGCCCTCGTGTGGCCAATTTTATTTATCACACCTGGCAGAACTAATAAAACCTTTTACAACACAGGGGGGCTGATTTACCAAACGTTTGCGCCATGAGTATTGGCGCATCTGCGTACGCAATGGCTGTTTTGGTATTTACAAAACATTAGCGCCGGTATCGCAGCCCTATTTCCCATTTACTATAGTGTTCTCTGCGCCCGGGAGGAGGCGCTCAGTGCGCTATTATGGACCTGGCACAGGGCATGTTAAAATCTAAATATAAAGAAGTTGGAAGTGAGAATATAATGGGGGTGATGTGGAGTGATGTGAGGAAGTGTAGGGACACCTGCCCAAATAACAAACATGGGCAAAATCGAGTGAGAAAGTAACTTTTTCAAAACCAGCCCGCTGCACCGGCAATTCCGTTTCGAGCTGCGGGAGTTTTTTTTTAGCTCAGCGCGGGAATTTCAATGGTTTAAATGCGCCGGGACACTGCGCCGGCAAAATCTTAGTAAATGTCAAGTCACCTAAATCAATTTGCATAAGTTGAACCGGCGCAGCTCTGAACTTGCCAGTGCGCCTGCAAAATGACATTTCTAAAGGAAAAAAAAGCCATTTAAAAGCAGCCGCGGCTATAATGAATTGTCGGCTCCCGGCAATAGAGAAAAGTCTTTGAAAGTCTTTGCTAACCAAAAAAAAAAAGTGTGGGGGTCCCCCCAAATTCCATAACCAGGCCCTTTAGGTCTGGAATGGATATTAAGGGGAACCCCGCTGCAAATTAAAAAAAAAAATTACGTGGGGTTCCCCCAAATATCCAAACCAGGCCCTTCAGATCTGGAATGGATTTTAAGGGGAACTCCACCCCAAATTTTATAAAAAAATGGCGTGGAGTTCCCCAAAAAATCCACACCAGACCCTTATCTGAGCACGCAACCTGGCCGGCCGCAGGGGAAAAGGGGGGGACGAGAGCGCCCCCCCCCCTCCCTCCTGAACCGTACCAGGCCACATGCCCTCAACATGGGGAGGATGTCCCCATGTTGATGGGGACAAGGGCCTCATCCCCACAACCCTTGCCCGGTGGTTGTGGGGGTCTGCGGGCGGGGGGCTTATCGGAATCTGGAAGACCCCTTTAACAAAGGGGACCCCCAGATCCCGGCCCCCCCTGTGTGAAATGGTAATGGGGTACAATTGTACCCCTACCATTTCACAAGGAAAGTGTCAAAAATGTAAAAAATTACAAGAGCCGGTTTTTGACAATTTCTTTATTAATGTCTTTTCTTTTCTTCCTTCTTCCTTCTTCCTTCTTCTTCTTCCATCTTCTTCTTCCATCTTCTTCTTTTCTCCATTCAGGTTCCTTCCTCCTTCCTCCTTCCTCCTTCCTCCTTCCTCCGGTGTTCTCGTCCAGCATCTTGCTCCGGCGTCTTCCCTTCTTCTTTCTTCTCCGGCCACTCCGTTTGAATTGGAGGTTCCCGCTGTGTGACGCTTCAGTTCTCCACTTGGTCCACTTACACCCGGTGGCTCCGCCCCCCTCTGTCACCACAGGGAAAGTCCCTGTGAAATCCATGTGCGTCAGAGGGGGGCGGGGTCACCGGGTGTAAGCGGACCCAGAGGCGAACTGAAGCGTCGCACAGCGGGAACCTCCAATTCAAACGGAGCGGCCGGAGAAGAAAGAAGAAGGGAAGACGCCGGAGCAAGATGCTGGACGAGAACACCGAAGGAAGATGAAGATGGAGGAAGAAACCCGAATGGAGAAAAGAAGAAGATGGAAGAAGAAGAAGGAAAAAGATGGAAGAAAAGAAAAGACATTAATAAAGGAATTGTCAGAAACCGGCTCATTTTTGACACTTTCCTTGTGAAATGGTAGGGGTACATTTGTACCCCATTACCATTTCACACAGGGGGGGCCGGAATCTGGGGGTCCCCTTTGTTAAAGGGGTCTTCCAGATTCCGATAAGCCCCCCGCCCGCAGACCCCCACAACCACCGGGCAAGGGTTGTGGGGATGAGGCCCTTGTCCCCATCAACATGGGGACATCCTCCCCATGTTGAGGGCATGTGGCCTGGTACGGTTCAGGAGGGAGGGGGGGGGCGCTCTCTCGTCCCCCCCTCTTCCCCTGCGGCCGGGCCAGGTTGCGTGCTCGGATAAAGGGTCTGGTGTGGATTTTTAGGGGGACTCCACGCCATTTTTTTAAAAATTTGGGGTGGAGTTCCCCTTAAAATCCATGCCAGATCTGAAGGGCCTGGTTTGGATATTTGGGGGGGAACCCCACGTAATTTTTTTTTAAATTTGCAGCGGGGTTCCCCTTAATATCCATTCCAGACCTGAAAGGCCTGGTTATGGAATTTGGGGGAACCCCCACGCATTTTTTTTTTGGTTAGCAAAGATTTTCAATGACTTTTATCTGTATTGACAGGAACTAGCAATTCATTACAGCCGCAAGGACTTTTAAATGACTATTATTTTACTTTAGAAATGTCATTTTGCTCTCCAACTGTTATAAACATGGAAAACATGTGCTACTTTACAGGCATACTATAGACACCCCCCCCCGTATGATATTTAGGGCCAGTTCACACCGGATGCAGTGCAGTGCGTTTTTTTGATGCCTGAAAAATGCAAAGAAAGTTGATCACATTAATGCCAATGGCATAGTTCACACTACTGCAGTCCGTTCCAGTGCGTTTCAGAAAGCCAAAAAATAATTGGTCATGCTGCATTTTTTAGGTACAAAACTGTACTGGACCCCAGTAAAACACATCAAAAACGCAACGGAACGTACCAAAAATGCACTGGAATGCACCGCAACGCACCTAAATGCACCAAAGACGCACTGCAACACACTTGTCCTAAGTGAAGAGGCGGAAAAAAACACTGGACTGCATCAAAAACGCCTCAAAAATGCACTGGAATATGTCAAAAACGCGCATGCAGAAAAGCACCTGGAACGCACCCAGACTGCGTTTCTATAGTGTGAACTAGGGCCAGTTCACACCATAGAAACACAATCCGGATGCGTTCCAGGTGCTTTTCTGCATGCACTTTTTTCATGCGTTCCGGTGCATTTTTGGTAAGTTTTTGATGCAGTCCAGTGCTTTGTTTTCACCCCTCTTTTTTATTAACCATAGATAAGGACAAGTGTGTTCCAGTGCGTTTTTGGTGCATTTAGGTGTGTTCCTGTGCGTTCCAGTGCGTTTATGATGCGTTTTGATGCGTTCCAGTACAGTCCAGTGCAGGTAAAATGCAGCATGTTCTACTTTTTTGGTGGAACTGGAACGCACTGGAACAAACACTGCCATTTAGAACCATATAACCAACTTTCCATGCATTTTGGATGCATAAAAAATGGACTGTATGTGGTGTGAAATGGCCCTTAAGCAATTTGGCATATTTAAAGGCACTTCTCCTTGTTTTGTTTTTGGTGTTTTCCAAATTGGTGACATTGATATATGTCCCTTAGGGTGGGACCTGGGCCCCCATTTTAAGGCCAATAACTAGAAGATAAGCCAGCCAAGGGGGGACTAGCAAAATTAACAAGTCAGTTCCCATAGACTGCAATAGTATTTGTTGGTGGGGGGGAGGGGTGATTGTCCCATCTCTAATTTTGTAGCATGCTGGATGATGTGCTTAATTTTGGACGGGGGGAGGGGGGGTTATTTTTTGCTAG
This sequence comes from Rana muscosa, assembly GCA_029206835.1. Lineage (NCBI taxonomy): Eukaryota > Metazoa > Chordata > Amphibia > Anura > Ranidae > Rana > Rana muscosa. Next base: position 840,668,848 of record CM055122.1, read on the forward strand.
CTGCATTGGTGTTGTTCTGCACATGCCCAGCCAGTTATTTTTTTTTGCGTGCTTTTTGTGTGTGAACAGCGCCTGCATATTTCTGGCCATGCTCACTCAGAGAGTGTTTTTATGGGTAAGAAATTGAAGGACATCTTAACAGGAGTATCCACTTTGAATTTCAGTCTCTACATTGGGAGAACTTGCATTCTGGGTGTTTCATGGACTGTGCATGTGTTTTCAATTGCCTCATTAGCACACAAACATATGTTATATAAAGCTCACAGAGCATTCGGTCGATTGCCTTGAGAAGAGGCATGTGTGTGTGGGGGGCAAAATGTACATGTTGGTGTCCTTATCGAGTTTGTAACACATGTATTTTATTTGTTATGTCTTTGCAAAACAAGTGATTGGTTAACTTATGTGGATTGTATATTTTTGGTGTGGGGGAGATATGTTCCCCTGAAATAATTCTGATGTTGTTAATGTGTGTTGTTTGTTCACTTTGATTTAATTGTCTGCTGCATTTTTTTGGCCAAAAATTGCTCAAGATGTTGAGTCTGTAACTGTTTCAAATTGACCATGTTTTTTTATTTTGCCTTCCCTTTTGTTTTGTTGAACAATAAAATTAGATGGAAAGTTTTGATGTTTGTTTTGTGTTTTCTTTGCAACAAATGTGACAGCTGATTGGCATGTCAAAACAAAACAGGTGTGATTTGTCTACCCTGGTGCCTTCATGGTAGTATATGCATGGAGTGTGTGCTGCCATGGAGCGTCACCAGGAAATGAAATACAAAGCGGTAAGTATTCAATTTTCCCTTTTTACTGCAGTGGTTCTCAGCCTCAGTCCTAAAGTACCCCCAACAGGACATGTTTTGTGAATTTATCTTATCGAGAATTGCTATCCAAAAATCAAAACCATTGACTGTGATTTAAAGCACATGTGCAAGATGAAGGAAAACCTGCAAACATGGCCTGTTGGGGGTACTTGAGAAGCACTGATTTAGAGCACTGCACTTAAAAATAGCTCAAGGCCATACAAATCTAATTGTGGGCATTTTGAGGGAAACAAAGTAAGTGTTAGAACCCCTGCGTGTGTGTTTTTTTTTTATATTTTTTTTTTTGTAGTTTGGCCTTGGTCTCCTTTTCTTAACATTGGCTTCACTTCCTGTCACACAGCTAAACAGGAAGTGAAGGTAAAACCCTACCAATGGCTTTTCTTGGGGACACACAGATCAATCTAACTAGTGTCCCCATTAAGCAAATTGCACTCTAGCACTTTGTTGTGTACACTCCAAATCATTGGGTAGTTTGGGGTTTAGTAAAGACAAATCCACTCTGCAGTAAAAGTGTAGCTGCTGAAAATCTGAGGGAAAGTACTGGTGATTGGATGTTACAATCATGTAAAAGCAAAGATGTTTTTTTTTTTTTGGGCTTGCATGTCCCCCTCAGATATACAGCAAGTGCACTTTTAGTGCAAAGTAGATTTGCCTTTAGTAAATAAACCACACAGTCCAAACTACCTAATAATAATTTGTGGTGTACCCCGCAATATGCTCGAGTGCAATGTGCATAATGGGGAAAGTATTTAGACTGACCTGTGTGTCCCCAAGGAAAGACATTGTTAGGGATTTTCCCTCACTTCCTGTGTGGCTATGTGACAGGAAGTGAATTATTTGGAAGGATAAAGTGGCCAAATTATTTAGTTTAACTTTTCAAAGACTCATTCCTAAGTTGAATTGTGATGCATGTCAATGGCCCATTTTGACCCTCTTTAATCACTTGAGATCAGCGCTATAACTGATCGACGGCCACAGCATGGTCCTCAATTGCCGGGAGTCCGTCAATAAACGTCCTCCCCTTTGTGCACGCTGTGGTCACAGAGTCACTGAGACTCAGGTGATGACAGATCCGAGTAAGGGGCCCGATCCCTGCCCTTTACCATGTGATCAGCTGTCAGCAAATGACAGCTGATCACCTGATGTAAACAAAAGCTGGGTAATGGTTTTTGTTTTCTCCTTGTGCTGACAGCGTGAGCATAAAAAAAAGGCAATCACTGGCTTATGTGCAAGAGACATGGGGCCCGAAGAGGAAGAGGCAATTCTGCATCATCTGTGACAATTAGTAGCCCCTGCCAGTGCCACCTATCAATGCCCACCACTGGTGCCAATCAGTGGCACCTAGCAGTGCTGCCAGTGCCTATCAGTGCCCATCACTGCCAACTATCATTGCCACCTAGCAGTGCCACTTCTCACTGCCCACCAGTGCTAAATAGCAATGCCACCTCTCAGTGCCCACCCTTGCCACCTTATCGGTGCCCATCAGTGCAGTCTCATCAGTGTACATCAATGAAGAAGAAAAATTACCTTTTTAATATTAACCAGTTTCCTACCGCCCACCGTCAAATGACATCCTTGGCTTTGGGCGGTGACATCTGAATGATGCCTGCAGTTGCAGGCATCATTCAGATATCATTCTTTTCAGCCGGCGATTCTGTGCACAATAAAAACGATCATAGTGGCAGTTCCGCCGCTTGATCGTTCTTATAGGCGGGGGGAGGGGACGCCCCCCCCCCCCGCTCTCCCGTGCCATCTGGGGCTTGGAGAACGATTTGGAGATGACTGGTGACCAGATGGTCCTCAGTCATCTCTATGACCGTCGGAGGCGCAGGCACGACGTTATGACATCATTCCGTGTTCCCATATGTTAACCAAGCCGTGATCTTGGCTGTCAGCATGAGATTGGTGATTTTTTTGGAACAATATCATGCTTTCCAGCCTGGAGGAGAGATGCGGGGTCTTATTGACCCTGCATCTCTCCATAAAGAGGACCTGTCACACACATTCCTATTACAAGGGATGTTTACATTCCTTGTAATAGGAATAAAAGAGATCCCAAAAAATTAAAAAAATTAAAAAAGAGTAAGAAATACAAAAAAGTCAAAAAACAAAAAAAATATAAGAAAAAACGCCCATGTCCCCGGTAGCTTGCGCTCAGAAGCGAACACACACGTAAGTCCCGCCCACATATGTAAACGCCGTTCAAACCACACATGTGAGTTATTGCTGCGTGCGTTAGAACGAGTGCAGCAATTCTAGCACTAGACCCCCTCTGTAATGCCAAAATGGTAACGTGTAAAAAAAAAAGGGCTAAGGGCCTGGTTTGGATTTTGGGGGGACCCCCACGCCATTTTTCGGCTTAGGGGGTTCACCTTAGAATCCAGACCAGACCTAAGGGCCTGGTTTGGATTTTGGGGGGACCCCCACGACGTTTTTCGGCTTAGGGGGTTCACCTTAGAATCCAGACCAGACCTAAGGGCCTGGTATGCTCCTGAAGGGGATCCCATGCCGGTTTTTTCATTAAAATTTGGCCTGGAGTTCCCCTTCATGATTCATACCAAACATGGAACAGCAAGGCTGCCGAGGACCAGCGCGATGACATCGCGCTGGACACATTCTCGGCCGGCTAGTCGCCTCTAGGACACGACTTGAGCGGCTGCTGCACGCTCAGGTCGTGTCCAGATCGCCTCGCAAAGTCACGCTGTCCCTGTGTCAGCCGGCACACGAGTCGCCCGCAAGTCGGATCCGACTTCCCGGGTGACTTCTATTCAAATCAATGGGCTCCCATAGGGAACCATTCCTTTTTTAATAGAGCGCCGCTGACATTTCTATTTACTATAACAGTGCGCCGCTGCTTCCTGCGCCCAGTGAAGGAGTTATCTGGCGCACCAATTAAGGTTAGAACCAGCACAGCGCACTGTTATTAGTAAATCAGCCCCAGGGTCTACTTATAATTTGGATGGCTGACCTTCTTGTACAAATGTAATTCTCCATTTCCATTCATCAGTTTGCGCTTTTGGATTTCACCATATCTTCGCTGTTTTCTCTGTATTTTAGTTAAATGGGTTTCAATTACAAATGTAGGATTATTATGGCACTACATTAGTAATATACAGTACATATTTAATTGGAATTTGTTAGATTGCAATATCAGCCTCTCCATCTACTGTATATGGCTTCATGCACACTGGGGCTTTTATACACGGTTTTCTTCTGGCAGGAGAAAAGCAGCTTCAAAAACGCGCCTAGGCGCTACAAGCACATGGTAATTTATTTCATTGGCCTGAATAATGATTTATTCTGGCTATTTAAATGAAAAAACGCAAAAGCGCTAAACGAACCTAGCGCTTAGACATGCTTACATGCATTTACCTGTGTTTTGGTGTGTTGGGCATTTTTTATGCTCAAAAGCTCCTCTGCTGAACGTGGCTTGGTGGAAGGGGGGGTTCTACCTCTGAACTCCCCTGTCTCTAATCTTTTGTAAACAACTATAATGTGCATTGACACTTAAGCTAACATGGAGGGGCGGTAAGAGATAAGTGTTTTTAAGCTCAAGTGTGTATGAGGCCTTAGTCAATCAGTTTTGTGCCAGTTTTCTAGTTTGTGGGAGTGTGCATAGATCATAACTGTCCCTGATTTGGAACAAAGTCCCTCTGTCCCTCTTTCCTCCTCATTTGTCCCTCATTTTGGTCTGATCCATAAAGTGTTTCCCAGTGCTAAACCTTTCATCCAATTTCTAAACTGCTGCATCTGTAAATTTTAAAAGCCAGTTTAAAGTATTGTGGGTTTAACTAATCATTTTTTTGTATAATTCTCCTTTAAGGGGGCGTGGCAAGGGGCGTGCCCTATGCCTACATACTTTTGCTAATAGGTGTCCCTCTTTCCCATCTCAAAAAGTTGGGAGGTATACGGGTGTGTGCTTCTTCCATTCTTCCAGCCACATTCTTTCCTGACTACAGAGTGGGTCATATGGATATAGCAATCATATCTTGAGTCTTATTAACCCCTTGGAGCTAGCGCCCTCTAACTACTTAACGACCAGCCGCTGCAGTTGTACTGCGGCAGGTTGGTTCTTCTGTGCAAATCACCGTCATTGTATGTCAGGCGCGTACACGGACGATCTGTGGGCGTGCCCATTCGCTAGCAGGGGAGCCAATCAGTGGGTCCGGCAGACTCCATGTTCGCCAGCCACCCACGATCGCTCCACAGAGAGGCAGAACGGGGATCTGCCAATGTAAACAAACAGATCTTCGTTCTGTCAGGGGAGTAGAGTGAGATTGTTTGTTCCTAGTGATTAGGAACAGCGATCTCTCTCTACTCCCTGTCAGTCCCATCCCTCTACAGTTAGAAACACCTCCCTAGGGAACATTTAACCCTTTGATCGCCCCTGGTGTTAACCCCTTCTCTGCCAGTGACATTTATACAGTAATCAAATGCATTGACTCATCTGTCAACTTTGGAGTGCCCTTTGTATGTATTTGGGCAACCAGAATTGCATGCCAGTTCTTTGTTTTTAAATATATTCTCATGTTATTGTATGTACATTATTTGTATAATAAACATATTTTTCTACTTTTTATAGAATTGTCCGGCATTCCATATTACTATATTCCAGTTCATATTATCCCAGGGGCATCCCTTTTCAAATTTTTCTTTATACAGTAATCAGTGCATTTTTATAGCACTGATCGCTGTATAAATGTCAGTGGTCCCAAATAAGTGTCAAAAGTGTCCGATCTGTCCGCCGCAGTGTCGCAGTCTCTCTAAAAATCGCAGATCACGGCCATTACTAGTAATAAAAAATAATAATAATAAAAATGCCATAAATCTATCCCTTATTTTGTAGACGCAATAACTTTTGCGCAAATCAATCAATATACACTAATTGGGATTTTTCTTACCAAAAATATGTAGAAGAATACATACTGGCCTAAACTGCGGAAGATATATTTTTTTTTTACCTTTTTGGGGGGATATTTATTATAGCAAAATGTTTTTTCAAAATTGTCAGTCTTTTTTTTTTAGCGCAAAAAAAAAAAAAAAACAGAGGTGATCAAATACCACCAAAAGAAAGCTCTATTTGCGGGAAAAAAGGGACATCGATTTTGTTTGGGTACAGCGTTGTACGACAATTGTCAGTTAAAGCGACGCAGTGCCGTATCGCAAAAAATGGCCTGGTCTTTAAGGGGGAAACTCTTCCGGGCCTTAAGTGGTTAAAGGGTTTAGGATGCCGGGAGGTGAGGTTTATGATCATGTAATCGCCGTGATTGGCTGTCATGGCGGTCACATGATCAGAAAGATCCTGATCACCAGCAGCGATCAGGAGCTTTCCGTTAGCTGCCGCTAACTGTACCGAAAGCGCGCTCTCGGCACAGCTGTTTTTGCACAAATGCACACAAATATGCAGCTGCTCGGCGCCAATCCCCATCCGTCGAGAGGCAGCATATTTGCGTGCAGCCGGCGCCAAGAGGTTAAATTTGTGATAGCAATAATGCATAGCAACCAAGAGAATCAGACTTGCCCTAGTCCAATTTGAGGAGAATTAGTTCTGACTATTTACACTTGAAGGAGTTCTATGGTCACAGCTAATGCCGCGTACACACGATCATTTTTCCCGTCGGGAAAAATGAAATTTTTTCCTTTGGACGAGAAAAACGATCGTCTGTGGGCTTTTTGCCGTTTTTCCCGACGGGAAAAACGGCATTAATCACGATGAGAAAAATTAGAACATGTTCTAATTTTTCTCATCGTTTTTTCCAGCATTTTTTTCCGCGGCAGTTTTCCCATAGGGAAACACTGCCACGGAGCCCACACACGGTCGTTTTTCTCGACAAAGAAAAAAATGACGGGAAAAACGGTCGTGTGTGGGGGAACATGCTGTTCCCTCGTTTTTCATTTTTTTTCATGACTGATTCACGGCGGTGTTTTCACCGCCGTGAATCACGATCGTGTGTACGCGGCATTACACTTTCATTTTATAATATCAGCATTGTAATAACCATACAAACAATAGTTATGTTTAGCAATCCAATATAAGGTTACTTGATAAATCTCCTTTCATGTTGTGAGTGCTGCCCGTCTGCTAGCCATCTCTTTCCACAACTTCCCGGATTTCCTGCATGCTTTGCAGTTTCTCCTCTGCTGTTTACTGTCAATTTCTAAGGACTACATACAGCTGTATACAGTGCTGCCAAACCGCCCCAAAAATGCTGCTTGCAGGACTTTTCCTAACGTCCCGCAAGCGCAACCGCCCGAGTGTGAAAAGACGCACTGAAATGAATGGGAGGCCGTTTTCAGGCGCTATTTAGAGGCTATTTCTAGCACCAAAATGCCTGAAAACCGCCTCAGTGTGAAAGTGGTCTATATGTGTTATATGGCTGCTTAATGTTCATTGAGTAATTGAGTAATGCCTCGTACACACGACCGGTTTTCCTGACATGCCAAAACCTGACGTTTTTCCCGACGTGATTCCTCTCAAGCCTGCCTTGCATACACACGTTCATTAAAAAAAACGCTTGACCAAAGCGCAGTGACGTCCAACACGTACAACGGCACTATAAAGGGGACGTTCCATTCAAATGGCGCCACCCTTTGGGCTGCTTTTGCTGATCTCGTGTTAGTAAAGTTTGGTGAGAGACGATTTGCGCTTTTCAGCCTTGTGCTTTTCAGTCCGTTACAGCGTGCCGAATGTGCTATCTCCATTACGAACGCTAATTTTACCAGAACGAGCGCTCCCGTCTCATACTTGATTCTGAGCATGCGCGTTTTTTCCCCTCGGAAAAGCATACACATGAGCGGTTTTCGCGATGAGAAAAAGACTGATGGGAAACACGACAGGAAAAAAAGAACAGGTTCTAAATTTTTGGCGGGCAGTTTTCTCGTCGGGAAAAGTGCTATGGAGCATACACACGACCGGTTTTCCCGACCAATCTACAAAATGGCAGTTTTCTCGTCGGGAAAACCGGTCGTGTGTACGGGGCATAATTCTGGTGTTAGTTTCTATTTTAACTTAATTCAGTTTAGATGAATACAAGACAGATTCCTGTTTGTTGTTATCCACTTGGCGACCAGCCCATTGTAGCTTTACTACTACAGGGCGGTCGCTCTGCACAGAATCATGTATATATGTGATTCTGCTCTTCCAGGCCGAGGGCACGCTGCTTCTGATGTGATTAGTCACAGCAGAAGCCAATCAGCGGGTGCCGGCCAAAGGATGGCCGCTGGCACCCACTGATCGGCGAGGAGACAGACTGGACAGAGCTCAAGGAAGAGCTCTATCCTGTCAGAGGGGATGTGCTGGATTTTGTTGCCCTGCAAAGCAGAGAATAAAATCCAGCACATCCCTGATTGAAAGTAGCACATAGTATGCACAAAAACACTGGCTAGGCACACATTTAACCCTTTGATCCCCCTAAATGTTTAACCCCTTCCCAGCCAGTGTCATTAGTACAGTGACAGTGCATATTTTTAGCACTGATCACTGTATTAGTGTCACTGGCTCCCACAAAGTGTCGAAAGTGTCAGCTTTATATATCCTTTAGAAAGTGCAGATCGTGTTACACCATTTTCTCTTCCTGTTTAGCACTGGGAGTGGATTATTGGCATACAGCCAAAACAGCTGAATGGAGGAAAGGCTCACACCCCCACTCCACATTGTCAATGGAAGGAAGGAATTTGCAGAGCTCTGCTGTGAGAAGGCAAGCTCTCTGCTAATCTATTTATAGCAACCTCCCACAACACAAATTTCAGGCTGCTTTTATCTCCTGTGTCGGAGAACTTGTCAGAAGTTATCAGGCTGATAACAGAAGAATGGAGCAGGAGAAAGACACGGCACTCAGTGCTTTGAAGAGAGATAAGAAAACACTGCAGATAGATGTGCCCAGCTCAAATTTCATAAATCGGGTTTACATCCACTTTAAGTCGCTATAGGCTGCCATTACTAGTATTAAAAATAAATAAATACAATTTCCAGTATATATCCCATAGATGGTAGATGCTATAACCACTTGTCCCCCGCCCACTGTCAATTGACGGCGGGCGGAGGATACTCTCGTTCTGGGAGGACGTCATATGACGTCCTCCCTTTAAAACGAGCTAGGAGGCGCGCGCCCGCCGCGTTCACAAGGCCCCGGTGTGCGTGCCCGGTGGCCGCGATTGCCGCCGGGCACCCGCGATTGCCCGGGAAACGAGCAGGAAAGTGGATCTCTGTGTGTAAACACAGAGATCCACGTCCTGTGAGGGAGAGGGGACCGATGGTGTGTCCCTTGTACATAGGGACAACCATCGTCACCTCCCCCAGTCAGTCACCTCCCCCCACAGTAAGAACACATTGAGGGAACATATTTAACCCCTTCCCGCCCCCTAGTGGTTAACCCCTTCCCTGCCAATCACATTTATACAGTAATCAATGCATTTTTATGGCAGGGATCGCTGTATAAACGTGAATGGTCCCAAAAATGTGTCAAAAGTGTCCGATGTGTCCGCCGCAATATCGCAGTCACAATAAAAAATCGCAGATCGCCGCCATTACTAATAAAAAAATTAAAAAATAAAAATGCTATAAATCTATCCCCTATTTTGTACACGCTATAACTTTTGCGCAAACCAATCAATACGCGCTTATTGCGATTTTTTTTTTTACCAAAAATATGTAGAAGAATACGTATCGGCCTAAACTGAGGAAAATTTTATTTAAAAAAAAAATGGGTATTTATTATAGCAAAAAGTAAAAAATAGTGTTTTTTTTCCAAACTGGACGCTCTTCTTTTGTTTATAGCGCAAAAAATAAAAACCGCAGAGGTGATCAAATACCACCAAAAGAAAGCTCTATTTGTGGGAAAAAAAGGATGCAAATTTTGTTTGGGAGCCACATCGCACGACCGCGCAATTGTCATTCAAAGTGTGACAGCGCTGAAAGCTGAAAAATGGCTTGGGCAGGAAGGGGGTTTTCGTGCACAGTAGAGAAGTGGTTACCTTTTGTCAAAAAGCAATCAATTTACGCTTATTGGAATTTTTTTACCAAAAATATGTAGCAGAATACATATTGGTCTACATGTATGAAGAAATTCGATTTTTTTTTATTGAACATGTTTTATAGCAGAAAGTTAAAAATGATTGCTATTTTGTAAAAATTTCAGCATTTTTTAAGTTTATAGCGAAAAAACAAAACAAAACCCAGTGGTGATCAAATACCACCAAAAAAAAGCTCTATTTGTGGAGGGAAAATTACATACATTTAATTTATGTACAGCGTTGGATGACGGCGCAATTGTCAGATAAAGTAACGCAGTGCCGTATAGCAAAAAGCGGCCTGGTCATGAAGGGAGGTAAATCTTCCGAAGGTCAAGTGGTTATGAAAACTGCGATTTGCATTGTTATAATAGACATCCGCATAAAATGCACAGGAAAATTGGGAAATGGCAAATATTTTTCAGCCATATTCCTGAATTTCAAATGTGTCCCATGGCCCAGGCAGTATGAGAGCATCAAGGGGAGAATACATACTGTACTATATAGCTGTCTTATTACTGTACTTCTACTGATCCTTGTAGGTTTGTGTGGATTGGAGTTGCCCTTTTCAATTGCCACAGTTCCAACTGTTACTTATTCACTTCAATACCAGGCACTTATGCACCTTCCTGCCCAGGCCAATTTTCAGCTTTCAGCGCTGACGCAATTTGAATGACAATAGCGTGGTCATGCTACATTGTACCCAAACAAATTTTTTAGCATTTTGTTCCCACAAATAGAGCTTTCTTTTGATGGTATTTGATTACCTCTGCGATTTTTATTTTTTGCGCAACAAATAAAAAAAAGACCGAAAATTTTGAAAAAAATAAAAAATGTATTTGTTTCTGTTAATTTTTTTTTGTAAATAAGTACGTTTTCTTATTCAGTGACGGGCACTGATATGGCAGCACTGATAAGGTGGCACCGATGGGCACCGATGAGGTGGCACTGATGGGTATTGATGATGGTCACTGATAGGCGGCACTGGTATGCGGCACTGATGGGCACTCATAGGCAGCACTGATGGGCACTCATAGGCAGCACTGATTTGTACTTATGGGTGGCACTGATAGGTGGCACAGATGGGCACTGATAGGTGGGAACTGATGGGCATGGATGGGCACTGAGAGGTGGCACTGATGGACAATGATGGACACTGATGGGTGGCACTGATGATACTGATGGGTGGCATTGCTGGGCATCACATTTTTTTTTCTTCCATAATGTTGCCAGTCAGTGCCCATTTGTGGGCACTGGCATCTATTACACATATTTTTTTATATGTGGATGGCCATGGGTTACATACCTGGCCATCCACATGTTGCCCGCTTCCCTGGTGGTCCTAGTGGCTTCCCTGGTGGTCCAGTGTGGACATCCGCGGGGGGGTTGCGCTGATGAACAATCAGCGCGAACCCCCCATGTCAGGAGAGCCGCCGATCGGCTCTCCTCTACTCGCGTCTGTCAGACGTGAGTGAGGAAGAGCCGATCAACGGCTCTTGCTGTTTACATCGTTGGTCAGCCGTGATAGGACACAGCTGATCACGTGGTAAAGAGCCTCCGTCAGAGGCTGTTTACCGAGATCGGTGTAGCGGTGTGTCAGACTGACACACCGCACCACAGATCGCCACGATGCGCGCCCCCCCCATGGGCACGCGGCGGCTGTTATCCTGCAGGACGTTATATGACGTCCAGTCAGGATAACGTAACCACCGCCCGGCCGTCATTTTGCTATAGGCCGGGCGGGAAGTGGTTAAACCATATCTAAACCTAAAAACAAAAAATGGATAGATTGCAGCTTACTAGTTCATATGCCGCGTACACACGACCATGTTTCTCGTCGGGAAAAATTTAATTTTTTCTCTTTGACGAGAAAAACGACCGTGTGTGGGCTTTTGGTCATTTTTCCCGACGAGAAAAACGGCATTAATCACGACGAGAAAAATTAGAACATGCTCTAATTTTTCTTGTCGTGATTCATGGCATTTTTTTCCGCTGCAGTTTTCCCATAGAGAAACACTGCCACGGAGCCCACACACGGTCGTTTTTCTCGACCAAGAGAAAAAATGACGGGAAAAACGGCCGTGTGTATGGGAATAAGCCGTTCCTCGTTTTTCCCGCCGATTTTCTCGACAGTGTTTTCACCGTCGAGAAAATCGATCGTGTGTACGCGGCATTAGATGTGGTGGCTGCATTCGTTTTTCTTTTTCTTTTTTTAGGCATTTTCCCTTTATTTTGAACCTGGTGATCATTCAAATAACACACTTCCTGTCCCTGTATGGCCACACTCATTTATCAGCTTCTATATCTATGGAGGGAGCCATGGTTGTCACCAGGGCCGGCACTACCACTAGGCAGAGTAGGCAGCTGCCTAGGGCGAATATATTTAAGAAAGGGGAGGGGTGTATCCGCGCTAACTCTGATCTCCTGTGAATACTCTAAAACCATATAAGGTAAAAAGAGTAAGTGGAAAAAAAATGTGAAGGGTATCATGTATATGATTAGATATACATGAAAAAAATATATATATATATAAATATATATATATATTTTCTATTTGGCTTTAGGTGCTGCAAATGAATAACTGGAATATGCAATTACAAATATATGAGAAATAAAAAACAAATGCGCAACCTCTTAGTGACAAATACTATACTAAAAATTTGCAGCTGACATAGTGCTGCAATATGGTGTATGTAAAACAACAAAACAAACTTTTCATAAAAAGCACAACAAAGTTCATAGAAGGGATGGCCACTCGGAATATTATCCTATATTCCCCACATTGAAGAAGGGTGCAGGTAAAAATTCAACACTTCCCAACTTGCTCAGGTAGAAAATGGATGTACAAACTGCTTACCAGATCAGACGGATCCCCATTACAGGGATCTTTTGAGGCTCAATGTCCTTCACGGATCACTCAGATGGTAGGAACCCAGCAGCACATCCAGCGGGAACTCCAAGGAACACGTCTGCAGAGGCAGGGAAAAACCGAACCACCTTTCTGTTGCTCAGCTTGTCAATTCCCCCTCCAGGCGTGTTAGATTGTATAGTGGGATTAAAAGGAAAAAAGACGCTTCATGGTGCAATATTCTTAAAAATAAGATACCCTTTATTTGCAATCCTGGGTATTATACATGAAAGCGCCAAACTTTTCAAACGAAAAAAAGGATTCTCAGCTGCGGTGTAATCCGATCAGCTGATGCGTGGTGACGTCAGGATCTTTCGGCTCCGCCCTAGGGCGCACTACCACCTAGGGCGCCACCACGGCCTCTGTCCCTGTGAAGCTCCAGGCGTGTGTGAGCTCGGTGTCGGGCTGGCTGTCCCAGGGAACACATCCTGTGCGTTCCGATAATACTCCGATCGATGTGTCCTGCTGAGCGCCCGCTGTCACATCTCCTCACACAGCGCCACTCCGGGACTTCAGCCTGTCCCACTGGTGCGGCGCTGTGTGTCTGTGTAAGTGCAGCGAAGGGGCGGGGCTCGGTGGAGATGAGAGCATTGAGAGGTGCAGCGTCTGTTAGCTGACCTCCTGACCAGCGGGGAAACCATAGAGCGGCTGGATGGCGGCGCTGGCAGGGATTCCTGTGTTATACTCACTGCCCGCCCGCTGCTGAGGAGAGCCCGGATGTTTTGGTCAGTCAAGCCATGAAGAGCAGAGGTAAGGAGCAGGATGGATTCTCCCTGATCTACATCGAGCTGTGTGTGGGGGGTGTGTAGTGCAGGAAGTAGAAGTCAGTGTATGTGTCAGGTAGGTGGGTCAGTGTGTGTCAGGTAGGTGGGTCACTGTATGTGTCAGGTAGGTAGGTCAGTGTATGTGTCAGGTAGGTAGGTCAGTGTATGTGTCAGGTAGGTGGGTCACTGTATGTGTCAGGTAGGTGGGTCACTGTATGTGTCAGGTAGGTGGGTCACTGTATGTGTCAGGAAGGTCAGTGTATGTGTTAGGTAGGTAGGTCAGTGTATGTGTCAGGTAGGTAGGTCAGTGTATGTCAGGTAGGTGGGTCACTGTATGTGTCAGGTAGGTAAGTCACTGTATGTGTCAGGTAGGTAGGTCAGCGTATGTGTTAGGTAGGTAGGTCAGTGTATGTGTCAGGTAGGTGGGTCAGTGTATGTGTCAGGTAGGTGGGTCAGTGTATGTGTCAGGTAGGTGGGTCAGTGTATGTGTCAGGTAGGTGGGTCACTGTATGTGTCAGGTAGGTGGGTCAGTGTATGTGTCAGGTAGGTGGGTCAGTGTATGTGTCAGGTAGGTGGGTCAGTGCATGTGTCAGGTAGGTGGGTCAGTGTATGTGTCAGGAAGGTCAGTGTATGTGTCAGGTAGGTAGGTCAGTGTGTGTGTCAGGTAGGTGGGTCACGGTGTTTCAGGAAAATCAGTGTATGTGTTAGGTAGGTAGGTCGTTGTATGTGTCAGGTAGGTGGGTCATTGTATGTGTTAGGTAGGTAAGTGTATGTGTCAGGTAGGTAGGTCAGTGTATGTGTCAGGAAGATCAGTGTATGTGTTGGGTAGGTGGGTCAGTGTATGTGTCAGGTAGGTGGGTCAGTGTATGTGTCAGGTAGGTGGGTCACTGTATGTGTCAGGTAGGTGGGTCACTGTATGTGTCAGGAAGGTCAGTGTATGTGTTAGGTAGGTAGGTCAGTGTATGTGTCAGGTAGGTGGGTCAGTGTGTGTCAGGCAGGTGGGTCACTGTATGTGTGAGGTAGGTGGGTCACTGTATGTGTCAGGTAGGTAACATGTGTTACAAGGGCAGGGCAAAAGGGTGGAGTCAGGGGCGGAGCCAAGGGGGGCAGCAAACTTTGGTTTTGCCTAGGGTGTTAAAAATCCTTGCACCAGCCCTGCCCACGTCAGTGTGTGTCAGGTAGGTGGGTCAGTGTATGTGTCAGGTAGGTGGGTCAGTGTATGTGTCAGGTAGGTGGGTCAGTGTATGTGTCAGGTAGGTGGGTCACTGTATGTGTCAGGTAGGTGGGTCACTGTATGTGTCAGGAAGGTCAGTGTATGTGTTAGGTAGGTGGGTCACTGTATGTGTCAGGTAGGTAGGTCAGTGTATGTGTCAGGTAGGTGGGTCACTGTATGTGTTAGGTAGGTCAGTGTATGTGTCAGGTAGGTAGGTCAGTGTATGTGTCAGGAAGATCAGTGTATGTGTTGGGTAGGTGGGTCAGTGTATGTGTCAGGTAGGTGGGTCAGTGTATGTGTCAGGTAGGTGGGTCAGTGTATGTGTCAGGTAGGTGGGTCAGTGTATGTGTCAGGTAGGTGGGTCACTGTATGTGTCAGGGAGGTCAGTGTATGTGTTAGGTAGGTCAGTGTGTCAGGTAGGTGGGTCAGTGTGTGTCAGGCAGGTGGGTCACTGTATGTGTCAGGTAGGTGGGTCAGTGTATGTGTCAGGTAGGTCACATGTGTTACAAGGGCAGGGCAAAAGGGTGGAGTCAGGGGCGGAGCCAAGGGGGGCAGCAAAATTTGGTTTTGCCTAGGGTGTCAAAAATCCTTGCACCAGCCCTGCCCACGTCAGTGTGTGTCAGGTAGGTGGGTCAGTGTATATGTCAGGTAGGTGGGTCAGTGTATGTGTCAGGTAGGTGGGTCACTGTATGTGTCAGGTAGGTGGGTCACTGTATATGTCAGTTAGGTGGGTCACTGTATGTGTCAGGTAGGTGGGTCACTGTATGTGTTAGGTAGGTAGGTCAGTGTATGTGTCAGGTAGGTGGGTCAGTGTGTGTCAGGCAGGTGGGTCACTGTATGTGTCAGGTAGGTAGGTCACTGTATGTGTCAGGTAGGTGGGTCAGTGTATGCGTCAGGTAGGTCACATGTGTTACAAGGGCAGGGCAAAGGGATGGAGTCAGGGGCGGAGCCAAGGTGGGCGGCAAAATTCGGTTTTGCCTAGGGTGTCAAAAATCCTTGCACCAGCCCTGGTTGTCACCCAGGCTGGACTTGATGTTATTAGTAGTTTACACAGAACGATAAAGAAGGAGGTACAGTATTTTCTGTCTTTTCCTCTTATAAGAAGTGACAAGGACACTGCATTTCCATACCTCCCAACTTTTTGAGATGGGAATGAGGGACACCTATCAGCAAAAGCATGCAGGCATAGGACACACCCCTTTCCACGCCCCCTTAAAGAAGAATTGTACAAAAAAAACAAGATTGGTTAAACCCACAAGTGCATTTTTTATCACTACTATTCCTTTATATTGGCTTTTGGAATTTACAAATGCAGCAATTTAGAAATCAGATGAAAGGTTTAGCACTGGGAAACACTTTTTGATAGATAAAAGGTGCATTTTATTTACAACTATATAGATCAGACTAAAATGAGGGACAAATGAGGTGGAATAAGGGACAGGGGGACATTGCTCCAAATCAGGGACAGTCCCTCAAAACCAGGGACAGTTGGGAGCTATGCATTTCTGGTAAGTTCAACTGGTGTTTTCTGTACCTGCTGACGAATGTTCTTAACCTGAAATCAAATGGAAAAAAAAATGCAGACACCTTAAAGCCCAATTGCAGGTTAAACAGTAAACGACCCTTGCAATAGATAATTAAACTTATATAAAATGCGCCAAACTTATACTAAACTTCCAGGAACTCTTTGTTACCGAGCAGACTGGTAACTGCACGACAATGCTCACAATTTTTTAGGAAATAATTTATTTATAAAATGCAACTTAATTCAAACATCTCTTTTACAGACCACACGGGAGAGATCTGTAGTCATCCTTGGTCAGTGTACAGTTTGATGTCCTCATGTCAGGCATCCAGATAAACTCTTTGTGTTTATTTGACCAGGAGCTACTTAAAGTAGACCTCCAGGCCACAAATACATCAGTTAACTGTACATGTATACAGGAAAGGTGATACAATGCTAAAGTATGAAAGTATTAAAACTGAGTTTTAATGAATACAGGGAAACCACTCTCAGGATGTTTCCCATAGAGCTCCAAGCTAGGCCTGCAGTCTCTTGTCTCATGACTCAATGTAGTGCAACCACCCTCTCACACTCCAAAACATGCAATCAAGGCTGTTGTCTGCGCATGCAAAGGGTGCTGCTTGAATTAGGAAACACATGGACCTGGGCTTATTCAGCTCAGGTCCAGGACCATTCAAAAAGAATAATTCAATAGTATCCACCAGCATTCGGCTAATAGAACAGCTAGCGGCACAATATAAGAACTGGGCTGCAAATTATATTCACTCACTTTGTTACTTAGTCAACTTTGGTGTAATCTAAAGCAGGCCATACATGGTCGAACTTCGAACAAATTTTCTTTTCAAAATCAGAAAGTTTTTTTTTTTTTTGTGATCCGATGATGCCACCATTCATTTTCGAAATTCGGCCGACCAAACCTTCATGTTGCCGGGAATATTCTTTTCTCTCCGGGAATATTCGTTTCTCTCCGGGAATATTCTTTTCTTGCACATGCGCATTTTTTTTTCTATTACATTTCTCGCACGATTCTCCCATCATTGATCAGAAAATCGTTTGTTTTTCCAAAAATTTCCAACATGTCGGATTCCTCAAATTTGATTGCCGCACGAAAATCGGCTGTTGCTGCAGCCCACTAACAGTGCGAAATTCGTACGAAACTTCTTTGATACGATTTTCGAAAGAAAATTCTTTCAAAATTCGAACTGTGTATGGCCGCCTTAAGTCTGAAATAAATTGCATCTGTACACTACCAGCTGTGAAACTGGGGGAAATCCAGTTGCAAAAGGAACAAAGTGCTAACTGGAAGCAAGCCCATTTTAGAGAAATCACGACGTCCTCTGGTCCACTGTACATACAGTGACATAAAAGTTGTCATTTTAATAATTCATAACTAGGGAATTGTAGTCCCTATTTGTCTCCGCTTGAAAACCAACCAAAGGTTTCTGCCATTATCAGTTTTTCTTGGTGTCAATTTCACCGTTTATTTGAGCCCAATGCAATTCTTTTCTCCAACGTTCTTTAGAACTGTAGATCTTCCAGGACAGCCGCTGTGTCTTCTTTTCTGTTATTCATGTTATTGACAAATGAGCACTGAAGGTTTTATAGACTAGTAGTGTTCTCTGTGTTATGAAAGGTCATCGGGATATCTCACATTTATCTGTACATTTCTCCTGGGAGGTGATAAGATCATGAAGCTCAACAGTGTTCACCGATTCACATTTTTCTTGACCTACGTAAAAATTGCTGGCCATACCACGACCAGTGTAGGGTCCAATCTACAAAGGCAATCATGAATAGTATTATAAGTAAAACATCATACTTATATCAGATACTAAAATAGACTGTAATTAGGTCCATCTATGTAAATAAAAGAAAATACTAGTCATTTTAACCACTTCAATACCATGCACTTATACAGCTTCCTGCCCAAGCCAATTTTGAGCTTTCAGCGCTGTCGCAATTTGAATGACAATTGCCCGGTCATGCTACACTGTACCCAAACAATTTTTTTATCATTTTGTTCCCACAAATAGAGCTTTCTTTCGATGGTATTTGATCGCCTCTGCCATTTTTATTTTTTGCGCAACAAATAAAAAAAGAGCGAAAATTAAAAAAAAACTATGTTTTTCTTTGTTTCTGTTAATTATTTTTTTGTAAATAAGTACCTTTTCTACTTCAATGACGGGCACTGATAAGGCGGCACTGAAGGGCACTGATAAGGCGACACTGATGGGCACCGATGAGGTGGCACCAATGAGGTGGCACTGATGAGGTGGCACTGATGGGCACTGATAATGGGCACTGATAGGCGGCACTGATGGGCACTGATATGTGGCACTGGTATGCGGCACTGATGGGCACTCATAGGTGGCACTGATTGGCACTCATAGGCGGCACTGATTGGCACTCATAGGCGGCACTGATGGGCACTCACAGGCGGCACTAATAGGCACTTTTAGGCGGCACTGATGGGCACTTTTAGGCGGCACTGATGGGCACTTATGGGTGGCACTGATAGGTGGCACGGACGGGCACTGATAGGTGGGCACTTATGGGCACAAATGGGCACGGATGGGCACTGATAGGTGGCACTGATGGACACTAGTAGGTGGCACTGGTGACACTGCTGCCTAGCAATGCCAGCCACCACACATTTGTTTCTTGGCATGATCGTGCCAGTCAGTGCCCATGTGTGGGCACTAAATGGCATATTTTTTATGTTTTTTTTTTATATATATATTTTTTTACTACATGTGGATGGCCATGGGGGCCATCCACATGCTTAGGGCTTCCCTGGTGGTCCTTGGGGGCTTCCCTGGTGGTCCAGTGTGGGTATCCGAGGGGGGTCTGCGCTGATTAACAATCAGCGCGAACCCCCCCTGTCAGGAGAGCCGCCGATCGGCTCTCCTCTACTCGCGTCTGTCAGACGCGAGTGAGGAAGAGCCGATCAACGGCTCTTCCTGTTTACTTCCTGATCAGCCGTGATTCGACACGGCTGATCACATGGTAAAAAGCCTCAGACGGAGGCTTTTTACCGAGATCAGTGTAGCGGTGGGTCAGACTGACCCACCGCTCCACCGATCGCCGCGATGCGCGCCCCCCCGGGCGCGCGGCGGCTGTTATCCCGCAGGACGTCATATGACGTCCAGTGTGGATAACAGAACCACTTCCCGGACGTCAATTTGCTATTGACTGGGCGGGAAGTGGTTAAAGTGTGCAAAGTGCAAACATTTACCTGGAGTCTAACACAAGGCACTTGCACTTTAACACTGTTGCTAGCATTAGATCAGGTTCATTTTAAGGCAACAACTGTCATATAATATTGGGTGCAACCTAATAACCAGGAGTTGGTAACAGAAAACAAATTGTGTGGACACTGGACAGTAGCCAAGTGCAAGAGCAGTTATCATTTTGTTTGCCTGCAGCACAGAACATTAGTATATGAATGCATGCTTAGTGCTTGCGTGATAGGTTCACACTGCTCCTGGGCAGAAGCTCTCCATCACACCCAAAAGTACATAGCAAAAGTGTGGTCAACAAGTCAAAGTCTCTGCTAAAACAATTTATCACACATTAGGTTAAAAGACACTGGGACAGGCCCTTGGTCATTGCTGACCAATTGTACAAAGTGTGAAAATAAATAGCCAAACCCCTTTTTCTTCCCACAATACATTGGCTGACATTGACTGAGCTTGTTTGGCTGTATTTCTCCTGTGGATCACAGGAGTGCAGTTCGTTCTACACTCCTGTGACCCACTGTCTGCTGACGTCACAGAGCCGGTCCAGGCTCGGGTAAGATTGCGACCATATGGTCGGCATCAGACCACATTTCTGGACCGGCACCCAGCTCAGCCTCTCAGTGAGCCACTGAGAGGCTTAGCCGGCCGCTCCCACCCCCTCCACAGTCCAGCACTCTAGTGAGTAAGGGGAGGGGGGAAGAGCAGAGAGCCGGTGACTGACAGTCACAAGCTCTCTGCTCAGGGAGCCCTGAGAACCGAGCGATCGGCAGTGTTTGATCGCTCGGTTCTCAGTGTTAGGGGACAGATGCAGCTTCAGACCGATGCTGCCTCCAGCAAGGTAAGTATGATTAAGAAAAAATAATATCTACCATATTATGCACAAATGGAGTACAGTGAGATTTAGCTACCTCTTCAGATACCCATAAAAGATGACAGGCCACAAGCACAGGTTTCCAAAACACTCAATGAAAAGAAAACTGGTTACTGCAGAAATTTGTGGACAGTTGTTGCATCGATGCCAACTGTCGCAGATTGGCCTAGGACAGTTCTGCATCTCGGAGCTCTGTCACAACATCATCCATATTTGAGTTACTGAGAATGTGTTAAAAATAAAGGTAATAACTGAGGTAATGGTAGTTGCACATAGGCATTTCCTGCATATTTAGAGACTGGACCGTACGAGAAAGTGGGTGTGGTTTAAGTGTGATCACCCGGGAAAGTGGGCATGTTAAGTATGGGCCATGGACAGGGGTGACACTCATAGGCGTGCGCACAGGGTGTGCCGCAGTAGGGATTCCCCCTACTGCCCTGGCTCCCCACTCCTTCCCTCTGCAGCACCTCCGGCTTCCCTCCTCTCCTCTCCTCTCCTGCTGGCTGTTGCTGCGGAGATGTTTTAGGATGAGTGAGGGAAGGGGCCAGTAAACATGTATTTATCAGCCCCTTCCCTTTCTGAGTGAACATGGTGAGCGATCGGTAGTGTGTGGTTGAGCTTTGGGGGGCACACCCTAATGCAATAGGCTTTGCACACCTATGGTGACACTATCCATGAGACTGAGATTAATATGTTGGTAAGTACTCCATTACCAATCTCCATCTAAAAAGCTACCTGCTATGATGTTACTTTTAGGCTGGGTTCACACGCATCCAATTCGCAATAGCAGGAGATTGTGACCAGCTCTCTATGGAGCTGGTTCATATATCTCCGCAGCAGCTCCTGTGTGATTTGCATAGGAACGCTGTGCGTCTTTTGGTCCGTTTCAGGTCCGAATTCAGCCCAAAATTTGGGCTGAAATAGGACCTGAAACAGTGATGCTCATATGTGAACCCAGCCTTAAAGAGATGTATGGGAATTTTTATTTCTTTGTAGAATCATACTTACCTTGTTGGATGCAGAATCGGTCTGATGCTAGATCTGTCCCCCACCGGCTCTAACACTGAGAACTGAGAGATATAACACCACTGATCGCTTGGTTCTCACAGCTCCGTGAGCAGATAGCTGCTGACTGTCAGTCTCTGCTCAGCCTCCCCCTCGCACACTGGAGCACTGGGCTGTGGAGGGAGGGGAAGCGACCGGCTCAGCCTCTCTGTGGCTCGCTGAGAGGCTGAGCCAGATGCAGGTCTGGCTTGGACCGGCTGTGTGACGTCAGCCCGACAGCAGGCTTCAGCCCGCTGTCTACTGAAAATGGGTCACAGGAGTCTAGAACGATCTGCACTCCTGTGATCTACAGGGGAAGTACAGCCAAATGACCTTTGGCTGTACTCCTTTAACTTTAACGTTTATGTGAAGCCTTACCTTGTAAAACAACTCATTCAGTTTAAAATAGAGATGCACGGCAAAACATTTGTGTGTTTGCAGTTTATAAATGATCACACGGCCTCTGTTCTCATCTGCATGAAGGGGTTAGAGAGGTGGGGTTGGCGACTGTAGGGGGGTGTCAACATGAGACAGATAAACAGCTGGACACTAATCTTCACAGTGAAGTCTAGCCTTTGGGGCACAGGCAGGTTGTGCTCCCAAGTGGAATGCAAAGAAGAAAATTGACCACACTGGGAGTTAATGTGCTTCCATGCCTAGCATGATAAATTTGAAACAGGAAAGCAGAGGGACTGGCAGGAACACCAGGTATTTCACACAAAAGAAGTGTAGCACCCTGGTGTTTAGGCAGGGTTGCTAACAACTTTAGTTTGCCAGGTAGTAATTGTCCTGGCTGATTGATAGAAGATCCACTGATTCCTCCCTAAATTCTGGAATTGCTGCATCTTTTCTCTTGTGTCGCTAGGTGGCACTGTGGCTGGTGACATTAGATTGACAGGGGCTTAGCAAAGTCAGATCATGAATGGGTGGGGTGTCTCAGCCGATTGGCGGGGGTTTCTTTCAGTCCCTTGGACTGCTGGGAGAGCCTAATTATTTGGGTGGAGTCAGATGATCGGGGTTCCATGCCACCTGGATGGCTGTCTGGGTAGAAGTGTGTTATGTCGCCCCCGGCTGCTAGGCCGGGAAGCCGGAGGCCTATCCTGGGGACACCTGGCTGCTAGGCTGCCCAAGGCCTATCCAGGAGCAGGAGAAGCAGCATAGGGTAGGGACTGCAGGATTGGAGTCCAACCAAGTTGAGAAGGTTCAGCCGGACAGGGAACCAGCTGTGGTTGGAGGCAGAAGGGAAGCTGTCGCCACTAAGGGACCATTCATCTTACTACCGGAGACTACTGTGAGTAAGCTGAAGAAAGTACCAGAGCAGTCTTCTCACCAGACGGGGACAGTGAAGAAGTGGGAAAGCATAAGCAAATGCCAAACCAGGGACCCAGCAGGATAGCGGGGGTGATGCTTGAGGAGTATACAACGGAATAGCTGTGGAAGAGATCAGGGGATCCAGTAATGACTCTGATCAGGAAGTCTAGCGAGAGACTGGGAGCTCAGTGAGTGAAGATCTACAGTGGGATACTGTGAGATAAGTAAAGGACAGTTCGGTGTTACCAAGAGTTATGTACAACTACCTTTAGTGACTGTTGCAAGATTAGTTGCCACAGGAGATAGCGGTCCTACCTGTACAGAAGTGTTATCCGGCTGGAGGCCTTCCACTGTAAAGCTGTCTACCAATAGAAGTCTGGGAGTCTGCCGATTATCATTGCATCTACTCAAGGGTGTCCTGCCCTAACCCTCTCTCCCACAGTTCTGTTAAGAGACAATAAATCTCTTGTTTTTCGCATTCAAAAGTGACTGGTGCCCATTATTTCATCTTGCATCACACCCACCATGCCTGGTAACCCACTCTACAAGGAAGGATGTCAGCTCTCCCTAACCCTTGAGGTCACCATTAGGCCTCTGGGGCACCGGGACCTTGCTACAGAAGCAATATAAAGAGAACAGGATACTTTTTCATACAAGTGCATGGTACATCAGACACATATCAGGAATATGAAATGTTGGGGTACACTTTAAAGCACTTTAAAGCAAATCTCTTGTAAGAAGAATATGTGTGTGAAGGGGGGGGGGGCTTTCTGACCTTCTGAAAATGCTCTACACCTGCCTGTCTCAGATACGACTTTTGGTGCTACTTTGATCTGACTATACATTCTCTGGACCAAAGTCACATCGAAAGTGAGACCAGGGTAGTGCAGGAACCTTTGCTGAAGTCGTAGCAACTTTTGTGGAGTTGGTAGGAACGGCTCTCATAAAAATACATTGAATTTCACATGTCTTGCAACTTGGGGTCTCACAAGTCGGACCCCAAGTCACACAAGTGTGAAAGAAGCCTAAAGGTAGAATTTTTTTTCTGCATACTTTTTTTGGGTCAATGATTCTGTATGTATCAAAGCCAGAGGATCCCCATGACTGACAAGGCATTTGTGTTCTCTGGAATATGGGGTTGACATTACCGTCATATTATGACGGTAATGTCAACCCCAAATTATTTCTATCATGTGATTATTTTAGTACAGTCTGGGTTATTGACCACAGAACAAGTGTGCAGTAAGTGACGCAGGCAAAGGGCAGAGATTTTGTTCTGAGTCACTGCTTGAAAACATTGAAGCTCGACAGCAAAGTCAGCATGACAGCCAGGTAACTACCGTTTCTACAAGGAGAGGTCAGCAATAGCAGCCTCTAGATTTCCTGTAAGCTGACACAGGTAGCAGAGCTCCCTCATGCTCAGCATCAGAACGATAAATATCCAGAAGTAAGGATCAATCTTATAAAGCAGTGGTGTAAATACAATACACTAAATGATGTCTTCTTACCAGTATATCAGGAATGTCCACTTGTGGGCAGCAGGAGTCCCACAGCACCCTGATACCTCTTCTTGCTGCTAACGCCAACGGCACCAAAGCAAACACAAATGCAGATAGGAGGCCAATAATCAAACCTTTATGCTCAAGTGCTATAGAAAAAAAAGAATTATTATTTGGAACAAATAATAGCAAATTATATATCTTACCAACTGTAAAGTAAATCAATTTTGATCAAATTTAAAACCATAACAAATTGTAATGTGTGTGGAGTACTAGGGGCTGATGTATCAATGGGATTGATTTACTAAAACTGGAGAGTGCAAAATTTGGTGCAACTGTGCATGGTAACCAATCAGCTTCTAACTTCAGCTTGTTCAGTAAAGCTTGTACAAAAAACAACAACCTGGAAGCTGATTGGTTTCTATGCAGACCTGCACCAGATTTCGCACTCTCCAGTTTTAGTGATTCAACCCCACAGTGCCAGTGTTTAGAGTCGTCAGCATTACCCTTCACCCACCATTCAGATTCCAGTTTTCAGACTTTAAATGTCCATTTCCAAGATAGGTTGAATCAGATTGGTGGTTGTGACGCAATGCTACTGACACACCATGCTCACAAAGCCTCCCAAACCTACTGTCTCTACCACTGCCTCTACAAAATATATGAGATCTGTGTCAGTATAGTAAGTAGCACAAGAAATGCATAAAGAAATTGGTGCTTAATTGTTTTTCACCATTGCGGGTGGTCTCCCACAGTAATGTGCTTTATTTATCATACTTGATGGCATTAAATGTTAACATGGCTTTGAAAATCACTGGCTCATATTCCCTTGGTACAGCCACTTCACTTGTGCTTATTAGAATCAGTAATCTTTTCATAGAGTTAACTAGACATATGTGATTCATTTAGTTACATATCGAAATTTGGATGAAGTTTTCGTTATTCAGAATTCTAATGTATCCGAATCTCCAAATCACAATACTTACGAATTTCAACTAATCTGAAATAAATTATAATGAAAACAACAAATTAATTTGTATGAATTTGTTTAATTTGTTTGCAACTTCAGAGGGTTTTTTAAGTTCAATAATATAGCACACTCTGTATTGTTATAATTGGCCAAAGCCAAAATTGCAAAACATCAAAGTCGCATGAAATTCACATGAAAGTCACAATGCAAAGTTGCACTGGAAGTCGCACGACTTTGGGGTCCCAGCAGTTTGAACCGAGCCTTAATGTTTGAAGCATACAAAATAGCATAACGAATTAATCCGAATCTTCTAAAATAACTACCGAAAATATGTATCGATTCGGAACAACGAATATATACAAAACGAATTCCGAAAACGAATCACTCTAGCATAACGAATATGACAAAGCCTAATGATTGACTCAACATAAAAATCCGAAGCAAAACAACATTTTTTTGGCCTGCACATCTCTAGAGTTAAAGTGATTGTAAAGTCTCCTTTTTTTCTATTAAAATAACAAACATATTATACTTACCTGTTCTATGCAGTGGATTTGCACAGAGG
Source organism: Rana muscosa (assembly GCA_029206835.1). Lineage (NCBI taxonomy): Eukaryota > Metazoa > Chordata > Amphibia > Anura > Ranidae > Rana > Rana muscosa. The sequence continues at coordinate 840,694,584 of CM055122.1, forward strand.
AGCCCAGATCCTCCTTTTCTCGGGTGCCTCTTTGGTGCTCCTGGCCCCTCCCTCCTGCTGAGTGCCCCCACAGCAAGCAGTTTGCTATGGGGGCACCAGAGCCGAGTTGCAGCTCCTTGTGTCCATTCAGACACAGAAGATATATAAGTGCTCTCACCAGTAGATATTGATAGAAGTACCTTCATTCTAATACTATGAATTTAAGGCCATATGGCAAAGAAAAAGGAGGAGGGGCAGGAAGGATTTTCTTGGTACCATCAAAAGCAGTGTCAATCACATAAAATCAGAAAAAAACATTATTATAGTCTATGAAAGAGAAAAAAATGTATATGTAAAGATACACAATTACAATACAATAAGATCAAGGATACAATTAACCCATTATAGAGGCTTAACTGTAACTATAGTGTTTACTGTTATGTCTCTTAGACACGGGGTCTCTCAGGGTGTTTCTAGCAATGCTGCCGGTATCTGCTCAGCAAGTTACACACAGGCCAGATGAACTTCTTAAACATGGAAGGGTTTATTACTCACTCAGAACATGATGACTTGTTACATGGAGTCCTAATACAACAGGCTTCTGTCATTACCAGATCTATGCATCCATGCTGCTTCTGCTTCCAGTCTCACACACACTCTCTCCTACTTCCTGGTACAGCCCCTCCCCCAGCATGCATCAGGAGAAAAGGGTCACAGTGTTCCAGCACAAACATCACATTTACCTATGCTATTAAGCACAACATAGTTTAGTTGGTGTGTACAGTTAGCCAATACTCGTACTCGACATGTTTCGCGGTTTGAACCGCTTCCTCAGGAGTTCAAGAAATGAGAGGACAATAATCCTACAAAATAGAATATAGCTATACAAGTATAAAATTAGTAAAATGTGCAAAGACACTTGTTAAATGCAATTTTAACAGCTGTGGTAATCACCAGAGTGCTTACCCTGGTTATCAGATGCACCGCAGATGGGAAATCCAATTAACTGGAGGTAACGAGATTCCCCCCTGGGCAAGTGTGGGAGTGACCTCCAGTTAATTGGGTTTCCCATCTGTGATGTATCTGATAACCAGGGTAAGCACTCTGGTGATTACCACAGCTGTTAAATTAGCATTTAACAAGTGTCTTTGCACATTTTACTAATTGTATACTTGTATATCTATATTCTATTTTGTAGGATTATTGTCCTTCCATTTCTTGAGCTCCTGAGAAAGTGTTTCAAACCGTGAAACATGTTGAGAATGAGTATTGGCTAACTGTGTACACCAACTAAACTACTGTACATGTTGTGCTTAATAGCATGGGTAAACACTATAGTTACAGTTAAGCCTCTATAATGGGTTAATTTTATCCTGGATCTAATTGTTTTGTAATTGTGTATCTTTACATATACATTTTTTTATTTTTCGTACTGTATATTATAATAAGGTTTTTTGACATGTGACTTGATGGTACGAAGAAAATCCTTCTTGCCCCCTTTTTCCTTGCCATATGACCTTAAATTCATCCAGATAACGAGCTGCGGTTCAGCCCCGCCCCCTCTCTCTTCATTGGCTTATTGAGTTTGATTGATAGCAGCGGGAGCCAATGGCGTCGCTGCTGTGTCTCAGCCAATCAGGTGGGAGAGTCCCGGAGGACTGATGCATTCGTGGACATTGCTGGATCGAGAGGGGGCTCGGGTAAGTATTAGGGGGCAGAAGGGGGCTGCTGCACATAGAAGGCTTTTTATCTTAATGCATAAAATGCATTAAGATAAAAAAACCTTCTGCCTTTACAACCACTTTAACGGCTGCCTACCACTGTTTTTTTAAGTGCTTATTAAAATAAAATAAAAACTACACAGTGAAAAGTAAGTGTGGTGTATCATTTTTGTGTTCTTATTGCCAACGCAGCCATCATGGTGATGCCAATTGCTATTGCTGGCTCTCCTTTACAAGATCTCATTGTATAGATATTATAATTGGGTAGGCTTGCAGGTGTAACATTCAAAGTTGGATTAGGTTGGGTCATGGTGGGCTGCTGGTATAGGTTTCAGACTCTGAATTGGCTGCGGGATTTTAGAACCATTCCCAACAGATCTCTAGAAGAAGGATCACCGCTTAGACCCAGTGAGCCCTATTGCCTGTCTACCATGACAGCCAGCCAGTAGATTACAAAGGGCAGAACAGCAATCCAAGATACGCTTAATGTTTATGTAGCGCCCTGTTCCTATTGAATAGGGGCTATCTGTAAATTTTATGTTATCTGAGCTGTAAATAGCTCAGAGTGAATTAGTAAACTTAATTTGCTTCTGTTCCACTTTGGCTGTGTGAGAAATACAGCAAGCCAAGTACATTGACTGTTCTTTCCCAGAAACAGCCCAGTGGGTGTGTTCTTACTGCTGTGCATTCTGGGAGAGGATATTTAAGGGACAGACGCCATGATTATTTCTCTTTGACCTCATGGTCCTCCTAAGGTATGTGACAACTGCTTTCTTCTACCTCGGGCCCTGCTGGCTTGAGGCTGTACTACTGCAAGTAGGCCCAGAAGTTTGTCTGGGGCCTACTTAACTGAGGGTGGTCCTGTGCTGTCTTGCCTGCGGGAAGAAGCCATTCAAAAACTGAGAAGATTCCAGGGGAGGACCTTGCTGTAGAGAACCAAGCTGAGGTTGGTTTCTTAGGAAGGGCCTGTTGACTCGTTAGGAGTATGCACCGAAGTTAACCTACCTCACAGTACTGCCGGATGGCTTAAAGGTTCCGGTACTGTGCAGCTGATCTACAAATAATTGACTACTGGTTACACAATCCTGCGGCAGAGGATTATCCAGGAGTTCCACTTATCGCTAAAGTCTGTGGCAGAGACTTTGTGCTTCATACCGGCTGCTAGGTCGGTGTGAGGGGCCTATCCGGGTGTCGCAAGATCCAGAGACGGAAAGCTGTTTGCCCTCTGGATCCAAGAACCTCATTAGTGATCTACAACCAAGGTATCTGAATTTCCCTGACCCTCTATCCCTCTACTATTGAAGTTGTTTAATAAAGCGGAAGTGACTGGCAATTACATCTATTCAAACTACCTAACATAGGCTCTTAGTTCTGGGACGGTGAAAGGTGGGGTAACGGCAGGAACCAAAATTTTTTTTAGCAGCCCTCTAGGGGGTATCGCTACATTTATATCATACTCGGATCTGCATAAGAGGAATATCACTAGTAGAGATCATTATGGTGCTGAGCATATCAAATATCATGCACAATACCACTAAAAAAAGGGGCCCTACTAAACAGATGTCACAATCTCACAGAAATGCAAAAAGGAGTAAAGTCTCCGTTCACACTTGTGCGACTTTGGGCACAGAAAGTCGCATGACAGGTCACAGCCCATTAATTTCAATGAAACCTGCTCATATTTATGCAACTTAAAGTCGCAGCGACTTTGAAAATTTTCCTGAACTACTCTGTGCCAGACCATGTAAAGGTCACATCAGAGTCGCATTCCAAAGTCGCACTCAAAATTGGCCAACTTTGGAGTCGCACAAGTGTGAACTGAGCCTAAGATTCCCAAAAGTAAGTAGATCAGTAATGAACTGTTGACCAGCTGTTTTCTCCCAGAATTAACAATACACAGTTACAGATTTTGTATAAGATAGACGAATGCATTGTGTTTTTAGAGTTTATAGCTATTATGTTACCTTGTACTTTAACACACGCTAAATCACTCCTGCTGCTGTTCTTGCTGATAGGTATTGCCAATGCAACCACAGACGCACAGTACTCACGCCCTCCCACTAGCTGATCGAAGGAAGTGGATGTAACCTTCCTACTCAACTTCATATTCTCCACCTACAAATTAAGCAGGATATAAGCCACACATGTATAGTAGGTGTGTAGTCAGAGCACATTACAATCAAACTTACTTTTCCCATTTTGTCCCTCGAATGCAATGTTTTACTTTCTCATTTATTTACTCTATTTAAAAAGCACCTCTTAGCAAGTCAAATATGGTAAATATGTACGGAAAACCTCTCAATATAACCAGATATCCACGTTCATAGATGAGGTATATGTCACCAACACACCAAAATGCTCACTAAAAGCTTATGTGTGTAAAACAGGAAATTGCCCTACGATAAGGTGACCAGATTTTTAAAATGAAATCCGGGGAATTTTTTTTTACTAGTAATGGTGGCAATCAGCAACTCTCTGCCCGTCGCCGTTGCCACCCTGTTAAAGCCTGTTAAAGAGGGACCCCAGAAGTCGGTGTTCGGGGCCACTATGTGCAAAACCAGCTGTACAGTGGAGGTAAGTATGATATGTTTGTTATTTTCTTTTAAAAACGTTCCTTTACAATTACTTTAAGTCTTACTCTCCGGGCCCCGGCTACTACTGGGTGGGGAGCGGAGGAAGATCACTTCGCCAGGGAAAGCAAGAAGATAAGCAGGTAGGCGGCTGGCCGGGACTTGAGCCAAGGCAGAAGAACATGCGAGCAGAGCGGAATGGGCACCCGAAACTGAAGAAATATTCCCTCCGCTCCGATCAGCACATAATCATCAGAAAGGGGCACAGATAATGTAAAAAAATACACCCCCCTAAGCTAGTAGGAGCGGCGGAGCGGGGGTGTGTAATTCAGATTTTTTTTTATTCTGCACTGACTGTCTTTGAAATTGCCCCAAATCCGGGGACAAAACTGGGGACAGACTTGTTCTGGGGACAGTATCCTCAATCTGGGGACTGTCCCCTGAAACTGGGGATGTCTGGTCACCCTACCCTACGATGAGCATTTGCTGTGCTGTTGACATATACTTTGTTGAATCTGTCTGCAGTGGTGACATCCGTTGTTTTACCACCACAGCACCCATCATACTTATGTCTATACACAGGATAGAATGTGCCAGGTCTGGTGTATTGGTCTGGTGCCAGGTCTGGTGCATTGTTTATACATGGACCCATTCATGTTCCAGAGCATACACCGGATGTTTCTGGATACTTTTATCAGCATAATGAGATGTTCTTATCAATTTTCATTGTGATTGTGATTATTCTCTTCATCAAAATAAAAAAAGTTGTTTTAGGGTTAGTTTTAAGGGTGGCTGTTAAAGCAGAACTATAGGCCAAAAAAAAAACATGCATATAATACAGTCTAATGCCCCGTACACACGGTTTGATTTTTGCGTCGACTTGATTCTGAGCATGCGTGGTTTTTAGTCCGTCGGAATTGCATCCAGACGAACGGAAATTCAGATAGAAAATTTTTCCATCTGAAAAAAAGAGAACATGTTCTCTTTCTAAGTCCGTCGGAATTTCCGACGGAAAAAGTCTGATGGGACATACACACGGGTGGAATATCCGATGAAAAAATTCCGTCTGACTTTTTCCATCGGAAATTCCGAGCGGCATAAGAAACACAAAACAATCCTCCTGTGCTTGGGTGCTGGGGTGCTGGGTCTAGGGATGTGTGGTGCAGTCAACCCTTACAGGTAGAATGTCAATGACTTTGCTGCCCTCCTCAGAAACAATGGGAGTCCCTGGAACTGAAATGTATATGTGTCGGTTCTCACTATAGACCTAGAGACACCGGTCGCTATTGCTGATGCTTTGATATGCTTGTTAACCACGTTTTTATGTGAGTATAACTATCGCTGTAATATTTTTATTACAATTATTTTTGGTAATGCACAAGGTCGGTTTTCTAGGTCTCCCCTGTAGCTTAACCTCCCTGGCGGTATGAACATGTCAGATTTTTGATGCTGAAAGCGGTACAATTATTTTGCATGGAAATTTGGCGTTTTATATTGTAGGCCTGCAATTCTTAGGAATAACACACTGAAATCTGTCCAAACAAGAGTCTAGTTTGAAACACAAAATCATAAATTATAATATAATAAATAACTATAAATAATTTTAACAAATAATAATATAATAATAATAAAATGTATTCAATAATGTAATCAAATCAAAAACACTGAAATTTGCTCAGTTGCAGAATTGTCGCTGTCATTACTTTCAGTGTTTGATGACGAATTTCCCCACAAATTGCTATCGCTCATTTCTGCAAGTGATTCTAATTTATTATCACTGTTTTCTAGCTGGATAACAGCTTTTGACGTAAAGGGACACTTTTTGGTTGCTATGGACAATCTCCAGTTTCCAGGCAGAAAGAACGGTATATATATTAAAGTGCAGGCAGGGCACTGGACAAAGCATTAGGGACAAAGGGGATGTGAAATTATTTGATACAGTAATGTAATCTGCAAGATTACAGTGTACTGTATGTATTGTGTGTTTTTAACTTTTTGAATATGGCGCCGTGCTCCGTCCCTGTGCGTTGCGGTGCTCAAAGGGAACGGAGCTCGGCACTGTGATGAATTAAACGGAGATACAGCTCGCACACACAGCGGGGGGGAGACAACGCAGAATGCGATCCCGAGTTTGGCTCGGGGTTACCGCTTTTGGTACTGAAAATTCACCTGAGCCACACTCAGGAATACCACTAAGGAGGTTAAAGTGGAACTCCGCTCTCCCAATCAACATTGATTATGTTTAGTCCTCATGCTGCTAGCATTAGAAAATAGATAGAAAAGTAAATCATATTTTTTTTTTTTTACTTTTTAAAGGAGTTTTCTCAACTAAGTATACACTCTCCTGCATGCATTCTTGAGCTAAGGACAGATGGATTCCAGGAAGTAAATGCCACATGAATCACCTGCCCTTACTCAAGATGGCCGCAGCCAGAAATGCTAGGAGCTTTTTTTTTTAAGTGATTTCTCAACAAAATAAAGCATGGGGACATGGATGAATGGGTGAGTTTTCTATGAACTGGACATCATCTCCCCTCTAAGCAGCCATTATTGGGTATCTTGGGAAACAGGGACCTGTTTTTCATACTCCTTATTGTTGGGTATACTTGGGGGTTCTAACCCATTTATGTGGGCTGAAGGTGACACCAGTAACTCACATAATTGTTTATTAAAAAATTGTGTGATGGTACCAATGTAACATTTTTAATCTTTTTGTAAATTCTAATAAAATAATTACATTTTTAAGGATACCTGGGTTGTAGTGCCATTAAAGTCCAGTTTCCTTTTTACATTCACAATTACCATATCTTAGAGGACGAGGCGCATTCAATTTAGCAACGTCTGCAGTACCACTCTGCGTTTACATATATTTCTTGGGTAATTTTTTTATGCCAGAAACTTCCACAGCCCAGGCTGACAGTTCCATGTTGTGTACGGTAAAGAAAAGAATTGCTTATTCTTCCCTTCCTCCTTCTCATTCACACATGAGGTGAACACTGCGGATGAGCCATGTTTTTACTTCCCCCAACCGCTTCTTTTTTAGTTGCAGAGGCAGCAGTCACATGCTTTGATTTGAGGTCACGGTCATAGCGCCTGCCAAACACGACCCATTCAGAATAGAGCCATTCTACAAGTGCCCCCCAAGCATGTGCTTCAAGTGGTTAAAGCAGGTGATGAAGATTCAATATAATGCCTCCTTACTGCTATGTCTTTATATAAGCCAGTTTAGACTATATGTACTCACCGGGTTTTCTTTTTCCTTTTCCCAGAAATACACAAAATACTGGAAGGATTCACCAAGGTCTTCAATGTTCAATGTTAAAGTTCTGCGACCATGAGCTTGAAGGGTAATATTAGGTGGAATTAGGATCGCTATCAATAAAAGGAAAAAAACGATTTACTATGTATTCACAAATCATTTCTCTTGTATCACCAATGAGAAACTTCAGCAAATTGCAAGCTGATCTAAGTCTTTCAAATACTTAAACCGCAACTCCAGGCAACTAAACAATATTCCTTGCAGTGGGGCTGTGTCTGCACTGTAATGCCGCGTACAGACGATCGGAAATTCTGACAACAAAACCGTGGATTTTTTTCCGACGGATGTTGGCTCAAACTTGTCTTGCATACACACAGTCACACAAATGTTGTCGGAAATTCCGAACGCCAAGAACGCGGTGACGTACAAGACGTACGACGGCACTATTAAAGGGAAGTTCAATACCAGTCGTGTTAGTAGAAGTTTGGTGAGAGACGATTCGCGCTTTTCAGCCTCGTGCTTTTAAGTCCGTTACAGCGTGACGAATGTGCTATCTCCATTACGAACGCTAGTTTTACCAGACCGAGTGCTTCTGTCTCGTACTTGATTCAGAGCATGCGTGGAATTTTGTGCGTCGGAATTGTCCACACACGATCGGAATTTACGAGAAGGGATTTTTTTGATGGAAAATTTGAGAACCAGCTCTTAAATTTTGTTGTCGGAAATTCTGACAGCAAATGTCCGACAAAAAGCTCTCATCGAACATTTGTCGAAAATTCCGACCGTGTGTACGCGGCATTAGGGTTAATTGCTCCTTTGGGTCTAGATCAGGGGTCTCCAAACTTTCTAAACAAAGGGCCAGTTTATTGTCCTTCAGACTTTAGGGGGGCCATTGGTAGTAGAAAAGGTCCCAATGACAGTGGGAAAAACATCTTTGGTGTCAGTGGGAGGAATTCTGCCCCATTGTTGGTGTCTATGAAATAAATTGTGCCACATCATTGGTGTCATTGGGAAAAAAACTGTGCCCCATGGTTGATGTCACCTGGCCCAATTGTTGGCGTCATTGGGAGGAATTGTGCCCCATATTTGGTGTTATTGGGAGGAATTGTTCCCTATCGTTGGTGTTATTGGAAGAAATTGTGCCCCATCGTTAGTGTCATTCCACTAAATTGATGGTGTTATTGGGAGGAATTGTGCCCCATTGATGGTGTCATTGGGAAAAATTGTGCCTTTGCATTGGTGTAAGTGGGTGCGGAATTATTATTACCCATTGTTGGTATCAGTGGATGAAATAGTGCCCCAAGAACCAGATAAAAGCAAGCAAAGGCCCACATCTGGCCCCCTGGCCACATTTTGGAGACCACTGGTGTAGGGCAACAATAAAGCCGCGTACACACGACCGGTTTTCTCGGCAAGAAACGACAAGAAAACTGTTGGGAGAGCTTTTATGCCGAGAAAACCGTTCGTGTGAATGCTTTCTCGTCGAGAAAACTGGCCAAAATCTCAACGAGAAAAAAGAAGACCTGCGGTCTTTTTTCTCGTTGGAATCTAATTTTTTCTCGGCGTGATTCTCGTCAGACTGTTTTTGGACAAGAAAACCGTTCGTGTGTATGCTTTTCCGAGTCTTCAAAAAACGTGCATTGTCAGACTCAAGTATGAGACGGGAGCGCACCTTCTTGTAAAACTAGCGTTCGTAATGGAGATAGCACATTCGTCACGCGTTAACAATTTTTGCATCGTTTAAATGCTGCACATTAAAATCTTCTTTAGAATGGTACAATAATGAACAATAATGATCGTTTTTGGCTGCAGATATTCACACAGAGTTCTGACTAACTTTTTGCAACATTTCTGAATGCAGATCTCATGAATATGTTATTTTATTTTCTCGAGCAAGATCTCATATTTTTTTAATTTTTTTTATTTTGTAAAAATGTATTCAGATATGCATTTTAAAATCTTATTTAATTTCTAGTGATCTCCATTTTTTTTATCCTGTGTAAATTTAACACAATTAAAAAATAATTATCTTCTATTTTTTGACCTTCAAGGAGATTTTTCGGTGTTATCTGTCCCATTTAAAATCTAGCTTTAGAATTTTAGAAAATTACATTTGTACGAATCCAAATTACGAATTTTTATGAATATGAATTCTGTACGACATACGAAATTTTGTTTACGAATTTCGGATCCAAATTATCCGAATCCAAACTACCAAATAACGATTTTCAACTAATACGAAAGAAACAAACAAAAAAAAAAGTTACGAAAGTAGGAGTTGTGTCCAGAATCAATGAAAACAATGTACTCTACCCCGTCCGAAAGTACGAATTATGGTATTGAGCTTCCCTTTAATAGTGCCGTTGTACGTCTTATACGTCACCGTGTTCTTGGCGTTCGGAACTTTCGACAACATTTGTGCGACTGTGTGTATGCAAGACAAGTTTGAGCCAACATCCTTCGGAAAAAAAATACACGGTTTTGTTGTCGGAATTTCTGATTGTCTGTGCGCGGTATGAGTCTGTAGAGTTCAATATTAACGATTCGTACGAAATTCGTATTTAGTACGAATCCAAATTAAATTCCGTACACGAATTGAGAATTACAATTTTTTCTTTATACGGAACGGAACGAAACGAAACAAATTTTTGGACGACTCCCATGTCTATTAACTGTAAAAATAAATGCCATTTATTCTGGTAGAGAAAATAAGAAGAAACAAACTAGAAGGCAGCGCTGGAGACCCTGCTGCAATTTGTGCAACTGTGTGTGGACACAAAAATTGGGACCTTGGGAAGCACAAACATTAGTGAGCCCAATCTGGTCTTGGACTTCCAGAGGTCAGGAACAGCAGCAGGTTAGATACATGTCCCAAGTCTGTGGAACTACAACAGGCTGCCTTCTGTCAGACCACATTGAAGCAAGGGAATCACTTCCTGGTCTTCTTGCTCCACTTCCCTGCAGCCTTCTTGGTAGGCTTCCCTGCAGCTTTCTCTGCAGCCTTCCTTGTCCGCCTGGCTGGAGGCTGTGCCTCTGGAGGTGTACTCATGTCAGGAGGAGGAGGTGGAGGTGGAGAAGAAGGAGGTGGAGGTGGAGAAGAAGGAGGTGGAGGAGAAGAAGAAGGAGGAGGTTGAGAAGAAGGAGGTGGATGTGGAAAAGAAGGAGAAGAAGAAGCAGGAGGTTGTGAAAAAGGAGGTGGAGGTGGAGAAGAAGGAGGTGGAGGAGAAGAAGAAGGAGGAGGTTGAGAAGAAGGAGGTGGAGGTGGAGAAGAAGGAGGTGGAGGAGAAGAAGAAGGAGGAGGTTGAGAAGAAGAAGGTGCAGGAGGATGGCCGTGGTCACAAATGACAGTGGTGCCAGTGAGCCTCCCCATCAACCCCTTATTTAAGAGGGAAATGAGCAGGGGCTCACATAGTAGCCGTTGTTCGGTTGGCATCTGGGCCATTTTCATGCTGACCAATGCCGCGTAGCCCTCATCAGGGGTTGGTGGCTGCTGGAGGGTGGCATGTGCCTCTTTAATCAGGGCCAGTGCTGCCTGACTCACAGACCTATCCCTCCTGGCCCTTCTTGGTGGCATGCGGATGGGAGGCACCTGACCCCTTGTACTGCCACTTGGACCAGCCACCTCCTCTCTGCCACTTGGACCAGCCACCTCCTCTCTGCCACTTGGACCAGCCACCTCCTCTCTGCCACTAACCCCAGCCTCCTCCTGCCTGACATTTTCCTGCCTCTCATCCTGGCTGACCTCCTACTGTGTAAACAAAGGGACATATTTAGAGTTTGGTTTCATCAATCACACACAGGGGGTTATTTACTAAAGGCAAATCCACTTTGCACTACAAGTGCACTTGAAATTGCATTGAAAGTGTACTTGGAAGTGCAGTCGCTGTAGATCTGAGGGGGACATGCAAGGAAAATAAAAATCTGAAATTTAGCTTGCACATGATTGGATAATAAAATCAGCAGAGCTTCCCCTCATTTCAGATCTACCCCTCAGATTTACAGCGACTGAACTTCCAAGGGCACTTTCAGTGCAATTTTAAGTGCAGTTTGCACTTGTAGTGCAATGTGGATTTGCTTTTAGTAAAGAACCCCCACAATGTTCAGCTCCTGATTGTTGCAAATAGAATTTCAAATATTTTTTAGTACTCTCATTATGCCCCCATCATTTTGCATTCATCTCTCAAACTTTTTTGCCCACTACTGTCTATTGCTATGTCAAACACTTTTTCTTGATTGACTAAATTTGTTCCCATCTTAACATCTATTTTACAGCATTAATTTTTTCACAATAAATGTTTTGAAAAGACTATACCTGGTTCCAGACGGACAGATCTGGGTCTTCATCCAGGATGGAAGGCTCCTCCTGATCCTGAGAAGGATCATCTTGGCTGGAGGGAAGGCTGGAGGGAAGGCTGGAAAGTGATTCCCTCTGTGTAATGTGGTCATTCAGAAAGGCCAACCTGTCGTAGTACCACAAATGTGGGACATATACCTTCCCTGCTGCTGCTCCTGACCTCTGAGAAGCCAGGACCCGATTGCGCATAGTCCTACATGTGCATCTCAAGGTCCCAATTTTTGTATCCAGCTGCTCAATGGTTGCATTGGGCATCCTGGTGTGCACAAATGGGAGCAGGCTCTCCAGCGCTGCTTTCCTTACCCCTTTTTTTGTGTGTCGGGTTTTTGGTCTCCCACAGAGTGGGAACCTCCCTTAACAGATCTATAAACTCGGCCAGAAATTATTTTTCAAGAAAAGCATTCATTGTTTCTGCAAGACAAAACACCAGACAAAAATACAAATGTCAATCACACTCTAAACTCGAGTAATCTTTATGCCCATATATGCCTCTTCAATCTCTATGCAGTATAGGCCACTGATGTACCAAGTTAAAATCTTACCTTCGGTCTAACGTTCGGCGCTCTTAACTCCTTTCTCCGCACACAGAACGTAGGTACGTCACATGTGTGTTAGCTTTATATACACTACGCATGCGTGACACACGTCGCCCGCCCATGACGTTCTTTCTCGATGTTTCCCTGCCCCTTCTCTTTCGGCGCGCAGGCGACATGGCAGAGTCACAGCAGGTGTCTGTGAATTCAGATAATTCTAACAAGGAGACAAGCCCGGAGCGGGAAACGTCACGAACAAGGAGGCGTTACAAGGCATCTAATATGTCCTTTGAGGAGATGGCGGAGATGGTGGCCATATTGAACAATTCTGATTATGATGCAAAGCATGGGCCGTTTTCCCACCCTAATCTAAGGAAGGACAAAATTATGAAGCAAGTAGTGAAAAGTCTGAAGAAGAATTTCGGTGTGAAAAGATCAAAGGAGCAGCTCAGAAAAAGGTGGTCTGACCTAAAACTGAGGGAGCCGGAGCAGTTAAGGAGCATTAACAGAATGCTAGAAAAAAGTAAGTACTTCTCCTGTGTCCCTATTATTGTATTTCACAACTTGCATGTTGCTCCATGTTGTTGATTTTTACTCTTGTACATTCTAAAATGACATTTGAAAAAATTTAGTGGGCACAGCAATCGGTTGATACAGACACATCGTTTGCACACTACATACGATGATTTGTCAATATCCATGGTTTTCAATTTTTGGTAAAATGTCTGTTTAGATTCCATAAATGTTATGACATTGTTGTCTAGATGATGTGTTTGTAACTAGAATTAAATGCAAACTTGAATCAATGTAAAGGAGAGAACACTCAGCAGTTGTTTACACATCTGCACTCACAGGAGCACTATAGTGTGGGCCACCAGAACAAAAATTTTAGGGTGTCCAACACAGGTGCTACAGTGGGTACAGGGGGGGGGCAATGTGAGAAAATTGTCACAAAAAGGTCAGTATTCCAGCTTTGTTAAGTTCAAAAATCTTGTCTTCAGATTGGATAAAGGAGAGGTGGAGGAAGGAGAAGTGGAGGAAGGAGAAGTGGATGAGGTGGTGGAACTTATCACTACAACAGGTCAATATCTGTCACCACAGCTTCAGGTAAGAGATGTAGGCATGCAGATTTTTATGATTTTTTTATTTTAGGGGATGAACATGTTGATGAAATTCCTCGATTCTCCAGTGATAGTGCACAAAGAATCATCCAACAAATAATGGATTGTAGTACTCAACTGGACTTCATGAAGAAAAGGATGAATGCTATGGAGAATACATTTAAGGACATCATTGATGTGTTGGGGCGAATAGAATAAAACCCCCCTTTTTTTTTCTAAGTTTTTAGTCACTTTTTTAGCACTTTTACTAAAAGACAAAATTTGAAGATGCACACAGTGGGTCAACATGTGCTATCTGCCATCACGGGATCTCCATGAACCTGTTTTGTGGGTCACAACTCAAGTAGGTGAAAGGAAGAAGGGGTTGCCCCCCAAAACATGTTGATTGATCCCCCATGATGGCGGATAGCACATGTTGACAATAGGGATGAGGAAGAAAATAACCTATTTTACCCTCCAAAAAGTTGTGTGCATCTTCAAATTTTGTCTTGTTCAGGGGTGACAACACTCCATCTTAGGAAGGGCAGTGTGACAGGGGTCACTTGGGGCACAGAGGGAATGAGAACCCCACCATGATCTGTTATAGTCATATTCAATGCTGTATATACATAGTATATATTGGGTGTATATTGGGTGTGGGCTGTTGTGTCCTAATTGCTGTGATGAGGTGGGGGGTGATTACATTCTACTGTCTAGTGTGGCTTGTGGTAATTAAGTCTGTAATTATAGGTATTGTACTCTAGCAGACAGACTGGCTGGGGAACACAAAGGGTCATACATAATCATTTAAACTGAAAAGGGATTAGCTAACGAACTCACCTATTGTCTCTTAAGAGATGTCCAAATAATGTGCATAGTAGGAGACATTCTGGCTAGCCTAAATGTCCTGTGTCCGAATCATCAGCTGTAGCTAATTAGCTCATGTAAATTGGGTCTGGTCAAAGGTGTATTATGAGAGGAAAATCAGAAGCTTCTCTCTGTGTGTATAAAAGTTGGAGTGTTTTGCAATAAAGAGTCAGTCTAGTAGGAAAGATACAGAGCGTTCGTCTCGTATGTTTGGGAGGATTAATCCTATGGGAAGCGGTCACCTGACTGTGGAGGATCGGCAGGGGATGTGTGTCCAGAGAGGGAATATCCTAAACGGCGTTAACCCCTTTTATACTTGGGGTGCCGTTACAGGCAGATAGACCTTTTTTGAAAAATCGAAGGTCTGAGATCTTGCCTAGACCCCCCTAGAGGTTTACATTGTTGTATTTTGAGGTATGTTTAGGAGAATGTTTGTAATTTCATAATCAAAAAAATTTGCCAGTTTAGGTCAAAACAAAAAAATGTGTTTAAAAAAAGTAGACACACCAAAAATGTTCTAAAGACCACGTGTAATTGTGCACAGAGTAAAAAACATGGAAATAACAAAAAAGTTTGGCTTCTATTTTTAAAATCCACTATAACCTTTTTTGTGTTTAGTTTTGTTGTTACCAGTGAAATGTTTGGTCTTTACTAAGGAAAATACACTTGGTACTACAAGTAGACTTTGAAAAACTAACAGACAGCTAAAATAAAAACAAAGAAAATATACAAAATGAAGGTTCAGATTATTTATTAATTTTTTGGGTAAATAGTAAAAACTATCAAAGATTGTCTGGCATTGGAATGGCCCCCCTACCCATGAAATAGTCCACATAGTTCTGCCGGATTGCACGGGCACTTTGGGGGGGCAAGCCAGCACGGACATGTTCGAGGCCCGGCAGGGCATAGTCTGCTGCAAGTCCGGCCTCAGGCCCAACTGTGGCCATATAAGTTGGTGATTGCTTGCGTAAAAAATAGTGGAGAACACAGCAACAAAATACTATATAGTTCAGTTGGTACTCCGCCATGTGAATACTTGTTAAAAATAGGCGGAACCGGCTGGCCATTATCCCGAAGGCATTCTCCACAACTCTTCGGGCTCTGGCCAGCCGGTAGTTGAAGACCCTCCTCTCCGGGATGAGGGTCCTCTGGGGGAAAGGCCTCATGAGATGCGGACCCAGACCAAAGGCTTCATCAGCCAAAAAGACAAAGGAGAGTCCTTCCACATTCCCTGCATCCGGTGGCAATGCAAGGTCATCACTCTGTAGACGAAGAGCAAACTCCGTCTGGGCGAAGGCTCCCCCCATCCGACATTCGGCCATTCTTCCCCACATCCACATAGAGGAATTCATACTGTGCTGACACCACCGCCATCAGCACAATGCTATGAAACCCCTTGTAGTTGTTAAAAAAGGAGCCCGAACGGGGTGGTGGCACGATGCGGACGTGCTTTCCGTCAATGGCTCCACCGCAGTTGGGGAAGTCCCACCGCCTGGCAAACTCCGATGCCACAGTCTGCCATTCCTGTGGCGTAGAAGGAAGTTGGGGAATCAAACAAGAAAAAAAAATATTAGTACTTATGCAAATAACATTGCAAGCAGATTATACAAAAACATTCTTGGCCAACATCAGTATAACATATTTTGTTTAAGGATTATTTAAAATTAAAAATATAAAGAACAATTATCACATTGCTCACCCCCCTCTGATGGCCCATTGTTTTTCTTTGGTGGGGGGGGGCTAGATGAGTTTGTGACCCCCCAAAAATCAAATTCTGGAAAATGTAGACTTTAGGAAACCATTTGAGGGGGGTGGGGGAGCACTACAATGGAGCTGACAAAATACATTGTTAACAGACTAGGCTAGATGAGTTTGGGCCCAGGAGAGCATGCTGGAGAGGTGAGTGAAGGGAAATATGCATGTAGGCCAAAAAAGGACTTAAAAAATTACAGCATGCATGGGGACAAAGGGAACTTTCACAGCATATTACAATCATGGTAATTAGGGAAGGATGAAAGAAATACAATACATTATCATACATGAAATACATAGAATGTGATATTAAATGAGTAAACTTACCCTCATATAGTCATCTTGCAGGACTTGGATGATGGCAGAACAGGTCTCTGGGATTATGAGCCCTGGGGGAGATGCCTGTCGTGAACTTCAGGTCCTGCAGACTTCTCCCTGTCGCCAGGTAGTGTAAGGTGGCGATGAGCCTCTGCTCAGCACTGATGGCTTCCCGCATAACGGTGTCCTGCCTGGTGATATAGGGGGACACCAAAGCCAACAGATGCTGAAAAACGGAGTCAAACATCCGAAGAAAATTCCTGTAGTCCTCAGGATTATTCTCCACAATCTCCCGCAGCAAAGGCATTTGAGAGAATGGTCCCGCTGGAGCAACCAATTATTGGTCCATGAACTCCTCCTCACCCTGTTCATGGACTCGTCTTGGTCCAAGACAAGAAGACCAACAGAAAAACAAAGATGATGCACAACACGATCTCTACGACGAGAACGTATCCGCAACATGGCTAGAAAACGGTCGTCTGATCAGAACGAACTAAACAGAACGCACTGAAGTACAGCAAGGCCTATGAAGAACGACCTGAAAATCAGAAACGAGTGGACAAGAACGGACTGAAAAACAGATACGACCTGACTACACGCCCTGAAAGACAAGATACGAACCCACAAGCACCAACTGAACCGCAGAAATCAATCTGAAAGCACGAAGTCTGAAAAGCCCGAATCGTCTCTTCCCAAACTTTTACTAATACGCGGCAACACGAGATTAGCAAAAGCAGCCCAAGGGGTGGCGCCATGAGAATTGAACTTCCCCTTTATACTGCCGTCGTACGTGTTGTACGTCACCGCGCTTTTAGACCGACGAGATTTTGGATTGACAGTGTGTATGCAAGGAAAGCTTGACAAGAATCTCGTCAAGCTTGACAAGAAACCCGTCGAGAAAAACAACGTTTTTTTTCCGACGAGATTCTCGGCCGTGTGTACGAGGCTTCAGAGAAGATTTTCTTATTGAACCTTCTGCTTCTCCCTGCTGCTAAGCCAGTCCCTAGAGCTTTAATTCCTCCACGCTCCAGCGGTCTAGAATCCCGAAGTCATCAAGAACAAAGCAGAGTTCATAGCCCTGCATTGGACGTGTTGACACCAAGAGACAGGCTACTGCCGGAGCGTGGGGTGCACCATTTACAGGGGGAGCGGAAGATCAAGTAAGTATAACTGTTTCGCCACTCCCCTAGACAAAGGAACAATTAACACTTGTAGTGCACAGCCCCACTGCAAGAGATCATTTTAAATTTCTTCCGGAGTGGGACTTTAAGCTGACCAAACATGCTACAATTTTAACACAGACTTCAGGTAACCAGCCTTATAGAAAAACATGTATTATAAAATACATAAGTAACATACAGTATTTGATAGTTGCCACACCATAGTAAAAAATAAACCAAATGTGCTGAACTGCAGGAAGCTAATAATGAAGTCTCCTTTTGCAGGGCTCTCTCACAGTTTATAGTGACCCTTACATAAAAAAAAAAAAATGAAAACCAGATCTACTTGTAAAAAAGGAGAGTGAATACTTACCTTTCTTGCTGTCCGCTCTTTCAGAACAGCACTCCATTGAAAATAAATCATCCAGTGAAGTCTGCTGGAAAACTTATTCTGCATACACACGGTCGGAATTTCCGTCAAAAAAAGTGTGATGGGAGCTTTTGGTCGGATATTCCGACCGTGTGTAGGCTCCATCCAACTTTTTCTGTCTGAATTTCTGCCGGCAAAAGATTGAGAGCAGGTTCTCTATTTTTCCGACGGAAAAGAGCCGAACTGCTTATTGAACTTCATTGATCTCGGCTCGTCGTACGTGTTGTACATCACCGCGTTCTTGACCATCGGAATTTCAGACAATATTTGTGTGACCGTGTGTATGCAACACAAGTTTGAGCCAACATTTCGTTGGAAAAAAAAAACACGGTTTTCTTGTCAGAAATTCCGCTTGTGTGTACAGGGCAGAACACTTCCAGGAGTGTTATAGTCCTAGGTCCTCCACTGTGGTTTCTTATGCCGACCTTTACATTACTGCAGGACACGGGAGCGATTAAACTAGTCTCTAATATCATATGTAAATCCCTACATTTGCTACAATAAAAATAAAAACATGGAAGAGCATGCCTGTAAATTTGTGAAAGTAATTAAAAAAATTAAGTTGGATGCTGTCTTAACATCTCAAAATATACCCTTAATAAAGAATATATACTGTATTATTTTCCCGATAAGTAATGTACTCTAAACCATAGAGGATGCATACATATAAAGCTGGTCAGAGAAATAGTATTTCTTTTTTAAAAATAAATAACTCAATACCTGAAAGTCTGACCAAAATAGAAGTCAACAAGCATCCTAATATGTTAAAGAGTTTAGTTCACTTTTACCAAAAAACTGGCTATGCAGGAAAGGGGTGCCTGTAGATCAGGCATGTCCAAAGTCTGGCCCGCGGGCCGATTGCGGCACTTGTTCCTCGGGCCACTAAAGATTTACACCGTATTTATCGGCGCTACCTCAGAGGGGACATGGAGGGGGCAGAATGAGCGCCGTCAGATTACATATAGGAGAATCTCCTGTTTACTCAGTGGCATCTGTACAAGGAAGTCCTGTCTCCTGGGCTGCCATTGGAGGACTGTTCTGTCTATCATAGGAGGCAGGATTTTTTATTAAAGAGGCCGCTAAGTAAACAGGAATTTCTCCCGTAGGTAATCTGTTGGCGCTCGTCCCGCCCCCTCCCTGTCCCCTCCGAGGCTGCAGATGGGCATGGACCAGACTGCACTGATGGCAATGGTGAGGCTGCATTCATGGCAATGGTGAGGCTGCATTCATGGCAATTGTGAGGCTGCATTCATGGCAATGGGGAGGCTGCATTCATGGCAATGGGGAGGCTGCATTCATGGCAATGGGGAGGCTGCATTAATGGCACTGATCAGGCTGCATTGATGGGCACTGACCCTTATTTTGCTCCACAGTTATTTATGTAATTTTTTTCCTGAAACTTCCCTCTTGAAGTGAAGGTGCGTGTTATACGCCGATAAATATGGTATATCCAAATAACACTCCCGAGCTCATCGTTAGTCCTGAGCGGCATTTGGGATTCATTGGGGCCACAAAAGATAGATAGATAGATAGATAGATAGATAGATAGATAGATATATATATATATATCTATAGATATATATCTATAAATATAGATATATATATACAAATAACACGCCCAAGCTCATCTCTTCACCAAACACAGCCACAAAGGCAAGAGAATTCTTGTTGGGCAGTGTATTAGTGCTTGGGGGAACAAACTTAGACCGAATTTTAATGGTTTGAAGAATTTCAGGCAAAATGGTCGGCCCTTACGCATGTTTACTTCATCAAATCTGGCCCTCTTTGAAAAAAGTTTGGACACCCCTGCTGTAGATAATTAAAACAAACTGTGAAGCTTTGACTAAAGTTAAATAATACCCTTGCTATAGGTGTAGGCCATTTAAGTACCTTCTGAAGCCTGACTAAAAAATTCCCAGAGATGGCATCATCCCATCCTGCCTTGTTGCTAGGATGTTGTTAAGACATGCCCATCTGTTACTGTTTACCTCCACCAAACCTGAAGAAGATCTAAAGCCCTGTACACATAGGCCAAATGTCCACCAAAATCAGCCATTATAGTAGAAACCAGGTGAATTTTGGGCCTTGTGTACAGCTACTTGTCCGACAGGAGCTGATCTAATGACCGGCTTCTGTCGAACGGGCATGCTGGAAAACCAGCAGCCGATACACATCCGATCAGTGCTCTCTGGCAATGACCGGTGTATTCTGGCGGAGGGGGGTCACCCTGTCAGAACACAATAGCATAGTGGGAAGATCGCTGTACTAAAATCTCATAATTACCGTAGTATTACCCCCTCAGTTTTTTTTGTTCAGCCTGCTGGGTTGAATAAAAAAAAGAGGTAATGTGTATACCAAGCAGATGTGTGGCCCACTATCTCCTAAATCACAGTATCGCTTAGCTCAGTGCCACCACGGCGGGTAGAGGGAGCACATGTAAAGAGGTTTGAATTGACTGGGAGTGTCCTAGCAACCTGCACATACTCCTTCCTATGTGTGGAAAGATTTTCCATTGAATGTTATTGTTAAGGTGATAACTTGTTGCCAGTCTAGTTTATGACAGCTATGTAGTAGGTGAGATAAAATCAACATCTTACATTTTTAGCGACTGATATGAAGGAGAAATGGCCAGGTTGTGTTCTTTCTATTCTATGTCAACCATGCAAGTAATTGCAACAGGCATGAGTTACTGTTGAGGTCAAGCGTTGTCTGGCTCTTTGTGTCACCCATTGATATGACCCGTGACATCAATAAAATCAAGTGCACCTCTGACATATGATTCAATCCCATGTTCACTTTATACTTACTCCATGATTAGAAGAGGAAGAGAGGCGCAGAGCGGTTGCATAGGACTGTGCAGCTGTAAAAGCTGGGACCAGAAGCTCTAGCATTACAGGACCAGAAGTTATAGGATTGTGCACAGTGGCGGCTGGTAGGATTTTTTTTGGGGGGGTGGCAAACTGTGCCCCGCTCCCCCGGTCCGGTCAGTTGGGTCCGGAGCACTTTTTCCACGCAGGCGGCGGGCATCACGGACGGCTTTCCCTGCTCTCCGCGGGCATCATGGTGGCTTCCCCTTTCCCTGCACTCTACGGGCATCATGGCGGCTTTCCCTGCCCCTGCACTCTGCGGGCATCACAGCGGCCTCCCCTTTCCCTGCACTCCACAGGCATCATGGCGGCTTCCCCTTCCCCTGCTCTCCAGTGGCTTCTGTTTCCTCCCTCCTCCTCAGCGGCCAATCGAAATGCTTCTCCTTCCGGCAAATCGGGAAATGGGTCTCAGACCCGCTTCCTGATTGGCCGGGAGGAGGATCAGTGTTTCAATAGCGTATATTCATTCGCTATTGTAACACACTCAGGTGGGCTCCATTTGCATCCTCTGCGCCCCGAGCCCTAGCTTATTTTGAAGCTTATTAGAGCCTCTGGCTCTAATCAATTACTTCAAACCCCCCCCCCATTGGAATTCATTTATCCGGTGTCCAGATGGGGGCCGGAAGCATGGATGGGGGGGCGCCCCTAATGGATTGTAGGATTTTTTTCCCCCTTTTATTGGTTGAACTAGATGGACTTGTGTCTTTTTTTTCAAACAGACTAACTATATATAACTATATGTAAAGGACCAAGTGCTAAAATGACAACAATTTTTTGGGAAAGTGTTAATATTTGAATACCTGTTGTAAGAATGCAGTGCTGACCTGTTATTTACAACTGGGTTAGCTCTGTGAAAAAACAGGGTAACTTCTATCTCTGACAGCTGTCACCAGAACAAGTGTCCCCATTGAAAGATATCCTCTCTACACTACTACTTTTTCCAGTGACAACCATAAAATGTTGTTTCATGGTCCCTAGTCCTCAGTAC
This sequence comes from Rana muscosa, assembly GCA_029206835.1. Classification (NCBI taxonomy): domain Eukaryota; kingdom Metazoa; phylum Chordata; class Amphibia; order Anura; family Ranidae; genus Rana; species Rana muscosa. Next base: position 840,716,482 of record CM055122.1, read on the forward strand.
AAATGATTAGATGTCCCAAACTAATGCTGGCCATACACTATACGAAAAATCGGGCGAAAATCGGTCGTTCAGACAGTTCTTTCGTTTTTCGAACAGTTAATGGGCACAAAATCGATAATCGTTGGGACGTTTTTGAGCCGAAAAAACGAAGGACAAGTTTGGAAATTTTCTGCTGAACGAACGATAAATCGGAAGGTTAATGTGTTTCCTGTCCGAACTTTCTGCACTAGGTATATGTAAAAGAATTTTTTTTTTATTTACGTCCACTGAACGATTTATCGGTCATTACATGATGGCAATATCGTTTGCGCTCACGACTGAACGTTCGTTTTCCGAAAGTTCGTTCGGACGATTTTTTGTAGAGTGTATGGCCAGCATAAGATACAGGCATTAATAAAACCCTAACAGAGTTTGTAACCCTTTCTCATTCTATCTAAAACTAGAAAAAAAATTTGGTTGAAATTATATATCATTGTACTGTTAGCCAATAAAAGATATAACATCGCTTCTTGTGAAAAATACATTTTAATTCTCCTGAATATGATTTTATTAATTTCATCTAAATATTACAATGTTGTCATCAGTATGGAAGAACGAGTATGGGCAGAACCACACACATAATACTGTGCTCTGTTTTAATTAACTTCAATTACCTGCTAAAACTAGTTTGTACAGGACAGGGTGTTTATTAATGAGGAATAATTACAGGTTGCATAAAAACCGCCTAAATATAAATAAATATATTTATAAATAAATTAATAGCTGGCGTTTCATGCTACTAAATTAAAGAAATCAAAAAAAAAATTACATCACATTTTTGTAAATATTTTATTATATCTTTTCATGTCACAACACTGAAGAAAATAGGATTTTTATAACAGCTTACCTGTAAAATCCTTTTCTTGGAGTACATCACGGGACACAGAGCGACATAGTCATTACTATGTGGGTTATATAGATACCTTCAGGTGCTGGCACTGGCAACTTCCAAAACCGGAAGTACCCTCCCCTATATAAGCCCCTCCCATTCGGGAGTACCTCAGTTTTGTAGCAAAGCAATAAGTGTCCCCAAAAGAGGGGTGGGAGCTCTGTGTCCCGTGATGTACTCCAAGAAAAGGATTTTACAGGTAAGCTGTTATAAAAATCCTATTTTCTTTCTCGTACATCACGGGACACAGAGCGACATAGTCATTACTATGTGGGATGTCCTAAAGCAATGCCCAATGAGGGGGGGGATACACCATACATAAGCTGAGCGCTATCAGACATGAGGATCTTTTGCGGCCTGCAACACACTGCGCCCAAAGGCGACATCCTCCTGACTTCTAACGTCCACCTGGTAGAACCTAGTAAACGTGTGTACTGAAGACCATGTTGCGGCCTTACAGATTTGAGCCAGGGAGGCCTGGTGATGCACTGCCCATGAAGTTCCAACTGCTCTCGTGGAGTGCGCTCTAACTTTGAACGGAGGCGGTCTCCTTTTCAAGCCATAGGCTTGCATTATGACCTGTCGAATCCACTTGGCTAAAGTAGATTTTGACGCTGCCTGACCCTTTCTGGGGCCTTCCGGCAGAATAAACAAAGTATCCGTTCTGCGAATCTGAGCAGTGCCTTTTAGATAAGCTTTAACTGCTCTTACTACATCCAAAGAATGTAATAACTTTTCCTCTACCGAACTAGGTTTGGGGAAAAAGGAAGGAAGAACCACATCTTGGTTCAAATGAAACCTCGATACCACCTTAGGAAGAAAGGCTGGATGAGGACGTAACACTACTCTGTCCTTATGGATAACCAGATATGGCTCTTTACAGGACATAGCGGCTAATTCCGACACTCTTTTAGCCGAACAAATGGCTACTAGAAAAATCAATTTCCTGGTGAGAAGAACCAAGGAAATATGCTGTAATGGTTCAAATGGTTGCTTCTGTAGAACCGACAGAACCAGGTTTAAGTCCCACGGACATATGGGAATATTAACCGGAGGGCTAATACGCATCACTCCTTGTATAAAGGCTTTGACTAGTGAATGCGAAGCCAAGGGCCTTTGAAAATATATTGACAAGGCCGAAATCTGACCATTGATAGTACTCAAGGCAAGCTTCCTATCTACAGCCCACTGTAGGAAGTCCAGAATCCTACCTATTACGTACTTACGTGGATGCCATTTCTTGGCCTCACACCAGGCGATATACGCCTTCCATATTCTATAGTAGATCTGCCTGGATACCGGCTTCCTGGCATTGATCATGGTAGATACCACAGGATTAGAGAGCCCTCTCTTTTTTAGAATGTGGGCTTCAATAGCCAGGCCGTCAAACCTAGGGCTGGTAAGGAAGGGTGGTATATCGGTCCTTGCGAAAGCAGGTCCGGACGATGTGGGAGAGTCCAAGGACTCCCCACTGACATTTTTACAATCTCCGCGTACCATGCTCTTCGGGGCCACGCTGGAGCCACCAGAATCACTGGTTTCTTTTCTACCCTGATTCTGCGGAGTAATCGAGGTAACAATTGTGGCGGTGGGAATGCATATATCAGCTTGAACTGATCCCAAGGGAACACTAGGGCATCCGAGCCGCAAGCTAGGGGATCCCTTGTCCAAGAGACAAACCTGTCCACCTTTGCGTTGAATCTGGATGCTAGCAGATCTACATCCGGTGTTCCCCACCGCTGACATATTGTCCGAAAAACCTCGGGGTGAAGGGACCATTCCCCTGGGCATAATTGTTGGCGACTTAGAAAGTCCGCCTTCCAATTCTCCACTCCTGGAATGAATACCGCGGATATGGCTGGGACATATCTTTCTGCCCATTTCAGGATGCAATTTACTTCCCTCTGGGCTGCACGACTCCTGGTGCCACCCTGATGATTGATATATGCCACTGCCGTGGCATTGTCTGATTGAATTCTGACAGGGGACCCTTGGAGTTTGGATGTCCATGCTACTAGGGCATACCGGGCTGCTCGTATCTCTAAGAGATTGATGGGCAGGGCCTTTTCCGCATCCGACCATCTGCCCTGCAGAGACCATTGCTCCAGTACTGCTCCCCAGCCTATTAGGCTGGCATCTGTAGTGACCACCTTCCAAGAAATCGGACTGAAGGATTTCCCCTTTTCCAGATTCTGGGGAACCAACCACCAACGGAGGCTCTTGCGAACGGAAGGGGACAAGGACATTGGTAAGTCTAGGACCTGAACTTTCTTGTTCCAGGCTGACAGTATGGCCCTTTGCAAATTCCTTGAATGGGATTGACCGTAGGGTACTGCTTCGAATGATGCCACCATTTTTCCCAGCAGCCTCATGCACAGGCGTATGGACGGCTGTCTTTTTGTACCCACTAAGTGGATCAAATCTCTCAAAGACAACACCTTTTTTCGAGGCAAGAATATTTTCTTCTGGCCTGAATCTAGCCTTAGCCCCAAGTATTCCAGACTTTTGACTGGTTTTAGGGCCGACTTGTCTCGGTTGATAATCCAACCGTGAGATTCCAGATACTTGATTGTCTTGTGAACGACCACTTCTAGTTTTTTCACTGAGTGGTCTATCAGCAACAAGTCGTCTAGATATGCCATTATCGTTACACCTTGCGTTCTTAGATTGGCCAATAATGGGGCCAGAATCTTTGTGAACACTCGTGGTGCTGTGGCCAGACCGAAGGGTAAGGCTCTGAACTGAAAATGGCGCCCTTCTACCGCAAAGCGTAGAAATTTTTGGTGGACTGGAAAGATGGGAATGTGCAAATAAGCATCTTTGATGTCGATCGAGGCTAACCATTCCTCCCCATGTAGGGCAGTGGCCACCGATCGGATCGACTCCATCCGGAAAGTCCTGATATACAGGAATTTGTTTAGCCCTTTTAGATTTAATATGGGCCTCACGTCCCCGTTTGGCTTCGGGACTGTAAAGAGGTTTGAGTAAAACCCGAACCCCCATTCTTCCAGGGGAACCTCCATAATTACTCCTTGGAGCAATAGTTGTTCTAGTGCCAACAGGAGGGACTCTCTCTTCCGGGGATCCCTTGGCACGTTTGACCTTATAAAATGGGAAGGAGGAGAGTCTTTTAACTCCAATCTGTATCCCAGACTTACTGCGGAGAGCACCCATCTGTCTCTGATCGTGTCCCGCCAGGTCTCTGCGAACAACTGGAGTCTTCCCCCCACCCGATTGAGTGGGGGCAACCCTTCATGCATTTGACTTTGGGGGAGGTTTTGTACCTCTCCTGACCCAGGGTTTTTTATTACCCTGCGATTGTCCCTGATTTTTACCCCCGGGATTTGACCGAGGAGGCCGTCGGAACTGTTTCACAGCCGATGCCCCAGGGACTGGAGAAGCAGGCCTCTTAAAAGAGGGACCTCTAACTCTGTTTTTAACCGGCAAGAGTGTACTTTTACCGTTGGAAATTTTCTGGATATATTTGTCCAGGTCTTCCCCAAATAAGCGTTCACCATGAAATGGGAAGCTAACCAGCAATTTTTTACAGGGAGCTTCAGCAGACCAGTTTTTGAGCCATAGAAGCCTGCGCATATGTACTACAGACAGCGTAAGGCGGGAGGCCTGATGGATTGAATCCTTTATGGCGTCAACCGCAAAGCATAAGGCTCTACTGTAGGGACCCTCCATTTTTTGATGAACTTATCCTCCATGGGATAGACCACCGGAAATCTCTTGGGGGGAGTAAATATTTTATCAGGATGTTCCCAATCCTGGTACATGAGCCCTTCCAATAAAGGGTGAAGTGGAAAAGAACAGACAGTCTGGGGAGCTTTTAGCGACCCCAGCGAGGAGACAGTAGTGGTTGATGGTTCCACAAGGTGCATTTTAAATGCTGATCGGACCATGTTAGTCAAAGACTGAACCCATAATCTTTCAGCTTGAGATGCTGAGAAAGGTTCCTCCACAGTTGATTCCTCTATAACAGAATCAACCTCATCCTGATCCCCTTCAGGCAGGTCGATCCCTGTATGGGACTGTTGCTCCGCTAACAGGTACTCTGAAGGAGGAGACGGAGATCGGGCGTGCTTTCCCTGTGACAGGGAGGCAGCGATTAATGTTGACAATCTCTCTTCTAATCCTCCCAGAGCTGAGGAAAAAACCTCCTCTGTTACATACACAGGAGCAGGTGAACTGAGGACAGCCACAGTACCAGGTACTCCTGCAGGGTCTCTATGGTCACTAACCTCTGAATTTTCAGGGGAGACTGGTGCAGCAGAAGCATGCCCAAGATCCTCAGAGCCCGATGGAGACCCCTTTCGCTTCCTGGAAGATTTAGTCCCGGAGCTTCTGGACGGCATATTCCTAAGCCCAAAGCTGAGGAATTCCAGCCGTAATACACCCCTTTTACTGAGAATAGTCTAGCACAATTGCTGCTATATATCAGTTGGTGTCTACTAAAGTGCCTTTCTAGGGGATGCCTGCATCAACCGCCTCTGTGTGCCTTTTTACTGTTGCTAGCTCTGTTTGTGCACTTCAATAGCCAGCTTGATTGCCTTTAAACATGCTGGATGCCCGCACATGCGCAGTAGCGCCGCGGCGCACACCGAGCGTCATCCACCCGCTCCGCCCCTTTTTCCAGATCGCCTCTATATAGAGAGGCGCGTGCACGCCTTCGGCGCCTTTTTTGAAAAAACAAGGAGCTAGATGGGAGCCAGGGTCCCTGCCGCAGGGCCCGGGGATGGATGAGCGCAGCAACAGGGCAGAGGAGACAGCTTCCCAGCAGAGAACTTACCAACTGCCTGGATTTGACTTCGGAAGAAAAAATCCACATTACAAGAAAAAAGAACCATAGCGGCCTCTAGTGTTTAACACAGGTACCGCGGTCTTACATTTTTTTTTTTTTCTTGCCTACTATAAAAAAAATTACATTTTCTCAGTAGTAACAGGCATGCACAGAATATTTAGCAGGAATACCTTAGGTAACAGGCAGAAAGACAAAATAGGCTTGGGGGTCCCCCAATAGAACCAAGTTCCTGAGGGCCCCCACTTACCTTTTCCTCGCCGCAGGACTCTGTTTGGTCCACAGAAGCCCAAACTTCACCTATCACGGCAGGCATTGTAATCAAACCTTCAGGGACCGGGTTCCCAAGGATTCCACTCCCCTGGACCTGTATAGCACCCTGCACAGAAAACATCTTGGTCGTGGGTATGACCAGAGCTCTGGATCCCAGGGTCCAGCCCTCCTAAGAGAGGCATTACAGGCAAAAACCTTGCTCTTCTCTTGCAAGGCCCGGGTACCGACCGTTTAGCTATGAAGCTTTTTTGGTCGGATCCGGAATAGCTTACTGAGGCCCAAAAGAACCTGTACGCAAGCTCAGTGAAAAACACATGTTACTTCTTGGCCAACACCTTAGACACTGGCAAAAAACTGAGGTACTCCCGGATGGGAGGGGCTTATATAGGGGAGGGTACTTCCGGTTTTGGAAGTTGCCAGTGCCAGCACCTGAAGATATCTATATAACCCACATAGTAATGACTATGTCGCTCTGTGTCCCGTGATGTATGAGAAAGAAATGACACTTTGCTACAATGTAAAGTAGTGAGTGTACAGCTTGTATAACAGTGTAAATTTGCTGTCCACTCAAAATAACTCAACACACACTGTCACTTAACACCGTCTAAACCGCTGGCAACAAAAGTGCGTACACCCCTAAGTGAATATGTTCACATTGGGCCCAAAGTGTCAATATTTTGTGTGGCCACCATTATTTTCCACCACTGCCTTAACCCTCTTGGGCACCAGAGCTTCCCAGGTTGCCACTGCCAGCTCTCCTGGCTGCAGCTGCCCCTTTCCACTGCCGGTGCCACCACAATCCTCCAGACTGGCTCTGCACCCATCCCAGACTGCTCCATCTCAGTCCTCCCAGGTGTGCCTCCCAGTCCTCCTGACTGTGTGAACACTCACCAGCCCTCTTGGCTGCCTCTGTGGAACTCCTGAAAACTTGCCCGGCAGTGTTCTCCAGCTGTCCTCACTTGTTCCTCCTGTGCCTCCTGGTCAGGCCACCTCTGTGGGTTGTAAGAGGGTCCCGTCCGCACCCAAGCCCAGGCCCAAGGTCACCCCCCCCAGACTGCGGGGCTCCCTCAAAGGCCCCGACAGCCTAACACTTCATCTCCATCTTCCACCCGATCAACCCCTCCCCAGCCGGGCTGACCCTGGGTATTTAAGGAGGCCTGCCCCCTGCCAATGCAGATTGGGGATTGGTCAAGGCTCCTCAGAACACCCATGTAGTTCCACCTCCCCTCTCCACTTCTCCTTCCAGAAAACACTAGAACATTCTGGAAAGAAGTGGGAGGTCCTGGTGATGCTACCTGTGAGTTACCCAGAACTACTCTGAGCCACTCCCAACCCAGATCAAAACACGTACATAATATATGAGTTTCACTTTATAAATTGAATTACTGAAATAAATTAACTTTTTGATGATATTCAAATTTTTTGAGATGTACCTGTGCATGTATGTATATATATATATATATATATATATATATATATATATATAGAGCCATATCCCTGCTTTTCTCCGGTGGTACACCTCTGCACCTAAAAGCAGTATGTAATTTTCATGTTCACAAGAAACTGACTTTTGAATTTTGTGACTGTTTTAGAAAATCATATCTGGCAGTGAATGGAAAGGCAATTTTAGCTAATATTACAATACAAAATTACACTTGTAGTAATTTTATATATAATTTTTAAGAAATGTTGTGTTATTCTATAATTAAAATACACCGGTGCGACTTGTCATGTGAATTGACAGGTCCAAAATCACATGACAAGTCCCACCCATTTGTCGGCAATGGAACTTTGCGGTGCCGCACTGATTTGCAAAAAAGGTTCCTGCACTATTTTTTGTGATATCAGGTGTGACTTGCATAGACATCTGTGCATTAAGTCACACAAATGTCAGCCAAGTCGCACCTGAAGCCGCACTGACCTGAGGCTTTGAAATCATGCGACTCAAAGTTGGAATCAGTGTGAACGGTGGCTGAGACAAATTTATCAAACTCCATCATTGCTTCTGCAATATCACTGGATCAGTGTTTGTGCTGGCGTGTTATATGGATTCCACAGTTAATTGTGGCTAATCAAAGCATAACTTAACTTTAGATTCCTATGTTATCCGTAGACTGCTGGATATGGGCAGATGGTAGTGTAAGAATCAAAAAAAATGTCATCTAATCCAGTATCACCCCCAGGATCGTCACCGCTAATATTTGTTTTGAAAAGAGACTGCATAAAAAACTAGTTAAAGGAACTAATAAGAAAATTATAACTGGCAGAACCAATACTCACATGTCATTCTGTTGAACAGTTTCTCCATTTCTGCCCAGACAGATGTTCGCTGGACTTCCTGCTCTGATCGAACCCGAAATGCGTACAAGACATTAGCGGCCACATCATAAGTAACATTGCATTGGTGCTCAGAGATAGATTGGCATTGATAAATGTCATTCCAGGTATGATTTTTATATACTCGCTCATATTCTCTGGGAAAACAAGAAATCCATAATGAGGGCAAAGTCAAAATGAATCAATATGTCCAGATGATATCAAAATTCCAAAATATCTGAATAAAAATCATATGAAATAATGTTATGGCTTTATGAAGAAGTAGGACATGCTCTAATGCCCTGTACACACGATCGGAGTATCCGATGGTCTAAAATCCGATGGAATTTTTCATTGGAATTCCGTTCAAGCTGTCTTGCATACACACTGTCTGACTAAATTCCGACCGTCCAAAACGCAGTGACGTAAAACACTCCAACGAGCCGAGAAAAATGAAGTGCAATGCTTCCGAGCATGCGTCGACTTGATCCTGAGCATTTGGGTTTTTTTCTCCATCGGAGTTCCACACAGATGATAGGAATTTCCTATCGTTTTTTTTTCCATCGGAAAAATTTAAAACATGTTCTATTTCTAAACACCAATGGAAAAAAGTCAGATGGGGCCCATACACGATCGGAATTTCCGATGAAACAAGTCCATCTGACTTTTTTCATCGGAAATTCCGATTGTGTGTACAAGACATTAGATTTCAGTCTTCATTTTTTAAGCCCCTTTTCTTGAGCCAGAATATCAGGTGAGAACTAAGGTTGACCATAGGGAAGAGCTTTGGGTTTGACCTGAACTCTGCCTGTTTGAAGTTCACTTAACGGGCAAACCAAATGGCCACCCTTACCAGTTCACCCACCTACTTGAAGACCAGGCCCTTTTCTGACGTTTCTCACATACATGTAAAAATCTGTATTTTTCACTAGAAAATACATAAAACCCCCCCAAACATTATATATTTTTTTAAAGTAGAGGCCCTATAAAACAAAATGGAGGGGTTTGCAAATTTTTAATGGTATTTGCGCAGAAGTTTTTCATATTCAATTTTTTTGGAACAAAATACATTTTAATCCACAAAAACACAATAAAGTACGTACATTATATTATCCATTAGTGATGCTTTAAAAAAGCCTTAAAGGTTACCACATTACAGGTTATCACATTAGATTATGGCTTCATGTAACACTGCTGCTGGTAAGTGGATGTTTAGGAGCAGTTGGGCGTTTATTTCAGCTGCCCCTGAACTCTCCTCTATGTTATCTTATCAGTCCATGTACACAGGATTGTTTAGGCCCCTTTCACACTGGGGCGGTTTGCAGGCGCTATTGCGCTAAAAATAGCACCTGCAAACCGACCCTAAACAGCGGCTGCTGTTTTTCCAGTGTAAAAGCCTTCGGGCTTTCACACTGGAGTGGTGCACTAGCAGGACCGCTCCAAACGTCCTGCTAGCAGCATCTTTGGAGCGGTGAGAGGAGCGGTGTGTTTACCACTCCTCCACCGCAAGCAATGGGAAACCCAGAGGCAGAGGTGCATTGCCGGCGGTATTAACCCTTTTTCGGACGCTAGCGGGGGTTAAAACCGCACCGCTAGCGGCCGAATACCGACGCAATTCCGACGGTATAGCGCCGCTAAAAATAGTGGCGCTATACCGCCAGCGCACCTCCTGCCCCAGTGTGAAAGGGGCCTTAATAGTACTTTCTAGGCAGTTGAGTTTAGAAGCATTTTTTGGAAAGCAGAAAAAAATGCATTCAGGACTGATGTTCAGAGGCATTTGAAACGCCAAATGCCTGTAACAGCTTAGAAACGTGGTAACTCATGTTTAGCTGCGTTTCATTTACAGGCATTTTTAATGGAGATACATTGTTGACTATTCAAAAAAAAAAAAATGCTTCTAACCGCAAACACTGCTAAACGTGACATTTATAAACGCGGCTAAACGGACGTTTTTAAATGTCAGTTACTATCTGTTGAGTTAAATCGTTCAGGAGAGGTTCCAAAACATCCGGGACTCCCATGTACATTAGGCTTTACACATTAGGTGTGGTGCTAGAATTATTGCTCTCCATTATTGCTCTCCATCTGACTTTCGTGGTGATACCTCACATGTGTGGTGTAAATCACTGTTTATGTACTTAGTGATGAGCAATAGGCAAAGACAGGTCCTCTTTACTGAGACATCTGGGGTCTATTAGATCCTGCCCTAAAAAGCTTTGGATCATACCAATATCGTTATGATCTGATGCTTTTTTCAAACCAGTAATGGTTTGTTTACAACCAGTAAAACTGGAAGTGACAAAATCCTCCCGCTTCCTAGACCAAGGGTAGGCAACCTTTGGGAGATGGAAATCTATTTGAACAACATTGATGAAGTCAAAGATCCTCGGCCATAGTCCCCCCCCCCCCCCCCATAAAAAAAAAATCATTAAGACCAACCTTTTTCTTTTTTTTTTAATAAAATATTTTTACTCAGAACAAAAATAAGTATTACAAGAAAGTGCAGGGTCTATGAGTGTGTTATGCAGAGAATGCAGGGTTCAACAGTGCATTACACTCAGAATGCAGGGATCAGGAGTGGGCTACGCTCATAATGCAGGGTTCAGGAGTGTGTTACACTCAGAATGCAGGGCTCATTAGTGCATTGCAAAAAGAATGCAGGGTTTAGGAGTGTGTTACACTCAGAAAGCAGGACTCAGGAGTGCGTTGCACAAAGAATGCAGGGTTTAGGAGTGTGTTGTGCTCAGAATGCAGGGTTCAGGAATGCGTTATGTTCAGAGTGCAGGGTTTAGGAGTGCGTTGCACTCAGAATGCAGTGTTCAGGAGTGTGTTACACTCAGAATGCAGGGTTCAGGAGTGATTTGCACTCAGAATGCAGGGTTCAGGAGTGCGTTGCAGTCAGAATGCAGGGATCAGGAGTGCATTATGCTCAGAATGCAGGGTTCAAGAGTGTGTTACACTCAGAATGCAGGGTTCAGGAGTGTGTTGCGGTCAGAATGCAGGGATCAGGAGTGCATTATGCTCAGAATGCAGGGTTCAAGAGTGTGTTGCGCTCAGAATGCAGGGGATCAGGAGTGTGTTGCGCTCAGAATGCATACTAACTCATTATGCCTTTGTCTTGCAGGGTTTTTTTGTTTTTGTTTTTCCGTTGGTTTACAACTATAGTAATCATTATCAAATGTAAAGAAATTAGCTGCATTGTCTTTAAACCGTAACATTAAACACTAGTCATACCCTTGTGACTGGACGGAGTATGTCACATTTCCCCAGGACTCTGGCAATGGTTTCCAGTGCAAGATATGGATCAGGTTTGTGGAATGTATAAAAACGTTCTCCGGAGGTGGAAGCGAATCTGGTTTTAGAAAAATATAAAAATATGAGATTAAATGTTTCAACAGGAATCTGCACTAATAAAAATAGGCTTGGGTCCCTTTAAACGAGCACTGTATAGCATGTTTTTCTGATATAAAGTCTATTTTTGAAAACAATCAATATGAAGAGATAGCATGTGCCCTAGCTCAGACTGTTACTATAGGTAAATAAAATTTTCTTCTGCTTCTAGTTTCACAACTGACCAGAAGTTTGTACTATGTTAACCACTTGACCTCCAGAAGGTTTTACCCCCTTCATGACCAGGCCATTTTTTTGCTATACGACACTGCGTTATTTTAACTGGCAGTTACACAGTCATGCAACACTGTACACAATTTAAATTGATATAGTTTTTTCACACAAATAGCGCTTTCTTTTGGTAGTTTTTGATCATCACTGTTTGTTTTTGTTTTTTTATTATTATATAAACAAAAAAAGAATGAAAGTTTGGGTAAAAATACTGATGCTTTCTGTTTTGAAAAATATTGTATAAAACAAATTTCGTCATAAATTTAGGCCAAAATGTATTCTGCTTTATGTCTTTGGTAAACCAAAATCCCAATTAAGGCCCGTACACACGGTCAGACTTTTTGCCAACAAACTTCAAAATGAGCAAGTTTTCCAAAAAATCCGACCGTGTGTACGCTCCATCGGACAAACTTTTTCGGTTTTCATCGGACAAAAGTTCGCTCTGCAAACGGACAAACTTTTTGGCAACAAAAGTCCAATGGTGCAAAGTCCGACCGTGTGTTCGAAGTACAAATACGCATGCCCAGAACCAATGTTAAAATCAACCAACGATAGCAGAAGTTGACCAAAGGGTGGCGGTAAAGAGCAGAAAAGAGCAGAAAAACCACGTGATGTTGGGAAAGTTTTGGGAAAGTTTGCAGAAAAGTCATACCGTGTGTATGCTATGGGTGTGCCCGGCCAACTCCCTTCGGACAAAAATCCACGGAAAAGTTTGTTTGAAGTCCGACCGTGTGTACGAGGCTTAAGTGTGTATAAATTGGTTTGTGTGAAAGCTACAGCATCTACAAACTATGTTATATATATTTGAAAATTGATCAATCCTGATGTATTGACAGGCAATCTACTTTCTTAAGGGCCTTAAAATGCCGGGACAATGCATACCTGACTCCCCTAGGCAAAATTCCTCCATACATATGACCCGACATGCAATTTGTGCCACGCAGCACCAGGTACGTTCTTCAATCTCATATGGAGCTGCCCAAACATTCAGACATATTGGACGCAGATTGTTCAGTTTTTACATGACATTATGGCATCCCCAGTGGTACTGGACCACAAACTATGTCTTCTGGGACTTCTGCCAGACGTAGAAATTGACAAATACCAAGCTACATTTCTAAATGAAACTCTGTTTATGGCGCGTAAGGGCATAGCCAAGGTATGGATGCAGGCTCAGCCTCCCTCCATAAGCCAATGGAAGAGGGACGTTAATGATGCACTACCATTTAAAAAATTTGTCTATGCTCATAGAAAGTGCGCGCATAAGTACTCAAAGGTGTGGGATAGATGGTTAGAGAATGGAAAAACATGTGCCTAAAATACTCCAAGTCCTGCAGACAGGCCTACTTAGATGAAAGTAGAAAGTGACTGTCCTATGAAGGCAGGGCCGGCCCTATGATGGGACCGGGTGGTACCATGGTACCAGGCGGCACTGTTAGGGGGGCGGCAAACTGACGCCCGCCAGCCAGCTCCGCTGCCTGTGAGGAGCCCGGCGCCGCTGAGGACACTCACAGGCGGGGGGGGCAGTCAGCGAGTGAGCAGGCATGGGCAGGCGCCGCTCCCTGTGAGGAGCCCAGTGTACCGGCGCCGCTGCCTGTGAGGACACTCACAGGCGAGGGGAGGGGGCAGTCAGCGAGTGAGCACTGCAGGCACCGCTCCCTGTGAGGAGCCCGGCGCCGCTGCTGTTGGTGACAGGGGCGGACAGAGCACTCGCAGGGGGGGGGTTGGGAGCAGTCAGCAAGTGAGCGGGCAGCGGAGCAGAGTGATGATGTCATCTCTCCCCGCCGCCCTGCATCACCACAGTTTCACCCTCACTGTGCAGCCATGGGCAGCAGAGAGATTATATCATCTCTCTGCTGCCTGCCTTCACTTTGGGACACAGCAAGTGACAACCCGCAACGTGTGACAGGTGATGTCGTGACAATCCGCAACGTGTGGCAAGTGACAATACGCAACGTGTGGCAGGTGACGCTTGGCAAGTGACAATCCGCAACGTGTGGCAAGTGACAATACGCAACGTGTGGCAGGTGACGCTTGGCAAGTGACAATCCGCAACGTGTGGCACGGGACTATCCGCAACGTGTGGCAGGTGACGCCGTGGCAAGTGACAATCCGCAACGTGTGGCAGGTGACGTTGTGGCAAGTGACAATCTGCAACGTGTGGCAGGTGACGTTGTGGCAAGTGACAATCTGCAACGTGTGGCAGGTGACGTTGTGGAAAGTGACAATGCGCAACGTGTGACAGGTGACGTCGTGACAATCCGCAACATGTGGCAAGTGACAATACGCAAGGTGTGGCAGGTGACGCTTGGCAAGTGACAATCCGCAACGTGTGGCACGGGACTATCCGCAATGTGTGGCAGGTGACGTTGTGGCAAGTGACAATCCGCAACGTGTGGCAGGTGACGTTGTGGCAAGTGACAATGCGCAACGTGTGGCAGGTGATGTTGTGGCATGTGACGTGGCAAGAGACAACCCACAACGTGTGGCAGATGACAATCCGCAACGTGTGGCAGGTGACGTGGCAAGTGACAATCCGCAACGTGTGGCAAGTGGCAACCCGCAACGTGTGGCAGGTGACATAAGTGACCATGCGCAACATGTGGCAGCCGACAATCCGCAACGTGTGGCAGGTGACAACCCGCATCTGGTGGTGGAGTCCGAAGCAAAACTGTAAGTACAAACACACATCACAAGTTGTATGAGACATGAGAGCCTCTGAGAGGGACTTGCCTTGCCCAGCCCTGATTAACCACTTAAGGACCGGAAAGATTTGCCCACTTAAAGCGGTTGTATGGCTTTGTTTTTTTTGTTTTTTTAAATAACAAACATGTTATACTTACCTCCACTGTGCAGTGCGTTTGGAAAAGAGTGGCCCCGATTCTCTGGTCCCTCGGCGGCTGTCTTGGCTCCTCCCTGCATCAGCTAACCCCCTTCTGGGAAGCACTCTCCCAAGGGGGTTAGCTTGCGGGCGCGCTCACTGTTATGCACGCTGCGTCCATAGACACAACGTGTATGACTCGTTCCCGCCCCCCCCCCCCAGGGCCCGGGTCATTGGATGTGATTGACAGCAGCGCGAGCCAATGGCTGCACTGCTATCAATCTAGCCAATTAACGGCCAGACTCCGTGGAGAAGAGGACGCCGGGGGACGTGCACAGCAAGTGAACGGGCTCAGGTAAGTAAAACAGGGGGGCTGGGGGGCAGTCATTGCCAGGTGTTTTTTCACCTTGATGCATTAAGGTGAAAAATCACAAACCTTTACAAACCCTTTAATAACCAGGCCATTTTTTGCGATACGGCACTGTGTCGCTTTAACTGACAATTGCGCGGTAATGCGACACTGTACCCAAATAAAATTGGCGTCCTTTTTTTCCCACAAATAGAGCTTTCTTTTGGTGATATTTGATCACCTCTGCGGTTTTTATTTATTGCACTATAAACAACAAACGAGCAACAATTAAAAAAAACAAACAAACAATATTTTTTACTTTTTGCTATAATAAATATCCAAAAAATGTATAAAAAAATAATTTCTTCATCAGTTTAGGCCAATATGTATTCTTCTACATATTTTTGGTACCAAAAAAAACATAATTAGCGTACATTGATTAGTTTGCGCAAAAGACATTGCGGCCGCCCGCCATGCACAGGTCCCTTTATACTCCTATATACATGTATAGAGCCCTGACAGGTCCTTTTATACACCTATATGCACGTATAGAGCCATGACAGGTCCTCTTTATACTCCTTTATACATGTATAGAGCCATGACAGGTCCTCTTTATACTCATTTATACATGTATAGAGCCACGACAGGTCCTCTTTATTATCCTTGTATAGAGCCATGACAGGTCCTCTTTATACTCCTTTATACATGTATAGAGCCATGACAGGTCCTCTTTATACTCATTTATACATGTATAGAGCCACGACAGGTCCTCTTTATTATCCTTTATACATGTATAGAGCCATGACAGGTCCTCTTTATACATGTATAGAGCCACAACAGGTCCTCTTTTTACTCCTATACATGTATAGAGCCATAACGGGTCCCCCATAGTTATCATGATATAAAATAATGAATGTGGGGGCCTTTTGGTGGGCGTGATTATTTTTTTTGGGGGGGGGGGCAGCATTTCATTCTTGGTCCCAGGCAGCACAATGTCTTGGGCCGGCCCTGTATGAAGGTGTAAACCATGAAAATCTTAATCAGAACTGTATTGGTAGCAGAATGACATGAAATCTCTTATATACTGGATGTATATACCCTCGTAAACTTGTGCCCTAACATGTATGTACAAAGAATCTCACACAAAATGACTGTTATAATGTACTGTTTATTATTCCACATAAGCAACTGCTTTGTAAAATGACTTTTATACAAATAAAGTTGGCTTTTTCCAATAAAAAAAAAAGAAAAAATGCAGGGACAATACAAAGGATCTCTTTTTGGAAAGTAGACAGCCTGAGGCATTTAGTAAGAGGCATGCTGAGTTTTTTGAAGTTGCAATTTTTTGTCACAATTTTTTTGAAAATGAGGAAACAAATTCTGGGTTTTTTTTAAAAAAAAAATTGACATACCATCGCCAGCGCAGTACAGCGTCATAATACGACTGGTGTGGCGGTGATCAGGGACACTGACAGCGACAGTATGTTAATAAAAAACGAAAAATATTTTTTTTAATCATTTTTTTGAAAAAAAAAAATTCCTTTTTTTTTTTTTTTGGTAGTTCTGTGTTCTCATTTTTTTCTTACGCTTTGATTGTTGTTACAATGATGACCATTGTAAAAGCAATGTTTTCAACTGTCATGAATGGGTTACATTAATGACAGCTGTGATTGATTACTAGTGATCTGTGGTCACATCTAATCACGTAGTACAGGGTTCTGTGGTTGGCCCAGGTACCATGTGATAGCTGTGAGCCAATCACAGCTGACTGGTATAGGAAGCAGAGCTGTTATAAATTAGATTCATTCATAACAGCTTTGTTTATTATATAGAGATCAAATGATCCCCTGGGCGGACATGCTGCCCTGCAGCAGTATATGTACTGTGCCGGATCAGCAAGTAGTTAATAAAATCAAAAATAGAATACTCCTGTCAGGACTTGGATTACCTGCTGATGGAACGGTTGTTCCCAGGGTGCAGTTCTGGGTGCCACCAGTGGGTGTCCTCAGCAGCCAGCTGATTCCAGTAATTAGGCTCCATCTAATACTGACTGTAGTATTAGGTATATAACCCCTCCCTTAATTGATAATTGTGCTTCTGCTTGTGAACCGTGTCCCTGTCTAATCTGGTATTCCATGACCTGCATCCAGTACCCTGCATCCTTCTCCGCTCCCCTTGTTCCCAGTCCCAGTCCTTATCCTGCCCTGTTCATGTGAGCTCCCTACATTTTTGTACATAGCATTTGTTAGTTAGGTTGTTGTTCTTCTGGATTTGCCGCACTGTCAGGGTTATTTCTCACTTTTACCTTATTTTTATAAAGGGGGCCTCAAGTATGGCCCCTGACTTAACCAAAGGGCCACTCCTAATATTTAGTAAATGTAATACTGCAGAAAACTCTCAGGCCTCGTACACACGACCGATTTTCTCGTCGTAAAAAACACGTCGTTTTTTTCGATGAGATTCTTGTTAAGCTTGTCGATTTTCTCGTCAAGCTTTCTATGCGTACACACTGTCATTTTCCAATTTCCTCGTGGTTCTCTGCGCTCACGTCCAGCACGTACGACGGCACTATAAAGGGGAAGATCTTTTTTCTTGGCGCCACCCCTTGGGCTGCTTTTGCTGATCTCGTGTTACCGCGTGTGAAGTCAAAGTTTGGGAAGAGACGATTCACGCTTTTCAGTCTTCGTACTTTTCAGATCGTTTTCTGCCGTTCAGTTTGTGCTTGTGGGTTCGTATCTTGACTTTCAGGGCGTCTAGGCAGGTCGTATCTGTTTTACAGTGCGTTCTTGCCTGTTCGTTTCTGAATTTCAGTTCGTTATTCATAGGCCTTGCTGTTCTAAAGTGCGTTCTGTTCTGTACGTTCTGATTAGACGACCGTTTCCTAGCCATGTCGCCTGGACGTTCTCGTTGTCGAGTTCGTGCTGTGCGTGCGCTTGGTGTTGGTCTGCTTGTTTTGGACCAAGACCAGTCCATGAATGGTGTGAGGAGGAGTTCATGGACCAAGAATTGGTTGCTCCAGCGGGACCAATTCTGCCACATGCCTCTGCTGCGGGAGATCGTTGAGCATAATCCTGAGGACTACAGGAATTTTCTGAGGATGTCTGACCCCGTTTTTCAGGAACTGTTGCCTTGGTGTCCCCCTATATTACCAGGAAGGACACCGTTATGCGGGAAGCCATCAGTGCTGAGCAGAGGCTCATCGCCACGTTGCGTTACCTGGCGACAGTGAGAAGTCTTCAGGACTTGAAGTTCACCACAGGCATCTCCCCCCAGGCTCTGGGCCTCATAATCCCAGACACCTGTTCTGCTATTATACAAGTCCTGCAGGAGGACTATATTAGGGTAAGTTTTCTCCCTTAACATCACATTTTATGTATTACATGTATGCTAATGTATTGTATTTCTTTCATCCTTCCCTAATTACCATGATTGTAATATGCTGAGAATGTCCCCTTTGTCCCCATGCATGTTGGAAGCTTTAGATTGCCCCTTTTTTATCCTCCCTAAATATTTCCCCTCACTAACTTTTCCAGCAGGGGCGCCTGTTGCTCCAAATGTTGGGGGGTTCCAACCCCAATTTCGTAAATAAACTTCCTCCTTTTTTGCTCTGTTGCCTAATAAACGCCCCCAGTTGTCCCCTCCAATGCAGCCATTTAGTCCCCTCTAATGCAGCCAGTTTCCCCCCAGCCCTGCACTTACCTTCTTGTGGTCAGCGCCATCCTTCTTCTGTCCTTGATGTCTTCTCCTTCCCTTCATGTTGCATCAGCCAATCATGTTACCATTAAACAGACTTGGTGAACATGATTGGCAGAGCAGCCTGTCAGTGTTTACACAAGGAATGCCCCCCTCCTTGCGTCCCCGATTTTTCTTTGAGGAAGCCAATTACATCCCTCAGGTTGTAATTTGCAAGACTATTTTAATACCTGTTTCTGCTCTGCAATTTTAACCCCCTAAATGCCGCAATTATTCATATGTCGGTCGCTTTACAAGAGGCCATCCACCTGAATAGTGTGCGGCATAGACAATACATAGGTTCATGCAACGCATGAACCTATGTATTGTTCTGAGTGATGGGCACAGGAGAGAGGGGACAGTGCTCCAGCGCCCACTCTGGACGCACCGCCACTGCAATGCTATCCTGTGGCCAAACACATCTCCCCCCCCCCCAAAATTATTTAGTAATGGCCCATCAGAGGGGGTGATGAATATGATAAATGAGCCTTCCATTATACTTTTTTTACACACCTTAATAAACGTATAATTAGATTGATGTTGGTCTCTAATTTTTTGGGATAGAATTTCCTTGTAATGTATGCCTTTGTTTTTCTAATATTATTTCATCTTGTTTTACTCCACAGCTTCCTTCCACGCCACAGGAATGGCAGACTGTGGCATCGGAGTTTGCCACGCGGTGGGACTTCCCCAACTGCGGTGGTGCCATAGACGGGAAGCACGTCCGCATCGTGCCGCCACCCCGTTCTGGGTCCTACTACTACAATTACAAGGGGTTTCATAGCATTGTGCTGAAGGCGGTGGTGTCAGCACGGTATGAATTCCTCTATGTTGATGTAGGGAAGAATGGCCGGATGTCCGATGGGGGATCCTTCATCCAGACGGAGTTTGCCCTCCGTCTCCATAGTGACGACCTTGCATTGCCACCGGATGCAGGGAATATTGAAGGACTCCCCTTTGTTTTCTTGGCTGATGAAGCCTTCGGACTCGGACGGCATCTTATGAGGCCATTTCCACAGAGGACCCTGACCCCAGAGAAGAGTGTGTTCAATTACCGGCTGGCCAGGGCCCGAAGAGTCGTTGAAAATGCCTTCGGCATAATGGCCAGCCGGTTCCGCCTTTTTATGACTTCCATCCACTTGGCGGACTACAAAATAAACTATGTAGTGTTATGCTGCTGTGTGCTACACAACTTTCTGAGCCAAAAATCTAATTCCTATATGGCCTCAGTTTTGCCAGAGGCTGGACTTTCCCCTGCAAATCCCCTTCCGGGCCTGGAATCTGCCCGTCTTGGCTTGCCCCCCCAAAATGCCCGTGTGGTTCGGGACAAATACATGGAGTATTTCACGGGTAGGGGGGCAATTCCTATGCCAGCCTATGTCTAAGTATCCCAATAAAAATCTTGTTTAAACCTTTAATTATTTGTTCTTTCCTGTCTCCTAGTTTGTCTTTGTGCATTTGTAGTGGCAAGTGTATTTTACTTTAGTAAATAACAACCAATTTCACTATGTTACCTTACAAAAGAACCAAATAAGCTTAGAGAGTATTATAAAAAGAAGCTACACGTTGTTTGTGGTCAAATATTTTACTCTCTGCACATTTTTTTTTGTTTTACTTTGGGGTTGGCCTGGCCACAACCCGGCAAATTTTGGCTTATGAAAATACAAAAATACCACTTGCATTTCTAAAATGACAACATTGGATACCTCTGAGCAATCTGAGACATTCAGTTACACAAACTATGTCTCTATGTGCCCGTCCTAATATGGGGTCCTGCCACCCCTTGCTCAGCCAAAAATTCAATATGCACACATTTTTACTTTTTTGCAAATAGGAAGTTTACAATCCTGATCCCTATTGTCAACATGTGCTATCTGCCATCAGGGGTGATCAATGGACGTGTTTTGGGGGTGCATCCCCTTCCTCAGTTCACCGACTTTTGATACGAGGAAGGGGTTGCACCCACAAAAGACGTACATGGATATCCCCTGATGGCAGATAGCACATGTTCACACACTGTGTGCATATTCAATTTTTGGCTGCTTTGTTACTCAAAAAATTAGAAAAAATATAAAAACAAACATGTAAAAACAAATGTGTTTGGATGGCTTATTGAATTCTCCCCAAAACATCGAGAATGTCTTTAAATGTTTGTTCCATCACATGGATTCTTTGTTTAATTAGGTCCAGTTCCGTGCTACATTCCATCACTTGCTGGATGAGGCGGAGGGCACTGTCAGCAGAGAACCGTGTGATATCCTTCACAACATTTCCATCCCCTAAAAACCATAAAAAAAAATTAATAAAACTCTGCAGGCCTACCTCGCTTACCTTAAGCTGTGGTGTCAGATACTGACCTGTTGTGGTGACCAGATCCACAACGTCATCCACCTCTCCTTCCTGCACTTCTCCTTCCTCCACCTCAACTTCCTGCACATCTTTCGGTTGTGGATCTTTGGGAGTTTGGGGTTGCTTGGAAGTTGTGGGGTGCATGTGCTCCCTGGAGTGTCCTCCTCCCAGTCTTCTCTCCCCTATGAGAATAAAACCAAAGGTCTATTTATCACACTGTAAAAATCTCATTGTTAAACTAAAAACAGGCTAAATTGTTTGGAAGTGGGGTACAAGTGTGTGTTTGTGCGGAATTTAAAGAAAAATGCATTATTTATGACCCCAAATATGTTTAGTATTCACATTTGGATGTAATTTTTTGGACATGGAGGCACCACAAATAAACTCTGATGCACCTGTGTGGGACACCCAAAAAAGGCGGGTCTGGTGGCCCACACTATAGTGCTCCAAAGTACAGATGTGGAAGCAGCTGCTGAGTGTCCTCTCCTTTACACTGATAAAAGTTTGCATTTCATTCTCCTTACAAACACATCATCTAGACTTAAAAATTATCCACAATACTTGATCAAAAATGGCAGATGTCTAATTACTTTTGTGGCTCTTAAATAAGCCAAAACCGCGGATAGTGGCCGAACGAAGTGTCGGTAACGTAATGAACGATTACTGTGCCCAACCTAGTTCAAAATATTACATTTTGGAAGGGAGTCCAATATGATAAAAAAAAAAAAAATGTCAGTTTCTAAAAAGATTAATAGCAGAAAGGTCGTCATTTTACTTACTTTTAGCGAGCATCCTCTTTATGATCCTCAACTGGTCTGGCTCCCTCAGTTTGAGGTCTGACCACCTCTTTCTGAGCTGCTCATTTGAGCGTTTCACCCCGAACTTCGCCCTCAGACTCTTCACAACTTTAGTGAGGATTTTGGCCTTCCTTCTATTTGGTTTGCTATACGGCCCATGCTTGGCATCATAATCAGCCTTGACCAAGATGTCCACCATCTCCGCCATCTCCGCCAAAGACATATTCGATGCCTTGAATCTCCTCCTTGATCGTGACGTGTCCTCGGTAGTGATGAGCCGAACACCCCCGGGTTCGGTTCGCACCAGAACCCGCGAACGGACCGAAAGTTTGTACGAACATTAGAACCCTATTAAATACAATGGATGCGAACGTTCGAATTCTAAAGTGCTAATTATAACAACTATTATGCATGTTATTGTCCTAAAAAGGGTTTGGGAACCCGGGTTCTGCACCAGGGGACATGTATCAATGCAAAAAGAAGTTTTAAAAACGGTCGTTTTTCGGGAGCAGTCATTTTAATGATGCATAAAGTGAAAAAAAAAAGTCAAATATTCCTTTAAATATCGTACCTGGGGGGTGTCTAAAGTATGCCTGTGAAGTGTCACGTGTTTCCCGTGTTTAGAACTGTCCCTGCACAAAATGACACTTCTAAAGGAAAAAAAAGCCATTTAAAACTGCTTGCGGCTTTAATGTAATGTCTGGTCCCGGTAATATGGATGAAAATCTTTAAGAAAAATGGCATAGCTACCCCATGACCCCCCCCCCCCCACCCCAGCCCATTACCAGCCCCTTTGGGTCTTGTATGGATATTAAAGGGAACCCCGCACATAAAATAAAAAAGGCCCTATATACTCTGAACAGCCGTATACAGGCGGTGCATACAAGACAGGGACTGTATGTTTGTTCTTATGTAGAATGTGTTTGTAATTTTGAACAGGTACATTGTTTAAGTGTAGCTCCAGCCCAAAAATCTATTTTTAAACTTTTTGGAAAACATAGGTAAGGGTTATCACCCCTGTAACATTTGTTTTGCTGTCTGTGCCCCTGTTCAGAACATTTCACCTCACTTTCCGTCCCAATGACAACTGTTTTTGAAATGTGGTGTTTTTCTTGAAACAAGGATTGCTGATAAAGCATCAGTACAGAGGAGACACCTTTCTCCCATATTAATTCTTACAGGAGAGAATTTTCCTTCCTAGGGGTAGATTTCCTCTCACTTCCTGTTGTCTTCTTGCGTTTGCAAGTAGGAGTCGTTTGTAAGTTGGATGTTTGAAAGTAGGGACCTGCCGTATATAATCTGCAGAAATAGGCCCCTTAGTTGGTGTTGGCACAACACTGTAAGCACTCACAGTTACTCTTGGTTGGTGCTGGAACGCCCTGCTGTCAACTATTATATCAGGAATTGTAATTACATATAATTGTTGAACAGTGGTAGTAAAAATTGGGCCTTTGATGGTGGTGCTGGTGCCACAACACTGTAAGCCCTGACAGTTACTCTTGGTGGGTGCAGCAATGGGCCCTGCTGTGAATTATTAGATCAAGAATTGTAATTGCATGCCCCTGTTGAACAGGGGCTGAAAAATTGGGCCTTTCGTGGTGGTGGTGGTGGTGGTGGTGTTGCCACAACACTGTAAGCCCTTAGAGTTACTCTTGCTTGGTGGGTGCAGGAATGGGCCCTGCTGTGAATTATTAGATCAATAATTGTAATTACATGCCCCTGTTGAACAGGGGCTGAAAAATTGGGCCTTAGGCACTGGTGGCACAACACTGCAACCCCTCACAGATACTGTACTTGGAGCACAGCAATGAGCCCTGTTGCAAAGTATTGCTTCAAAAATTGTAATGACACGCCCCTGTTAAACAGGGGCTGAAAAATTGGGCCTTAGCCACTGGTGGCGGCACCCATAAACAAAAATGATCTTCCAAGCTATCATCATCAATCGTATCATTGAGGACTCGGAGGAGGAGGATAGCCAGTCAACATAACAGCACAGGCACTCAGCATCAGCATCAGTCTTGAAGGGATGTGACATGTTAAAATCAATTAGTCTGTTATATCAGCATCAGGTGTGTGGTAGCTGGTGGTGATCCAAGACTGGTTCATCTTGATGAAAGTCAGTCGATCAACCGAGTCGGTGGACAGGCGCACCCTGTGATCCGTGACAAATCCTCCAGCAGCACTGAATGTGCGTTCCGAAAGAACGCTGGATGCAGGACAGGCCAGTAGCTCAATTGCATACTGTGCAAGCTCTGGCCAGTGATCCATTCTCAAGACCCAGTAAGCCAGAGGATTTTCGGTGGGGAAGGTGTCCAAGTCTGACCTTGCCCCTAGATATTCCTGCACCATGTTTATCAGACGCTGGCGATGGTTGCTGGAACCGATCATACTTTGGGGCTGCGGACTAAAGAATTGTCTGAACGCATCGGTCAGACGGCCACCTTCCCCACCGCTCCTTCTTTGACTGGCCGAAGCCTCAGCAACTCGTTGTCCAGGACCAGGAGTTTGTAACCTCCCAGTCTCTGGGAACGCGTTGCACAGACCTTTCTGCAAGGCCTCCCGGAGTTGTCTCATCCTCTGCTCCCTCTGCGACGGTAACATAAGGTCCGCAACCTTACCCTTGTACCGTGGATCAAGGAGAGTGGCCAGCCAGTAATGGTCCCTCTCCTTGATCCGAAGAATACGAGGATCCTTCCGCAGACTTTGCAGGATCAGGGAGGCCATGCAGCGTAGGTTTGCTGAGGCATTCGCTCCGGAGTCCTCTGGGTCACTAAGGACGACATGATCCGCAGTCACCTCCTCCCAGCCACGTACAAGTCCACTGGTTTCTTGGGACTGTAAATCATCCCTAAAAGACTGCTGCTGATGATGCTGAGTGCCAGCCTCCACCTCCATGCTGACACAATCCTCCTCCTCCTCCTCCTCCTCTTCCTGTGCGATGGGTGGGACAGAAGGAACACTGTCTGGGTAAAGGGGGCCTTGAGAGGCAAGGAAGTCCTCCTCTTCCTGCCTCTGTTCTGCCTCAAGTGCCCTGTCCATTATTCCACGCAGCGTGTGCTCCAACAGGTGGACAAGAGGTACAGTGTCACTGATGCATGCACTGTCACTGCTCACCATCCTCGTGGCCTCCTCAAATGGTGCCAGGACAGTGCATGCATCCCTGATCATGCCCCACTGGCGTGGAGAAAAAAAACCAAGCTCCCCTGACCCTGTCCTGGTGCCGTAGTCGCACAGGTACTCATTGATGGCCCTCTGCTGCGTGTGCAGCCGCTGCAGCATGGCCAACGTTGAGTTCCACCTGGTGGGCATGTCACATATAAGGCGGTTCTTGGGCAGGTTCAACTCCTTTTGCAGCTCAGCCAGGCGAGCACTGGCATTATAAGATCTGCGGAAATGCACACAGACTTTCCTGGCCTGCCTCAGGACATCCTGTAAGCCCGGGTACCTGCCCAAGAAACGCTGCACCACCAGGTTAAGGACGTGAGCCACACAGGGCACATGGGTCAGTTGTCCCTGTCGAAGGGCGGAGAGGAGGTTGGTGCCATTGTCGCAAACCACCATTCCTGGCTTAAGCTGGCGTGGCGTCAACCACCTCTCGGCCTGGCCCTGCAGAGCAGACAGGACCTCTGCCCCAGTGTGGCTTCTGTCCCCCAAACACACCAGCGCAAGCACGGCATGGCATCTTTTTGCCTGCGTACTTGCGTAGCCCCGTAAACGGCTACGGAGCACCGCTGGTTCATAGGACAAACCACAGGAAGAGGCCATGGAGGAAGAAGAAGAGGAGGGGGTGGAGGAGAGAGGTGTGTCACAACCAGTAGTAGCATTTTGGAGGCGTGGCGGTGGGACAACCTCCAACACTACTGCACCTTGTCCTGCATCCTTCCCAGCTGCCAAAAGAGTGACCCAATGGGCCGTGAAAGAAAGGTAACGTCCCTGTCCATGCCTGCTGGACCATGAGTCAGCGGTAATATGCACCTTACCGCTGACCGCCCTGTCCAGCGAGGCCAAGACATTGCCTTCCACATGCCGGTAGAGAGCCGGAATAGCCTTCCGTGAGAAAAAGTGGCGCTTGGGAACCTGCCACTAAAGAACCGCACATTGCACAAACTCACGGAAGGGGGCCGAGTCTACCAACTGAAAAGGCAGCAGTTGAAGCGCTAGCAATTTAGCCAAGCTAGCATTCAACCGCTGGGCATGTGGATGGCTGGGAGTGAACTTCTTTCGACGGTCCAGCAGCTGGGGCAGGGAAATTTGCCTGCTAGAATCGGACGTCGGTGTACTGCTAGCAGAGTGGCCGCAAGTACTTGGCTGTGACACACCTAATTCTACACCTTCATTCCTCTCAGTGCATGTTTCAGAGAGGACTGAAGTTATAGTGGGGTTGGAGATCCCAGCTGATGCGGTGCAAGGAGAGGTCCGCTTTGTTCTTTGGTGTGGGTCTTTGAGGTAGGCTTGCCAACGAGCTGCATGGCAGGTCAACATATGTCTGGTCAGGCATGTGGTACCCAAGCAGCTGATGTTTTGGCCACGCGATATACGCTTGAGACATATGTTGCAAACAGCAGCTGTGCGATCTGATGCACTAGCCTCAAAAAAGGCCCACACCAAGGAACTTTTTGAATGACGGGCAGAGGCAGCGCCCTGCACAGGCGGAGCTCTGCGGTGTGATTCCGTCGGTGTACTGCCCTTACGCTGGCCACCAAAGGGCATCCTGCCTCGTTGGAGATGTGCCTCCTCCTCATCCTCCTCCTCCTCCTCTCTCCTATTAGGCACCCATGTGGAGTCAGTGACCTCATCATCCCCTCCCTCCTCATCACTGGAGCCAATCTGGCAGTATGCTGCAGCTGCTGGAACATGACTGCCAGATTGGTGTCCTTCTTGAGCATCCCCTCTGTCTGCTCTCACCCTACTGCCTTCCTGTAGCTGGGTTTCATCATCAGATCCTTCGAAACGCTGGGCATCCTCCTGGAGCATGTACCCAACACTGTGCTCAAACAGTTCGGGGG
Organism: Rana muscosa; assembly: GCA_029206835.1. Lineage (NCBI taxonomy): Eukaryota > Metazoa > Chordata > Amphibia > Anura > Ranidae > Rana > Rana muscosa. Next base: position 840,743,478 of record CM055122.1, read on the forward strand.
ACTCCTCAGGAGGAGGACATGGTGGGTCTAGGGAAGGAGTGACTGATGATGAGTCTGACATTGATACCAGGGAAGAGGACGCTTTGGCAGCTGCTTTGCCAGTACCCTGAGCCTGGGTGAGAGAGGATGAGGAGGAGGAGGAGGGCTTGGTCATCCACTCTACCAAGTCTTCGGCATGATGTGGCTCAACATGTCCAGCTGCCGAAAAGCAGGACAAGCGTGTCCCATGGCCATGTGCTGATGACAATGCACCGCGTCCACGACCAGCACTGTTGCCCCCAGACACAGAGCCTGCTTGCCCTCTTTTATTGCCTCCTGACTGTCTGCCTCTCCTTGTTTGCCTTCCAGACATTCTAATAGATGGCCTGCAGGGAGATGGGAAAAAAGCAATAAGGGCTACCTTCAGGTGTCCTTCTCTGTCCCTTTACTTAAGGATTTCTAAATATGGTTGAGGATGATTGCTTTTGCACAGAATAGCACAACGACAATTTCCCTGACTGTCCAAAAAAACAAGGATTTCAAAGATGGTTGATGAGGAATGCTTTAGCACACTATAGCACAAGGAGAATTCACTCACTGTCCTTCCCAGTCCCTAGAAACAAGGACTTGCACAGTGAAAGAAACTGACACTCTCCCTACCTAGAGTTTTCTGTCCCTAGAAAAAATTTTTTTTTTAAGCACACTATAGCACAAGGAGAATTCACTCACTGTCCTTCCCAGTCCCTAGAAACAAGGACTTGCACAGTGAAAGAAACTGACACTCTCCCTACCTACAGTTTTCTGTCCCTAGAAAAAATGTTTTTTTTAAGCACACTATAGCACAAGGAGAATTCACTCACTGTCCTTCCCAGTCCCTAGAAACAAGGACTTGCACAGTGAAAGAAACTGACACTCTCCCTACCTAGAGTTTTCTGTCCCTAGAAAAAATGTTTTTTTTAAGCACACTATAGCACAAGGAGAATTCACTCACTGTCCTTCCCAGTCCCTAGAAACAAGGACTTGCACAGTGAAAGAAACTGACACTCTCCCTACCTACAGTTTTCTGTCCCTAGAAAAAAATGTTTTTTTTAAGCACACTATAGCACAAGGAGAATTCACTCACTGTCCTTCCCAGTCCCTAGAAACAAGGACTTGCACAGTGAAAGAAACTGACACTCTCCCTACCTAGAGTTTTCTGTCCCTAGAAAAAATGTTTTTTTTAAGCACACTATAGCACAAGGAGAATTCACTCACTGTCCTTCCCAGTCCCTAGAAACAAGGACTTGCACAGAGAAAGAAACTGACACTCTCCCTACCTACAGTTTTCTGTCCCTAGAAAAAATGTTTTTTTTAAGCACACTATAGCACAAGGAGAATTCACTCACTGTCCTTCCCAGTCCCTAGAAACAAGGACTTGCACAGTGAAAGAAACTGACACTCTCCCTACCTACAGTTTTCTGTCCCTAGAAAAAATGTTTTTTTTAAGCACACTATAGCACAAGGAGAATTCACTCACTGTCCTTCCCAGTCCCTAGAAACAAGGACTTGCACAGTGAAAGAAACTGACACTCTCCCTACCTACAGTTTTCTGTCCCTAGAAAAAATGTTTTTTTTAAGCACACTATAGCACAAGGAGAATTCACTCACTGTCCTTCCCAGTCCCTAGAAACAAGGACTTGCATAGTGAAAAAAACTGACACTCTCCCTACCTACAGTTTTCTGTCCCTAGAAAAAATGTTTTTTTTAAGCACACTATAGCACAAGGAGAATTCACTCACTGTCCTTCCCAGTCCCTAGAAACAAGGACTTGCACAGTGAAAGAAACTGACACTCTCCCTACCTAGAGTTTTCTGTCCCTAGAAAAAATGTTTTTTTTAAGCACACTATAGCACAAGGAGAATTCACTCACTGTCCTTCCCAGTCCCTGGAAACAAGGACTTGCACAGTGAAAGAAACTGACACTCTCCCTACCTACAGTTTTCTGTCCCTAGAAAAAATGTTTTTTTTAAGCACACTATAGCACAAGGAGAATTCACTCACTGTCCTTCCCAGTCCCTAGAAACAAGGACTTGCACAGTGAAAGAAACTGACACTCTCCCTACCTAGAGTTTTCTGTCCCTAGAAAAAATGTTTTTTTTAAGCACACTATAGCACAAGGAGAATTCACTCACTGTCCTTCCCAGTCCCTAGAAACAAGGACTTGCACAGTGAAAGAAACTGACACTCTCCCTACCTACAGTTTTCTGTCCCTAGAAAAAATGTTTTTTTTAAGCACACTATAGCACAAGGAGAATTCACTCACTGTCCTTCCCAGTCCCTAGAAACAAGGACTTGCACAGTGAAAGAAACTGACACTCTCCCTACCTACAGTTTTCTGTCCCTAGAAAAAATGTTTTTTTTAAGCACACTATAGCACAAGGAGAATTCACTCACTGTCCTTCCCAGTCCCTAGAAACAAGGACTTGCACAGTGAAAGAAACTGACACTCTCCCTACCTACTGTTTTCTGTCCCTAGAAAAAATGTTTTTTTTAAGCACACTATAGCACAAGGAGAATTCACTCACTGTCCTTCCCAGTCCCTAGAAACAAGGACTTGCACAGTGAAAGAAACTGACACTCTCCCTACCTAGAGTTTTCTGTCCCTAGAAAAAATGTTTTTTTTAAGCACACTATAGCACAAGGAGAATTCACTCACTGTCCTTCCCAGTCCCTAGAAACAAGGACTTGCACAGTGAAAGAAACTGACACTCTCCCTACCTAGAGTTTTCTGTCCCTAGAAAAAAATTTTTTTTTAAGCACACTATAGCACAAGGAGAATTCACTCACTGTCCTTCCCAGTCCCTAGAAACAAGGACTTGCACAGTGAAAGAAACTGACACTCTCCCTACCTAGAGTTTTCTGTCCCTAGAAAAAATGTTTTTTTAAGCACACTATAGCACAAGGAGAATTCACTCACTGTCCTTCCCAGTCCCTGGAAACAAGGACTTGCACAGTGAAAGAAACTGACACTCTCCCTACCTACAGTTTTCTGTCCCTAGAAAAAATGTTTTTTTTAAGCACACTATAGCACAAGGAGAATTCACTCACTGTCCTTCCCAGTCCCTAGAAACAAGGACTTGCACAGTGAAAGAAACTGACACTCTCCCTACCTAGAGTTTTCTGTCCCTAGAAAAAATGTTTTTTTAAGCACACTATAGCACAAGGAGAATTCACTCACTGTCCTTCCCAGTCCCTAGAAACAAGGACTTGCACAGTGAAAGAAACTGACACTCTCCCTACCTACAGTTTTCTGTCCCTAGAAAAAATGTTTTTTTTAAGCACACTATAGCACAAGGAGAATTCACTCACTGTCCTTCCCAGTCCCTAGAAACAAGGACTTGCACAGTGAAAGAAACTGACACTCTCCCTACCTACAGTTTTCTGTCCCTAGAAAAAATGTTTTTTTTAAGCACACTATAGCACAAGGAGAATTCACTCACTGTCCTTCCCAGTCCCTAGAAACAAGGACTTGCACAGTGAAAGAAACTGACACTCTCCCTACCTACAGTTTTCTGTCCCTAGAAAAAATGTTTTTTTTAAGCACACTATAGCACAAGCACAAAACACACTGACACTCTCCCTACCTATCCTTCTCTTTCCCTAAACTAAAGGAATCCAGGTTAAGCAAGAAAGAAATAAAAGTCACTGTCCCTGCCTATGCTGCTCTATCCCTGCTCCGGAACACACTACACTAGGCCGCCGTGCTGGCGGCCTTTTATAGTGTGGGGCGTGTACTAAACACCCTCAGCAATAATTGGCCACAGGCATCCTGCCTGTGGCCAATCATTGCTCTCCTCACTGCCGGCGCTGTGATTGGCCAAGCATGCAGGGTCACAGTGCATGCTTGGCCAATCACAGCGCCTGGATGACACTGCGATGGCGTAGTGCATTGTGGGCCGTTCGCGTCACTCGAATTTGGCGCGAACGGCCCAAATCGTTCGATCTTCGTCGAACGATCGAACAGCCGATGTTCGAGTCGAACGTATGTTCGACTCGAACACGAAGCTCATCCCTAGTCCTCGGTCTCCGGGCTTGTCTCCTCGCTAGTTGCGGAATTATCAGACACCTGCTGTAACTCCGCCATATCTGTCTGCGCGCCGAAAGAGAAGGGGCGGGGAAAAGATGTTAGTTAAAACGTCATGGGCGGGCGACGTGTGCGGAGCGACGTGTTCGAATTTGGACGCATGCGTGGTGTGTATATAGCAAACACACATGTGACTATAGTACGTTCGGTGTGCGGAGAGAGGAGTTCAAGTGACGGACGTGCGAACGAAGCTATGTGATTTTGTGAGACTTGTAAAAATTGTTGGCCTATACTGTCTTGAGATTGGTGGAGGATATATATGGTGACTAGGATGTGAAGGAGGTTAGACTGTTTGCCTCACATTATTTAAATATATTTTTTTTTACTTGCAGATACAATATGAATGTCTTTATTAGCGACAAAGAGTTCCTGGCGGAATTTATTGACCGGGTAAGGGAGCTGCCGGCTCTGTGGGAGACCAAAAACCCCATCCATAAAAAAAAGGGGTGAGAAAAGCAGCGCTGGAGAAGCTGCTCCCATTTGTGCATACCAAGGTGCCCACAGCCACAGCAAAACAAGTGGACACTAAAATTGGGAGCTTGAGAGGTACCTACAGGACTGAACGCTCTAAGGTGCTGGCTTCTCAGAGGTCAGGAGCAGCAGCAGATGATGTTTATGTCCCGGTTTTGTGGTACTACAGCAGGATGTCCTTCCTGGATGACCACATTGAGCCAAGGCCATCACTCTCCACTCTTCCCCCCAGACTTCCCTGCAGCCAACCTGAGCCTTCTCTGGAGCAAGAGGAGGCAGCCATCCTGGATGATCCTGATTTGTCCATCTGGAGCCAGGTATAGTATTAACTGAAAATGTAGTGGGATAAAATTAATGTTTCCCAAATATGTCAGGATGACAAACATACATTATTTTGTATTCCACAAGTGAAATCATGATCTGTAGACATTATTCTGCACTTAATTGTGTGGTAAATAGTCAAGCTGATGTAGTGGTAAATTTAAAGCAAGGATTTATGCATTTACATTCTAATTGCTTCCATCAGGATTACAAAGTTTGATGCAAAGATTAAACCAACATATTAAACTATGTTCCTTTTTCATACACAGGATGAAATCAGCCAGGAGGAGGGTCTGGAAACTGTCAGGCAGGAGGAGGAAGGGCCCAGTGGCAGCCAGGAGGTGGCAGGGCCCAGTGGCAGCCAGGAGGTGGCAGGGCCCAGTGGCAGCCAGGAGGTGGCAGGGCCCAGTGGCAGACAGGAGGTGGCAGGGCCCAGTGGCAGACAGGAGGTGGCAGGGCAAAGGAGAAGCACCAGATCCCAGGTGCCTCCCATCCGGCTTCACAAAAGAGGCAGGAGGGACAGGACCACCAGTGAGGCAGCAATGGCCCTTATTAAAGAGGCCCATGCCACCCTCAAGGAGCCCACATCCCCTGAAGAGGCCATTGCCAGCCTAGTGGAGGCTAAGTTCAAGGTGATGAGCATGGAGCAACGCCTCCTATGCGAGCCCCTGCTCATCACCTTGCTCAACAAGGGGGTGATGGAGCAAATTACCCCCAATACCGCCATATGTGAGGTGGCCCAACTGACCCAACCTCAACCTCCACCTCCACCTTCCTCTTCTGCCCCACCCCCTTCTGCTACACCTCCACCTTCTGCCCCACCCCCTTCTGCTACACCTCCACCTTCTGCCCCACCCTCTTCTGCTACAGCTCCACCTTCTGCCCCACCCCCTTCTGCTACACCTCCACCTTCTGCCCCACCCTCTTCTGCTACACCTCCACCTTCTGCCCCACCCTCTTCTGCTACACCTCCACCTTCTGCCCCACCCCCTTCTGCTACACCTCCACCATCTTCTTCTGCCCCACCCCCTTCTGCTACACCTCCACCTTCTTCTTCTGCCCCACCCCCTTCTGCTACACCTCCACCTCCTCCTCCTGACAGGAGTACCCCTCCAGTGGGCCAGCCTCCAGCCAAACGAAGAAGGAAGGCTGCAGGAAAGGCTGCAGGAAAGGCTTCAGGAAAGGCTGCAGGGAAGGTTGCCAGGAAGAAGAGGAAGTGATGGCCTTGCTTCATTGTGGTCGGACAGAAGGCAGCCTGTTGTAGTACCACACACTTGGGACATATATCTCACCTGCTGCTGTTCCTGACCTCTGGGAGGCCAGCATCAGATTGTGTTCTGAAATGTGGGCCTTCTCAAGCTCCCAATTTTAGTGTCCACACAGGGTTGCTGTGTGCTCTGGGGTCCCTGGGATGCACAAATGGCAGCAGCTTCTCCAGCTCTGCCTTCTCTTTATTTAATTTATAAACATGAATAAATGTGTTTTTTGTTTAAGTTCATACTTGACCATGTGTATTTTTAAATTAAAAAAAACAAGCTTTGGAGTAAGCAGATACATTTGACTGACAATAAAAGGCACAGATATCACCCCCCCCCCCCCCCAAAAAGAATAACTAAATCTGATTAGCTCAAAAACATGGTGTGAAATTTTAAAAATATAGATTCGAAAATTAAATGGGAGATCGCTATCAAAACATTGAGAAATTATAATTAACATCATTTTGAAAAATCTAACCATTTAAATTATTCCTAAAAACTTGCACGATATAATACACATAAATCTTATAAAGAGCAGCATGAAAAAGGTTAAAAATAAGGCAGAACTCTGTGTGAATATCAGCAGCAAAAGAAGGTCACTCGTTTTGATTAATGTAACATTCTAACGAAGAATTCAATGCAGAACATTTAAACGATGAAATATTTATGAGCGTGACGAATGTGCTCTCTCCATTATGAAGGCTTGTTTTACCAGAAGATGCGCTCCCGTCTCATAGTTGCTTGTGAGCATGCGCGCTTTTGGAAGAGTCGTAAAAGCATACACACGAACCATTTTCTCGTCACAAAACAGGCCGACGAGAAACACGACGAGGAAATCTGGAATCCTGACGAGAAAATAGAGAGCAGGTTCTCTATTGTCTCGTCGAGATTCTCGTCAAGTTTCTCGTCGTAAAACCATACACACGAACGTTTTTCTAGACAAAAAAACTCTTGCGGCACTTTTCTTGACTGTTTTGGACGAGAAAATCGGTCGTGTGTACGAGGCCTCAGAGACAGCAGACATAAAACAGAAGATGGTTAGAGACTACAGATATGGTGTAGGAGATGGTCAGAAATGGTTAAGATGTTATAGGTGTTGGATTCATGTCCCAGTCTCATGAGACTACTAGAGATCATTGCTACTACATCCATTTTACAAATCAACGCTTCCACATTTGTGTTCCATACAGCCTTCTTAAAAGGAAAAGGGAAGGACAACACATATTCAATTATTTCAACATAATAAATTAATTATATGCTTACTGACATTCAATTCTTTGTTTGAATACATAAATTGTATGTAGCGGGTGGTTACATTTAGGGGGAAGCATCTGAGTGGTAACCAGGCTCAGATGCACTAATTGTTAGGTCTCATGGACCATTTCTATCCCTGGGAGATAGTACTAGTGTGTAAGTTCACTGGGGCCTATGGGTGGCGCTCTTGCCATGGGCCCGGGTTGAACTGCAGTACGAGGTTGTGTCCTTTTTGTCCCCTCTCGGCAGTGGTACGGCGGGGAACCTGCTGTGCCTGTCGGGAGAGGATATAAAAGGGGGCGGCCATCTTCCAGAGGGGTCGTCGGTTCCGCGCTCAGGCACCCTAAGCCTGGGTGCGTGTGTGTCGCCTCCGGGTGCCCTAGGCCCGGAGGCCTGGTCGGGTGGTCTCTGAGTGCTCTAGGCCCAGAGACGGAGCTGCTGTTCCATCTCAGACACCTTCAGTCTGGGGTGAGGTACTTTGAGAGAGGCCCGGGGCCCAGTACCTTCGACTGGGTCCCACAAGGGATCGAGGGCTCCTAGGGTGCCCCCTGGAGTGGGTGCCCGAATCTAGGACGAGGAGGCCAGGGAGGTGACCCTTCCCGAAGACCCAGTACAGTATCGCTGGTGACAGTGGGGCCTCTGGTAACTCTCCGGATGGATGTCCTTTCCCTGACAGGGGTCATTACTTCTAGAAGGTAATCCATCATGAATCTGGTCGGTGGCAGAGACCCAACAACTGGGCCTGTGGCAGAGGCCCTATTCACCTGGTCTGTGGCAGGGACCCACTCATAGTCGGTGGCAGCGACCGTGTGCCAAGCCTGTTCGTGCTATCCAGAACAGGAGAAACCCAAATTTAAGTTTGTGCCTGGACCTCCTCCCACCTTATCTGACCTGTGTTTGTCTCAACCCATCTGCTCTTAAAGAGACGGTTTATTGTGCAAGAAGAAATAAATAAGTGTTGGACCTTTCAGTTGGTGTGGACAGTTGTTTCCTGGGGAGAGTTAAAGACTTGTTTCTGACTACTGCAGAAACAAGGTCAACACTGGAGGCTGTTTCTACACCAGTCGCAAGCAGGCCCGAGAAACTAACACCGCTCAACCTCCCTATTCAGGAGGGTATGGGCTTGTGGTGCGGTGTGCCTCATTCTTTTCCTGAGGAGGAGCCAAGCAGAAGAAAAGCAGGAAAAGTCTGGGGTTGGTGCGCTACATGTATATATGGGAAAATTGTGCTTAGTAAACTAATTGTATTTGATATGTGACACAACAGCAGCACTCATAAATATGTTTACACCATAAAAGCAAATAAATAAATAAAAAATGTTGCACTGCCAAAATAGCGATATATAAAAAAGTATTTCCTCAATATATTATCAGAGGGTATAAACCGTTAAAGTTCCTCACATAATCCAAAACACATTATATGTTTAAAGTGATGGAAGTGTCCAAACACCAGTTAATCCTTAGGTGAAAAAAGGGTGGTGTCCTTCCAATTAACGACAGGTGTATCACCTTGTGCTCCCCAGGGGATAGATAAGACAGAAATACAGTAATACCTTGGATTGCGAAAAACGCGGTTTACGAGCTATTTTTTTTAATCCTGACTCGGTTTGCGAGTTTTGTCTCGCAAGACGAGCAGGATTAAAGCCAATGGGGTGTGCAATACTGCATTTATCAGAGGTGCGGGGGCGCTGGTGACAGTCGGAGCCGCTCGGATGCACTCGGAAACACTCCGTTCTCAAGTGTCTCCACGGGCCTCTCCGAGTGCACCCGGGTGGCTCCAATCGGTCTCCGAGTGTTTCCAAGTGTCTCCGGTGCCCCCCCACCTCTGACCACATGCGGTACTGCATACAATAGCAGTAACTGTGGAATGACTTATCTGAGTTTCCATTGACTCCTATGGGGAAACTCGCTTTGATATACGAGTGCTTTGGATTACAAGCATTCTTCTGGAACAAATTATGCTCGTAATCCAAGGTACCACTGTATCTTCTTACCAGATAATAAAACCTTTCAAGGTCTATACACGCATTAATGAGTATTCACCCCTCACTTCAGGTATAAGCCAGCTCAACTGTTCAGCCTGTTAAGGAATGTCAGTGATGCATATATCGATCTCATAGGAGCCTCAGACCTGTTCATGCAGTAAACCAGAAGGAAGAGGAAACAAACTCATTGCGCAGCGTTCAATTAAAAGAACAAGAGTTTAATAGAAAATCTACTTTCAGCAAAGATAAGTTACACAGGCATATCGGAAAAACATCAGTCAGACACTCTCCACATCACCGCTACTCCTTGCCTTGCCTAAGGATTAACTGGTGTTTGGCTATATGAGAATAGCAGCACCCGCTGTCAGACCACCATTTGGTTAAATGGGCTGAGCGGCTGCTGCTGATTATATAACCTGATCATTCCATCAGTAATAATCTGCCAGTTCTTGCCCAGGTATCTGGCGGCTGCAGCTACCCAGCCGTGTGAAAGGGGCCTTAGTTTAAGTATTGTTGCCGATTTTTAAACATAATATCAACGTAAAATATGCAAGAACCACAAAATGCTTATTTAAACTAAATTCCGCTTTACTAAATGGTAATCCAGTTCTTCAAGTTCTGGAATCCCAATTATGTAAGAAAAAAATTGCAGCTACTGGAGAGTAGAAACCAAAACACAATGTATTAGGAGATATTCTAAAGATAAGGAAAGAGCCTTATATGTGCACTACGTAGCTCTATGCACAGCTAGCTTGTAAGAATTGTTTGTCATGTCTTCCATGTTCCCCATTAACTCGTCGGGTGTCAAGTGTGGGTTACATGAGAGGCCTACACCATAGTGGGTTCTTCTGGGCTACATTAGGCACTTTGTTGCAGGGTCACTTTACACACACACACATGGGGTACCTTTGTTTGTGCTGTCTTCACCAGTACCTTGGGATAAAGCTATGGTTGCTGTGGAGACAGCCGCCGAGGGACCCCAGAAGACCAGGTTCGGGGCCACTCTGTGCAAAACGAGCAGCACAGTGGAGGTAAGTATAACATGTTTGTTATTTTATTTATTTTTTATTTGTCTTTAGTGATCCTTTAACCTTAAGGTGGACCTCCACACTTCATATGAACATACACCATGTACACTGTGCTGCAGCTGTTCTCCAGTTAACTCTTGGTTTCCTTTGACAATGTACATCTTCACTGTAACCTGCATTTCAAAGGGAACTGCTGAGCCAATGTTTACATCCACCTGTCCAGCGTTTTCCGCTACAATTCCCCCAGTAGCAGAGCAGGCCCCGCCATGCACTCTGTGCAGGCTCCACACGTGCACGTAACTTGACTCTTGAACCGCCGGTACCTCTGCACAGGATGGGAACCTCTGTGGGGCAATCCGCTTCCATTGCAGCGTGAAATAGACCATGGGCGGATGGAGTGCCGACAAGATCTCGCTTCACTGCTAGACGCTGTGTTACCTATAATAGGTACACACTATCGACAGGCTGCTTGTTACACTTACGTTACTCTTGGCAACTACTTATGTCTTCACGTTACTCTACTCCATACTGATTTCTTCATAACCCAATGTGCTAACGACCCACTGGCTAACCATGTGTGTGCCGGATACTTACGATATACCTCTTTAGTAACTTCAGACCAGGAAAGGAGAACGTTTTAATGCTTTACTTGGCAAAAATGCAAAAATAGACAGTTCACAGTCCAACAGCCAAGACATTATACTTTCCTACGTCCCTACTCAGAACTACAGGCTTGTTTGCTTCCCCTGGAACACAAGCTAAGAAGAAGTCCAGCAGTTACAGTCCTGCAAAGGCATTTCTCCAGTACTGGTGTCTTCAGGGCGAACCCCAAGCTAAAAGTCTCTGTTACAGGCAATGACAAGCGACATTCTACTACTCCGGCTGGTCTCTTCGTCCATCACAAACCCTTACAGGTCTCACAATCCAGAGTTGCACTAGGGCTCTTCGGCTTCTCTCGCACCCGCACGCGGCTCTCTCCTACAGGGCCAGCAATGGTGGTGAACTCATCATTAAATCCGCAAAATTCAAACCCTTGTGGAGTCAAGGAAAAGTGCTTAGCTCCAACCCTCTAAGTGCTCCCTACAAATGCTGGAATCAGGGACTGGCTTGGAGTCCATCACTCCTCCATACATGGCTCAGTATAACCTGAAAGAAAACCTACACACTACACCCTGTTCCAAATTATTATGCAAATTCAATTTCAGTGTCACAAAGATTAAATATTTTGTTTTTCAGTTTAACTCATGGATGGCATTGTGTCTCAGGGCTCTTTTGATCACTGAAAACAATCTCGGACACCTGTGATAATTAGATTGCCAGTTGAGCCCAATTAAAGGAAAAACTACTAAAGGAGGGTGTTCCACATTATTAAGCAGAGCACCATTTTCAAGCAATATGGGGAACAAAAAGGATCTCTCTGCTGCCGAAAAGAGTGAAATAGTTCAATGCCTTGGACGAGGTATGAAAACATTAGATATTTCAGGAAAACTTAAGCGTGATCATCACACTATTAAGAGATTTGTGGCTGATTCAGAGCACAGACGGTTTCGTGCAGATAAAGGCACATTGAGGAAGATTTCTGCCAGATCCATGCATCGGATCAAGAGAGCAGCTGCTAAAACACCATTACATAGCAGAAAACATATATTTGAAGCTGCTGGTGCCTCTGGAGTCCCACGGACATCAAGGTGTAGAGTCCTCCAGAGTCTTCCAACTGTGCATAAACCTTCCATTCGGCCACCACTAACCAATGCTCACAAGCAAAAATGGCTGCATTGGGCAGAAAAATACATGAAGACTAATTTTCAAACAGTCCTGTTCACTGATGAGTGCCGTGCAACCCTGGATGGTCCAGATGGATAGAGTAGTGGATGGCTGGTGGACAGCCACCCTGTTCCAACAAGGCTGCGACGTCAGCAAGGCAGTGGTGGAGTCATATTTTGGGCCGGAATCATGGGAAGAGAGCTGTTTGGCCCCTTTAGGGTCCCCGAAGGTGTAAAGATGACCTCTGCAAAGTATGTGGAGTTCCTGACTGACCACTTCCTTCCCTGGTACAGAAGGAAGAACTATGCTTTCTGTAATAAAATCATCTTCATGCATGACAATGCACCATCTCATGCTGCAAAGAATACCTCTGTATCAATGGCTGCTATGGGGATAAAAGAAGAGAAAGTCATGGTGTGGCTTCCATCCTCCCCTGACCTTAATCCTATTGAGAACCTTTGGAGCATCCTCAAGCAAAAGATCTATGAGGGTGGGAGGCAGTTTACATCCAAACAGCAGCTCTGGGAAGCTATTCTGACATCTTGCAAACAAATTCAAGCAGAAACTGTCCAAAAACTCACAAGTTCAATGGATGCAAGACTTGTGAAGCTGCTATCAAATAAGGGGTCCTATGTTAAAATGTAGCGTGACCTGTTAAAATGTTTAAAAAGTTAAAATGTTGTTCAAAGTTTGATTGATTCAGTAAATATGCTGCAAACACAACAAATGACAATTTTCAGTTCTTTACAACCTATAAAGTGTTTTGAAACTTACTGTGCGTAATAATTTGGAACAGTGCATTGTAAGTTTTTTATTTTGAAAAAAAAAACGTATCATTCGGAGGTTTGTTCAATAAAATTTGAATTGTACTCTTAATAGTTGATAACATGAGAATTATGCTGACTGTTGTTTACATCAATTATTTAGGTAAATGAGAAAAATATCATTGGCATAATAATTTGGAACAGGGTGTAATGATGTCTTAACAGGCAAAACTTTAATCAGCCAACTATCTTCAGCGCATGGTCCCAGCCCCAGAACCACCACTCTAAAGAGGTAGTCATGGAGGTGGGACAATGTGCTGAAGCTTGTCGGCTGATTAAAGTTTTGCCAGTGAAAACAACATGTGCAGCAAGTTTTTGGGATTATACTTTAATGCGAGCCATATTGAAATCAATGAGGCAAATGTTGAAAATCAGTTCTGTCCATTTTCAAGTCTAAAGCCTCGTACAAACGAACGAGTTTCTCGGCAAGAAACGAGAAGAAAACTGCCGAGATAGCTTTCTTGCCGAGAAAATCGTTCGTGTGTATGGTTTCTCATCGAGAAAACTGACCAGAATCTCGACGAGAAAAATAGAGAACCAGCTCTCTATTTTCTCGTCGAGATTCTCATCGGCATGTTTCTCGACGAGAAAAGTGTGTACACTTACCTGTCGCCGTGGAAACCCGCGCATGCTCGAATTGACTTTGACGCATGCGCGGTAGCTTCCTAGGCATAGGTAGGGTGTAGCAAGATGGCGGCGACGGCATCGAATGTGACGAGCGCACGCTCGTCGTAGTCGATGACGTCACCGCGTTCGATCCATTCAAAGAACCGCTGGTTCTTTGAATGGAGCGTGTGTACACTCGGCCGGGACAAGTTTCTTGTCCAAGAATCTCGTCAAGAAAAACAACGTGTTTTTTCCTTACGAGATTCTCGGCCGTGTGTACGAGGCGTAATAGTCAAGGTATTGACTAACAAAAGGCAGGGAAAGCTGAACATTGACAAGGTGACATGCACCAATGCAAACAAGACATTTAATAAATACCGTTCAGCACGAGGGATGAGCTTCGAGTTCGACTCGAACATCGGCTGTTCGATCGTTCGACGAAGATCAAACATTATGGGCCGTTCGCGCCAAATCCGAGCGGCGCATCACGGCCCATAATGCACTGCGTCATCACAGTGCATCGCTGGCTGATGATTGGCCAAGCATGCACTATGACCCGCATGCTTTGGCCAATCATTGCGCTGTCAGCACAGAGAGCCATAATTGGGCAAAGGCAGGGTGCCTTTGGCCAATCATGGCTCAGGGGATTAAGTACATGCCCCACACTATATAAGCCAGCCTGCACGTCGGCCTTCTGTAGTGTGTTGCGGCGTTGAGAGAGAGATAGAGAGAGAGAGAGAGTGTGTCATTTAATTTCATTTAGATAGATTGAGCAGGCAGGGGATTCAGTTAGCTAGATTGAGCAGGCACTTGATTTAGTTAGCTCCAGTATATTTAGTATATATATGCATTCCAGGCTTTGTATATATATATATATATATATATATATATATATATTGTATACAGTTTAGCTAGATCTCACTGCAGAGCGTTCCTGTTGTTCTCCTAATATACTACAGGCAGGCAGTTGATTCAGTTAGATGCAACATATAAAGTACTGTATCCTGTGCACAGTGTGCAGATAGATCTCACTGCAGACCATTCCTGTTGTTCTCCTAATATACAGTTAGCTGCAGTATATAAAGTACTGTATCCTGTGCACAGTGTGCAGCTAGATCTCACTGCCGACCATTCCTGTTGTTCTCTTCCTAATATACTATAGGCAGGCAGTTGATTCAGTTAGCTGCAGTATATTCAGTACTGTATCCTGTGCACAGTGTGCAGCTAGATCTCACTGCAGACCATTCCTGTTGTTCTCTTCCTAATATACAACAGGCAGGCAGTTGATTCAGTTAGCTGCAGTATATAAAGTACTTTATCCTGTGCACAGTGTGCAGCTAGATCTCACTGCAGACCATTCCTGTTGTCCTCTTTCTAATACACTACAGGCAGGCAGTTGATTCAGTTAGCTGCAGTATATTCAGGATATATATATACATCCCAGCTTTGTGCAGCTACATCTCACTGCAGGCCATTCCTGGTGTACCTATTCAAATACATCGAATACAATATGTCTGGAAGGCCAACAAGGAGAGGCAAACACTCACAGGCCACTAAAAGAGGGCAAGCAGGCTCTGTGTCTAGAGCCAACAGTGCTGGTCATGGACAGGGTGCATCCTCAGCACGTGGCCGTGGGGCACGCTTGTCCTTTTTTCCGGCAGCTGGCCGTGTTGAGCCACAATATGCAGAAGAGTTGGTAGAGTGGATGACCAAGCCGTCCTCATCCTCCTCATCCTCTGTCACCCAAGCTCAGAGTACCTTGGCTGCCAATGCAGGTGCCAAAGTGGCCTATTCCATCGGCTCAAGGTCATCAGTTACTCCTTCCCTAGCCCCACCATCATGCACAGAGGAGTCCCCCGAACTGTTCGACCACAGTGTTGGATACATGCTGCAGGAGGATGAGCAGTGTTTTGAAGGCTCCGATGATGGTACCCAGCTTGAGGAAGGCAGTACGTGAGCCCAGAGAGAAGGGGTGCCCAAGAAGGACAACAAACTGGCAGTCATGTTCCCCCAGCTACAGCATACTGCCAGGTTTGCTCCAGTGACGAGGAGGGAGGGGATGATGAGGTCACTGACTCCACGTGGGTGCCTGATAGGAGAGAGGAGAAGGAGGCACATCTCCAATGAGGCAGGATGCCCTCCAGGGGCCAGCTTAAGGGCAGCCAACCGACTGCATCACACCACAGAGCTCCGCATGTGCAGGGCGTTGCTGACTCTGCACGGTTTTCCAAATGTTCTTTGGTGTGGGCCTTTTTTGACACGTGTGCAGCAGATCGTACCGTTGCTGTTTGCAACATATGTCTGAAGCGTATCAAGTGTGGCCAAAACAGAAGCCGCTTGGGCACCACATGCTTGACCAGACATATGTCGACCTGCCATGCAGTCCGTTGGCAGGCGTACTTAAAAGATCCACACCAAAGAACAAAGCGAACCTCTCCTTGCTCCTCATCAGCTGGGATCTCCAACCCCACTATACCTTCAGTCCTCTCAAAAACCTGCACTGAGAGGAATGAAGGTGTAGAATTAGGTGTGCCACTGCCAAGTATTTGCGGGCAATCTGCTATCGCTACACCAACGTCTGATTGTAGCAGGCAAATTTCCCTGCCCTAGTTGCTAAACCGGCGAAAGAAATTCGCTCCCAGCGGTTGAATGCTAGCTTGGCTAAATTGCTAGCACTGCAACTGCTGCCTTTTCAGCTGGTAGACTCTGCCCCCTTTCGAGAATTTGTGGAATGTGCGGTACCTCAGTGGCAGGTTCCCAAACGCCACTTTTTTTCACGGAAGGCGATTCCGGCTCTCTACTGGCATGTGGAAGGCAATGTCTTGGCCTCGCTGGACAGGGCGGTCAGCGGTAAGGTGCATATTACCACTGACTCATGGTCCAGCAGACATGGACAAAGACGTTACCTATCTCTCACGGCGCACTGCGTGACTCTGCTGGCAGGTGGGAAGAATGCAGGACAGGGTGCAGTATTGTTGGAGCTTGTTCCGCCATCACGTCTCCAAAATGCTACTAGTGGTGATTCTGACACACCTCTCTCCTCCACCCCCTCCTCTTCTTCCTCCTCCATGGCCTCTTCCTCTATAGATTTGTCCTCGGAACCAGCGGTGCTCCGTAGGCGTTCAAGGGGCTACGCAAGCACTCAGGCAAAAAGATGCCACGCAGTGCTTGAGCTGGTGTTCTTAGGGGACAGGAGCCACACCGGGGCAAAGATTCTGTCAGCTCTGCAGGGGCAGGCTCAGATGTGGTTGACGCCACGCCAGCTTCAGCCAGGAATGATGGTTTGCGACAATGGCACCAACCTCCTCTCCACCCTCCGACAGGGACACCTGACCCATGTGCCCTGTTTGGCTCACATCCTTAATTTGGTGGTGCAGCGGTTCTTGTGCAGGTACCCGGGTTTACAGGATCTCCTGAGGCAGGCCAGGAAAGTCTGTGTGCATTTCCGCCGGTCATATAATGCCAGTGCTCAGCTGGCTGACCTCCAAAAGGAATACAACCTGCCCAAGAACCGCCTAATCTGTGACATGGCTACCAGATGGAACTCAACGTTGGCCATGCTGCAGCAGCTGCACACACAACAGAGGGCCATCAATGAGTACCTGTGCGACTATGGCACCAGGACAGGGTCAGGGGAGCTTGGCTTTTTTTTCGCCATGCCAGTGGCTCATTATCAAGAATGCATGCACTGCCATGTCACCATTTGAGGAGGCCACAAGGATGGTGAGCAGTGACAGTGCATGCATTAGTGATACTGTCCCCCTTGTGTACCTGTTGGAGCACACGCTGCATGGAATAATGGACAGGGCACTTGAGGCAGAACAGAGGGAGGAAGAGGAGGACTTCCTTACCTCTCAAGGCCCCCTTTATCCAGACAGTTTTCCTGCGGGCCCGCCGATCACACAGGAAGAGGAGGAGGAGGAGGATTGTGTCAGCATGGAGGTGGAGCCTAGCACTCAGCATCAGCAGCAGTCTTCAAGGGATCGTTTACAGTCCCCAGAAACCCGTGGACTTGTACGTGGCTGGGAGGAGGTGGCTGCAGATCATGTCGTCCTTAGTGACCCAGAGGACTCCGGACCGAATGCCTCAGCAATTCCAGCCTCCCTGATCCTGCAAAGCCTGCGAAAGGACCCTCGGATTTGTGTGATCAAGGAGAGGGATCATTACTGGCTGGTAACCCTCCTTGATCCACGTTACAAGGGTAAGTATGCAGAACTTATTCTGCCGTCGCAGAGGGAGCAGAGGATGAAACATCTTCGGGAGGCCTTGCAACACGTTTCCAGAGCCTGGGAGGTTACAATTTCCTGGTCCTGGACAACGTGTTGCTGAGGCTTCGGTCAGTCACAGAAGGAGCGGTGCAGAAGTTGGCCGTCTGACCGATGCGTTCAGTCAATTTTTTAGTACGCAGCCCCAAGGTCTTATCGGTTCCAGCAACCATCGCCAGCATCTGATTTACATGGTGCAGGAATACCTAGGGGAAGATCAGACTTGGACACGTTTCCAACCGAAAATCCTCTGGGTTACTGAGTCTTGAGGATGGATCACTGGCCAGAGCTTGCACAGTATGCAATTGAGCTACTGGCCTGTCCTGCATCTAGCGTTCTTTCGGAACGGACATTCAGTGCTGCTGGTGGCTTTGTAACCGGTCACAGAGTGCGCCTGTCCACCGACTCGGTTGATTGTCTCACCTTCATAAAAATGAATCAGTTTTGGATCACCAGCTACCAAGCACCTGATGCTGATGTAACCGATACATTTTTTTATGAATGAGATCCCTTCAAGACTGCCTATGCTGATGCTGAATGCTGAGTGACTATCCTGTTATGCTGAGTGACTATCCTTTTCCTCCTCAATGTTCATGTTGATATTTTTGGTTCTGGGCACCAGCACCAGTGCCTAAAGCCCAATTTTTCTGCCCCTGTTTAACAGGGGAATGTATAATTTTAAATTTTGCTGTAATATTTTGCAGCAGGGCTCATTCCTGCGCTCAAATAGAGTATCTGTAAGGGGTTGCAGTGTTCTGGCACCAGCACCAGTGCCTAAAGCCCCATTTTTCTGCCCCCGTTTAACAGGGGCGTGTATAATTAAAAAAATTGCGGTAATATTTTGCAGCAGGGCTCCTTACTGTGCTCAAATAGAGTATCTGTGAGGGGTTGCAGTGTTGTGGCACCAGCACCTAAAGCCCAATTTTTCTGCCCCTGTTTAACAGGGGCGTGTATAATTTAAATTTTTACTGTAATATTTTTCAGCAGGGCTCGTTCCTGCGCTCAACTAGAGTATCTGTGAGGGGTTGCAGTGTTGTGGCACCACCACCACCACCACAGGCCCAATTTTTCTGCCCCTGTTCAACAGGGGCATGTAATTACAATTCTTGATATAATAGTTCACAGCAGGGCCTGTTCCAGCGCCCACCAAGAGTAACTGACTGTGAGGGCTTACAGTGTTCTGGTACCACCAACACCTAAGGCCCAATTTTATGCAGAGTATATAGGGCAGACCGTATAGTATATATATATATATATATATATATATATATATATATATACATATATACACACAGGCGGCCCCCTACTTTCAAACATCCAACTTACAAATGACTCCTACTTACAAAGGGAGGGAGACAACAGGAAGTGAGAGGAAATCTAGCCCTGGGAAGGGAAATTCTCTCCTGTAAGAGTTATTTGGGGAAAAAGGTGTCTCCTCCACTGATACTTTATCATCAATCCTTGTTTCCCTAAAAAACCCAAATTTCCAAAATCCAATTGTCATTAGGCCAGAAAGTGAGGTGAAATCTTCTCAACAGGGGCACAGACAGCAAAACAAATGTTACAGGGGTGATGATAACCCTTCCTTAGGTTATCCAAAAAGCTTAAAAATAGATTTTTTTGGGCTGGAGCTACACTTACAAAATGTACCTGTTCCAAATTACTAACAGATTCAACTTATGAACAAACCTACAGTCCGTGTCTTGTTTGGAATGCCTGTATACTGCTGTTCAGAGCATATAGGGCCTGGGAGCCCCACGCCTTTTCTTTTTTTAATTTTACCATTGATACATGTCCCCTGGGGCAGGACCCGGGTCCCCAAACCCTTTTTAGGACAATAACTTGCATATTAGCCTTTAAAATGCGCACTTTTTATTTCTCACGTTCGAGTCCCATAGACTTTACCGGTGTTCGAAAGTTTGCGCAAACTTTCGGTCCGTTCGCATGTTCTGGATGCGAACGGAACCGGGGGGTGTTCGGCTCATCCCTATTCAGCACAAAGAGCAATCTCTGTTGTATGCGACATTGAGGATGACATGGAAAAACACAGCAATTCTTCAAAATACATGCTTCAGTGATCCCCCTAAGATAATTGCGTGGTTACAAAACAGTACAATTCTAAATGACATCATATTCTGGAATCACGTAAATTGTATGAATAATAATTATTATGTAGCGCCCACCAAAATTTGGGGGCGCTATGTGTCTATTTAGAGGTAGTCTGGGCCAATAGTTGGGCTCAGACCAATTGATATTTCATTATTGCTTCTGCTCTGGGTGTGATGCTGCCTGGCAGTGGTGTTCCCTGTTTTCTGTTGGTGGCACTGTCACCACCGACATAGGTTGAACCACAGGGGGTATCACAGCACCTTGGGTGTCCTCTCTCGGCAGCCATGCAGTGGGCGTGGTGAACCTGATGTGCATGCTGGGAGGGGGTAAATAAGGGGCAGACGCTTTTGTTCGGGGGCCATTTTGTGGGGGTCATTCCTGGGAACCCATTGGTCCCGTGTGTGCACCTCGTGGCCCGCATGGCACGGGGTGCGCGTGTTCTGGTCCCGGGCACCTTCAACCCGAGGCCGCATCGCTGCTTCATAGGCCCAGCTCTGCTGACTGGGGCTTAGGTTCTCAAGAAGGTATCCCAGAGCTGCCCACCTGCGGGGAGTCACGGCTTGGGGAAGGAGTCCAGGTGAGGATCAGTCCCAGAAGAGACTAGCGGCGGTACTGCTGTCTCGGGAAGAGGCCTGAAAACTCGCCTAAGGAGGGATCCATAATTACAAGCCCTGCAATACGCCAATCTGGTATAAAAGGTTCTTTTCATTATTGCTTGGCTGGGAGGTTCGGGACTTTTAATCCTGTGGCAGAGGGTTCCCGATCGTATCCTAATACAAAGGAAAGATTGATTTGTGCTGCATTCTGGCTGCTAGGACCACTAAAGGGACTATCCAGGTGAGCAATACCCACTCAGGCTTGAGTGGTGACGAGTGCTGTTTAACCACTTGCCGCCCGCCCTATAGAGGATTGACGGCGGCAAAGTGGTTTCAAAATCCTGACTGGACGTCATATGACGTCCTCAGGATTTTGAGCCGCTGCGCGGCCCCGGGGGCGCGCATCGCGGCGATCGTTGCTGCGGGGTGTCAGTCTGACACCCCTCAACACCGATCTAGGTAAAGAGTCTCCGACGGAGACTCTTTACAACGTGATCAGCCGTGTCCAATCACGGCTGATCACGATGTAAACAGGAAAAGCCGGTCTGTCAGATGCGAGTAGAGGAGAGCCGATCGGCTGCTCCTCTGACAGGGGGGGGGTTTGTGCTGATCCATTATCAGCACAGCCCCCCCGAGGATGCCCACTGGACCACCAGGGATGCCACTAGACCACCAGGGAAGCCCACCATAAGGTATGCCACCCTAGACCACCAGGGATAAGGGATGCCAATGCCAAATGGATGCCAATCAGTGCCACAATGGATGCCAATCAGTGCCCACAATGGGCACCACTGATTGGCAGGCATTATTGTTTGGCACTGATTGGCATCCATTAGTACAGTGCCACCTATCAGTGCCCATCCATACCACCTATCAGTGCCCATCCATGCCCATTCGTGCCACCTATCAGTGCCCATCCATGCCGCCTATCCGTGCCCATCAGTGCCCACCCGTGCCGCCTATCTGTGCCCACCCGTGCCGCCGATCGTTGCCCACCCGTGCTGCCGATCGTTGCCCACCCGTGCCGCCGATCGTTGCCCACCCGTGCCGCCTTATCCGTGCCCGTCAGTGCAGCCCCATCAGTGAAGGAGAAAACTAACTTATTTACAAAGTTTTGTAACTGAAACAAAAAAAAACGATTTTTTTGCAGAAAATAAAAATCGCAGAGGTGATCAAATACCACCAAAAGAAAGCTCTATTTGTGGGAACAAAATGATAAAATTTAGTTTGGGTACAGTGTAGCATGACCGCGCAATTGTCATTCAAAGTGCAACAGCGCAGAAAGCTGAAAATTGG
This sequence comes from Rana muscosa, assembly GCA_029206835.1. NCBI lineage: Eukaryota > Metazoa > Chordata > Amphibia > Anura > Ranidae > Rana > Rana muscosa. The sequence goes on from CM055122.1 coordinate 840,765,354, forward strand.
TCTGGGCAGGAAGGTGTATAAGTGCCCAGTATGGAAGTGGTTAAGTGTTGCGTGCCTGAAGCTTCCCCTGTGTATTTTCTCTCTCGTGTCCTACTCTTCCTCTAAGTTCACTCAGCAAAGATAAAAATAAAGCCTAACTGTTTTGGGTTTTACATGGTGTGGACATTGACTTTTCTGAAGACCTTTCTTACACTCCTGACAACAGAAACCATGGAGGTAATTCGCAGACCCAACAAAACCAGCCGGTCCCTTAAATGGAGCAAGTGCCACAATTACATCATGCAATATTCTTTAAATTTTAATTTGATAACAAATCTCTTTTTATTTTTATTTTTTTTGGACAAAACATTGTTTATTATCTAGCTGTAATAGGCCTGAATTGAGCAATTAAAGTAGAAGATTAAACAGATCTCCAATTCATCGGAAGGTTTCACATTTAAATAAAATAAAACAAAATCTCTCAACTTTGTACCAATTGCCAAATAGTGGAAAGACATGTATATAGCCATACATATAGCATAGTGTGTAAGTAGGGATGAGCCGAACACCCCTCAGTTCGGTTCGCACCAGAACCTGCGAACGGACCGAAAGTTTGCGCGAACTTTAGAACCCTATTAAATACAATGGACGCGAACGTTCAAAATCAATTATCAAGGCTAATATGCAATTTATTGTCCTAAAAAAGGTTTGGGGACCCGGGTCCTGCCCCAGGGGACATGTATCAAAGCAAAAAAAAGTTTTAAAAACAAACGTTTTTTCGGGAGCAGTCATTTTAATGATGCTTAAAGTGAAAAAAAAAAAGTGAAATATTAATTTAAATATCGTACCTGGGGGGTGTCTGAATTATAACAAGAAAAGAAAAAGAAAGGCGCACCAGCCTCGTGCATTACCGTTGGATAAATTTATTATAACGAATAAAAGAATCCTACTTACAAACAAACGTAAAAGCCATGCGTTTACAAAGAACCACAAAGTCGCAACAATGCATCCAAAACGAATCCACTCGAATCGGTCACGGAGGGATTGACAAAGATCACTGCTGGCTGACGCGTTTCGAAGACGAGTCTTCTTCCTTAGAGCTCAGCGGCTGAGCTCTGAGGAAGAAGACTCGTCTTCGAAACGCGTCAGCCTCTGAGGAAGAAGACTCGTCTTCGAAACGCGTTAGCCAGCAGTGATCTTTGTCAATCCCTCCGTGACCGTTTCAAGTGGATTCGTTTTGGACACATTGTTGCGACTTTGTGGTTCTTTGTAAACGCATGGCTTTTACGTTTGTTTGTTTGTAAGTAGGATTCTTTTATTCGTTATAATAAATTTATCCAACGGTAATGCACGAGGCTGGTGCGCCTTTCTTTTTCTTTTCTTGTTATCTACCACTAGGATACCCCTATCCGTGAAGGCAGCAAAGCCAAGTGTCATCCATTTGTTCACTTTCAAACTGTCCTGTATTCCACTTGTGCGCAGGAGTATTTGTTTGTCTTTCGTTATTCAAGGTGTCTGAATTATGCCTGTGAAGTGGCACGTGTTTCCCGTGTTTAGAACTGTCCCTGCACAAAATGACATTTCTAAAAGGAAAAAAAGTCATTTAAAACTGCTTGCAGCTTTAATGTAATGTGTGGTCCCGGCAATATGGATGAAAATCATTGAGAAAAATGGCATGGGTACCCCACCCCCCCCCCCCCCAGCCCATTACCAGCCCCTTTGGGTCTTGTATGGATATTAAGGGAAACCCTGCACCAAAATTAAAATAAGGCCCTATATACTCTGAACAGCAGTATACAGGCGGTGCATACAAGACAGGGACTGTAGGCTTGTTCTTAAGTAGAATCTGTTTGTAATTTGTTTGTAATTTGGAACAGGTACATTGTTTAAATGTAGCTCCAGCCCAAAAATCTATTTTTAAGCTTTTTGGAAAACATAGGGAAGGGTTTTCACCCCTGTAACATTTGTTTTGCTGTCTGTGCCCCTGTTCAGAACATTTCACCTCACTTTCCATCCCAATGACAAATGTTTTTTGAAAATGTGGGGTTTTTATTGAAACAAGGATTGGTGATAAAACATCAGTGGAGAGGAGACACCTTTTTCCCATATTAACTCTTAAGCCTCGTACACACGGCCGAGATTCTCGTCGAAAAAAACATGTCGTTTTTTTCGACGAGATTCTTGGACAAGAAACTTGTCCCGGCCGAGTGTACACACGCTCGATTCAAAGAACCCGCGGTTCTTTGAATGGAGCGTACGCGGTGACGTCATCGACTACGACGAGCATGCGCTCGTCACATTCAATGCCGTCGCCGCCATCTTGGTATACCCTACGTATGCCTAGGAAGCTACCGCGCATGCGTCGAATTCATTTCGAACATGCGCGGGCTTCCGGGAGGACAGGTAAGTGTACACACACTCACTTTTCTCGTCGAGAAACATGCCGACGAGAATCTCGACGAGAAAATAGAGAGCAGGATCTCTATTTTCTCGTCGAGATACTTGTCGCTTTTCTTGACGAGAAACCATACACACGAACGAGTTTCTCTTCAAAAAATCTCTGCCAGCAAGTTTCTTGCTGGTTTTTGCCGAGAAACTCGTTCGTGTGTACGAGGCTTCACAGGAGAGAATTTTCCTTGCTAGGGGTAGATTTCCTCTCACTTCCTGTTGTCTCCTTCCGTTTGCAAGTAGGAGTCGTTTGTAAGTTGGATGTTTGAAAGTAGGGGCCTGCAGTATATATTCTGCAGAAATTTGTCCCTTAGGTGTTGGTGTTGCCACAACACTGTAAGCACTCACAGTTACTCTTGGTGAGCGCTGGAACACCCTGCTGTGAACTATTATATCAAGAATTGTAATTACATGCCATTGTTGAACAGTGGTAGGTAAAATTGGCCCTTTGGTGGTGGTGCTGGTGCCACAACACTGTAAGTCCTCACAGTTCCTCTTGGTGGGCGCAGGAATGGGCCCAGCTGTGAAATATTAGATCAAGAATTGTAATTACATGCCCCTGTTGAACAGGGCCAGAAAAATTGGGCCTTTGGTGGTGGTGCTGGTGCCACAACACTGTAAGTCCTCACAGTTCCTCTTGGTGGGCGCAGGAATGGGCCCAGCTGTGAAATATTAGATCAAGAATTGTAATTACATGCCCCTGTTGAACAGGGCCAGAAAAATTGGGCCTTTGGTGGTGGTGCTGGTGCCACAACACTGTAAGCCCTCACAGTTACTCTTGGTGGGTGCAGGAATGGGCCCTGCTGTGAATTATTAGATCAAGAATTGTAATTGCATGTCCCTGTTGAACAGGGGCAATAAAATTGGGCCTTTGGTGGTGGTGGTGGTGTTGCCACAACACTGTAAGCCCTCACAGTTACTCTTGGTGGGCGCAGGAATGGGCCCTGCTGTGAATTATTAGATCAAGAATTGTAATTACATGCCCCTGTTGAACAGGGGCTGAAAAATTGGGCCTTAGGCACTGGTGCCACAACACTGTAACCCCTCACAGATACTGTACTTGGAGCGCAGCAATGAGACCTGCTGCAAAGTATTGCATCAAAAATTGTAATTACACGCCCCTGTTGAACAGGTGCAGAAAAATTGGGCCTTAGGCACTGGTGCCACAACACTGCAACCCCTCACAGATACTGTACTTGGAGCGCAGCAATGAGCCCTGCTGCAAAGTATTGCATCAAAAATTGTAATTACACGCCCCTGTTAAACGGGCTGAAAAATTGGGCCTTAGCCACTGGCGGCGGTGCCCAGAACCAAAAAATTTCTTACAAGCTATCAGCATGATCATTGAGGAGGAAGAGGATAGTCACTCAGCATAACAGGATAGTCACTCAGCATCAGTATAGGCAGTCTTGAAGGGATCTGACATTTAAAAAAAAATTATTCGGTTACATCAGCATCAGGTGCTTGGTAGCTGGTGGTGATCTAAGACTGATTCATTTTTATGAAGGTCAGTCGATCGCACGAGTCGGTGGACAGGCGCACCACCCTGTGATCAGTTACAAAGCCTCCAGCAGCACTGAATGTGCGTTCCGAAAGAACGCTGGATGCAGGACAGGCCAGTAGCTCAATTGCATACTGTGCAAGCTCTGGCCAGTGAACCATCCTCAAGACCCAGTAAGCCAGAGGCTTTTCGGTGGGAAAGGTGTCCAAGTCTGATCTTGCCCCTAGGTATTCCTACACAATGTAAACCAGACGCTGGCGATGGTTGCTGGTACCGATCATACCTTGGGGCTGCGTACTAAAAAATTGTCTGAACGCATTGGTCAATTGGCCACCTTCTCCACCGCTCCTTCTTTGACTGACCGAAGCCTCAGCAACACGTTGTCCAGGACCAGGAATTTGTAACCTCCCAGTCTCTGGGAACGCGTTGCACAGACCTTTCTGCAAAGCCTCCGGAAGATGCTTCATCCCCTGCTCCCTCTGCGATGGCAAGATAAGGTCCGCAACCTTACCCTTGTAACGTGGATCAAGGAGGGTTGCCAGCCAGTAATGATCCCTTCTGCTTGATCGCACGAATACGAGGATTCCGCAGGCTTTGCAGGATCAGGGAGGCCATGCAGCGTAGGTTTGCTGAGGCATTCGGTGCGGAGTCCTCTGGGTCACTGAGGACGACATGATCCACAGCCACCTCCTCCCAGCCATGTACAAGTCCACGGGTGTCTTGGGACTGTAATTGTTCCCTTGAAGACTGCTGCTGATGCTGAGTGCTAGTCTCCACCTCCATGCTGACACAATCCTCCTCCTCCTCCTCCTCCTCTTCCTGTGTGATAGCCGGGCCAGCAGGAACACTGTCTGGATAAAAGGGGCCTTGAGTGGTAAGGAAGTCCTCCTCTTCCTGCCTCTGTTCTGCCTCAAGTGAACTGTCCATTATTCCACGCAGTGTGTGCTCCAACAGGTGGACAAGAGGGACAGTGTCACTGATGCATGCACTGTCACTGCTCACCATCCTCGTGGCCTCCTCAAATGGTGCCAGGAGAGTGCATGCATCCCTGATCATGGCCCACTGGCGTGGGGAAAAAAATCCAAGCTCCACTGACCCTGTCCTGGTGCTATATTGCAACAGATACTTATTGATGGAACTCTGCTGCGTGTGCAGCCGCTGCAGCATGGCCAACGTAGAGTTCCACTTGGTGGGCATGTCACAGATTAGGCAGTTCTTGGGCAGGTTGTAATGCTTTTGCAGGTCAGCCAGCTGAGCACTGGCATTATATAACCAGCGGAAATGCCCACAGAGTTTCCTGGCCTGCTTCAGGACCTCCTGTAAGCCCGGCACCTGCCCAAGAATCGCTGCACCACCAAGTTAAGGACGTGAGCCAAACAGGGCACATGGGTCAATTGTCCCTGTCAGAGGGCGGAGAGAAGGTCAGTGCCATTGTCGCAAACCACCTCTAAGCCTGCCCCTGCAGAGCTGACAGAATCTCTGCCCCAGTGTGGCTCCTGTCCCCCAAGCACACCAGCTCAAGCACTGCATGGCATCTTTTTGCCTGCGTACTTGCGTAGCCCCTTGAACGCCTACGGAGCACCGCTGGTTCCGAGGACAAAGCACAGGTAGAGGCCATGGAGGAAGAAGAAGAGGAGGAGGTGGAGGAGAGAGGTGTGTCAGAATCACCAGTAGTAACATTTTGGAGGCGTGGTGGCGGAACAACCTCCAACACTACTGCATCTTGTCCTGCATCCTTCCCAGCTGCCAGCAGAGTCACCCAATGCGCCGTGAAATATAGGTAACGTCCCTGTCCATGCCTGCTGGACCATGAGTCAGCGGTAATATGCACCTTACCGCTGACCGCCCTGTCCAGCGAGGCCAAGACATTGCCTTCCACATGCCGGTAGAGAGCTGGAATCGCCTTCCGTGAGAAAAAGTGGCGTTTGGCAACCTGCCACTGAGGAACCGCACATTACCCAAACTCACGGAAGGGGGCAGAGTCTACCAACTGAAAAGGCAGCAGTTGAAGTGCTAGCAATTTAGCCAAGCTAGCATTCAACCGCTGGGCATGTGGATGGCTGGGAGCGAACTTCTTTCGGCGGTTTAGCAGCTGGGGCAGGGAAATTTGCCTGGTACAATCGGACGTTGGTGTACCGATAGCAGATTGCCCGCAAGTACTTGGCTGTGACACACCTAATTCTACACCTTCATTCCTCTCAGTGCAGGTTTCAGAGAGGACTGGAGGTATAGTGGGGTTGGAGATCCCAGCTGAGGAGGAGAAAGGAGAGGTCCGCTTTGTTCTTTGGTGTGGGTCTTTTAGGTAGGCTTGCCAACGGACTGCATAGCAGGTCGACATATGTCTGGTCAAGCACGTGGTGCCCAAGCGGCTGATGTTTTGGCCACGCGAGATACACTTTAGACATATGTTGCAAATGGCAATGGTGTGATCTGCTGCACACGTCTGAAAAAGGCCCACACCAAAGAACTTTTGGAATAACGAGCAGAGACAGCAGCACCCTGCACATGCGGAGCTCTGCGGTGTGATGCAGTCGGTGTGCTGCCCTTAAGCTGGCCCCTGGAGGGTATCCTGCCTCGCTGGAGATGTGCCTCCCCCTCCTCCTCCTCTCTCCTATCAGGCATCCACGTGGAGTCAGTGACCTCATCATCCCCTCCCTCCTCATCACTGGAGCAAATCTGGCAGTATGCTGCAGCTGGGGAAACATGACTGACAGATCGCTGTCCTTGTTGGGTACCCCCTCTCTCTGGGCTCACGTTACTACCCCCTCTCTCTGGGCTCACGTTACTGTCTTCCTCTAGCTGGGTTCCATCATCGGAGCCTTCAAAACACTGGACATCCTCCTGGAGCATGTACACAACACTGTGGTCAAACAGTTCGGGGGACTCCTCAGGAGGACATGGCGGGGCTAGGGAAGGAGTGACTGATGCCATTGAGCCGAGGGAGGAGGCCGCTTTGGCAGCTACTTTGCCAGACAAAGTACCCTGAGCCTGGGTGAGAGAGGATGAGGACGGCTTGGTCATCCACTCTACCAAGTCTTGGGCATGTTGCGGCTCAACATGGCAAGCTGCCGAAAAGAAGGACAAGCGTATCCCACGGCCACGTGCTGATGAGGATGCATCGTGTCCATGACCAGCACTGTTGCCTCTAGACACAGAGCCTGCTTGCCCTCTTTTATTGCCTTGTGACTGTCTGCCTCTCCGTGTTTGCCTTCCAGACATACTAATGGCCTGCAGTGAGATGTAGCTGCTGTGAGGGGGTTAGCTCGGCAGCGGGTGTGTGTGACCCCCGGGATGGGCTCCCCACCCAAAAACAGGCCCAGCAGACGGAGGTTGTGGTTTTCAAAATCAAAAAGGTGCGGTTTATTTTCTATTTACAGTGACAAAAACACAGCAAGGCAAAAAAAAACATAAACAAAATAAATCCTGGTCAACTTGACCTCTGACTAAACATACAGGTTTCCTAACTAACAACTGGGATCAGCCTAGTGCTGTCCTAGTCCCTAAGTCCCTGGTTTTAAATGTCCAAGCAAATATATAGCCACACAGGCTTTCTCTCACCGCACAGGGGTTCACTCTCCCTAGACAGTCCACACAGGTCTGCTTCCAGGCATGAGCTAACATCTAATGAAGCTGGGAGTTTCTTATAGAGGCCTAAATGAGCTGACAAGGTTCAGCTGGTCTCATCAACTCCCTGTCTGCACGACGCCCAGCCCTCTCCCTAGAGGTATGAGTCATCCATGAGCCCACTAGTCTCAGCTGGGCTTATACAACTCTCCACCTAGCTGTATAAGTCGGCGTAAAGCCTGAATCTGGGCGAAATATATCTACCCCCCTGGATGCAACCAGGTGACTTTACCTTCCTGCTGTCACATACCCCCCCCTCTTGTTTTAACCTCGGGGTTGGAACACCAGCAATCAGGCATTCATGTACTCGAGACAAAGCATCCACATTCCCCATTTGAACGCCAGGGCGATGCTTTACTGTGAAGTTGAATTCCTGGAGGGCCAGGAACCACCTATTCACTCTTCTATTTGTTTCCTTGTTTTGAGCCATCCACTTTAACGGAGCGTGATCCGTAACCATGTCAAAGTGCCTACCTAGCAGGTAGTACCGAAGGGAATCTAGAGCCCACTTCACCGCTAAACACTCCTTTTCAACGGTGGCGTAATTTACCTCATGGGACTTCAACTTCCTGCTGAGGTAAATGACTGGGTGCTCTTCCCCGTTCCAGACCTGGGACAATACTGCTCCTAACCCCACATCTGACGCATCACTTTGTACGACAAAGTCTCTAGAGAAGTCGGGTGAGTACAACACTGGCTGGCTACATAAGGCTTGTTTCAAGAATTGGAATGCTGCCTCAGCCTCGGGGGTCCATTTAATCATGACCGACCCTTTCCCCTTCGTCAGGTTGGTTAGGGGCACAGCCTTAGAAGCAAAGTGGGGAATGAATCGCCGATAATACCCAGCGATTCCCAGAAAGGCTCGTACCTGCTTCTTGCTGTTGGGACGTGGCCAACTCTGGATGGCCTCGACTTTGTTGAGTTGGGGTTTTATTACTCCCCTCCCAATGGTGTACCCAAGATATTTGGCCTCCTCCTGCCCAATGGTACACTTCTTGGGGTTAGCCGTAAACCCTGCTTCCCGAACAGAGTCCAGGACTGCTTGCACTTTTGGCAGATGTGAGGCCCAATCTGTGCTATGGACAATTATGTCATCCAGGTAAGCCGCAGCATACTTCCGATGGGGCCTCAGCATCTGGTCCATTTTCCGCTGGAATGTGGCCGGCGCATTCTGTAACCCGAACGGCATTCTTTTATATTGGAACGCCCCGTCTGGGGTTACAAATGCGGTTTTCTCTTTGGCCGACTTGGCCAGGGGGATTTGCCAATACCCTTTTGTGAGGTCAAGAGTCGTCATGTATCGGGCTGTTCCCAGCCGGTCGATCAACTCATCTATACGTGGCATGGGGTAGGTGTCAAATTTTGTAACTTTGTTCAACTGACGAAAATCGTTACAAAATCGCCAGCTCCCATCCGGTTTAGGCACCAACACAATGGGACTAGACCAATCACTTTGGGACTCCTCTATCACCCCTAAGTTCAGCATTTTCTGTACTTCCTCCCGTATTGCCTCCCGTCGGGCCTCTGGGATCCGATAGGGTTTTAACTTCACCCTTTCACCGGGCGGGGTAATAATGTCATGCTCTACCCCAGATGTTTGTCCCGGCAGCTCAGAGAATACCTCCTTGTTGCGAAGCACAAACTCCTTAACCTCCTGTTGTTGGGGTTGTGACAAGGTGGCTGCGATTCCAACCTCAGGAATCACGCAACCAGTTTGAGCTGGTGACCAAGTGTCTGCGACTAGGGACTCTCTATCCCTCCAGGCTTTCAACAGATTAACGTGATAGATCTGTTCGGGCTTTCGCCTTCCTGGTTGTCTGACCTTGTAATTCACTTCGCTCACTTTTTCCATTATCTCGTAGGGGCCTTGCCATTTGGCAAGGAATTTACTTTCAACCGTAGGGACAAGTACCAATATCCTATCCCCCGGGGAAAAGGTACGGGTCTTGGCTCCACGGTTGTACACTCTCTGCTGTGCCAACTGCGCTTGGGCCAAATGTTCCTTCACGATGGGCATTACCTGTGCAATTCGATCTTGCATCAGGGCGACATGCTCAATCACACTCCTGTGGGGAGAACTCTCACTTTCCCAAGTTTCCTTGGCAATATCCAACAGCCCTCTTGGGTGTCTCCCATACAGTAACTCAAAGGGGGAGAATCCCGTAGAGGATTGGGGCACCTCCCTAATAGCAAACATCAAATAAGGAAGTAGACAGTCCCAATCCCTTCCATCTCTATCCACCACTTTCTTCAACATTTGTTTTAGGGTTTTGTTGAATCTTTCAACCAGCCCATCGGTTTGGGGGTGATACACAGATGTACGCAATTGCGTCACTTTGAACAATTTACACAGCTCTTTCATAACCCGGGACATAAAGGGTGTACCTTGGTCCGTAAGCAGTTCTTTACAAATACCCACCCGGCTAAAAACAAGAGATAGCTCTTTGGCTATGGTTTTGGCCGAGGTATTTCTGAGAGGGATCGCTTCTGGATAACGGGTGGCATAGTCCATTATAACCAATATGTACTGGTGCCCCCTAGCGGACTTGATTATAGGACCTACCAAATCCATTGCGATTCTCTCAAACGGGACCTCAATGATGGGTAGAGGGACCAGCGGGCTACGGAAATGTGGCATCGGGGCCGACCTCTGACACACAGGGCAGGAGGAACAATAATTTTCTATGTCCTTCATCACCCCAGGCCAATAGAATCTCTGTAATACCCTCTCTCGGGTTTTCTCTGTCCCCAGATGACCTCCAAGAATGTGCCCATGGGCCAACTCCAACACCAACTTCCTGTAAGGTTTGGGCACCACAAGCTGCTCAACGGTTTCTTCTGCCCTTTTTGCCACCCGATACAGTAGGTCCTTCTCTACGCTGAAGTATGGGTAAGTGCCGGTATTATCTGGGTTCACTAACTCGCCATCTATTTTCACTACGTTTTCCCGTGCCTTTATTAGGGCGGGGTCTTTCAACTGTTCTGTGGCAAAGTTTTCCCTGTGAACCTCAAGATCAGAAAACTCCACAGACGGTAGGTTTTCGTCTGAGGAGGTGGGCTCCTCTCCAGTTTCTTGAGTCTCCCCTGCCAATACTGACAAGGGAAATTCCGGAGAGTCCTCACCACTCTCAGGGGAGTTCTGGCTATCACATTCCTGGTACATAGGGGCACCAGTGGGGGGCTCAGGATCATCCCACAGTTCCCAGAACTTCGGAAAATCCCTTCCCACAATGGCGTCATGCGGTAACTGAGATACTAAGCCCACTGGATGAGAGAGGGTACCTCTGGGGGTCTCGAAACACACTGTAGTCACTGGATACTCTCGGGTGTCCCCATGCACACAAATAACGGCTACCTTGCTATTCCCAGAGACCTCTGTTTTAACTAACTCAGCCTTTATCAGGGTCACAAGGCTACCTGAATCCAGCAATACCACAACATTTCTACCATTAATACACATTTTGCATAAATGTTTCTCAGTTCCCCGAATGGCAGTGCATGCGACTGTCGCACACAGCGACTGACGTCTGCCCGTCAGAAAGTCACACTGCATGGGTTCCTCCACAACCGGGCAATTTGCTGCAATATGTCCCGCTTGCCGGCAGCGGTAGCAAACGATCCTTCTTGCGGCCTCTTGAGCCGCTGATTTCCCAGGCTGTTCTCGCCAAACTTGGGGTAGAGCTCCCACCCTCTCACTCTCTCCACCCTCACCCCTTGGAATCCTCTTATCCGCCCCTGGGGATGGTCTGGTCTTAGGGTGGAAAGTCCGAGTGTCTCTGGAAGAGGCCGTCAGGTTCTCTGTAGCCAAGTATTTCTCCACACGATCCACAAGACCATCGGCCGTCTCTGGGTCTCCATGGCTTACCCACTTTTGGATGGCAGTAGGAAGAGCTCTCAAAAACCGATCCATTACAACACGTTCCACAATCTTTGGTGCGGACAAAGTCTCTGGCTGTAGCCACTTTCTGCTCAGGTGAATGAGATCATACATTTGAGACCTGGGGGGTTTTCCAAGCTGGAAAGTCCAGTTATGCACACGCTGAGCCCGGACAGCCAGGGTGACACCCAGCCTTGCCAATATTTCAGCTTTTAGCATCACATAGTCTTTTGCTTGGTTAGGCTCTAGGTCATAGTAAGCTTTCTGCGATTCACCAGTTAACAGAGGAGCCACTAGTCCAGCCCACTGCTCCTCAGGCCACTTTTCTCTTTCAGCGGTCCTTTCAAATGTGGTCAAAAATACCTCTGGATCATCCTCTCCAGTCATTTTTGTCAATAAACGACTCACCCCAAAGGACGCGGTATTAGTGGGACGGCTTTCCTCACTGGTCTGCGGACGTTGCTGCATTACTGCTTCCATCTGTTGTTGTAGTCTCTGCTCTTGCTTCTGCAACAGGTCTATGAAGCGGGCCTCAGATTGCTGTTGGGCTTGTTGCTGAGCCTCCAGACTCTGTTGTAAAGTTGCAAGGCTCTGTTGATGAGCTTGCTGCTGGGCTGCAAGGCTCCTTTGCAAACCTGCATTTGTCTGCTGTTGATTGGCATTTGCTAGAGCCAGCTGTTTCAGTATCTCCTCCATGCTGGCTTAAAAAAAAACTGCCCGCATTCTCCACCAACTGTGAGGGGGTTAGCTCGGCAGCGGGTGTGTGTGACCCCCGGGATGGGCTCCCCACCCAAAAACAGGCCCAGCAGACGGAGGTTGTGGTTTTCAAAATCAAAAAGGTGCGGTTTATTTTCTATTTACAGTGACAAAAACACAGCAAGGCAAAAAAAAACATAAACAAAATAAATCCTGGTCAACTTGACCTCTGACTAAACATACAGGTTTCCTAACTAACAACTGGGATCAGCCTAGTGCTGTCCTAGTCCCTAAGTCCCTGGTTTTAAATGTCCAAGCAAATATATAGCCACACAGGCTTTCTCTCACCGCACAGGGGTTCACTCTCCCTAGACAGTCCACACAGGTCTGCTTCCAGGCATGAGCTAACATCTAATGAAGCTGGGAGTTTCTTATAGAGGCCTAAATGAGCTGACAAGGTTCAGCTGGTCTCATCAACTCCCTGTCTGCACGACGCCCAGCCCTCTCCCTAGAGGTATGAGTCATCCATGAGCCCACTAGTCTCAGCTGGGCTTATACAACTCTCCACCTAGCTGTATAAGTCGGCGTAAAGCCTGAATCTGGGCGAAATATATCTACCCCCCCTGGATGCAACCAGGTGACTTTACCTTCCTGCTGTCACACTGCACAAAGGTGGGATGCGTATATATATAGAGATATATATATATCACAACCAACTGCCTGTTGTGGTATTAGTATGAGAAAAGCAGCAATTGTATTCAGTTAGTTTTAGGTGAACACTGAGCAGAGGACACAGTACACTAACTGAAAATACTTGCAGCTCTCTGCCTGTGGTTTTATTATGAGAACACCACAAATTGCACAGCGTTCATTTAAAGGAACCTGATTACAAAGGACAGAAGTACACTACATGAAAATAATGCAGCACCCTGCCTGTGGTTTTATTATGAGAACACCACTAACTGTATTCAGGTAAGCTTTAGGTGAACGCTATGCAAAGCACACAGTACACTAAGTGAAACACTGACTGCAGCTAGCAAAATCACCTGCCTGCCTGTCACAGTATAGAGAATAACAGGAACGGATCTAGCAAAACTGAATACAGTGTATAATATATATATATATATATATATATATATGTAGCGCCCTCCCCAAATGGTTGGGATGCTATGCCAGTAGTTAGGCTCAGACCTGGATAATTGTGTTGAAATTTGCTTCTGCTCTGGGTGTTATACTGCCTGGCAGTT